>CM070873.1:239895060-241095060 GCA_036365515.1 Torymus aiolomorphi | reverse complement strand
CGCACGTGCGCGCCTTATCTCCCAAAAGCGGACGAAAAAAGAACCGTGTAACGCGCGCTCACAAGGGGCCCATATTTGACGCGCTGCGGTCCCTTTCTCTCACTACCGGTCCAGAAAAGGTCAAGGCTCTCTCCTTCCTCTCGCTCTCGGTTCCTTGCATTCTCCTCTCGTTCTCCCGCGTCGATTGCCCCTGCGCGGCGTCCATCAACGAAAGTACCTACCTTGCTCTCGCTCGCGTGTACGCCGAGCTGAGCTCTCTAAATTTCTCCGAATGGCCTGCTCGTGATGCTCGTCTTTTTTTATATTCAAGATGGAGCAGAGAGAGAGAGAGAAGAGTACCTGCAGTCGAGAGCGCGGGTCATTGATTAGTTCGCGAACGGGAATTAGTATTCGACATTCGTGCTTTATGGGTGATGTCGTTTCGTCGCGGTAATTCTGTTAACTAAGAGCGCCGTGTAAGATCATTAGTCTGTCTAACCTCCGAATAATAAATTCAACCGAGCATCTGCTCTCTCTCTCCCAGTGACATATACACAAACTTCCGGAATAATCCACCCTCTATACTCCCTATCAACTCCACACGCACCTTATCTCTACTCTTCTGAAGTGATTTCTCGCTCGACGAACCCGAGATTTTCCCTCCTTCCCTCGCGTGTCACATCGGCTCCCTCGCTGATTTATAACACCGGCAGCGGGGCGAATCCGCAGTAGCGTGAGAAAAGCGAAATAATCGCGGCCCTCCTCCTTCGTCTCCTCCTTGCTCCCGCGCACCGTCTATCCATCAACGTCGCCGACGCGAGCTTATCAGCAATTACACCCCGCGTTGACTCATCACAATCGACGCGCGTTCGCCCGGCTGCTATAGCGAACAGCTTGTGTGGCGGGAAATTCGCTTGTATATAGGTATACATAACGCGTGGCGATCGATATAGGTGCATATAACAAGTTTGCTTTCAATGCCATGCGCGCAGGGCCTCGGGCGTTTTTGGCGCGTTGATCCGGTTGTTACGCGCTATCGCGTATGTTAATAGTATAGCGAACGGGGCGATGTATCTGATGGGAAAACTAAGCAGATGTCGTCGGTATTTAGGTTCGGATGATGTGTGTTGTCGATGGCGCGATGATATTGTTTGAGCTGCGCGGATAAATGTCTTTCGGATTCTTTATTGCGAATTTCGATATTATCGTCGACCGCTGCCTTTTTGTCTCGGCGAGTGACATACTTAACGACGATTAAAGGCTTTTTCCTTTATGTAAAAACTTTTATCTTGCGCTTTTTAGTGCCTCGATAAATAACGTAATCGTTAAGGTTTTCCATTCGAAAAGCCTTTTATCGAAATTAATTTATGCGTTCTCAATTAAAGAATTTCTTACGCTGCAGCAGCAGCAGCCGAAACTCAATTAAATCGTCGCCTGCTCGCACTGACGCATGACACGTCAGACGGGCTTGGCAAAAAGTAGACCAGACCAGACAGCGCGCAGTGCACTGTGCACTTTATTCGATACTTTATATTTACAATTCTATTGTTGTGAAAGAGAGAAAGTACCGGCATTAACTCTTACGAGAGCGTTCTCATATGTGTGTGTGTGTGTGTGTGTGCCGATTCAATTGATGATATCAGCGTCTACATAAGTTAATCGTCTCTCAATGCGAGTTACGTAGTTTCTGATCTCATCAGTTTAGCTTTTCCATGCAGAATGAGCCGTGTTCTAAATCTCCCGCTATACCGAGAATTTCCAAGATCCTTATATTTCACCGGGTCAATTAAGGTTAAATGAACTATTGCGAAATAAAAGGTTTTTTTAAAAAAACATTTTTTTTCTTTTTTTCTCTTTTTGCCCGCTCGTTTCGCCTTTCTCCGATAAGCATTTAATGAAAAGAGAAGCGAGGTTTACAGTAAAAGTAAAATAAACGTAATTAGAATTCAGAACGAGCGCTAGAGTGACTTTGCACACACACACACACACACACACGTCTTCGAACAAAAAAAGAAAAAGAAGAAGAATATAAACGTCGCAACCCAGTCACGACACCCCTTGAGCTTTTTATACATTTCCAGCAATAAAAGAAATGTTCTGCGAAATTTCACTCGAAGATTAGCATAGGCGCGCCAGTAGAAAAGCGGCGCGCGCGGAAACATTTTTTCTGCCTTCTTTTCTCCAATTATCTTAAAAACGCCGCCCGACATCAGTCAAAAAAAAAGTGAGGGACGAAATTGCAGGGCAAATGCAGCTCGTCTGCTATTTACTCTCGAGATGTATTCGGGATTCTCCTATATTATATAATGCATCTGTTCCGCTGGCTTTGAATTCGGATGATAATTTTCGACGCCTCTTGCAGAAATCGTCGTCGTCGTTTTTTTGTAAAGAAGAGGTTCTGCAGAACGTGTTTATGGCGTTACGAATTTCTCTAAATTCGCTGGGTAATTGGTTTAATGAATCGCCATTAATGGGATCGGTTATTTGTTGCCAATTACCTTAAAGTTTATTCCGGTTAATTGCTTTAAAACGTCAATATAACAACTATTGTTGGTCAATAAAATCTATAGCTGATATCATTTAAATAAACGTATTTGATAATTATACTAGATTAGCATTGATTGATTTGTTGAAACGATAGAACCCCTCGTCTAATTATAGTAACTTTCACAATCATTTCGCTTAAAAAAAGCTTTTATTCCGAATCTTCCAAATATTTCTCCTATATACTCGCCCGAACACATAAAAATTCTCTCAACACGTATATATTCTAAAAGTCCAGGCATTTCTATTCAGATCCACCTTATTTACCCAACTCCGTATACTCTCCATTCTCCATCTATACAAAAACCTTTCAATCCCCGCACGCGCACTTCTGCAAACCATCACGTCTCTCCTCACTCCCTCCCTCTCCCTCTTCTTACGTGTATTTTCGACTCACGTTTTCAGAGCCGCGCGCCGGCGATCGGCGCCGATTTCGGCCACTCGATCCTCGCCAATTCGTATGCACGCGAAGATTCACAACGCCAGCAGCAGCAACCTCTGCGCGTTGCTGGGGAATAAAGAAAGCATACATATGTAAATCGAGAGAGAACCGGCGGCCGGCACAATGCCGAGATTACGCGCACGCGCGCGTGTCAAGGGGGGGAGCAGCGAACGCACGAACGAACGTATGGTTATACTGTCACGGGGAATTTCGCTGAAGTACGAGGAACGGGGTACGCGTGTATATATGGTTTATCGATGTATCGCGTGTGTACAGGAGTACATGTATATATAGCGGCGTTTCTGTGTGTGGGTACTGCTGACTCGCCTGGTGATTCGCGCGCGCGTGATTGGCGGTGGACGGGTGCTGTGTGGTTGAGTGATTTTTTCGGGAGGATATATATAGAGGCACGCTGGATTGACACTCTTGTTGCGGCGCGTGTATACAGTGTTTTCGGTGATGTGATGGGATCTGATTTTTTGGCATCTTTTCAAGTTTTTTTGATACCGTTTCATTGTTACGCGGCGGTTCGAGTGTTGTGCACTGGGTGACAATGAAAAGATAATCTAGAGAGCGTGTATTTATTCTTCGCCGCTTGATATTATACAGCGGGTGATTGATGCGGTGTGTGTACTAAATAGTGACTGCCACCTTTTTTCACCTCGGTGTTTTATGTAAATTTACGATTTGTTGTACCGGTGTACGAAAAAAAAGTCACGCACACGTGGTTGACCCTTCTTATCGCGCGCTTTCGGCTTGAAAAATTACGTCCTCCTACACGACAAAAAATTATTATAAATAATATCATACGACACATCAACTAAACAGCAAAAACAACAGCGAAAAGTTGCTCACACAATAATATACGTCTGCTCCGCAGACCATAATACAATTACTCTCTCATGCTCTCCAAATTTTTTCCTCATTCTGTTAGCAAAGTTCCGCGTAACGGAAGAGAGCATTTCGCCACTGTACATAGATATATACATACACATACACGCGTAGAGGCCACCGCGAAATCATTTCGAGATCAGCAAACTTCGTTGCGAAACGACGCCGCGTATATACGAGCTCTCTCCGCTCGTATAGTCCAGTGGTTTTTGCCTGTACGACGTGCGCGGAGGAGGAAGTAGCGAAAAAGCTCTCGTGTCTTTTCTCGGTATAGGATATGGCACACAGACATCACTCGCTTATCCGACAACACAGTGTCTGTAAAAGTAGACGTATACACACACACACTCGGACTCGAGAGCTAATTACGTCGAATTAGCGAGCTGTCCATGACGCTACAAATATTTACACGGCCGATGACTAACGGATGAGTCCAGGGAAATATGATTCTCTCTTTCATCGCATCCCGCGCTCGTGTGTGCCTGTGTATTATACTTAATGTTTGCAGTGTGTTCGCATCGAGGCTATGGCGACTTTTGTGTTGTCTTTTGTCGGTCTTACACACGTGTGCAGTCCGGCGCCTTTTACATCAGACTATTGACAGTGACTCTTTTTTACAAGTCAATATTTTCAATTTACACAAGATTACAAAATACGCGTTTGTTCTTTCGACAAATACAAATAATATATTATACGTTACTTTAAAAACTACTCTTTAATCAAAGCTAATTGCAGTAATCATTTACGTATAATTTTTGGCAATACGTGTATTACACAGCTCTGAATATGATATTAAGGTTACGCGCCAGCTCTTGCCAAGGCTACTCATACACTGTGTAAACGACTGAAATACACGTTGGTAAATTTAGATCAATTTGTCTAATTAATTGCTTATACCTCATTTGAGCGCAGTCACCGCTTTACCTTACACTCCCCCTGTACACCGCCAAAATATTATCCCACCTCTACACACACACACGCTCTTTTCTATTTCCACTTGCTCGCTCGCACTTTATTTATAAACATCTTGCCACTGTATATCAACTACATCGCCGGCCCTCAACTTTCCCACCTACACATTCTGCTTTTTAAATGGAGCGCGGGTGTATTTCATTCCCTGGCCGCTGCTTTCGCGCTCGAGTTATGAGGCCGCAGTGGGCAACACCTGCTGCGCTGACCAAACTCACTCGACACGCGTATATACTACACTACACTGCACCCGGGGGTCAATTTGCCCTTATCCTCCCCCCTTTTTCGTATATAGGATGTGACTACTTCTTCCTCTGTATACGTCACCCCCTCGTCATTCCAAATTTACGCGCGTGTGCGTCTAAAGTTTCGAGTACGGTTAATGAAGGGCCCGAGATCGATATTGCGCGGCTCTGTTTGGCAGTTACATATTATATAGGTTTTCGGTTCGAGAAATGATGACATTGTAATTCGATGCTCTTATACGCGCCGCGTTCTAAAATAAAATGGAAACTACATGCGAATGGATTTTTTACGTCTACCGTAGTATAGTAGTCGTATACTTTAGTCATGTATTTATTTTCGCGCCATGCATCATTTCTCTCTCGCGCCTGTGCGTTCTCCCTCCGGAGAGATTTTGCGCGCGCTATTTTTAATCCCGAAAGCGCGCGAGAATCGAGGACGATGAGGCATTCCGTGTAGCTGAAATGTTTAAATGCTACTTTTGCGAAGGAATTTTTTTTTTATACTTTAGCACCGTTATTTTTTTTTTTTTTTTTACCAGAAATATTATACTTTTCTACCGAAAACAAATCAAACGATTCGACACAAGGATATAGATGGACATTAGTGTGTTAAAACGTTTAAATACGCGGACAAAGGAGGGAAGCAGCTATACCCGAGAGAATCATCATTCGGGCAGCAGCAGCAGCAGCAGCAATTATACGCGGAAAAGAATCCCTCGGTACAGCTAGAGGGAAAAATATACTGCCGTTCCAGCAATTCCAAACGATTTCGCCGAAGTAGCAACGGTTTCGCCGCGCGCAGTCGTATAACAACAAACATACTTTCCGCAAGGAATTCCGCTCTCGCGCGCTAGCGGGGATCCATTCTAATCCCGCCTGCAGACGATATCTAATCCTCACCGCAGAGCCGCTATAGTCCTAAACAACTATCGCCTCGTATCTCAAAGCGCGCGCACCTTACATACACGTACCCTCTCGAATCCCTCTATACGTATATATATATATATACACCTAATCCGCGACCTCCTCGCACGCGATCGCCGGGCGAAGATTCCCTCCTCTCTCTCTCTCCTCTTCGAAAGTATATACAGCAAGCTTGCGCTGGAGAGAAAGAAATAATGGCCGGCACACTCTTTCTCTCCGAAGGGCCTTATATATATTATACGCGGGCGCGCGCTCGCCGTCTGCGCACGAGCGAGCGCTCGCGAGAGAGGAAGTTATACACACGAAAAAGAAGGGGAGAGAGAGAGAGAGAGCGGCTCAG
The DNA here is from genome assembly GCA_036365515.1 of Torymus aiolomorphi. NCBI lineage: Eukaryota > Metazoa > Arthropoda > Insecta > Hymenoptera > Torymidae > Torymus > Torymus aiolomorphi. The sequence continues at coordinate 241,088,726 of CM070873.1, read as the reverse complement.
CAGTGGTGGCGGGGGCGAGAGAGAGGCAGAACAGGCGCGCCGGTGGGGGCGTCGGGGGTGGCGGCGGCGGGCGCGCGAGAGAGACAGGACTATGGAGAGCGGCAGCAGCGGCGGCGGCGGCATGACTCACGGACCGGTGCGCGCCTCCGACGTTCGTCTCTCTCTCCCGTGGATTCCGCGCCAGTTGATCGCGAATCGCCACGCCCGAAACATTGTTCTATACCCCGCTCTCTCTCCCCGTGTGCCGCTCTTGACCGATAGAGAGAGAGAGAGAGTGGCTGTGTGATATCTCGTTGCAGTATACAGAGAAAGGTGAAGTGTGTGCCGGCGCTATATATGCGCGAAGAAGAAATAGTTCCAGCAGCAGCAGCAGCAGCTGGGGAACCGCTGCACTGCCGGCAGCAGTGAGCGATAAGGAGGGTTAGCGCATCGATCACGGTCAGTGTGTAAGAAGGGTCAATTTTTTTTTTTTTTTTTTAGTAAGCGTGAGATTTTATCATGGTTATCGGGGGGCTATTTCGAGTGATCGAGAATGAGATGAGAGAACGATGGGATAGAGAGAGAAAAGGAGAGCGAACGACGAGTGTCTTGGAGCGCTTCCAAGAGCGCGCTCGCGCCGGTTAATTGAAGCGAGAAATTGCCGTGCGCTTTTTCGTCGCTTGCTCTCCCAGCTCTTCTTATTTCGCTCTCCCGATCGTTGGATCGATTTTTAAATCGAGTTTTTGAGAGCAGAGAGCTCGCTCTCGCTGCGCGCTGTGTGTAGCGGTGGAGTTGGGTTTTTGAAATACGCGCGCTGTCAGCGGATTTTTCTATTTCGTCTCGCAAAGGTTGACGAAAGCGGGTGAATGGATTTTGGAAAATGCTGTAAAAGTGTGCGCGCGCTCTTGGTTTTGCAAGATGGACATTATAATGGCCGTGGAAAAAATTGCGAAAGTTTCATTGTTCGTGACGTTTTTTCGAGAGGAAGAAATAGAGCCGCAGAGAGAGAGATATTTTTTTTTGCAGACATTCCGTTAAAATTGCGGTAATTGTGGGAGCTCCGCGGAATATTAAGCCGAAAATTGCCGTGGCGGTGGTATATCGTAAAAATTAAAGCAGCGCTCGTGACAATTACCCGCGAGTCCAGCCGAAAAAAATTCCTCTTTCTCTTTTTTTTTTCTGTATATTAATGTTCCAAGAAATTAAAAAATTTCATTAAAAATGGGATCGTTCAGATGGAAAAATCCGGCTAAGGCTATCCACGATGGAACAAAAAAGCAAATCTACTTCTCAAGTCCATCCGCTCTTCCAATGAATTTTTCCAAACGAGCAGCACTGCTACACCACTCATCCATGAAAATCCGCGTCATTACAAGGCTCTCTCGCGCGCTCGGCTAGCCTTATAGACTTAATTACTCGCAAGGCTCTCTCTCTCTCTCTCGCCCGTAAAACCTTCTGAAATACAGCCGCAGTCTTAAAAACTAGTCATTATCGTCTCTCTCTCATACACGCCGCGCGTACTATCATATAAAAAAAAGAAGAAAGAAAAACTGTTAATTCGCATCTCGCGGATACAATCCGAGCTCTCTCTCTCTCTCGGCTCTCCGGTCGTTTATCGCATTCCGTTCATCTGCTGACTTCTATTATCGCGGGCTCTGCGCGCGAGCAACAACGCCGCGATTCGATACGCTTCTTCGACTTCCGATCCGCTTCGCACTCACTCTCTACTACTCTCGCGTATATATAGAGATAGAGAGAGCGAGAAAAACCTGGGATTGAAATTATCGCTTGGCCGATTGACACGGCCGATCTGCGGAGAGAGAGACAGACGGGGACGGAGAGAGAGAGAGAGAGATGAGTTAATCCGAAGGGATCTGGATCGCGCGACGGCGACTGCGGCGCTCCGGGGTTGTTGAACCTTTGTGTCTAGCGCCGCCGCCGCGCGCGCGTGCCACGTCAATTTTATGGGAGCGCGCGCACTGACGGTCCCCGCACGCGCCTGTGTCGGTATTGTGCGTGTACGGACGATTTATTTCAGACGTAATGCGAGGTATTAAGATGCGTATAGTATTATAAGGCGGTAGATTGGTATGCGATGGAATAAGGTTGGAGGTGTGCGTGCGATGGGGCGAGGGGAAATCCTTTGGCCCGTTAGATGTTGCTTGAAAGTGGTAAAGGATTTGGTGAAATCCGCTGCGGTTTTTGATGATCCGTTGGTGATAAGGATTAAGTCGAATCGAGCTTGATTTCGCTTTTAGATATACAGTGCTCGTGTAGGAATGTTAAAAGTTCACATGCTTATCGGATTTTGAGAAAAAGTTTTGTCCTAAATACCTTATTTTTGGCGATTAAAATCGATATAACGATATCTCGATGAGATTGGAATATCGCTAATAACTTTATCGAGGGAATGTTGAGGGGATTGTTCTACATATAATTATGCAAATAGAGTAATTCAGACCTCATTACTTAAAAAATAATCCTGATTCCATAATCTCGCGTTAACGAACCATAACTACATGTACGCTTATATACAGCAACTACATATTTTTTAATCATTTATCAAATGCAATAACGAATTGTAAAGAATCAAAAATTGATATCTATAAAAAGTCCTGGTTTCATAATGTATCCAGACTTTATATAACGAAAAACACATATAATTTTAGAACAATACACATCACGTCACATTAAACATCAGCCAAGTATCCCAATCCGCACAAACCAATTTGTTTTTTTCGTCATCGCTGCCTTACGCGCGCCCGCTCACTCCGCGATTCTAGAAAACAATCGATCGTTTTCCAAGCGCGCGTGCGGCCGTCGACTCGACGTTTTTTCGGTCACCTCGCTACTCGGGCTCTGCTTTTTTCGCCGCACTTTCACCCGCGCGCATGTGTACACGTGATTTCACCGCAATTTGCCCGGGCTATTACTCCTTGTACATATATATATACACCACCTCCGTCTCGCACGCGCGCACTCACTGAACCAAAAGCAGCGTAGCGGTTATTTTTGCCCTCTCGTCGAGGAACAATTATTGTTGTTGTTGTAGTAGCGCAGAAACTTTCGTCTGCATGCTTTTTTTTCTTTTTTACGAGTGGGAAAGGATGTACGAGACAAGGCGGCAATGTTTTAACGTATTGAGATGCAAATTAATCCGTGTTAATTCAAATTAGCTCACACTTGGATGAGCTTCTTAATTTAGTCTATGCATAGCATTATTGTATACGATGGGTTCATTGTGGCGGCTGAGCGACCGGCGAAAATTTCTTTTCACTGCCTCCGGGCCGGGGGCTTATTTGTTTATGAATCGGCGGAGAAATAATTGAATGCGTTGGTTGGTTTGCCACTTGACAGGGGACACGTTGACGCGAGGCTCAAAAATGTCATTCCCAATAAAATGTACTTCAATAAATTATATTGAATTCTCTCTTTATATAATTTCATCAAATATAACGCCTGTTTTATAATTCAATTAATCACGCGTCACATTCGCAGAACTGCGAAACCGTACACTAAACAAAACGACCGTTCAACGCGTCGACACACCGCTTCAAATCGCCATCTAATTCGTTTTACATCTCCTCCCCTTTGTTTCTCAAGAACCACACCGGACACAATTACATTTATATAATCACCGTCTCGGATCTACCACATTTCGCACCACCATTCAGCGACAAAAAGCTCCTCTCGCAAAGATAGACAAAAAAGGGAAAAAAAACAAGCCGCAAAAACCCGCCATAAAAGGAGATTACGATCTCCCTCCGCCTCGTCCCCCCATGTACACTCCTCTCTTGACCTTAGCACGCATTCCTTCACATATTGACTATATACATCAGAGGCGGTGGGAGGCGCGCCTCGGAGGGCGAAAGTCGCCAAAAATTTCCTATCGATCCGCTCGCGCGCGCGCGCGCCTACGCCGTGTCACACCCGAAAAAAGAGAGGAGGCGAAAGCAGAGCCAGGGCGCAGGAACTGTAGCACTGCACGCATAGCGCCGTGTGCGGTTTCGGCCCGCGCGAATCGATAAGACGCCACTGTGCTCTCTCCCTCTCTGCGTGTTACATACGAAATGGGCTCTCCTCCTGCTGTTACTGCGCCTCCGCCATTGTGATATGGCCCTTTGTCAAGGGGGGAGGCTCGTGGATACATTTTGCAGAAGCGAGGCTTTTGTGCGGTGGAAGGAGGTGGAGGTCTTTTGAAACAGCCTGCAGTAAGAAGGAGATGTGGGTCGGAGATTGGTTAAAATTTACACGCGTGGATTTTGGATGAAATTTTCAGGGAGGCAAGGACCTCGCCGTTGTACACGGCAAAGGAGGTCGCGGAGACGATTTTTCCTTCTTATTTTTGTTTCTTTAGCGTGGACCTCGATCGGGATGAAGGTTTACGCGTGTTGCTTAATGAGCGATGATTCTTTTTTTTTTCTTTTTAAATATATACACGGAAAAAGACGCGTGCACTTTAAATGAGCCGTACGTTGAGGTTTAAAAGTCGTAACGTGTGTAATTTACAGTAAAGTTGTATTTTACTGAAAACGCGTACCCGACACGCATTCATTAATTTTGCATCTTCAAAAATTCCCTTCATTAAGTATAATTACGACGAATATGTATATGTACGAGCTATACGAATCAGGCCGGCGCTCGCTCTAGCGCTACGTTACATTACATCAATCACTTTCCCAGTGAGCGTTCAATTAACAATTTTCAAGGCGGTGCATCCTGCATCGTTCCTTTATAAAAGAAAAGTGCTTCGCGCGAAAAAAAATTTCTTCACGTGTATACGCGCGATGTACACCCGCTAAAAAGTTAACAGAATGGAAAATGAGAAAGTTCACGGTCGATTAACGAAAAGTATAATCATCGGCTCTCGTCTTGGACGACGGATCGATACCACGTATATCTATATATTCGCAATTTAGCGAGCGATTCGCGATGCCGCATAAAACTTTATATACTTTAGCGAGCGCGACGACGTTGTCGCGAGTTTGCGGCCCGCATTAAAGACTTAGGTGCGCGTTTCCCCGAGAGTAATTTCTCGGGGACTACGACGACGATGATGCGCTGGTTGACATTTCGCCAAGAAGCCTGGCTGCCTCGGTCGAACTAATTTCCTTTAATCACGTCAAAGTTGCGTCGTCTTCTTCGTTGCACAGCTCCGGGGGTCTTTAGGGTTGCTTTTAATTAGAAAAAAAAATTGAAACTGAAGAGTTGCCGCGGAGTTCGGAGGAGTTTGTTTCCGATAATTTTCACCGACGGTTGAGTGAGTCAACGAACTCGACTGTAATGTATACATACGCAAGTACGTTGTACATTATAAACGTCTGCGCATTTTTAATTCCTAAAACGTGGTAAACTAATTACACCGAACTCGGTATCATCGGGGCGCGATAATTGTACTACTTTTTTTCCCTCACAAAAGAATTAAACCAATCTCGTGACATTGAAAAATTAAATTTCGACCGTAAAAACGATAGCACCGTGCACACCATTACACAGATAACTCACACGCCATCAAATGAATTTCGCGACACACGCAGTTTGAAAAACCTTAACGTTAATCTCCACCTGCAATTAACACACACATACACCGGCCATTAACCACACGCGAAACTAGCCCTTTCAACGAGCGAAAAAGAGAGAAGAAAGGCCGTCCTCGCATACACACACACACAGACCACCGCCCACGCGCGCGCAGACAAGATCGTTAACCCTTAAAAGGCCTGAAACTTGCACGTCCGCCCGCCCTCAGGTGTACATCTTAAAAAGGCGCAAAAGATCTCGAGACTCGTTCCACCCACTCTATACACCGTCTTCTTCATCACTCTCCCTCCCTCCCGCGCGTCAAAAGGACGGGGGCGGCGACAAAAGGACAGCCACTTCAGACACGCGGAGCCAATTTTCCTGCGAAAAAGAACATTCGCCTCCGCTTCTTCCACTATATATACACGGCTTGTCTCCTACATTGTCTGGCTGTCTGTGTGCGTGTATGTGTGTGTCCGGCGCGAGTAACTCAATATTTCCGCGCGTAACCCAACGCAACTCTGCGTCTGCCTTTCAGTCGCCGAAAAAAACAAAGAGAGAGAGAGAGAGAGAGAGACTTTTTCCGCGACGACGGCATCTAGAGTTTCGCGCGCGTCGTGCAGGTCCCGGTTTCTGTTTGCCCTGGATTTTACGCGGCTGCGCTGTCACTTAGAGATTGAAATTTTTTCTCCTTATCCCTCCTTCCCCGTCATCCTTAGCGGGAGAGTGTGCGTGTGGGTTTTCTATTTTCGAAATAGTGCGCGCGTGCGCGGCATGCTTGCTTTCGTTACGCGCGATGCTCGTGCCATGTATGCGGCGAGGTTCGTATATAGGCGTAATAGATAGCGCGAGATGACGAGGTAATATCTGTATGGATTACGCACGCGCGCACGGGAGCGCCCCGGTGTGCATGTCCTCTCGATAAGGATTAGCAGCCTGATGGCGTTTTCGTGTCTGTATACATATACGTGCCTTATTTAATTGCATGTGAATTTTTGTTTTTCTTTTTTGTTTTTTGTTTTTTTCGTGTGTAAATAGAGTAGATAATATTGCTACGTAATATATTTCGAGTTTTATTACACAAAGTACATTATACTTAATATTAATTATCTTGCAAATAAATTACATGATATAATCAGCTAATGATATATCGTTCAGTATACCGTTTCCAATTAATCTACGTCTACAGTCGAAATAACGTTAAATACATACAGAGTATACATCAGAATTGATTTCCATCGTATATTACATTGATTCGGCTAAAAAGGGTGAAAATGATAAAATCATCTACGCATCATACCCATCAAAAATGTTTACAATCCAATATAACCTTAATAATCAACCCCCCGCCTCTTTGCTATATCGATCACGTAATCCCGAACGGAGAGACTGCACGTCGGTATTCCTCGCCGCATCCCCCACACCCCCATCTCCAAAAGCAAACACGTCGCCTCGCACACACGCACGCGCATTTCAATGACGCGCGTGTATATACCTCGCGCTAAAAGCAAACAGCGATATACGTATATATATAGAGGGCCGGCTGACTGGGACTGTCTAGCAATCGCGGAGAAAAATCGCCTGGGGGGTTGACTCATACGCGTTGCACCTCGCGTCAGGCTCGCGCGCGTCCGGCATAAATTAAGACAACCCCAAGGGAGCCCAGGCGCGTGTGTGTGTGTGCGTGCTATCGCGTGCGGGGCGATTACACGTGTGTGTGTGTGTGTGTGTGAGTGTGTTGAGGCAGACGATATATAAATGCGAGCGAACGCGCGGAGTCGACTTTCGGATTAGTCAGCGCCCACGCGAAGATGAAATCATCGCGGCCGTGTGCAGCGAGCGCCATCTGGACGAGAGGGTTGAAGAATTAGGGTGGAAGACTGGGGAAGTGAGTGAGATCGTGGGGGGGTTATTTCTTTTTTTCGGGGGTTTTCGGGAGGTTTTTGGTGACTAGAGAAAGAGGTGTGTAAGCTCGCATTTGTTTCTGGAGATTTAAGGTGATTGATCGGGAGATTTGGCGTAGATTGGCTGTTGTTCGCGAACGAGCGAGCGATGTTGTGTGTAGGGTATAAGACGGAGTCAAGGCGAACCTGGTGCAAGCGGAAGAGAAAGAGAGAGGAAGAGGAAGCCTTAGAGAGGCGACCTTATCCCCTTATTAATAATAATCTCGTCGACCCTGGTAGAAAATTAACCATAAGTTGGCCAGAATATGGTTAACCAGAATATGATTAATCATATTTTGGCCAACTTATGGTTAATTTTCTACCAGGGGATGTTCAATGATAGAGAGAGAGCTTAACTCTCACCTATCGCGTGTTTTTCTTTGCTCACATATAGTTCAAGGTTAGTATATAGCAGCTGCTTACAGAATCGCTCGTCGATTACGTGAACTATTACACTCGCGCGTTACCTATAATGTTTGCCGTTATGGAGATCACGACGACGTCGCCGCCGGCGCACGCGTATACATATCTGCGTGTTTTTTCGACGCTTAAAAAAGTCCGGGATGAGTAGACGGGAGTCAAACAACGAGCGGAATGATTGATGACTCTGGGATCGATCCTGTATCAAATGACTCGCGGCGGGCAGGAAAAGACGCACGTGCCGAGCGAGTTTTTTTCTCTTCCTCACGAAAATTCGTAGTTTCCCTTCGACGCGTGGAAAGTGTCTGACGTTTTCCTACCCCTCGTGCCTTAGGCACTGACGTGCACTGAATATTAAATTGTCGTCGTTAAGGTGTATTAAATATTCTCATCGCATTCCCGGATTAAATTAATCGTTATTTGGAGCTTTGGGAAGTTTTAAATGTATATATTTCGATTTATTTTTGCTGTTAAAAATTGTGTGTTAAAGGACCACCGGGGAGTTGTCTTCTCTGTTAAAGTATTAAATAAAGAAAGGCATTATTTTGATACACTGACCTCGCCATTATGTATAACTTTCAAATGAATAGACAATAGTCTCTTAAAAAATAAGTGTCATTCATAGAGATCGAATATCATTGATAAATCACCGATCTAATCATTAATCATTGATACTACGCCTTTGTGTTCCCTCTTGCGTAGTCCCAGTTGTATTACTATAGACCATCAATTTCGTGCGCCATATATTTACTACACGAAATAAATCGTGTAGAAACTGTATCTTATAAAAAAGAAAGGTCATTACAAAAGTACTTCAAGAACCTATAAATCTGAAGAAAATTCGAATAAAGGAATCATAATATAGCTTCGGTGTGTAATAAAAGTGCCTATTTTCATGAACTCGAAACTCCTTTACAGCAAAATAAAATTGATGAAAAGTCAATTTAACTTAACATATCAGCGTAAATCGAGACTCCCGAACAACAAAGGTAACCCAACATTCCTCCGCCCTCTCCCTTTCCCAATTCCTTTTTCATCGAAAAAAGAGCCTCGTTCGCTCCATCGCAAAAGCTATCGAATGCCAAAGAAAGCGCCTCAATTACAGACTGCGCGCTCAGCAGCAGCAGCGGCGGCTTTGCTGTCCTCCTCGTTCTCGCCCCATCCTCCGTTGTCATAGTACAACTGCCCGTGTTGCCGGGTCGGCACCGTCAGCCAATGGCGAATTCGCCGGGCGCGACGCATGCGCGTGCCGTTTAACAAACGCACGTGCCTCGCCTGTCTGATAATCGACGCGAGTAGTGCTAGCGGGCCCGTTTTTCGAGGCCGGACGTGATTTTTCTCTCTGTGGGTGGCTGGGTTGAGGAGAGACGACGACGACGACGTGGATGTTGTTCGATGATGTGGAAGAGAAATTTCTTTTTTCACATAGGTGTGTATAATAGGGGAGGTTTGTGAAATATGGGGATTCGAGAGGGTGGACGCGCACTCGGCTGGTTTATTGGGTCAGAGATAGAGGAAGGTTTTGCCATGCGTGCTATGTACGAGGGAGTGTGTATTGTTCGGAGGAGGAGTATACGATTTTTGTTTGTTTCTTTTTTTTCGAGATTTTTATAGGAGGGTGCTTGGGAACGAACGAACGAGTTGATGCACTCGAATGAGGAGCTTTTTGTACGGTGGTATAGTGGTGGTATAGTGAGAGTCACGGTGACATTGAGAGGGAGAGCTGCCCGGCGGTATAAACGCTGACGTGGCTCACGATAAAGATTAAAAGGGGATTATAAAACAGGCTCGTCTTTTTATCGAGTCGTCAAAATAATGCGTTTACTCGTCACGATTCAAAGATACTTTGACGTAAAGCACGCCTTACATTAAAACACAATTTGTCGCCATATACATACTGTATATATTACACCAAAAGCAACTTTAATACTTAATTCGAAAAAGAAAACAGCTTCGTAACCTCGGCTATACTTTGGCATTAACCTCTCACCTTTAAATTTCGATTTACGATATCAGCGCGCAGCGCAGATATATATCCCGCGCAGAGATCAGCCTTAATCCCCACCGTAAATTCCCTCTCGACTCACTCACGCATACACTCGCCAATATACAGTATAACAAATGACTCAACCACGCCATCAGCTCCTCGCTCACTTATCTACCAGCTTAAACCCTCTCATCGTCGATAAAAGAACTCGATTCCAAGTACACCCATCTCTCCCCTCCCCGGCCAAATATATACCTTAACTCCCGCGCTCGCTCTGTCGTATGCAAACGCGCGCAATATCCCGGCGTGCGGCCATTATCCGCGGCTCATTTTCCTCACCGCATCTCTCTGACTCGCCCATTGTTGCGTATATATATGTACGCTCGAATCTAATTATCCGGCGCTGCTGCGCGAGAGCCGCTATTACGTGCGACAATGCCGGCGCCGGTGCTCGTGACGCAAGTGCGCGCGAAATTAATACGTGCGTGCGCGCGTGTTATATGTCTACATATGTACGAAGGCCTAAAATGGCGCCGGGCCGGAGCTTTTTTTCTTCTCTCTCCTTTGACGCGGTGAATTAGGAGGCGTGGTGGTGCAGCGCGTCGGGGTCATTGATAGGGGAGCGCGAACGACCGTGGGTGGCGAGTGTAGATTTTATATATATATACGTGCAGAGGCGCGCTTGTTAGAGAGAAGGGGCAAGGAGTTGAGCGCGTGCTGATTGAGTGGCTTTCTATGGGAGTAGTCGATGGATTACCGCGAGAGTTAAATGCCGCTTGAGTGGAGCGAGAGAAAATGTTATTGATGCTCGAGGTGATCGTATTGATTTTCCGCTGCTTTGGGCAGATTAATTATGCTACTACGTATCGATCGTGCGTTATATGCACGGTGAAATTAGTTTCGATTCGGTTGAAGGATGAATGGAAGATTTAATTACGGAGAGCTGATCGACGCGATGACTTAATGCGCTATTATTGTTGTACTAGGAATAATCAAACCGCAAGGTGCGCTCGCATTATGTGACTGCTATACCTTTGTCGGCGCGCTGCGTATATACATACTAAAAATAATATATTCCATTCCGACCGAATAATTCACGGCCCCCCTCGATCTGAATAAGCTGTGCAGCCGATCTATTTTCGCGGCGTCGTAATGAGTCACGCGATGGTCTTCCAGATGATCGAGTTTCACGAAAGCGCTACTTCAAAGTGATGTCAACTTCTACTGATGATCGCCTTGTATTTTTCCTTCGCCTCTGAGTATACGAGAAACCGCGCGTTATGAAAAAAGTATGGAAATCAATTACTAACTCAGACACGACTTCTGATGGGTGGCGAGCGGGTATAGCGTGGCAAAAGTTACATGAAAATTGCTTTCATGAAAATTTGTGTCGCACAAGTGGTCAGAGCAGACGGTTCGAGACTCTCGAAACTTCGGAGACAAATTTATCACGGCTCTTGTAGCGAATTATCGCTCGAAGGAGAGGGAGGGACTCTTGTCGAAAGCTGTCAATAAGGCTTTCTCTGTGTACCCAAGTTTTTTAACTCGCTTTTTTTCGCGAAACTTGCCGATGAAAAATCGCCACTCAGCGTACGGCCTGTGCACATTATGTTTTACCGAAACTTATCACTCTTGAAATATAATGATCATCGGGCTTTATACGCACTTCAATTTTTTTCCCTTTAATGCCGAATGAAGACTAATGCGGCTCCCTAAAAACTCTATCGCGAATAAATAGGCGAACCCTAGAAACGTCCTGTTATCCCTCTTAAAAAGCAATCTCGGGCCGAAATTACACATCGCCTATCTTTTCTTCGACCTTCCACATATACCATCGCGATTACAAAAGCGAGCGAACGCCCATAATACCCGGCCAAAATCGAAAAAGCCATGCATATATACATTTATCGATCCCGTACACTCACACACCCTGCGCCAGCTTCTACTCCATATACAGCCTCGCTCGCGGCGACGTCGGCACGCGAAGCTCGCGCGCCTGCTCCCTTATCGAAAATTATGCAAAGATCGCGCGCTCGCGCGTTTCGTCACGCGTTGCGATTGCCAAAGCTCGCTGGCGCGCAGGCGCAATAAATATAGCCTCGCTCGCTCGGCGGAGATACGGAAACGCGTCGCGCTTTTTTAAAAGGCAGCCGCCGCCGCCGCCGCGGCCCCTCAGGAAGTTGCGTCAGCTATAAATCAGCCTAACCACGCAGCTGAGATCCTACGTGCGTTACGCGCGCGCGCACGCGCGATGAAGAGAGAGAGAGAGTGGGTCTTGAGGTGATTAAAGGATTTCAGAGGAAGGAGAAGGAGGAGGGTTTAAGAGGAGAGAGAGAGAGAGAGGATCATTTTAGCAGAGGGAAAAAGATGAGAGCAGATGCGTCGTGGGAATTGTTCGGAAGTTCGCGAGTCATATTTCGCGGAAATCCGAGGAAAATTTATGTGTACTGCAGATGTGAGGGGGCGGGGGTGACGTTAAATTTTTCCTGTTTTCCTTATATATTTCCGGAGCAGTGATGGCGCGTTGTCAGCTATTTTAACAGTAGAAGCACGTTGGTGCAATGTGTCGTCGTGCCCTCGCGCAAATGTGCGAGAATACGTGCTGGTGACGTTCCAATATTTCCGAACGGCAGCGAAGGTTGTGCATATTTTAGCCTTTTAGTGTGATTTAGAGAGACGTGACGACGACTGCAGTCGCTGCGCGGCGCAAGTCACGTAGCAATTTGTAAAGTCGAACTTGAGGAAAAAAGCTTTTAAAGAATCATAACTGGAGTTATGTTACTAGAGGAATTGTGCATTAGTTTATTTGCAATTACGTGAACCGTAAACCTACATAAAAAAAAAAGAAAATTATGACGGCCGTGTCATTAAAGCTTTTAGTCTCGCATTACCTACGCCGAGCCGGCTAATAACCTGCCAGCCTTTCACTCTTCAAAAAACAAAAAAAAAAAAAACCTACCACTCACTCTACAGTCACAAAAGCTCTTCCTACTTCCTCGCTCTCTCTTAAAAAAAGCCACCCACGCACACACATGGCGCAACTAAAACTCACTTTATAACGACCGCGCGGACAAAGTCCCCGGCGCTCGCGCGCTCAGCGGCTAGAAAAATTTAATAAAACCCCATACTACACTTGCGTGCGCAGTCTCTCACTCGCGACCTGCAGCAGCACTCTGTACACCGTATATATATATACGTACACGCGTTCCGTGGAAACGAGATGAGCCGGGCGCGACAAGCGTCTCGCGTTACCCGCCGCACACATACATATCCGCTCGCGATTGCATCACACACACCGGGGGGTGTAGCTAGGTACCTACGTACGTACGTGCACAACGTGACCTATGCTGACCCCGCGAAAATTATGGAGAGAGGGGTTATCGGACGGAATAAATATGATGGCGATAGGTTCAGTTATCGGTGCTGTAGTGCGGGTATGGGAGAGGGAGATGCGAGAGGATAAGAAGCGCCGCGTTCTTTATTTGGTAAGGAAATTATAGATGTGTGGATGATGGGAATGGTATGGTACGCGCTGAGGAGGAGGAGGTGGAGGTTGCATAAATCACACGTGAGAGAGGAGAGAGAGAGGGGGTATGGACAGCGAGAGAAATTGCCTTTTCAATAAGTGAGCGTGTATATATAAGGTCGAATCGCGGATAAATAATAATAATAAGAAGCTTTTCGGGGTGCTTTGATCGATTTGATATATGCGGCTGGTTATATTAATGGCCCGTAGTTTAATAAGAAAGTTATTTTATTTATTTGCGAATGTGAATCTGACGTTTCTTTGATTATGTCCGTGTATACTTCATTGTTATACGATAAAATAATGCCACTCGGCAAAAGTTTTACTTTATTTATTCTATATTGAAAACAAAAAAGTTCCTCGGATGGAAAACTATCGAAGAACTCTCTCGGAGGTGCAATGCACCGATCAAAGTGACATTTAGCGAGACAATAGAATATACAGCGCACGCGTCATAAGTGAATACACGCCGTGTGGCGCGCGCTTTAACGTATATACGTTGTGTTTGTGTGTGTCTGTGTATACGTAAAGATAGATATACAGGGAAGATACGCGCAATAATTCCATTGTACCCTCTGCGAGCATTACTTAATTCACGATATTTACTTTTTGAACAATAGCGCCGTCTCGGTATGCGCTATACGAGTTTCAATGCATGCACATATATACTCTTGGCATACTTTATCCCGGCAATTTAGCGCATTTTTCTTCTGAAATGTAGATTCCCGCGTGAGTCATATAGCATCAAATTGTTCTCACGCGGTATGAGAATCTTTCCATATATATGCGCGTTTATAACATAATATTTGATCGACAACGTATGATCGAAATATTTTATTTTAATATCAATTCGTATATATAAATAAAAATCTATCTATCGTATAAAACTTTAGAAATAGTTTAGTATTAATAAAACACGTCCAAACAACGATTATAAAAATTACAACTCTACCAAAACTGCCATCTCCGGTCCCCGTTCAAAAACGCTCTCAAACCCATACCGAAAATTCCATGTAGCGAGCAGCGCCAGCGGCACTACCGCACTTTATACACCCAAAGCAACCGACGAAACGATGTCACGCGCGAAATGTGTCGCTCGCAAACCGCAGAACTCCTCTCATCCCTTCTTCAACTATACGCACGAACCGACTCTCTCTCTCTCTCTCTCTATGTATATATGCATATACGCCGCCTCCATCGTCGTACACGCAAGTGCGGAAACTCTCGCTCTGCTCGAAGAGAGCAGCAGTAGTAGTAGTAGAAGAGGTCGTTGCACCCGCGACGGCGACGTTGGGAATCCCCTCGCCATCGTCGTTGCCGCCGCCGTCGACGTCGCGCGTGCTCTCGGGCAATAAGAAGGCATAGAACGCAGCCTAAAACGACGACGAGACGGCTCGGAATATTGCGAGCGTCGCGAAAACGCGCGGACCGGAATGATAGAGTAGATGGAGGAGAGAAGGAGTATAGGCGACGACGAATGCGAATCGAGGAGAGGAGAAATGTTTGGTTTAGCGCAGGGAACGGAGGAGAGAGTGTTGGTTGATCAAAATATTCGGGAGATAGCGCGGGGCAATCGGGTTGGTAAACGTTTTAGGTATGCGGTATGGGAGAGAGTTCTTTTTTCGTTTGTTTGCGATGGGTGGGTCTGGGTCTAACGAAATTGTGTTTTGTTATTGGAAAAGGCAGGATCTTTGTTCAGTTGCGTCTTTGTATGCAATAAAAGATAAAAATCTGGAAAACTCGAGATAATATTAAAAAAAAAGGCTAAAATCACGAATTTGTTTGAAAACTGTTTGAATTTTAATATCAATCAAACAAAATCCCGTAATCCGTATCCACGTACTTAAAAGCAACATTAGCATCAATAACGAACCCGCCAATTAAACCTTTACAACTCTCTCCCCACCTCCCCTTTTAATAAACTTATCCCATTAAACCGCCTAAACTCCTTCTCTCTCCACCTTTCCCTCTCCCCATCCACCTCCAAACAACAAAATTTTCCTCGCCCGGCTTCTTAACTCCGATTCAATTCACCCTCCGGAACTTCGCCGCTGCACGGGAGGAGGAAAACTCGCGCTGCGTCGAGGCAGACGCGCCGCTATACTCCTCCTCTCCGCCATATAACGCGAGAATAGCCACCGCGGGAATTTCTCGTGTCGGGCGGCGCGTGCAAGAGAGATAGAAAGAAAGAATTCGCTGCTCGCGCGCTTATCTCGCGCCAGGCTCTTTCTCGTTATTTATGCAGATGCGCGCGCGCGCGCGCTCACAATGGGAGGAGAGATTGCCCCGCGGTTTCGCGCTCGCGCGCCAGCGAGTTTTTCCGTCTCGGGCTGTATCTTTCATTTGATCGGTGCCGGAGAGAAAGAAGGAAAAAGGGAGGGAGGTGGGTGAGGTAATTTGCTGGATTGGCACGGGAGGACTGTTGAGCGAGGTAGTTTTTTTAATATTGGAGAGGCGGACTTTCGTGGAACGAGTGCTGTTGTTTCCGCTGAGAGGAGGAGAGAGTTTTTAATGTTATTGTAGGAGTTTGTGAGCGGTGAATAACAAGATGTTTAAGTTTCGTTATATAGATACTTTTTAGTAGAGGGTAAATAATAGAACGAGTATAAACTAGTTGTAAATACGTTACACTGTTAAAAATTTTCTGAAATTTAAGATAAATTCTGTAATAAAACTTCAAAATTTGTATTAAATTTCAGATAAATTTAACTGAAACTTCAAAAGTTTTATTAAATTGAACTAAAATTTAACAAAAAAAACTTCAAAATTTTTAACAGTGTTAGCACACAAATACCGCCTCATTATACACGTATATAGTTTATATTTAATTGAAAATAAACGTTAACAGAGATTTGAACAAGTGTCTCTACACGAAGCGCATAAATATTCCATTTACCAGTGCACAAGCATAGAACGCAGTAGTGAGCTCTTGTCGGGTTCGCTCCTTGAGCACTCGCTAAAGCTATTATTAGTAGACGTGCGAGAGAGCGCACCGATGTACGCGCACGCGCTCGCGACTGTTTGATTTTCTATTCCACGTTCGGGAAACTCTCTCTCTCTCTCTCTCTCTCTCTCTCTGTCTCTCGCACGCGCTCGCACGGTCCATGTAAACACTGGAAAGTCGTCGAGTTCGCGCGGTATTACAGTCGAGCTCAGTTGCGAAGCTGTCGTAGTTTGCGCCTGGATCGCACACATACTATATACCCAGCCCATTATCCGAGTGAAGGTAAACATTTACTGAAATATATCCACCTCGAGCACACGATCTTAGTCGCGCGCACATCAGCTAATTTCGCGAACCGCCGTGGGGTGCATATGAATTAAATCAATAATTATATATACACACGCGGTAAAAAAAGTGAGGAGTCATCATCGGTACGTTTCGTATACAAGTGATACGCGCGAGACAAGTGTTGTTCTTATTATTGTTATTATTGTACAGTGATGATCAAGTTATTAAACGGGGCAGAGTCTTTAATCAAGCATCGCGTGTACTTGTACACCGACCGCCATTCATGCCACGCACACCGCAAAAGGAAACACAAACATCATTCTACTTCTTCCTATATACCACACCGGCAAGCCATCCGTCAAGCGCCACTAACAAACAATTAACGGCCACTCAATCATCGCGTGGCACTACATCATCCCCCTTCCCCCCTCCTCTCGACATCATCATCACATAAAAAAAGCCCGCAGTGCATGCTCGTATACCCAAGCCAACAAGCTCACGCATATACGTACACACTTCGCCGCTAAAATAATCAGCCCACTCGAGCCGATAAGCCTCGACCCACGCACGCGTCCTCTCACCGCTGTCTGGCCGTAAGATCCCTTCTTCTTCTTCTCTCCTCCACTTTGACGGGGCTGAAGATCCTAGACAAGTGCGGTTTCGCAGCACGTAGAAGTCCTTCGCGCGCACGCGCGCGTGCGTGCGTACATATTTGCATGTCTTGATGGGCGCGTGGTGCGCACCCGGGGCTTATGTGCTGTTGCTAACGCGAATATTGTCATTCATCGTCTCGTTCTGAAACTTCACACCGCGACGTATTATAGCGAGATGGCTCATGCTATTGTACGAAGGAAGATGCAAAGCTTGCAGTTCGACGATATTGCGACGGCGCACAGTGGGATATTTCGAAGAATTTTGTGACAAAATTAAATATCTCTACAACGGAGAAAGCTTTTGCAAAAAATCAAAAAGCATTTTAAAGGTCATGAAAGTGGCAATATGGGAAAAATAGTCTTAAAAAGTAAAAAATATTTTTAAGTACCAAATAACCCTTCTAAATATCGAATTTTTGCATTTTTTTAACTTCTATTTATTACCAGAAAAAGAATAAATATTATTTCAAGTCATAACAACTCATTTTTTATATATTTTGGACTAATGAATTCGAATATGCAAAAAAAAATTACCTATATCGACGAAATTTTCATGAAAAATACAAAAAAAGTTTATCTTTACCGGTTTTCGATAAAATTCGGTGAAAATGAGTGAAATTAGCTGGCTTTTCTTGTTTTTGTAGTAATGAAAAGCATTTATTATAATTTTTCGCGTATTTTTAATTACGTTTCATAATATGAAATTATATATTGTTCCCAATATCGCATAATTATGTGATAAAGGCACTTTATGAGTGGAAAAGCACTCATGCACAAAAACAAGAAAGGCCAGCTAATTTCACTCATTTTCACCGAATTTTATCGAAAACCGGTAAAGATAAATTTTTTTTTGTATTTTTCATGAAAATTTCGTCGATATAGATAATTTTTGTTTGCATATTCGCTTTTTGATTTTTTGCAAAAGCTTTCTCCGTTGTAGAGATATTTAATTTTGTCACAAAATTCTTCGAAATATCCCACTGTGCGGCGGTCAGGTGTCAACTGTGCGCGTTAATATGTGTATAGTGTGTGGTTTATTTTTTGTATAATAGTCCGCATATAATGTTTATGGGGGGAGCTCGACAGGCTTTTGTTTTTACTATATGGCGATGGCTGGGTAATTGTTGAGAAAATATCGGCGTGTTAAGTACGCGCGCGAGAGCGTACGTAAAGTTGCTTGTTTTATGAGCTTTGGCATTATCAATATTGATGGTGTCCGTTATTGCGCAATAAACACGTGCGCTTTTACGATACTGAAATTCAATTTCACAATACGTGTCTGCGATTTAATATTTATTTCATTTTTGATGTTTACGTTATTTATGAGGACGATTGAAATTTTAAATTAAAATTCGTAAGTAATCTTGTTAGCGGCCGCTCCGAGCTACATTTCCTGTCGCTGTGGTGGCAATTATCTCACCAACAATATATCGCTGTCGCTTGATTAATGATTGTGTATTGTCCGGAATTTCGTAATCTCTTTGATGCGGTGTAAATTTAAGTTTGGGAAAATGACGAATAATTATTTACATTTCCATGAATTAAAAAACAAACAAACAATCTAACGATTCCCTTCTGCTTTCTTCCTGTTCCAGGCAACTACAATTCGGCAAGCGAGGCACTGGTGCATTGGGCGAAGCAGAACCTCAGCGACGACAATATCTCCGTGATCGTGGTCTACCTGACCCCGCCTGGCGAGATCGCGGCCAAGTCCTTCTACGAACCGCGGAGCCGTACCATGGAGCCCGGCTACCGCGAGTCCGAGCAGCTGCAGGCGGCCCACGTGCCCTCGACAGCTGCCTCCTACGACCTTGACGGCTACGCCTTCGGCAAGCAGCAGCAGCCGCAACCGCCGCTGATGCCTCAGCTGAACGGCAGTAGCAACGGCGAGGATAACAACGGTTTCGCTGTGCCTAGTTTGAACGATAGGCATAGATTGAAGCCGCCCAAGTATAACGACGAGGATGACGACGACGACGAAGAAGAGGAGGTGGATTTGGGACCCGAAACGAACGTCGACGCGGTGGACGAGGCACCCGAGGATTACGGAAAGCTAGACGAGGCCAGGGGACAGAATTATCCCGATGAGTTTCTGGTGAAGATGCCGGCGAAGGAGGATGACGAGTTTCCGCTGGAAATGAATAGTGAGTATCGTTTTGGGTTCAACTGTATTATATGTAGTGTAGAGGTGGAATTATAGTTAGAAATAGAATCAAAGTCCGGAGGCGGATTCTTAATAAACTTATATACTTGGATATTGGTAATTAATTTTAACTGCAAATTGAAAGCATTACACTTTTATGTAATTAGACCTGGGCCCGGCCAAGTCGCACTTTCACATCCTCTCTTCGTTCTTTCATAATGGATGAAACTTTTGTGAAAGCAAAAAGAGCTATAATTTCTCGCAGGAGTCATAATATACACGAGCCCGCGTATATATGTGTGTACAAAGGCGAGGAGAATCTCATTAAGGTTATTTATTGTTGGTTTCATAAAACCCACATTAGCCGTCATCGAATTTGAACGATGTAGAACGAAAAGTGGTATAAAGTGGACGGGAAAAGAAAATAGCGCCGCATTCCTTGAGTGAAAAGAAAATACTAAAGCACTTTTTAATTCCCTCGTGAAAGTGTTTTCGAAAACTCTTTTTTAATTATTATAACTAACGTACGCGGCAAATCCTTAACTGATGATTGACTAGTCGAGCGTGTAGTAACACATATACTCTTAAAATAAACGCAACAACTACTTAAACGCTAAACCGACAGTCGAATTTCCATGAAACGACGATTAATATCGCGAAACCGGTTTCCTCGAAGCCATAACTCACGCTCAAAATTTGCACACAGTAAAGGATATATACGGCGCGTTCTGTAGGTATATCGAGCAGTGCGGCAGCAGCGAAAGTGCCAAACATCAATCAAACACTCATTGTGTATACTACACGTATATAATATCACCGAGCTAAATATCCTCCGCGCTTAAAATCCCAACACACGAAGCCGCTCGATCCTCCAAACAAACAGTAGACCTTCCACTCTCCCCCAATCTCGCGCCACCTCCGCAAAAATACCTCACCCAGCTTACTTTACGGTTAGCTACCGCACGCGCGTGCGCATTCCTCGCGCCGTTTCCGAAAATAACACACAGTAGCATGAGGCCTGTGCGAAAAAGAATCGCAACAACTCGGCGCTGAATTACCCGTAGATTAAGAGGAACATCGACTCTCTCTCGCATGTAACGAACGCTCGCCGAGAAAAGTGCGCGGCCTGACCTCTCTGCGATTATCGCGCGCGGGACCGGTTCTTCTTTCTCGCGCTCGGTAATGGGGCCCGCGCGCGCATCGTGGAATACGACGCCGGGACACGTAAGTCGAAGCTGATCGGTTTTCGGTCGGGGAGTGAGTCCGCGCGATAACCTTGGAGGAGTTTGTTTATGCCGAACGGTCGCGGGTTCGTTGTTTCTTTCTTTTTTTTTTTTGGAAAAGTGGGAGGGAGAAAGTCAGAGAGTGATGTAATTGGCTCGTCAATGGACTTCTTGTTGGCTGTTATGGCGAGAGCGTAATATATAGGTAGAGTGAATCATGGGGGTGACCTTTCGCTTCGGCTATATATGCGCTTTGCAGACGTAATCGATACGTCGAGACGCTCGCTTTATTTCTCTCGTTCTTTTGTATAAAAAAAGAGAGAGAGAGGGGCAGAACGGTATAGCGAACGCAATCTTGAACCCGAGTAAAAAAAAGAGAGAGAGAGACTTGAAAAGTTACTATTTTCTAAAGCTATAAGAGACCCGCCTTGTTGTAGTAGCTTATCTTTCAATTAATAGCTTCATTAGAAGCTTACAGCTTTATCGCGGCTCCGTACGTCATTGTATCGTATTTCCTATATATTATACGCTGTTATCCAGGCAACAAAAAGATCATACGTAACCGAGTGAAATGTAGAACAACAACGACGCGCATACCGATAAACACTCGCGTCTCTCGCTGTTTCCTATTATCATTACGCAAGGCTCTCGTATTCAACACGAGAGTAAAGAGTGTTCATGATAGCGTCGTCAAAGCCCGTGTGGCGCATTAATCAGTGAAACCGCCGAACCCAAGGACAAATTGTTAAAAACGAAAGAGTCAATATTTTTGTCGGATAAAACGAAGGAATTGTTGGCAAACATATTTTGCAGTCTAGTCACAATCGTATTTTTTTTTTCGTGATATTATCCAATCGAGACTTTCACAACGGAACTGAAAAGGATTTTCTTTTTCATTCAGCCGACAACAAAACCCCGGGAACGTCAATCGCACCATTATTAATCCCTCTCTCCTCCTCTCCCTCTCTCCCTATTCAATACCAATATCCTTTGAACATCGAATTAAAGCGACACTCTTCGAATCCAATCTGCCGAGAGAGGTTGAAACCCCGACAATCGCCGAATTACAAATTCAATATCCATACTCGTCTCTCTGCGCACAAAAGTGACTTACAACCGCAAAAAAACGCATCAGCAACTCTTTCTCTTTTTCTTTCTCGTCCTCGTCGTCGTGTCAATCCTCATTTTGCTTCCCTTCACACTCGCTCAAGACGCGATGATCAATCGGCGACCAATCCGGCGCGTTTGCCCTTACGCGTAAGCGTCTAGCAATTTATATAACCCCGCGCACGTCGCGTGTCCTCCTCCTCCTCCTCGTCTTCTTCTACTTCTTCTTCTTCTTCTTCTACAGGATACTCAGCATTTCCCTTTCTTTTTCCCCTCGTTGCCATTCCGCGCGCCGGAATAACTTTGCTCCTCTCGGCCGTCGTCGTCGTCCTCCTCTGACGAGACGCTTTCGTATAGGCTCGCGAGGAAATAAAACGAGGGAGGACGAGAAAGAGGCGAGAATACGAACAGACGCGCAAGAGGGGGTTGGAAAATTACGCCGGAGAGATAGGAGAGATGAAAAATGCATTTTCGTTTCGCTTGATTGCGATTAAATTGCGCGATATTCGGATTTTCATTTCAAGAGGCGAATGCGCGCGTGAGAGAGAGAGAGGAATTTTGCTACCGTATATAAAAGTTTCATCGGCCGGGCTTTTAAGCGCAAGCTGGAGTAGCTTTAACGTTTAATACTGAATGTGCGGGTACACGGGGTAAATTTGAAGTTGTGGATTAGTACGTTTTAGTTTAATTATAATTTTAGAGCGGGGGTTTGCGTTATATCATGCCACGTCTATATTAATAATGAACCGATATGAAGCGTGATTAAACTGTAACAAATGTAAATGATCTACGTAACAAGCTTATAGCTTCGGCTGGCAAAATGGAGTATGTAATGTGTGCACATGACTGTACGCGTTCGATGTGATTGCAAAGTATATTATACGAACATTCGTTTCGAGCGCAATTAAGCGTAACAGGACTCTCATGTAACTCTCGTGCGCGTCGATTTAAAAATTAGATTTCAAGTCGCAGATATGATGCTGATTGACGTTAATGATGAAGTTGGCGAATATAAAAAACGAGCATCTGATACACACACACACACACACACACACACACACACACACACACACACACACACACACACACACACACACACACACACACACACACACACACACACACACACACACACACACACACACACACACACACACACACACACACACACACACACACACACACACACACACACACACACACACACACACACACACACACACACACACACACACACACACACACACACACACACACACACACACACACACACACACACACACACACACACACACACACACACACACACACACACACACACACACACACACACACACACACACACACACACACACACACACACACACACACACACACACACACACACACACACACACACACACACACACACACACACACACACACACACACACACACACACACACACACACACACACACACACACACACACACACACACACACACACACACACACACACACACACACACACACACACACACACACACACACACACACACACACACACACACACACACACACGTAGCGCGTGAATGCATTTATGTATATGTTTTGCGAGCGACAAGAAGTTTGAGGCTTAATCAATTACGGATAGCAATAACATGAATTTCTCGATAATAAAATCATAAAATATACATATAATATTCATAAAACTCGCAACCGTTTAATTACTTGCCACGAAAAGAAAACCGACTACGCGCTACGTTAAATACCCTTATATATGTAACTAACCGACTAATTAATACCGCTCGCATGGGAACTCGTACTACTATACCTACCCGTGCGATTTTTCCCGGAAAACGTGTGCTCCCGATTTCAATTACTGTATCCCCCGGTGTCTCGGCACAAAACGAAACCCAGCCCTATAAGAGAGAGAGAGAGAGAGAGAGAGAGAGAGAGAGAGAGAGAGAGAGAGAGAGAGAGAGAGAGAGAGAGAGAGAGGGAGAGGGAGAGAAAAACACAGAGTCAAGCTAAAATCAAAAGTAAAAAATAAAACGCACGCGCAAGCTCTGCCATTTCTCCCTGCGCTTGCGCGCGAGCGCACTCGCTCGATCGTGCAATATTCGCCGTGCTCCGCTGATCATTGAGGTGAGGAGAGAAGAAGAGGGGAAGAAAAAAGAAGAAATACCGTACGTCGGGGATTTGTTAGTGCGCTGACTCGTTTCGAGAGGAGAGTTATTGTGATTTATGCGCGCGCGCGCGCCTCTGGCGCTTATTAATTTTTGCGCGAAATTTTAATTAACATGTGCGCGAGGTCTATTATATCGCGCTGCGAGAGTAGTAGTGGTGGTGGTAGTGTAAGTTGTGTATAGCACATGTTTAGCGGGACGGAGAGAAGAGAATAAGTGTAAAAAATTTTTAAGCGAATAATTTCCTAGTTACCGAGTGGACGGTTATGTATTGCCGAGTAATGGGGTATAGGAGTGTGCGAGCGAAGGAGGATGCGTGCGTGGTGTGTTGCTAGAGGATGAGTTTTGTTTGGTATATACAGACTCGGCTGGAAAGCAAATTGGAGAAACATTTAGAGGAAATTATTGATGATTCGCCAATTACCGTCTGGCGGATTATCGATTGGATTTCGACGTTCGGCAATTAAGTGCTTAAACATTGGAATTACGCCTATTACACCGTTAAAATATGTATGCAATACCCCCATAAGTAGATGAAAAATTAACTAACCACCAACACTTTGAATATAAATTAGCTTCCCGCAAAGTGTTCGAACCCGCTATTACTTTATATCCCCGGCTAACATTTTTTTTTACTGTTACATACATCAACTCAGCGTGCAGCAATCCACTCTCCGTGCGAGGAAAGAAAAAACGCCTCTCGCGCGCGCGCGTTTCTTCACATTCCAGGCTACTTCGCTCATTAAACCCGCGCGCGCGCTACATCAGCCCGATTAATGCGCCCACTGTCGCAGAACTCCTGCGGACTGTACGCTTCTTCCGCCCCTCCACTCGTACGAAGAAAGAAAAAAGAAACCTTCGCGACAGCATATATATATATAAACACTCTCGCGTGCAATTTAAAAGCCATCGAGCTCATAATTCATTAACGATTAATTCCCTCCTCCTCCTTCGTACACACACACAGTCTCATATAGCTCAACCCCGCTCTCTTGCGCGCGCTGGATTTATGGGCTCGCGATAAGCCGTGCGCTCGCGCGATATTTTTCAGCGTCGCATGTGGGATGCCGCCGCCGCCGCGGGATTCTTGCATTCGTAAGGTCCGGCCCACTTTCCGCCCTGCGTCACTCACTCACATACACAAGCTTTCTCCGCGCGTGCGCGAGGTGCGGCTATTATACGACTTTTATTATGCCCGCGCGCGCGGATATGTATATGCGCGCACGCGCGTCTCAAGTCGCTGCACTTCCTGCACTGATTGTCGCTCTCGTTCGTTTCCTCCGGTTCCTTCGTTTTCCTCGCGCGAGAATCAGACCAAGATACCGTGCGGCCTCTCTCGACGGTGTATGTATATATGTGTACGACAGGTGTGCGCGAGTGCCCCGGTGGCTTTTAATTGGTCGTTAATCACGCGAGTGGAGATATCGCATTGTTTAGGCAGATTCCGCATCGAGTAGGGGAGAATGGATGAGAAGCTGTTGGCGAGGAGATGCACTGAAGGTTTTTTTTGGAATGGGAGAGAAAGTGTGTGTGCGGTTACGGTAGTGGAGCAAATTATGTTGAGTGCGCAAGAGAGAGAGAGAGAGAGAGAGAGAGAGAGAGAGAGAGAGAGAGAGAGAGAGAGAGAGAGAGAGAGAGAGAGAAGAGGATGTACGTCGTTGGCAGTTGTTTTGGGTGTTTTTTTTAGAAGAGTGATAGAACGTAATAGGGAGGATAAATAAGAATGCGGAGAGTAGTGCGGTCGTTTGTCTGCATTACAGTTGGCTTTTTTTGGGTAGAGGTTTATTTATTCAGGGTGGAATTTTTTGCAAGTTTATTGCGAGAATGTTGGTAGATTTATTCAGAGATATACTTGTATTATTTATTTTCCGTGTACACGCGGAATATTGTTAATTAAAAAACCGTTTGTAGATAATTTTCCCTTTTATCTCTCGAATAATTTCCAAAAACACACTTATAGGGAAATTAAAGTCAGGCAAACTTTATTAACCACTAAAAAGCCACGTTCAAACATCCATAAAAAGCAATGCCGAGCGAGCTCCACCCTCATTTTACCCCCCTCCAAAAAAGCACTAAAATTTGCTACCTTTATCCTTCGTACAATTTTAATTAACTCGGTGTCTCTTTCTCCCAAGAGCGCAGGATCATTCGTGTCAGCCGTTAATTGCGATTCAATATTGATACAAGTAATAAACGGAACAAACGACGATGACGGTGCCTCTCACTCGCGATATCTCTTTCTTTTTCTCTTTTCGTGCTAGCTCGCGCGACAGATACAATATTCCCATAATGAGACGGCAAAGTGCTGTGTTAACAGTCGCTTATATATACAGCGACATGAAGGTATAGGGAGCGTCGATCGAAGGGTACAATATAACGATGGCGGGGAAAAATCTCGTTATATTGTCGACAACGACGACCCACTTACTTCGGCGCAGTAGCTCCGCCGGCGCGAAGCGTATTACAGAACGAAATGCGGATATTTTAATGGGAGGGGGGAGGAGGTGATGCTTCTTTTCGTCTCGGTTCCGTCGCGCTCGCGCCTTAAAAGTTTCCAGAACAAAGTGTGCCCAGTTTTTTATCGGATTCGAGGAGGCGGAGAGTAAGAAGTTGATAGGATTGACGTTTTTACATTTTCTCATTAAATTTGGAGATAGTTTTAGCGTGAAAGTCAGGGCGTTGTAATAAGACTTGAAGAGAGGGAATCGACGATAAATATTATCGGAGAATTTCTACATAGTGCACTCGAGAATTTTATATTATTCGAATGGGAGCTTGCCAAAAAAGTATAATTATTCGCATTAAGTACTACAAGAGATGGAATTGTAGGATTTACTTTTAAAGTTTTATTAAATTTTCAGTAGTCCTTTTCTATGCGCTTTTTTCTTCACACTAAAAGTACTTTCTCGATAATAAATATTCAGCCGTCCACTTGCCCACCACATACCACCACCTTAATACACTCTCTGCAATCGCCTCCAGTAGAAATGGGCAAGACCAGTCACACCACCGTTGCTACGTCCCACCACACCTCAGCCTTATCTAATACGCGACAGGCTCGTGTGTCCCGTTCTGCCACCTTAAAAGCGAATCTCTGTCCCCGCGCAACCTGCTGCCGGCGCATACCTTCCCCATCACAGGCTATACGCGCGAGTGCACAGGCTTCCGGCAGATTTCGATGAACTTAACCGTCTTCTAACTTGCGCGAGACGCTGATTCACTATACATCGCGCGCTTCCACCACGGGCAAGCGCAGTTATTTCTGGCTGCCCGCCGTCACTGCGTCGTGACACTTCAAGTAAATGCTGCTTTCGGCGAGAGAGAGAGAGAGAGAGAGAGAGAGAGAGAGAGAGAGAGAGAGAGAGAGAGAGAGAGAGAGAGAGAGAGAGAGAGAGAGAGAGAGAGAGAGAGAGAGAGAGAGAGAGAGAGAGAGAGAGAGAGAGAGAGAGAGAGAGAGAGAGAGAGAGAGAGAGAGGAGTCTGCGCGCGTTGTGTCAATTATCAAACAGAGAGAGGGGGGGGGGAAGGTTAAACAATGTGGCTTGTTTTTGTAGTGGGATAGGGTGTGTGTGTGGGTTGATATTTGATAGATGTTGTGAGGGTTTGTGTAGAGCTTTTTGCGCTTTTTGGAGAGAAAGAAAGTGTGTTTGATGTTTTAAGTGCGCGGATATCCTGTGGAGCCAGTTATGTGTGTAGGCATTGGTCTTATCGGCCGAGGGTGATAAGGACGATAGCCGGTTGTCGGCGGTAGGATGGCTTTTGTGCCGATTACAGTTTCGTTCGCTTTGGTGTATAAAATTTTTATTAGATACTGGAGTGTCTAATATTTTTTAGAAATACGTAAGAGTATTAATTTCATTTAATTTAATTACAGTTTTAATTAAACATCCATGGAGAAAAATTTTGTAGTAAAAATTACTATTTTTTATAGTAACCGTGGAACAGACTCATATTTTCAGGAAAATTACTCCAATTTGTAGTAAAAATTGTTATTATTTTGTAATTTTTACTACTACAAAAAGCAATTTTCGCTACAAATTGTCATGAGAAAATGAGTCTGTTTCACGTTTCCTATATGAAAAATAGTAATTTTTTTTATTACAAACTTTTTAAATAATATATTAAGAAATATGTCCATTAGAGTACGCAATATGGGAATTGTACATAAGAGTACGTAAATTTTATTTCGTGTATTTTGTTAAAATACACAGTTTGCCTCGTGCAAGTGTCCGGATGATGTATGGTGCGTAACGACCTGCAACTTGGCGTTGAATTTTAAAATAAACACTGTTTAATAAAACGTTAAAGTAGATGTAGTACGATGCTTAAAATACAATCTCTGCATTTCATAACCTTCAAATAAGTAAAATTAAAAGAATATTACATTTTCATGCTCCGATTTTTTTTTTCCAAAAAATTAATTAAATGATAATTAATAATTATTAATACAGAGGTAAAAACTAACAGTTCTATTTTTCTAAGACTAAACCAATACATTTTCTTCATAACATGACAATACAAAATTTTCTACAAAATCACTTTTAATTTCCAAATCATCAAACACACTAAACCTACAATTAAACAATAAAAATCAACAAACTCGTAATCTACGTCACATCATCTTCCACACTCCACTTCAACCCCCCACGCGTCCCCAGAAAAAAAAAACATCTGATCAGCCGTTCACCTCACACAGCTGATCCCCCCAAAACACTCGAATCGCCGCTCCCCTCGTTCGAATATCCCGCCGCCGGGTCGACCTACCCGCACCATTGGCTCCGTATCAGACCGCGCATGCGCGCTGTCTTTGCCGGCTCCGCGCTCTCGCGTGTGCGCGTTTCGGAACTCCTTCCGGCCGGCACGAGAGCGCGCGAACCCACACGCAAGGAGAGAGAAAAACGAGCGCCCGCGCGCGCGCCTGTGTGTATACACTTACGCACACACGTATAGGAGGTACACATCTATATACACACAAAGCAGCGCTCGAGTGAGAGAGAGAGAGAGAGAAAGAGCGTGCGTCGCGGCGGCAGGAGAGCCGGCAGTTGGTCTCGAGTCGCCGAGCTCGCGCGTCCCGCACGTCTCACCGACGTTTCTCGTGCGTATTAAGTATATACATATGCATATACGCGCGATTTTTTCACTCTCCCTCGCGCAGTTATAACACTTGACGGCAACACTCGTTGCGTACATTGTACAACAAGGAGAAAGACAGTCGTGAGGTTAATCGTAATCGTCGCCGCTGTCCATAAGAAAGCGAAAGAAGGAGGAAACGAAGCAGGCCGAAGCAGTACGCAGAAAGGAGCACGCAGCGGAAGTGCACACGTTCGTGAAAAAAGGAGCAGAGATACAGAGAGAGGATACACGCGCATGCGTTCGAATCCTGAGGTACGTAGTAGAGAGCGCACAACACGCGGGCGGTTATTGTCTCGCGCACAGTGTAGGGAGCGGCCGCCGCCGTCTCGCGAAAATTTGAATTTCGAACGGCGGCGGCGCGGACAACCGGCTTTCTTCGTCCGTGCAGACACTCACACACACAGCCACGCGTTCTCGAGCGCACGCCTTCCCTTCTCCTTTTTAGGACTGGCGCGCGTTGCACACGAGCCTCCCCGCGCGCCTCGTTTCTCTGTACCAATATTCCCGCGGGACACCCGTCGAAATCTCCGCGCAAGGGTTTCGCCAGGCGAGGTGGTATATAAAAATCTATATGCACGGGCGTTTTTTACCGTGAGCTGCGCGACGAGGACGGTGTCTGGGCGCGGCGGCTGCGACGAGAGAGAGAGTCTAGCCGAGAATATTCGCTGCGCTCGGTTCTCGCGTGCTTTCTTTTGCGCTGCTCCTTTCGTCCGCGCCGCGCGCGCGTCCGTTCGCTCCTTTTTCTCGTCTTCGCGAACACACGTATGTATGCTTACCTACTCACACGTGTGTGTGTAAGGCGCGTGAGCGAGAGTGTGTAGAGTAGAGAAGAGAGACGCTCTCTGGAGAAATTTGTGCTCGCCCAGCGACATCTAACCTGTAGGTATATCATCGTCTCTCCCTCTCGGGAGACGAAAGAGAGAGAGAGGACGACAACGATCTTCATTGTGAGCGCCTTGAAATAGAAAGATCGAGATTTTTTTCCCTCGCGCGCGTGCTCCGTTCCTCTCGGTGATTGACGCACTGGTGTGTGCGTGTGTGCACCTCGCGCTCGTTTTTGCGCCCGGCGGTCTCTCGGTTCGATTACTCTCGTTGTAGGAGCGAGAGAAAAAGAGAGAGAGAGGAGAGAGATCGTTAGACGGGTGCGCGTAATTGGAAATAATGGCAGAGTCTAATTGGGTATACGGTTTTAGAAGCTGTGAGGGAGCTCTCTTGTCGAACGTTTTTTCGGTGGGGGAGGCTATGTCGCGAAAGAGAGAGAGTAGTGTGGTGGGTCTTTGGTGTAGGACAAAGTTTTGACAAAGCGAAACGTGGGTGTATGCGGCGCGGGGGAAAGGTTGGACTGAAATAAACACACAACTGTCGCATAAATAATGTATCTCAGCCGGCGCTGTACGCAGAACTGACGTGATGGTCATGTTTGTTTAACTCGCTGTGAATAATAACATTTTAGAAAGTTATTTGCGCAATGTTTTTCGTTATACTTTACGTGTAAGGCGGTGCTTGCCTTTTTAAACTGTTAAAAGGGAAACAAAGTGCCTCGCGCCGCGTTCTAATCAGCAATATATCGTAATTAATTGAAAAACTGTAAAAGATTAATGATTTGGAGTATGCACTATGACGCGTGACGATAACACGCCAGGGTTAAATGCTGTAACGTCAGTTTATAAACATTCGCCATGTCTATAATACGTCCGATATGAACTCACATGATTCAATGCACTGCACAGTGCTTGGGAATAATTCTGCTTTAAGTATTAACCTAAATGAGGTATCGCATAGATTATGCAATTTCTATAATAAACATAACACTGTGCGATAATAGCTGTCATGACTTTTCTGCAACGTCGGCCCAGCACAATTAACTATGAGTCATACATGATTCACAAGGCTCTAAACACAAATACATACTTCGGTCGCGCCGCGGAGAACCGGTATATAAATGTTGCCGGCATCACACACGGCCGAAGTTTCGCCCAAACGCTAAATGACATAAGCGATAAATACATTCCTACGTTAAAAACGAAAAAGTCGTAATCACGGTAAAGCTAAAAATATCCATTCGCATCATAAAAATTTTAATATCTCGCATTGAAAACATCCTTATATAGTTCATAAATCTCAAAGACCCGTACGCTCTCGTCGAGCGTTGAAAAAGAGGAGGCGCCGGCGAGCGAGCGATTTATATAAAACGCGCAATATTTCTATTTACCGGAAAAAGAGTCAGGGAGGCGGAATATTGGCCGTACTTTTTCCGCCGGCTGCTCCTCTTATATGCAACCAATTTCGTCCCGCGCGACAGACAAAGTGACGCTGACGACCTCGCGCCGGTGCAGTTCTCTATATACGTATTGGCTTCAGCCAGCGGGCTATGCCAAGAACCTCACGCGAGCCGTTAAATAATTTGTCGCATCATCGTTAATTGAACGCGCGAGGTGAAAATATAACGCGGCCGGCTGATCTAGTATAAAACGAATGGGACTCGTCGGAGAGAAGAAACGGATGGATACATGGTTAGACGAAAGTTCATTAACAAACGCTTTAACGTCTCATTCATCGGCACTATAAACCAACATGCAAGACCGATCCACTTAGCCGTCGTATTAGCTTTTCTAATGACACACACGTCTGCCTCTTAGCTCAAATCAAACTCTCCTCTAGATGCGGAACAGGTTCCCTCGCACTCACTCGCTCACTCTCCAACTCTCCTTATTCAGACTTTTACGCTGCAACGCGGCGCTTATAATTAGACGTCTCGCGGTTTAGATCTATTATTAGGCCTTTTACAGAGAAAGCGGAATTTTCACGTGCACGCGAGCAGCAGCGCGACACGAACGACGACTCTTGTGTACCTCTATACACGCGTATACTCTAAAATAAGGCGGCGAAGTCACTGAAAATACTGGCGCCGATCTATTTCCAGTCGCCGCGCCGCTCATCGATCTCGCCTGCGTGTGTGTTATTAAACACGTACGAACACGGATCGACGATCAAATCGCAATGTATACAGCGTCTCGTGCGATATCTTATTGACGCGCTTTTTGTGCACGTCTATATAACGTGTGTAGGTGCAGTCTTTCTCTCGTCAGCTGATTCACGCGCGCGAGAGAGTGAGAGTGTACAAACAGAAGCGTGTGTGACTCTAGAGGAGAATTGCGTATAATGTCGCAAGAGAGAACGGGGAATTTTAGCGCGATCGCGTGACAGGATTATTCGACGGAAGTTTATCGCGGGCGCAATTCGCGGCGCGAACGAGCTTGTGGGTTTATCTGATGCTGGCGGGCGGGCTTTTATGATTTAGGTGACGTTTAATTTTTCGCCTCGTTAAAATGTGGAACGAGCGCCAGGGAAAAAAGTGTGGAAAATTGTATAGTTTTAGGGCAAGTGTGCGAGAGGCAGATCGAAACTTATGCCTGTAAATTGGGGTTGACATTTGTAGAAATCTGAATTTCGAGATAAAGAAATGCTGATACTGGAATTTACGATGATTGGCTCATTGTGAGTTCTTATCGTTCCGAGAAAAGGTTGACTTTTATTGGTGTAATTATCTGGTCTACACTTATACGCATTATACGTATAATAGGTATACACAATTTATCTGATATGTATATAGGTATACCTTTATTTTGAATGAGAAATGCTTAAAAAGTGTTGAATTATCTTACTGAATTCATCCAATATTTACTTTCATCAATTGTTGCCTAAATATTCTTAAATATTCATTTAAGATTTTCCCGAAACCAAGTATCTAATTTTAACCCACTAAAATGACCTCTCTATAATAAAAACATCGTAAAAATTCTACAAATTCCCCTGAAAATCTAAACCCTCGTCCCGAATCTCTCCTCGACCGCTGCTTCTACAGCTGTTACTCAAGTTTCATTGCTACTACATGCCCTGTTTCTCTCACCATCGCCTATAAAAGTACAAAAATAACAACAGAAACGCGACACGGCGCATCGCACTTACACGTTACGCTTGTCACTAGTATTCGTCGATGCAAGTGAAATTCCTATCTCAACGCATAGACACATACACACACGCACGCTGATACTGTTGCTACGCGTATAAATAGTTGGTTAGCATTTAAGGCGGCTACAGCAGCGGCGGCGAGTGTATTTCCGGTAGGCAGATTTGCATTTTAAATTTCAATTCCCATTCGGGAGAGTGTTCGAGTGCGTACGAGAGAGCGAGAGAGAAAGAGATAACGAGAAAAATGTCTCAGAGAGCTATATTTAGAGTGTTACTCAGGGGACCGCGATGTATGCGTGTGTGCAGCGCACTCTCTCAAAGCCCCTCATTATTGCAATAAGACAACAACACTTTTTGATCTTCAGCGCGCGCTTATCTTGTTTTTTTCGTCGCCACGGTCATTGTCGTAAATTTGAGGCGGATTGGAAATTCGCGTGCATCCAGATAAGTGCGGATAAGAAGAGGGGGAGAGAGAAAGTGGATTTTTTTTGGAAGTATTTGGCGGTAAAGTCGATTTGCGGACGCACGCACACTTTCTTGGCTTTCGTAATGCATAGATGTCGAGGCGGAGGTAATACCGTGACTAGACCGGAATTTTTTCGGACTTTTTGGGAATAATTAAATTACGGTTGAGAAAGTTTGAATTTGGAAAATAATTTAATATTTTAAAATGATTGTGAAAATAGTTTAATTCTTTTCAAATGTTTATTTTCATTTTTAATATCCAAAATAATAAATACATGAAAGGGATTGTGGTATTTATTGCTATTCGAATGCGAAATGCCAGAACCAGAAATTAATTATCAAATAATCCGGCCTTCCATATTGAATATTAAATAATGACCAGCTCTCCATAATCGAAAATCAATTTCTATTACGGATACACAGGCGCAGCAGCTCGTAATACTTAATCTCCTCTAGCCTTGCCCCCAACGCCAATTACCATTATAATGCGATTACAAATTACCATAAACTCCTCCAAAATAAAAATCTCCCAAAACACAAATTCCACACTCACAGCAGCCAAACGAAATAATTTCGGGAACCAAGTTTTCCAATAACCATCAACAATCGTGCGCGAATTCGACAACGACCTTGACTCGATAAACTTGACGGGCCGCGCGCGGCAATACACATGCACACATCAGACGGTGCGCTATATACTCTGGTATACTGTGCGTTACGATGATAAAGCGCAATTGCGATAACTAAGCCGGCAGCAGCAGCAGCGGCGAAACAAACGCGCGCATTGTTCGCCTCAACTTTTCGCTCGCTTTGCGCGCCGCAGCTGACTGCGAGGGAGGAACGAATTTATTGCGTGAATCAGCCCCATAAATAATCGGCGAGCGAGCGGGGACCGATAAAACCCGAATGGCTTTTACTGCTGGTTCGGGCAAACACGGGGCTGATGCTATTATTGCCTTGTGTGTGGACGAAGATGACGACGACGACGAGTCGTGCGGCGTGGATTATGGTAAAAATAGAATTCGCTGATTAGAATTTTTCGCGTTGCTACGTGCGGTGACACGCGTCTTGTATTTATGATCTATCGATTTCGTCGTTTACACGTGGAAGGATTGATTTTTCGCCGCAAGCTTTGGCCTCGGCTTATGGTTAATTAGTTGTACCGTAGTTTCTCGAATTCTAAGGTCAAGGTGAAACTCCCAATAATATTTCATAAAAGCATACTTTAACGCTCCGAAGTAATTCTACACCTTTAATCTAAACACACTCCCAATTTCCATGCTCTAGATACACCCGATTGTGGCATGATACTACATAATTTCACCTGCAAACTGCAGTTCTCATTGCTTTGCTAAACGAGCTTAGCAACAACAAGACGAAACTCCGATTAAAAATACTCACGGAGGTTATACAAACGTTACTCGCACACATACATGCATACATATGGCTGCTTCCGTTGTAATATACAGCCGCGGCAGCAAGCGCGTGCGATCGATTTGCAAAACGGTTTCTATATAACGTCAGCAGTGAAAACTGCCGCTGGGCTTTCTCTTGCGGCACTCAGAGAAATTGAAGTCGCGGCAATCGGCGTTCGTACATATATATATAAGCGCGTTTTAACCCAATAAATTCAAGCGCGCGTCTCGGCGTCAATAAAAACCAATCGAATTAGCGCGCGCGTTAATATCAGCGGGACGAAACGCCGTGCGACGCCGGCATTGTGTGATGGACATAAAAGCCGCAAAAATGCAATCTGTCGCCGCGATTCTCGGGTTTGATATATATTCAGAATTTATCGACACGTTGATGTGGTCGATTCGGTATCATGACATTTTTCAGATAATAATATTTATTAAACGATTTCACACTTTCATCGAGACGCTCGAGTTGGAAAAATACGAGCTCAACCTACCATGATGTTTATACGAGATCTCTTTAATCCCAACCGGGATAAAAAATATACCTATTATTTTTTTCAAGGCTTTAGAGTGATTGAAAATACAATCCGCTCTAATTCAGCCTAAATCCACCACCTCTTGTTTTTTCTATAAGCCCTTTAGCTCTGGGAAAAAAATGGACTTATCGGCTGGCCATTTTCCCTCCTCCTCCTTCTCCCAATACGCGCTCGATAAATCCGCTCAGCCTCTCTCTCACTCCATATCGAATGATTTAATAATCGAGCTGCCGCGACTGTAAACAACAACAATCATCGCCCACCAATATACGCGCCGTGCAGTCACAATATCTCACATATATATACGCGCGTTCCGTGCACTTTCCCAGGCCGTGCGTGATTTATCGCACGGTGATTCACGGTACTGTATTTATACACGCGCAAGCAGTCATAAGGACGATTAGACACTTGTTGGCGCACTCGCCGGCGCGCGTAGAGAGATAGCATCACCCCCTTGCGAGAGAGACGGAGAGAGCGTCATACATACATTTCCCCCTATAGATTCATCCCTCACTACCCCCCTCTGCTATACGCCTACACTCTCTCTCCCCCTGCCAGCCCCCCTCGTACAACTTCGTATAATACGTCCGTGTGCTACTCGTGAATGAAGCAACCGGCAGTCGTTGCTTAATTTATGTATTTCTCGTAGAGAGAGAGCGAGTAATTATTCATCGAACGTGCGAGCGAGAACGAGAGCCTTTTGAAAAATTCAGCGCGCAATCACTGGAAGCTAACTCAATTTACGAAACACTGTCTTCTTTCTTTCCTTATACCCCGAGCTCTCGCGCACATTCAAATGGTATTTGTTCAAGCGAGCGGAATCGATTTTTGTCCTTCTCCGGAGATGCGCGCATTTCTTTTACTTTTTCATCGGCTCGCCCCCCCCCTGTGTGTACGTCATTTACGTGTTCGCTTGCTTTCTTTTTTTATTTCCTTTACTAGAGTACGGTCGTTTCTTTTTTTCGTTCGTGTCGTAGGTTTCATTGACACGCGAGTTTATTTATGCAGCATTTACGTAATGAGAAATTGATAAGCGTAAAAGGATAATGCATTGATATTCGCGCGACACGACGCTCGCATGTGTAATAGATCGCGTATTATGTAAAAGCAATTCCCGCGCGCGCGCGTGCACCGGAGATAAACATAAATTACGAGACCTTACGTTAAAAAGAAACTATATTGCAGCTTATTCGCCTTTTATTATAATGTTTATTTTAATTCAGTGTTTACACAATAATTCTTATCGCGCTAATTTAACGCCTATGTAAATATCGTATCCATTTATCAGCTCGCGATGAATGGAAAAAAAGTATATATACACTCACGCGTATCTCATAAGCAAAGTGCGATTTCTTTCGTTACCATAAATCATTCCTTCGATGCATTTAATTATCTAAACGCGTACGGCTATTTATTATCACCTTATTAAACGTGACAAAGTAGTATCTACTCGTCGGGAAAATCATGACCGTTCTCCTTCGAAATTCTCCTCTTATAACGCTCAATTTATCCGCGAGAATCGAAGACCCCACGTAAATCCATCTCTCCACACCGCGACTTAAATCACTCGGGGGGGGGGGGGGGGGGGGCAGTTTCCTCGAATCCCTATTATCGGCTTTGCGCGCATTTCAATGTTCGCGTTAGTATAGAGTGCAACCTCGCGTTTTCCTAAAATCAGCGCACTCGCGCGCACCCATTTCCAATAAAATAAAACGTCAGCGCTAGTTAAACCACGGCGAACCGGATTCTCGCGCGGGCTGCAGCCTACAAACATTCATTTCTCGACGCGGAGAGATATCAGTCTCTCCTCGCGTAACAGTTAGCCCACGTGTGTGTATATATACACACGCTGCTACTTGCTGCTCTCGTGGTAGCACGAATCCCACAACATTCTCCGGGCTTGTCGATCCTTCGCGCTAATAAATCACGTTCCCCATTATCGACGGCTCACGTACGAGGAGAGAGAGCGAGAGCGAGATAATTCTCTCGCGGTTTTCGGCCTGATTAACCATTAAGGACGTCGCGAGGAGAGAGAGAAAGAGAGAGACAGTTGGGTAATTCTGTTTTGCGACTAGAAGAGAAGGCGAGACAGACGGATAGACGGTTATCGCGAATTCCGTGAGACGCGGGCTAGTTGAGTGGAATTATGCGCTGTGAAGAGACGACGCGAGAGAGTTTGAGGGAAGAAGTCTGCGAGAGCTGGAATTTGAATTATAGAGGATTATAATTTCGAAGATTGGGAAAACTCGGCTGGATTAATTCGCCTCTCTCGCTACGTAAGAGTTGAGAAGTTTAATGTATACAACTTGGCTGGAAACTTCTTAACAATCGCGCGTTCGAGTTTCGTTCCGCCGTCTGATAAATAAGGGAAGGATATAAGTGGATGTCGCTTATTAGAATTCTTAAGAACTGTTCAGGTTATATTTAAATACACGGAACTGCTTATAATCATTAAACGATGCACACTTTCCCACCTGAGTGTTAGAATATTCGAAAATTAATTACAACTTGACGCAAAAACCAAAGTCCAATTCCTATTCACCATCTCAATATCGCGACTCGCAAAAGCACAATCGCGAGAAAGAGCAAACGATATATATGTATACACCACGCGCGCGTACATACAACGCCGGCGTAATGAAAAGCGAGACGGACTCTGTAATAAAGTCATTTGCAGCCTCTTCAATTCGGCCCCTCGTTCGCCGAAGTGAGAGAGAGAGAGAGAGAGCGAGAGAGACGCGGACGGGCGGCGAGTGGCAGATCGTCGAGAGGCCGCCGCCGTCGCGCACTCGTCGTCGGGAGAGAGACAGACATGCCTTGGGCTCGCACTGCGGCATTTTAAGTGCAGCACGACGTCCCTCGTGCTATACGCGTGCATGCAGAGAGAGCCTTTAACTTTTCTCATTTGATCGTGTTTGCGCGATTAAGGGCCCGCCGTTGAGATTACGATTTTGATGATTAAAATTTTCTCCGGCATGCAGGTGACGACTAGTTATAATTATGGGCGAGGATAAAAAATTCGAGCAGAAGTCTGGTGTGTAACCTGCGAGGGGTTTATTTTTGCAGACGGCATTGATGTTAATAGGTGTCGGGGAGTATGTTGACAAAATACGTATTTCGTTTAGTAGGTAGTAGAGAGAATATAGGTGGATTTTGGCCGCTGCCTCTTGCGTTTAGATAGCGCAAGATCAACGCTTCTAAATTTAGCCTCTGAAACCGTGAGCGTTTTGTTCGCTTCGAGTTGATCTATGTTAAAATAACGAGGAAAAATTGGTACTTTAGAATTTACTCGAAATGCTACTTATAAATAGCGTAAATTAAACAGTACATTAGCAAGTGCTTCAATTCAACGGGACAAATGAGATGGGCAATTCGCATGCTGCACCGTGCAACACCGTACCGGACTAATAACCGTTATTACTATTAATAGCAGCATGCAAAACGATACACGCCATAACCATAAATAACAATAATGATCCAGAACAACTCGTTCGGCTACTACATACGCCCGAGACCCACGACAAAGTTTCACCTCAGTTTATCTTGACCTCCTGCCAGCGCATTACCACGGCTCCCAGAACCATTGATCTCCGAAAAAGAGTAATAAACGAATCCAAAACAAAACCTTGAAAAAAGAAAAACCATTAGCCAACCTTGCCTCTCCGTATCTTTCTCCCAAACAAACTCCGAAAAACACAGCGCATTATCGCGCGGTCGTCGACGGTTGACCTCAGCAGAGCGACAGTCTCGCTCTCTCGGCCAAAAGCGCGTCCGAGCACACAGTAGTATATAGAAAGACACAGCGACGCGTAGACTATATAGCAACTCACGCCGGCCGGCGCGTAAAATTAGCTCGTCGCCCCGCGCGCCGCACACGTGTGCGTATGTGTCGCTGCTACTGCTGTGGCTGCACGCTCGCGGGAGTAGCGCTACTGCTGCTCTCGCAGGAGGTCTTCGCAGTGGCGAGAAAATAAGAGCTGCTGCTGCCGCAGTGCGAGAGTTATATATCTTCGGTATACGCGCGCCTGTGTATTTCTGTGAGAGCGCGCAGTATAGTCTGGCGGAGAGAGAGAGAAGTTTTGAGAAGCGGATAATAACGAAGTTGAGGAAGGCGAGTGTGCGTGCGTGTGTGTACGTTTGTGTGTGTGAGTTTTCGGGACGTCGTGCAGGCTGATTTAGTGTTTGTGAGAAAGGAGAGAGTATATAAGAAAGGTTAAAGGAATCGATATGGTTTCCGGCGATTTTTTTGCCTTAATTTAACACCGGGGTGTGTATAAACTTTCACGTGAGTTTTCTAAGAAGTTCAAGTTTTATATAGCGTTACGGAAGAAAGGTAGCCGCGGGTAAAACTATTTCGCGCGCGCGCGTAAAAATTGAAGCCTAACTTTAGCACGTTTGCAAATAAGTGTGTATAAGGAACGCCGCCGCCGCCGCCGCGCGTACGCATTACATTATGCATTCGAGATGTAAGAGATTAAGAAATCAGCATTAAATGTAAGCAAAGTTTTTAGAAAGTTCCGCGCGGGCTTCGGTAACTTATATGCCGTGCAGGGGCTGTGCATATACGTATACCTCGCGAGGAGAACTTTTTCAGGTTGCGCCCGCAAAGGATATATAGATGTATATGTATATACGGCCGCGCGTGCGGCCATGTACGTGACTTGATACACGCAATTGAAAATCTCTGTGGATACTTACCATTAAATTGCCTTCATCTCGTACATCTAAAGTAAATGCTTTCGGAGGATGTTATTCCCACAATAAAATACTTGCCGAGTGTAAAAAGTGTGCACGCGAATTATCGATCGGTGTGATAAAAATATAATTTAATCTTTGGTGTATGTATGTGTGTATACATATCGTGTGTGTTATATTATGAGAAGGTAACGTTTTCTGTGTACGGCTAGGCTAATAGATTCCAATGAATTCTAATGCACGCGGGGTGAATGAATATCAATGAAGTAATTCGGATCTAACAAGGCTCATTCCGGTTTGAAAAGAATATCAGTTTAGACGGGCGCTATTTCAATTGGAACGGTAATAAAATAAAGAAAACGGTTGGGTGCAAAAGATCGTCACCTTTTATACTTTATTTATTCTATTTCAGCAAAATATACAGTAACCTAAAAAATCCATTAGGACTCTAAAAATTATTAATTATCCGTCACTCGCAATATCTTTCGTCACCGTTCTATTATAAACTCGCTTAAAAATGTTCGCCACCTATTACAATGCGCCACAGATCAAACCATAATAACAGCTCAATTACTCTACTCCCTTCTCTCTTCCCCTCTCTCACTTTCACACTGCGCGTCTATATAAAACACATGCATACCCGTAGCTCTCGCGACTGTAATAAACCCGCCTTCCTACCTACACACAGTACAGCCGCCGCGATCAATCGACGACGACGGCGGCGGCGGCAACAACCCACGCGTGCACGGACTTCCCAATCTAATCGCGCAAAAATAAATTCCCTCCCTCGCCGTATATATACGTACACACACCTTTATACACACACACTCGTTGCTAAACCCGATAATTGCGCTCGCTCGCGCAGGAAACGCAGGCGGCATGTGTGCAGTGAGCGCTCGGTATCTGGCATTACTCCCCTCTGTATAGCCCGCATGTGTGCGCTCAGTCGCCAAGAGGTTAGAATTAAACGCAGCGCGTATCTTCATCGGGCTTGCATTCCACGTCCGCTCGACGATGCGCAGAAAGAAAGAGAGAGTGTTAAGGAAGAGTGGGAGAAGTTCGCGATAGTTTTTAATTAGGTGGCACGCGGGTAGGATTCATTCATTCTGCGCGGCAGGAGGATTGATGGTTGGATTTTTCCAGGACGGTTCTTTTGACCAGGGAGTTTTTTGTGCGACTGCGGGGGGATTGAGAGGAGGCAGGTTTAATTAAACCAAGAGGGGTCGGTGTTTTGTGACAAATTAGCGCGGATTGACAGGGGCCCATTGATGGGTTTAATTAAAACCGCGCGCGCGCGCCGTGATGGTATTGATTTTTATTTCCTGATTTACGAGAATCGACCGAGTTTAAAACCCCACTCTTTTCATTGGAATTTTAAACCGATATTTACTACAGGCACGGAATAAAAAAAAATATATGTATATGATATCGACGCTAAATACGCATGTCGGAGTACAATAAAATCCCCCCGCACGCGTATTATTGCGCAGGGGGGCGGCGCGCTGCGCGGGTTCTATAGAGCAGTCGCTTGTTACGCGTAAATGATTAATCCGATTATAGTAATAAACGTCTAATGGCCGTGGTGTGCCCTCTCTTTACGGGATTAGGGAAATGATTCCGCTGCCTCCGACTTGGCGCGCGGGATTATCTTTCGTAATGCAATAATAATTAATTCCGACCCAATGGATTTATACGGCGGTTATTAAATCGTAAACCCGATTCCTTTTTTCCCCGCGCGACTGTCGAGGCATAAAGGATTACGATTTTTCGGCTTTTTGTAATAAATTCGCGTTGTTTATCGATATTGAAATCTCAGCATACCACGCTATTGTGCTTACTACATTATCACGAAAGCAATTCCTTCGAATCAAACTCCTTCTACTGATTGCG
Organism: Torymus aiolomorphi; assembly: GCA_036365515.1. NCBI lineage: Eukaryota > Metazoa > Arthropoda > Insecta > Hymenoptera > Torymidae > Torymus > Torymus aiolomorphi. The sequence continues at coordinate 241,046,716 of CM070873.1, read as the reverse complement.
TGAATAAAACAACCGAGCGTCTTTAATACTACATAACAAGCCCTGGAGTATTAAACGATTCAACGAACGAAGGAAAGTTAACCGTAACCCGCGCGCGGTAAGTTCCTAAGGACAAACACAAAACGCCGCGCTTCATCTTTTATGGATTTTAATTTTCCACCTTCCGCATAATACACATCGAGCGCGCCGTGAAAAAAAAAGAAGCAAACCCACTCCTTCTCGTCCTTATATGCACCAACCACACCATCATCATCATCATCGTTATCATCCCACACGCCCTCTTACAAGTGCATCAACCTCTGCCGCTCGTTAGCATCGGCGCTAACCACCCACCCCACCCGACAAATCCCTTTCCCCTAAACAGCCGTCAATCAGCACTAGCAGCAGGCACCGCGCCCAAAATTCCCATCATCCTCTCTCGCGCAACAACCTCGTCTCCTCGCACAGGTGCTCTCTCTCTCTCTCTGTGTGTGCGCGTCTACACGCGCAGATATATTTATACATATATACACGCACATACACACCTGCGGGTCGGAGGCCCGTAGAGCGAAAAAGGGGGACGACGAGCCCGCGGGAGCTCACCTATAGGGGGCTCTCCAGACGAGATCGATAATGCATCCCTCCTCTCACTCTCGCACCCGGCGCGCGCCGGTGGCGCGCCGCCGCGGCTGCCTCCTTTCATCCTGCTCGCGGCCGCCGACCCGGTTGTGTGTACTTGCTCGCTAGCTCGAGCTACCTGGAGCCGGTAGGGCTGTGTGCGTGCCTGCCTGCTGCCTCTCTGCGCGGATTGATTCGCCGAGACGTCCGGGGTGGAAGGTATAATTGTGCGGCATTGTGTGGGAGAGAGGATTTTTTCGGTGCGTTTAGTGGTATAGATGTAGGGAAAGGATTAGGTGGCGAGGGTTGGGAGACAAGGACGAGGGAGGGTGGGAGGTTTCTGTGTCATGCGACCGTGATAGCTGCGCACAGCCTCTCTCGCGAGAGACAGGGCGCGGAGTAATGGCATCGTCCTGCCGCCGGAAGTAGGGATCAACGAACTGTGAAAATCGATAGGACACTCAACCCTTGCCCGCAAGCCACTTTAACGTAGTAAGAAGTGCCATTGCACTTTTTTACCAGGAAAATCGCCCAAGGAGTCGCGTGTGCACGCCTAGCTGCTTTAGGGTGTGAGAGGTGGGAGAAGAGGTCTTTTGTTCGCTCGTTGTGCCTTGCTCCGAAAAATCGGAGCCTGGAGAGCAGGTGAAAGTGGAAAGTTTAATTGCGCGAATGACGTAATCGCCGGGGCGATGCTCGGGAGATGCCCGTCGTTACTGTGGTGTTAGTTTCGGATTCCTTACTTATACACACCTCCTCCGGACGAAATGCCTCAATAAAGAGCTGGAATTTAGTTTCGAGGGAGAAGGGGATTAATGTTTCATCATGCAATTACCGCTGATGCAACTATGATTCACTTCTCACGCGCTCGGGGTTTAATGTTGCATATTCAAGACCGGAGAAGAAGAAGAAGTAGTATATACACAATGGGAGAGTTTGTCCTAGTTGGGATATTTTAGGAGTTCTTTTTATACTTGCATTGTTCGCACGTCTAAACTTTTACATTAACGTCTGTTTCACAACTGACTTTTAATTATCGATTGTGTAACGGTATTTATGGGCTTTACAATTTGCAGTGGAATTTATTACTAAAATTGATGTAAAATGTGGAAGGGGCTATAAAAGACATTTTATTAAATTTAACACACAACAGCAAGGTTTTTCCTTATTTACATTGTTTCTCGTGAAAGATTGGATCATGCAAATTCTAAGTGCAGCTCTGCAAGGCTCTAAAAAGCTTCTGGCATAATCCCATGTTAAACCAGAAGTAGACAAGAAGGCAAATAGTAACATGCTATACAAACGTAGAATACCATGAATTATTTAAGATGCAAGGAAAATAATACCTACGAATTTCTCTTGCCATCAACTTAACTTCTCGTATAGAGACATTTCGAATGTAGTCCATAATTTCCCAATGGCAGTAAAAACACATTCTTCCAGATCCCTAAAACACTTTTGAATCCTGCGAGAAATGAAAAAGAACACCAATAACAAGCCCTCTGACTAAGCCATAAATTCACACCCTCAATTACATCGCATCATGCACTCGACTAACTTTTGCCACCCTTCTCTCGTTTCCACAGAGCGCCAGCAGCAGCAGAATGAACTGATCGCCGAGGCGGATAATGTAGCGGACAGCGAGGACAGCGAGGACGAGTGGAACTATTACCGGCCGGACGACAACAATAAGACTAGCAGCAGCCTCAGCGGTGATAGCAACGCGCCGGCCACTAATATTGCGAGCAACGTCGTCGCCAAGGACCCGGCCCTCGTCGAGAAGAGCGACGACCAATGCGAGGAGAAGGAACCCTGCAGCCCGACAAAGGACGCTGAGGAGGAGTTTGCTAGCGGCAGCCTCGAGCAGCACCAGCAGCTGTATCAGCATCAGCAGCAAGCGGAAGAGGAGGAGGAGGACCACCTGTTGCCGGAGAACCAGCCGGTTAGCCCAGCGGCCGGCGGCGAGGACGACGTCACCGCCGAGTTCGACGAGCTGCATCTGAAGAAGGAAGAGGAGGTGGAAGGGGAGGAAGCCCAACTTGAGCTCAAAGACACTGATGTGAGTGATTTTTTCTCCTTTTTTTCTTCTACGAAATTTATGGTTTACGCTGGTATGAATTTTATTTTTTTGAGTTCTTTTTTTTTTCCTTTATAAAAATGGGAAAACGGGTAATTAATGGGAAATTATTAATGGGTTTATAAGAATTCGATGTATTCGTTAAAGCAATTCACGTAATTTTTTAAATTTAAGGATAACGAGGTTTCTTGATAGATTAAGCTTTATCAGTTTACAGAACTAAGTTTTATTGTTAACAATAAAAATAAGTATTTTTCAAAGATATCTCCAATGGTAGAGCATATTGTCTTATATCTCAAAAGCATTGAAGAAAATGACTTGATAATTTCATATCTTATTATTCCGTGTACTTTATGAATCATTAGTATTCCAGAACTTTTGAATCTTAATCTTTGATGATTTTCTGCTAAAAGAAGTGCTAATGGATTCTAATATTCTTAAGAAGCCTAAAATAAAAACAATAATTTTTACTTATTTGTGTTTAAAAAATGTTTAAGAATATCACCATTAAAGCATATTAACACATAATTTTACTATTTTAGACTGAGGATATCCCCTTCGACAAGGATCAACACCATTTCACAGAATCAGAGCATCGTGAGCTTCCTGAAGAGCATCGTGAAGATCTAGACAACAAAAAGTCAGAAGAGATCAACAAAGAAGAGGAGCAGTACGAAGATTACAAAGCGGAAATAGTCGAGAAAACTATCGTGGTAGAGTCACTGAGCCCACTAGACTTCCTTACTCAGGCCGAAGAATTTTACAGAAATAACAACATTAAAGATTCTGAAGATCACGCGCAGAACCTTGATAAATACGGTCAAATTCCTCTTACTGATTTAGACAACGTGGAGTCTAAAGGCGCTAATTCAGACGACTTCGAGTGCGAAGTTGTTGTGAAAAACTTAGAGCCGCTGAGTACGGAGGCACTCGACTTCTTCGGTGAAAAGACGGAGGAATTTTCCACAAAGAACGACATTAAAGATTCAGAAGAACATTTGCAGAACTTTGAAAAATACGGTCAAATTCCTCTCACTGATTACGACAACGAGGCGTCTAAAGGCGCTAATTCAGACGACTGCGATCGTGAAGTTGTTGTAAAAACGGTCGAGCTAGAGTCGCAAAGTCCCGACGCACGCGGTTTTCTCAATAAAAAAGCGGAGGAATTTTATGCTCAGCATAACATCGAGGACTCGACCGAGCATCTTGAGAATCTGAACAAATACGGCCAGATTCCTCTGACCGACCACGACGACGTGATTGCAGCCGCAGAGATTGATTCGGAACAGCTGGAGAACGATCCCGACATGGAGTCCCACTTGAACCCCGATGCTGCCGAGTTCATCCCAACGTCACCTGTGAACCCACAGCTCAACATACAAAACGACTTGGTCGCCGGTTCGCCGCTGAAACAGTCTCAGCGTGCTCTTAAGAACCGCACTATCCCCAGTGAAGAGGAGTTTACGTCGGAGATCCGTCGTAGACCATCGGAGATCGACGACAGCGTGGCCAGCGATTTCTCTAATGGCGAGACTTCTGAGATCGCCTTTGAGAGTGAAGGTCAGAAGACGATTATCAACGCAAATACAAATCTCGACGTTTCCGAGATCTCGTCGACCAGGGCTGAGTACGGTGACGAGTCTATTGCTAATTACTCTACAGCCAGCGAGTATACCACGGCCAGCGGTAACGCCTTCGAGTCCACTTTCTTCAACAACCAAGATCAGATGGCTACTTCGATGACCCCTCGAGACTTTAAGAACGCCTTCGAAGAACCGGAGTGCGACCTGAATAAGGTGCACGAGCTCAACGATGAGGATATGATGGACGTACAAAACGGATCCATGGAGGAAAAAGAGACGGAGGAAAACGACATCGAGGATGACGAAGACATCGTGAAGGAGAAGATTGAGCTCGACCTCGATAACTTTGTTCCTCAGCAGCAGCAGAACGCTGATGTGTTCTCAGCCGTGTTAGAGGAGAAGAAATCGGCTGACAACAATGATCTGTTTATGAATATACACAACACCGATCAGAACAAGGAAGAGGTGAATCTCATGGACGCAATGGAATGCTCCGAGGTCACTTCTACAGAAAACGTGAAGACCGAATTCGGCGGTATGAACGACGAGCCCACTTATGCCAGCAACAACCCCTTCGCAACAGATTACGTTTCCACTTCTGAACCCGACCAGCTCACTGACGACTTGCAGAATGTCCACTTAGAAGAACCGAAGCAGCCTATATTTGAAGAAGATCGTGCACTAACACCTGAAGAGCCCGAGATGCAGAAGGAATCCGTTCCCGAGGTGATGCTTAATCCGCTTGAGCTTAATGTTGGCGCAACTTCTGCTGAGCAGAAACGCGACGAGCAGGTCCTCGTGTCGCCAATTAAAGAGCCTGAAGTAATGTCAAGCAAATTCGCCGAAGAAGATCTTATGTCAAAGTCCTTTGAAGTTCCGCGTGTCGAGCCGAAAGAGCCGGAAATTGAGGAATTCCAGAAAGCCAATCATTTGGAGGACTACAGCCCTGTGAGCTCTCAACCGGAGCAGGGAGTAACGAAAGAATCTCCATTGGAAGAACCTCACGAGACCTTCGAGAGGAAATCCATAAACTTATCCGAATCATTGCAAGAATTCACCGGACTGGAGGAACAGCTCAGTCCGAAGCACGAAATCAAAGACGAACAGCCAATTTTGAAGGAAAACCTCGTTGACGAACAGAAGGACGTCGAGGAGGTCAGCGCTCCGTCACCTGTGCCTGAACCGAAGGTAGAGGAGGCTCCTGCAGTCACGAACGAAATGACCGCCGTATCGAACGAAATAACCGAGAGCACAGCAGCGCCTGCAATCGCAGATGCTGCAACAGCAGTCGTTGTAGCCGCCACTGCTGCCGCCGCTACAGTCGCAGCCGCCACAGTCGCAGCCAAACCCTCATCAAAATTAACACCAGCATCAAAGACTTCCAAACATTTGGCCACTTCCAAAATAGGCGCGAAATCGACAACGCCTACATCCCCGACGAAAACTGGCATTGCCGCGAAGGCCAGCACTACCAGTACTGCTAAGAAGCCCGCCTCAAATACCGCTGCTCCTCTACGAAAGACCGCTCCCACTACTACCAAGAGTGCCATGAGCACTCTGAGCAAGACTACCGCTAGCACAATGAAATCTACAGCTGCTCCGAAAGTATCCACGACCACTGCTACAAAATCCAGTCCTCGTCCTCCCACGACAGCTGCCCCGAGAACCAAGCCGCTGGGCTCCATCACTTCCAAAATCAGCTCCACATCGGCGGACAAGAAGCCTACGACGAACGGCGAGGCCAAGGCCCCCACAAAAACCACAGCTACTACCAGAGTGGCCGGAAAGCTGGCTCCCACCAGCGCAGCCCCAAAAACTGGTCTAGTCAAAACTTCCACGACCATGCGAACCACCACTGGCTTTGCCAGCAACGGTATCGCCAAGACACGCACGACTTCGGCTGCTACCACGAAGACGACCAGCACCAAAGTGAGCTCCACAACTGTCTCTAGCTCAACGAACAGCACGAGCAACACCGCTGCTTCCAGACCGAAAACCGCGCCCACCACCACACCAGCGACTAAATCGAAGGTGGGCAGCCTCGTCTCCAAGTCGCCTATGATCGACAAGCAGATCAAGGAGACCGCCAATAAACAGATATCCTCCGCGCGTAGCGCCACCACCACTACCACCGCTAAATCACGACTGTCCACGTCGAACTCATCCAGTACGAGCACCACTACCACCACCACCAAGCGTATGTCTCTCGTGCAGAAGCAGACAATCGCCGGCTCGCCGAAGAAGCCGGCGCCGATTACGAAGCCTCCACCGATTACGAAGCCTGGATCGAAGATCGGCACCGCGGCCTCGAAGGCCCCCTCGAAGGTGTCGTCTACGACAAAGAGTAGCAGCACAGTCACGGCCACAGAAACAGCCACGGCGATGGTTGTACAAAATGGCGTGTGCGAGGCAGAAGAGACCAAGATTGACACGACGACGACAACGAATATCGAGGAGGATCTACCGAAGAAAGACATCTCGCCGATCGAGCCGCTCACCGACAATCAGCTTATCACCGCAGAGTGAAGGGCATTCGCTGACGCGGCGGCGGGGAGAGACGCTGACGGCCGCCTCCTCACTCTTTTTTTAATTTAACAATGAGAATGGAAATGTTTTTTCCTCTGTTGAGAGAAATCAGCATAGCTTATATATACTATTGAACGTTAAGGCCAATAGTTCTACATCTTTTTTTGCATTAAGTTTCGAAGGACAGATACCCCGATGCGCATCCACAGTAGTAGTTAGGGAATGTTGAATTGGAAACTTTTTAATATACTCAAATAATGAAAAAAAAAACGTAATATATATGATTTTAAGAAAAAAAAATGGCAAGATATATCAACTTATATTCAAAGGTCATTATTATTGTATAACTATTCACATATTTGCTTGACTGCTTCGGTGTGCTGTGAAACCTCCTATTGAAACTTAAAGAAAAACACGGCAGTGGATAAAAGGCTTGAACTTTTGTTGTGTAAATAATCGGACGCGTTCGAAGTTACGGTATTATTGTAATTGTATTTTATGCAAGCTCTGAGTATGCGTAATTATGTGGTGCTCGTCGAAGGCCTCCAAATAAGCGAAAGAGATACGTCGTAGAGGGATGATATATGATTGATGATGATGATGATGATAACGATGATGATAAGATTGATGAAAGAAACGATGATAAAGCTCGTAGTACGAATTTACTCGCATACAGACATACACTCTCGATTTCCTTTATACGAAGAAGCGAAAAAAACTAATTTGGAGTATATTGTTGGTAACTCCCGTGGCGGCGGTATTACTTTTCACATAACAAACGAAGCTGGACGTTTTTTTTTTATATTTTTAATAATTTTTTTGTATGTTCATTATAATTCATGTAACGATTATTCATATTTGATAATAAGAACCTATTTATTTTTTTGTTTGTTCCTATCTAAAGTTGAGTTAAAACCAACGAAATCGTCACCATTTTAATACGTACTACAATCTATGTACAGCACCTTTTGATTTAATGTGATACCTTATTATTAAATAAATTCAACAGTATAAAGAATAAAGTTTATAAAAAAAATTAATATGCGAATTTTTTTCTAATCTCGTTTTTTTTCTTTTGTAAATCTTGTGTGCTCGGTTTTAGAATAATTTTAAGAGAATATTTTTTTCTTCATTTGTTATAGTTTTTATTTTAATCATTGACAAAAACACTGTAATTGAATAAATCTTTAACTTTTATCACAAACCCTCGTATTTTTATATACCTTTTGTTTTACTGACATGCTAAGTGATATTGATTTAATAACAATAGATTTTAAAGTATTATATGTATAAAATTTTGTTAATTGATGTCATTTTGTTATTAAAGTCATCATTATTTTCTGTTGATATAAACAATTATGATGTAACTGAATACCAATTAACTAATTATAGTACAATAATGTATAATTTAATACTTTACCAAAATTGCTTTCAAAGATTAATTAATAATTGACTTCCAATCAATCTACTTGATTAAGTAATGAGCATATTAAAATTTAAATTTGAATCAGATATCATTACACTTCCCATTAAAAAAGTTAATAAGATGTAATGTCTTAAAACAATATTGACAATTGTACAGTAGCAATTTGTTTCGTTCCTCTTTTATTCCTAATTTTCATAAATTAGTGTAGTAAATATTTTTATTTATCAATTTAGTAGGACACTACTTACAGGAAATATAAGGTAAAATAAAAAGATGTTATTGTAATAGTAATATAACAATTTTATTCGTAAGTCTGTCATTTGGAACTCCCGATTTCAATAAGTGTTTGACAAAATATTTTATTTTTTAATCTTTTTCACACAAACACACTCACGCTGAATATTATAGTCTTCTTTTTACATCAGTTAGTGCCACAAGTTTCAATGTCTAAGGCCTGTATGTCTGCTTCATGAAAGCTCATCAAAATCATTCGATTGCACATATAAAATTATCTTAGTTTACAAGAAAGTATTCACGCTTAAAACTTGCATTTTATAAAATAAATAATAAATATTAATATATAATAATAATATAAACTATTGAAATAAGTAAAATTTAAATAATGCTTATAGTTAATCTAAACAGAACACTTTATGTAAAACGAGTTTTGTGTATGCACTCTTAAGTACATTCCATCCAATAACCCTTTTGTTCATAGCCTCTTTATAATTTGCATAAGCAAAACAATAGAGGTATAAAAGCTCCAATTGCAATAAATACAGGTAGTAGTAAAGATGAATCATCTACGGCATAAGGATCTGGTGTACGAGGTCCACTTGTATGCCTAGTATGAACTACGGGCTCTTCTTCATCATCTTGCAACCCATGATATTCTTCAGGTTCTTGAGGAATTGGCCCTAATTGTGGGACATCTAAAATCAAGATTTGTCTTATGTAGTAAAAATAGTCAAGATTTTATATCAAAAAAGTAAATTGTATAGAATTAAATGATTTTACCCTCAAGAGTTCCTCTAATCACAGCTATAGCATTAATTTTAGGATTATCTCGATATCCCTGAAACATTAAATAATTTTAATAATTAAACAAATTACAATTTTAAATACTATTTTTTTTAATCATCACGAATTCTTTATTACTTTTCACCTAATTATATAATAATCACAGAAATTATAGTTGTAATGAAATGATTTTTGTGACTTCATAGAAAGTAAGAGTGTTACAAGGCTCTAGTTTATATAACAAGAAAATTTTTATGAAATGTTATTAAACAAAACTTTCTCCTGCTTAATATTATTTCAAACAACTTTCTAGTACATTTAAACTTACCTTAATAAATTCAACTCTTATTTTACCACCAAGAATGTCAGATTCCTCCTCATTATATATTAATTTTCCTTTTTGCACTTTGAATGGAACATACTCATCGTGCGCAATACCTCTTCCTACCCTCTCAAATATATCTAAATCAGTCACAACAGTATGATCCCCATTGAGGACAACATCAAACACCTGTAAAAAGCAATAATCTGATTAGCTCCATGTCTCATTAATTTAGTAAAAAAGAAAATAACCTGACCAGCACACTCACCTTCATATTAGGCGAATTGAAGTAAACTTCACAAAACTTAAGAATCATAACGTAGTGCCCATCCTCGCTGATGGGTATTTCATAGCCAAAGGTACTGTGATGGTACCGCTCAGTCTGATAAAGTATTTGATCCATATTGTTCACCCTGCCAATGATTAGCTGCTTGCCATAGTCAGATCCAGTGCCCACCTTGCCCATGAGCGGATCCCTCGCGTAGCGGATCCCAAAGCTGTCGGTGTGGCCCTCGCCACCTGCGTTGACCGCATAGATCACCTCCAGGCAGTGAGCCGTTGGCACTAACGAAACGAGGACAGTCGATAGGAGGATGGTAAACAAACAATGGAGCCATCGCACAGCTTGCATCGTAGACGCTTAATATCACAAATATTGAGAGACCCTGCGACGGAAAATGAAGGGGACCAGGGGGGAGAAAATAAAATAAAGCAGCAGCTCAGCTTCTTCGCCTCAGAATCGTACACATAATTCGCGTCTGTGTGTGTTTCTTCCTCTCTCTCTCTCTCTCTCTCTCTCTGTCGACGCGTGTAAAATTGGCCGGTCCGCGCGAGAGGTTAGGGTCCCGTTCACCTGTTCACTCGTCCACCCTGCAAGCAAACGAAGCCGTCAAAAGTCACTCTACTACCTTCTCCGCTCAGCACCATAATCCTCTCAATCACCTCCGCCTCGTTGTTCACTCACATTTTCGTAGTGGAACCGCGCGGACCGAAAGTCGCAACGACGACGACACACAACACACGTCAGCGCGTTGTGGCGAGCGACGAGCGAACGCAGCCAGCAGGTGGAGAACGTATAACACGCACACACACAGGTCCGCACAGTGGTGGTCACCGCCGCGCGCTTTGACGTGGACGGAGCGCGCGCGCTCGCGCTTATCGCAGCGGCGGTGGCTGCCTACTTCCTCTTCCCTCGTTTATAATACTCGTATATAGCAGGTTTCCGTATCGACGTCGCACCGCTCGCAATTCTTGTATTCACGCGCGCTATGCGACGCACAGAGTCACAGACTTGTGCTCGCACCGGGAGAGCGACAGCAAGGAAGATCCCAGCCGTATCGACGGGCTTTTCAATTCCCGCGCGACTATCGCGGCTGATGATCGTCGCCTCGTGCGGGTATAGATTGAATGGGAGGTAGACGAGGAGGCGTAGAGTGATAAGAGGTTGAACGGGTAGGCGGTAATGAAAGGCCGATAAGTTTTGATGGAGATGCGGGAATGCGATATAGCGGGGTTTTGTTGTTAATATTGGATACGCGGTGGCTCGAGGGAAATGATGCATTTGTCGGACATTTTAAGTAGCAGGTAGTTTGCAGCTGTGAATTTATCATGTCGGTTGTCAGCTGACATGTATTATCTTCATGATTAAGTTATTGAATAGGATATTGAATAGGATTATTAAACGATTATTTTTTAAAAATTATTTTATATGATACTTGTAATAAACGATATTAATTGTACCAGACAGATCATATATATACGTTTTAAAATTAAATTAATTCTGTATTATTTTTTACATATAGTTATTGACAATTAATTAATAAAGTTAATGATTAAGGGGATGTAGGAGCGAACTTTACCGATGGTGACCTCCACCTCGAGCCGCATTTCCCATTGTTCGCGCGAAATTTACTTCGTAATACAGAAAATTAAGTTGCTAACGATTTTTTATCGTGCAAAGAACGCGGGATCACAGCATTTTCAATAATCAAAATGTTCAATAATTTATATAATGCAATATTCTTAAAATTGACGCGTGGAATTACGTAAAAGTGACGGTCATCTTACAATTTTCTATGTGAAACGTCATCCTCACCTCGCGTCGTATTTTCCATTGTTTGGTTTAACTAAAAATTATTAAATGCTGTATAACATTTATAAACATTCCTTATTATAACAAGAACACGCGATCACCATATTTTTGTGCTTTACGATTGTACACTTTTTTTTATTTATGATATAAAGTTTTTGAGGTTAGGAAATTTTCAACCAATCAGCGTGGCTCCGACATCACCTTAATAAAAGACATTTTTTTTTTTAATTTGTAAGAACGAGGTGATTTCTATCAAACGTTGAGCTCAGTATTGTCAACAGTTTGTAAAGTGTAGGATGTATATTTTTATAAGATAACAAACCCACAATCTAGCAAAGCTTGTCCTGCGATAAAAGACAGAAAAATAAGGTAAACATGTTATTTTTGTATTTATAGATTATTTCACATACGCGCAAAGTCTACTAAGTAACGCTGCGTAAAAAAATACAGTATTTGTTAAAAATAATCTTAAATTGAAACTAAGAATATGTAATATTAAATCAAATGCTTATTTATATGATCGCTATAAAAACTGTTAAATATATTGCTACATAACTCATAGACCCGTTCACCACCCACGTTACTCAGCATAAATAGATTTCCTTACTGTACCCGATCTTTTCCACTTATATGGTTTAGGACACGTAAGTCACTCACCTTTCACATCGGTTTCTATGAGCTGGCTACAAAAAGAACAGATTCGCTTAATTTTATTGATAGGATGTTTATTAACGTTTAAAATTGAAAAATGTATAAAAAGTTGAACTTCTCATACACTTCGACTTCAAATTGTATATTCATTATTTACGTACTAAGTATTTATATACGTACTCTAAGTAATTGCCAACGTTCTAAAGGTAACAACGTTTTCATGTCATTACAAACTTGTTCAATTTTATAAATAAATATACAAACATCACTTGTCAACACGTAATTGGCGCGCGCCCTTGGCAGTTTAAAAGTGAGAGTATTTAAATTTAATACAAAGTCTGGATAAAAATGCGTATCTTTTAATTTTAAGTGATACTGACAATGTTAAAAGATCTTTCTAAATATAAAATTACAAGTTCTCACGAAATTCATATGAAAAATTGATCCATTTTGTAATTATAATTGATAACTAAAAAGTAACACCATTGCGTGATTTCAAAATTTTTCATTCTTTGTTCCAGATAATATCATCCACAATCTATAAATAACGATGACCGATATCGATTTTATAACATATGACTTTACATTAATAAAAGCAATACAAACAAATCCTGATATTCATTTTAGCGGAAGTTGTTAGTCATGCAATTTATTGCTGAAATATTTACTTTCCAACTACATATACAACAAAATTGTTAAAATTAAAAATGACACAATTTCAATGTGCCGCGCGAAGTCAATAAAATATATCATTCCTCGGACTTTAAATCCCACAATCATATTTCCGTCATTTCCACATATCATGTAAAAGTTCGTAAAACAATGCAATTCAATAAACACATCAAAAACAAGACTTTAGCTTCGCATATAAATAAAACTTCAGCCAACCATATACTTCACGCTCCAAAGCTACAACATTATAATATATTCATTGGGTTTGTGTGAAACTTCGTCTCCTGCTCTTCGGAAAACCACGTACACAAAGAAAGTTTCCGCCAATGCCGACGACACTCCGAGTTTCCCACTTCTGTTTCCCCGGCCGCGAGATGACGACATCGGTGCGCACAATAGAGCAACCGACCGCCACCGCCAGGTGTTCGTCTCTGTACTCTCTCCGCATGATCGCGATGAGCGCCTCGGAATTTCGCTGATGAATCATATGGAATTTTATATATTGGATACGTGTGTGAATATACACGAGAGAGAGAGAAAGAGATTGGATTGACGTGTGCGAGGAGAGTCGAGTTTGCTTGTTTTCGATGGCGCGGATGTTTTGTAAACCCGCGAGGACGGGGTGATGCGTGGGGCCAGTGTATTTTTAGAGGGATCTTGTAGTTTCGTCGGGTAGGTAGATGGGTATACAGACGGTTCGATCTGGAATGAGTGGAGGTAGCTCGCGCGTCGTGATGGGCAGTTGGGTAAATTATTTGGACTATGTTTACCGGCTGTAAATGTTTCATTTGCAAGGCTATTTTTTATTGATAAAATGCAAATTATATGGTAAATGTATTGATAGGAAAAAGTAGTTTTTTATCAGGTCTAATAAGGTAAAACAACCATTACTGAGACACTTACGACCATCTAACTCTTATACATAATATGATTTAAGAATAGTGAATTGTTTTTTTTGTGAAATAAAAATTGCAACAGATAGTTTATACTTCATTTAATTGATTTCACGAATAAAATAATGTTGTTAAAATGTTATAAAAGTTAAAAAAATACATTTAATAGGTAGTCTATTCACCCTTGAGTGGGACACGATTTTTGAGATAAATTCTAAATTGGGAAAAAGAAAAGCCCAATACTAGGACAATATTAACCTTATGGGTTAATCGAACTATCCTAAAGTGGGACAAACTGCCGATAGTGGGACAATTTAAGGTTCTATTAGATACGCTGTTTTCAAAGAGCACTGTTTATTATTTTTTCTTTTAAATTCATAACTTTTTAAATCAAAATAAATTATGTAATTGTATAAATTAGAACTTAAAAATTATTAAAGAATTTTTACTTTTATGATTTAAATTCATTTGTATTAGATTATTAATAGTATTTATTACTGTTCCGGTATAGGACACACTTTTTACGTCGTCCCAGTAATGGCTATTTTACCTTACAGTATAACTCATTAAATTAGTCCAAACAGAATTTCTTTAATTCTTAATTTACATTACTGACATTGATGAATGGGGTTTAAAATGCTGCAACGTTATTATTCATAAAGGAATTTTCTGTATCTTATTAGACATTTAAAAATGCAAAATGTTTGCATTTTTTTGAAAAACAAACATTATTAATATTTAAATTCCAACAATTTCAAGCGCTTTATTTCTCATGCACAGTCTACGTACACAATAACTATATTACAACTGCAATTTTCTTTATTTTTTACGTAAACTACAATTAAACATCATCACACTCTATTTCTAGAATGTTATTCACCTCTCGCAGTACGCTGCATCATCATTCGCATTCGCATTTCATTTCGACATATGACAATCGCCGACAACAACGCTCTTCCGCAATAAAACCTGCGCGCAAACCCATAAACTCTGAACTCGGAAGTTAAACATATACGCATCCATCCCCGTTCAACCTCCTACTACTTCCAGGAACAAAAGAACTTCTTTCTCTTCTCTTTCTCTCTCTCTCTCTCACCCACGCGCTACCTCCGAGCCCCATATTCGCCGCGTGTCTCCCCCGGAAACCCTTCAACAAAAAGCTACAAGGCGATCCGACCCGTGTCCGATTGCAGGCTGCAGCGCGCTCTCATTTCCTACTACCTATACACCTATACAACGAAAAAAAGGCAGCAGCAGCGGCAGCTGCCGAATGAAAATACACGGTATCCTTGCAGCTGTCGTGTATAAGTACATGCGGAGTGGAGAGGAATGAAGGTCTTGGCCGTGCACGCGCGTGCAAAAGGAGGAGAGAGAGAGAAAGAGAGTTTGGCTATTATCATCGCGGCAACATTGCGAAATGTTTTAATTATGCGATGGGTTACGAGGTGGCAATATGAAAATGTCTGCGTGTGTAAGTATATGCGATTTCTGCCACGACACTTATCGGATTTGACACGATGCGCACGTAGGCTATAATCGAATTTCAAGGCTCTCTATAGAGAATTTCGTAACAGAAAATATATATGGCTGGCGGTATGATGTATGATGATAAATTAATGAAATGAGGAAACAAAATTGTTGTTAAGGTAGCAATAATACGTTTGTTTGAAGTGACCCATTGTAGCTCCGCGTGTTAGGACAATGTATGATAAAAATATAAAATATATAATAAAAAACATAATTTTTATTATATTATCACGTTGGTTAACGAATGTATTTTTTTTAATCTTAAGTAGCTATTGCATGTACTAGAATTTTTCTTTAAAATACTACTCATTAACAAGAGCTCAAACATTTTTAAAAAACTTATCAATTAATGCTTTTGCTGATTCACTTTTTAGTGCGTTCTACAACGACTTGCAGACTTTCAAGAAAGTAGCAGTTCCAGGAAGAGTTATCAAGAAATTCAAAAAGCAAAGACCAATTTATTTTTGTAGAAAAATAATACTGTAGTTTTCAAATTCGAAACTTTAGCTGGAACGTTCAAAAAGAAAGTGTAAGCAATCGATATAGCAAACGTGCTCACACGCATGTGGATTAAGTTCGCGTAGCCTGATACACATCATAGAATGTCCGCTGGGTCTGTACTCATATAATACCACTGCGCGAAAAATATAATAAGTGCGCAATTTATTCAAATCGATCATTATGCAACGGTATATTATATCAATGCCCAATAAGATCAACTCTAATTCAATTCTCACTCGACCTCTTGCCCACAAATATTCCAGCATTTTCTAATTGAATGAGCGATATGCGCCTTATATTTCCACTCGCAAGCATGATGGAATTAAAAATCCTTGAAACCCACATTCCAAAAACGGACTTAAAAACCAACTAAAATAAACACTGAACAGTGTATATGTATATAGCGCTAATCCTTGGCCGCTCTATACTTTATAAACTCTGACATTGTCGCGCAAACTCTTAACAGCTTTATTGGGCCCTTGATTTCCACGCACGCTACATACCTATATAGATATATCCCTCTCCCTTTCATTCCATACTCGTACGCAAATATATACATGTACGAGACGTGTGTATATACGCTACATACTGGACGCACACAGCGTATTACAATTGATTTTTCATTTCTGGCGGCCCGCTAACTAGCCCGGCAAAGTTTAGAAACATCCGCAGTGAGGCCCGTCGCGGCGACGCCGTTCGATATACCCTTCCATAATTCATTTCTCGCTGCGGCAGCGCGACCCTCGCGCAATTGACATTCACAACGCGCTTTTTTGCGCTAATTCCGCGATGCAACGGTAGCTGCAGTGCAGTCTGAGCTACTTACTTGGCTTATTTCGCGCATAAACTTTTTTGCCCGGATTTTGAGTAAACAAGTAATGTGCGAGTAGCTTCGAGAGTGTAATTTATTGTACAATAACGATGTGAAGTGCCACGGAGATAAACATTAATGATATTTTTAACAACCCCGATAGAATAATCTATTTTTGAGCATCAAATTTATGATAACACTGAAAGATAGAGACTCGCGCGTAGATATAAATTCAATTTAAATTCCAACCCTTTTTTCAGAATAAACGAGATACATTACTATAACTAATGTATTCAATAATTGAACCATTAAGAGCGCAATATCCGAGTGTGATTACTTTCAATCAACAATATCTTCGGAATCAGCCGAGAATTGCTATTCCTGCATCCGTAAGCCACAATAATCCCGCGGGTTTGCACTGGCTGCACGCCGCGGGAGGCCGCACGCGCTATCCTTCATTGAGTGACGTCACTGGCCATCTGAGCGTTGGATTATGTGCATCCGCCCCACTGAAAAAGCGGCCCTTCCCACGCAAAAAGTCAACAAAAGACTTCAGGATTATATCTGAGTTTTTAGAGCACGAAAGTATGGATGTTAGGTGGATATATCGAGTTACGCGGTTGTTATGACTGGGTTAGAGCGCAAGGGATCATAAAGGAATTCCGGAGCAACAAGGGAATGTGCGGGTACAGGAGAAGGATGCTTTTAGAACAAACTAGGTCGGAGTGGTAATTTCGCGGCGGAGGAAAACTCTTCGCAAGCATCTTCGCACGAGTACTTACAACGTAAATACGTACACGTATATGAGTCGACGTATATATCAAGCAACGGCTTACGAAAGCATAATAAAGAAGCGAAACGTCGTTGACGCAGCACGTCGTCTCGCATGAGAATTATTCTCGGGAAGGTCGCACGCACGCGATAACGAGAATCGTATAAAGATGTGTTAATCTAATGACCGAGATATTCGAATTCGACGATAAAGAGAAGCGTCTGTCTCCAGTAGCATGGTAATGATTTTTCTTATAACCAGCACATAAAAGCAAAGTGCTTTATTTTGAAATGGAAACCGTAGTATTGCGTTTCACAAGACAGTTGCTGACTCCAAAAACTCCAATTTCAGCGGCGTTCTCTGGAAAATAACCCACTGTCATCCAACGTGCATACCTACACGCACACATAGCGTGGCAGCTGCGCTCAGTAAGAACACACATAGCTACACATACTTTATACGTTGGCTAAGCTATGCGCTTGGCGGGCGAGTCGAGCACATGGCGCGAGAGTTCCAGAAAGGAGCTGGATTATTCTCCACTATTCGCTCCTCGCGCGCGCGCGCTCTTCGTCCGCACTTCCGCCCCCTTCTCTTTCGCCGAATTAATCATCCGAGTGCATTTTCATCCGCACGCTCCCGCCCCTGTCGCGCGCAAAAGATCCGATGCCAAGCTTCGACAAAGAAACTGGCGAATTTTCCGCCTCGCGCTGGGCCCCAGCGACGGTGTCGATGCACCCGCCAGCGGGCAGACCGCCCACCCTCCCACACAACTTGACTCCGGCGGTGGATCGATGGGGCCAATAGCGTGCGCGGATAAGCTGGCAACGGAGCGGCGGTGGCGCTGCAGCTTGCGCGCGCGCGCGAGAACGTTCGAGAAGCGTCACGCTGGGATGTGGTATAATACGAGCGCGCGAGCCGCCGCGCCTCACTCACGTTGCGAATCGTTGCACAGAGAGGACTTCTTCGAGTCTACTGGATACAGATCCGGACTACACACACGATTATAAAAGGTACGTGGAGTGCGAAGGGATATTGTCAACGGTTTTTCGGATGGTTGAAGTGCGTGGCAGTTCGTTGTGAATCGCTGGGATTAGTGGATTTTACGGGAGTTTTGAAGATTTTGAGGATAAAACCAGTGCAACCGGGGAAGTAGCGTGAGGGAGAGAGCGCGTGGCGCGGTAGACATTTTAGCTCGGCTCGGCCACGCGTGAGATGCGTTTATTGATTACGATGAATTAGTTTTTTCGTTATTGAAAAAAAGTGATACGAAGTTTTGTTTTATTTTATTTTTATTATAAGTGTTGTGTAGTATTTTGCATTTAACGGTTATTCTAAAACCACGAGGGTCAACGGTCGATAAGACGCGGTGGAGGAAAAAGACAATCGAATATCGCATAGTGTCACGAGACAAATTCGTTCTAATAAACTCCGCGCGATAACCTTTCGACAACTCGCGCCGTCAACATCTAGTAAATTCGCAATTACATCAAATTCCAACCCATAATCCACTACGCGACTTTGCCGCATACTCGCGAGGTAAAGAAAAAAATCAATACGTTATAGCGCAGAGCGCGCGCACGAGGCCGTATCGTGGCGGTTTTTTTGCCATCCTATAACTACACGTCCAGAGCACGACTAACGGAATTTCTTGTTTCCTCCATCTTTTTGCAGAGAAAGATAGACACATTGTTAAGCCATGGCAGCCAAGGCACCCGCAGTAGGTATTGACTTGGGTACGACGTACTCTTGCGTTGGCGTCTTCCAGCACGGCAAGGTCGAAATCATCGCCAACGACCAGGGTAACCGAACCACGCCGAGTTATGTCGCCTTCACCGACACAGAGCGTCTCATCGGTGACGCCGCCAAGAATCAGGTCGCCATGAACCCTAACAACACCATCTTCGGTAAGCACAGTTCTCTTTTCTCTTTCACTTACACTTTTTGTGTGCGTGTGTGTGAGGTTGGTGAGACTAACAGTGAATCCACATTGCATGCCGTATGCATTTACCACTCGTAGATTTCTCTGCTGATTGGCTGTGCTTTAAAAAACGGCCAATCAGCGGGGAAGTCTACGAGTAGTAAATGCATACGACATAGGCATACGGCATGCAATGTGGATTCACTGTGACGTGGTGCCCACGCAAGGCGCGCGAGCGCGCTTGACGTAAGTGTGCTGTAGAGTCCAAATGGAAATTCTCGCGCGATTGAGTGTGCACGAGCGATGTGATGACTCATCTCTTTCGCGTTCAACTAGCGAGGTTTTCCATTTTAATAGATACTGCTAGAACATGCGTATACGTGTTGGTGTGTGTGTGCACACGGTTTTAAACCAGACTTTTCCTTTTTCTGCAATGGCGCGCCTCGCGAAGGCAGCTTCGATTAATTTGCCATTTCGGTCAATTAATATTTCATTGTTTCGAATTTCAATAAAATTTGCATTCAATGTGATACAATTGAGATTGATAATTTTTTTATTGTTTTTTTTTTTTTCATTGAGTCAGATTAACAAGTCACTTCGTGACTCTTGCGTTTTATGATAATGTTAAATTTTTAATTCTTATTATTAATTGGATTCCTAATCTTTATTCTTTATATTTATAAAAATGACAGTTTAAGGAAAACTTTATACCTGCGATACAAAGTATGATGTTTAGTATTGTATGTATACATTATCAATGAGTACATCTTGTCTGTCTTATCAGAATTTCCAAACAGTGCATACATACAGATAAGAATAAATTTCGTTATTTTAAATAAACCTTGAACCTGGCGATGTTTTTTAATCCTCATATCAAGTTTATAGACAATAAATGCGCGCGTGCGTGAAAGATGAATGATATAATACATAAAGCCCTAAATAATTTTACGAAATCAAGTATAAATAAATAGCATACTGATGTTAACATTTTTGAATTACAGATGCCAAACGACTGATCGGTCGTCGCTTCGATGACGTGACTGTCCAGGCTGACATGAAGCACTGGCCGTTCACGGTCATCAATGACAATACCAAGCCGAGGATCCAGGTGCAGTATAAAGGAGAAACGAAGACTTTCTTCCCTGAGGAAGTGAGCTCGATGGTCCTGGTCAAGATGAAGGAAACTGCTGAGGCTTACCTTGGCAAGACCGTCACCAACGCCGTGATCACTGTGCCCGCTTACTTCAACGACTCGCAGCGTCAGGCAACCAAGGACGCTGGTACCATCTCAGGCCTGAACGTTCTGCGTATCATCAACGAGCCAACCGCCGCTGCCATCGCCTATGGTCTCGACAAGAAGGCCGTCGGCGAGCGCAACGTCCTCATTTTCGATCTTGGCGGCGGTACCTTCGATGTCTCCATCCTGACTATCGAGGACGGTATCTTCGAGGTCAAGTCCACTGCTGGTGACACTCACTTGGGTGGTGAGGATTTCGACAACCGCATGGTCAACCACTTCGTGCAAGAGTTCAAGCGCAAGTACAAGAAGGAACTCACTGCCAACAAGCGTGCCCTCCGTCGTCTACGTACGAGCTGCGAACGCGCGAAGCGTACTCTCTCCTCGTCGACTCAAGCCAGCATTGAAATCGATTCCCTGTATGAGGGTATTGACTTCTACACCTCTATCACCAGGGCTCGTTTTGAGGAGCTCTGCGCTGACCTCTTCAGAGGCACACTTGAGCCCGTCGAGAAGTCACTCCGTGACGCCAAGATGGACAAGGCCCAGATCCACGACATCGTCCTTGTCGGTGGCTCCACCCGTATCCCCAAGATCCAGAAGCTCCTTCAAGACTTCTTCAACGGCAAGGAGCTCAACAAGTCCATCAACCCCGATGAGGCTGTTGCCTATGGAGCTGCCGTCCAGGCCGCCATTCTGCACGGTGATAAGTCCGAGGAGGTTCAGGACCTTCTGCTGCTCGACGTTACCCCTCTGTCTCTTGGTATCGAGACCGCTGGTGGTGTCATGACTGCCCTCATCAAGAGGAACACGACCATCCCCACCAAGCAAACCCAGACTTTCACCACCTACGCCGACAACCAGCCCGGCGTGTTGATCCAGGTCTACGAGGGTGAGCGTGCCATGACCAAGGACAACAACCTGCTCGGAAAGTTCGAGCTCAGCGGTATCCCACCCGCGCCCCGTGGTGTTCCTCAGATCGAGGTCACTTTCGATATCGATGCCAACGGTATCCTTAACGTCTCTGCCGTCGATAAGTCGACTGGTAAGGAAAACAAGATTACCATTACCAACGACAAGGGCCGTTTGAGCAAGGAGGACATCGAGCGTATGGTCAACGAGGCCGAGAAATACAGAAGCGAAGACGAGAAGCAGAAGGACACGATCTCCGCCAAAAACGGTCTCGAATCCTACTGCTTCAACATGAAGAGCGCCGTCGAAGACGAGAAGATCAAGGACAAGATCAGCGCCAGCGACAAGCAGGTCGTGCTCGACAAATGCAATGAGATCATCAAGTGGCTCGACGCCAACCAACTTGCCGATAAGGAAGAGTACGAGCACAAGCAAAAGGAGCTTGAGGGCGTCTGCAATCCCATCGTCACGAAAATGTACCAGGGCGCTGGTGGCGGTATGCCCGGGGGAATGCCCGGATTCCCAGGAGCCGCTGGAGCGGGTGCTGGGGGTGCTGCCCCAGGAGCGGGAGCCGGTGGTCCCGCCGGTGGCCCCACCATCGAAGAGGTCGACTAAAAGCCGAGCGCTCTGAGATGACGACCGTATTATTCTGCACCTGGAAGATAAGCCGACGGAAACAAAAAGAAATAGCACCGATCTTCGTACTCTCGAACAAAAAAAAAAAGAAAAGAAAAAAAAAGAAACGAGAGTCGGAGAAAACGAAAATAAAAATCTAGAATATTATTTGTATAAAGCATTTCGTTTCTTACCTATAAGCGTTTGTATAATCTTTAATCTATAAATACGCAATGCAGTATTTCAAGTTATATATTGTACGTGAATAATGTTCTATATTTTTATTTTTATTTATCTCTTTTTCTATTGTCACGTAAAACATAAATAGTAAATTTTTAACATTAAATCCAATTTCAACTTTTTATTCCATTATGAAATAAATACAATACACGTTTCTGTTTAAACTACACATCTGCCTTTCTATTACCTGTGTACAATTTACCTTGTCCTTCATTACCTTCAATTAATATTTGATAAAAATCGATAACGATGTTATATAATTATTTAATTCAATTTTAAATTGTACTTTGAGAATAGAAGAAATATTTAGAATATTGAGTATTTAAATGAACATTATTAGTATATAAATCTGTAATTAAAGTCGTAAAATCATTAACTTTTAACGGGATTCCATAGTCCTACCATTACCGATCGAGCAATTCACACAGTTTCAAGCTGATTAAAAATAAAATACGTCGAATCACAAAAAATCAAGAGAACACTCTTCTGTATTTTTTAACGTTCTATTATCATCCAGTCAAAGTTTGGAGTTGAAATATCAAGCCGTTTTTTCAAAAACTTTGAACGAAATTAAATTTCGCTTTGTTCAAAGTTTTTGCAAAAATGACTTGATATTTCGACTCCAAACTTTGACTGGATGATAGAACGTTAAAAAATACAGAAGAGTGTTCTCTTGATTCTTTGTGATTCGACGTATTTTATTTTTAATCAGCTTGAAACTGTGAATTGCTCGGTCGGTAATGGTACGAGTATGGCATCCCCTTAAGGGGCCGTCTTTATTCCCGTGTTGCGTACACTATAATGATTCAGGAAAGCAACCATTGGAAAAAAACATTCAATATTATTGAGGTACTTATTAATTAACGAATATTCATATCTATATTTGTAAACGTTCATGTAACTTAAGGCGATGTGAACCTCAAAATCAACCCAATTTCATTATTTAATTCATAAACATTCGAACGTTTATTTGGAAAAACAATTCTGTCAGGCGCTCCGTGTATGTAAATACTATGCTCAGATTTTTTTTTGTGCGATTCTATCAGCATTTCCATGAGATACGCTCGTTTTAATACTGGCAAAATTCGAAGTATTACAGATCCCTACTTATCGGCATTGCGGCTTTTATTTAATTAAATAAATTCTGAGTAGATTTTTGGAAAAACAGCTCTGTCAGGCGCTCCGTATATATAAATACTATACTCAATTTTTTTTTTTAGTAATTCAATTATTATTTGCAAAAGATATACATGTTCTAAAATTTGTCGGTAAGTACACATTATCTTAACGGGGTGGCATAGTTCTACCATTACCGACCGAGCAATTTTAAAGCTTATTAAAAATAAAATACGTAGAATCATAAAAAATCAAGAGCACGCTGCTCTGTGGTTTTGAAGGTTCTATCATCCAGTAAAAGTTTGAAGTCGAAATATCAACTGATTTTTGCAAAAACTTTGAACAAAACAAAATTCAGTTTCAATCAAAGTTTTTGCAAAACCCGCTTGATACTTCGACTTCAAACTTTTACTAGATGATAGAACATTCAAAACCATAGAGCAGTGTGCTCTTGATTTTTTGTGATTATAGGTATTTTGTTTTTAATAAATTTAAAACTGTGTCAATTGCTCAGTCGGTAATGGCACGGCTATGGCACTCCCTTATCGAGGTTGCAATGTAAATTTGTTCAATTTCTTCCATTGTTTTATTTTTAAGTACATTCAACAGTTTGTATAAAGTAATAAAAACTATAAAATTACTCCTTGAATTACAGTTATTAATTATATAATAATTTTATAAACAATAAATTAACTCTTAAAATAAAACTCGAAAAGCATAGTTCATAATGGGTTTTTATTTGCCGTCTTGCCACTCAAATTTTTCTTACAATAAAATAAAATAACTTTTGAAATATACAATTAGAACACACGAGAGCAAATTGCAGTACAAAATATTACTCGGGTTCAATATAACTTTTCGTCAAATTGTAATTAATCAGCGAGGAAAACTTATCCATGATCAAAGTAAAAAGCAGAAAGAGAATGGTTTTAAGCCGGAAATAATCGAATCTAATGAAACTAAGACGCTCGGGCCATATTAGTTGCAAACAGTACGGTTGCTTTTCCTTTTTTCTTCTTTTTCTTGCTACTAGTTACGTTATCAGCTGCTGCTGCTTTCAATAATTCTGACTTCTCCAGAGCTTGTGCTAACGCATCGCCCAAGCTTTGACTATAAGCTGGAGGTATATACTCTTCTAATTCAGGATCAATGTTTGAAGAATCTTGATTTACAACAGCCGGAGTGCTAGGCTCTGATCTTCTAGTTAAGGATGGCCAGGCAACGGCCCTTCTTGACCCATTTGTCCGTAACATTTGTGCAAATGATGGCCCATGATCGGGTGGTATTGACCAGTTGTTAATTTCTCCTCCAGGTGCGATTTCATCAAAGGAACTCATAGTCGGACTACTGTCAACACTTGAAGCAACAACAGACTCTGGAGGTGATGGAATACTGGTCCTAGAAAGAATTCCATTAAAAGTTTTAGTGAGAATGCCTATGAATAAACACTATAAATCGTTGTTAATTAAATGTCAAATAAAAATTTTACAAATATTCGAACTTACAATATTAAAATTTTACATATCGACGGCTGAGCGGAATAAGGTCGTATCTCACCGGGCGGTTGAAGAACATCGTACCCCACCGCGCGGACGAAGAACGTCGCATCTCACCGCGCGGATGAAGAAGGACGTATCTCGCCGTACACTACCCACGTACTGGCCGTCAAAGCGCCGAGATACGACGTTCTTCATCCGCCTGGTGAGATACGACCTTGTTCCGCTCAGTCATCGATATATTAGAACTGAACATTTTAGTAATATTTTTGACGAAATTACTTACTCAGATGTTTCAGATTGGAATTGAGGAAAATGTTTGCGCGATTCAATATGAACTTTCGGAGTCGGATATTTTCCCATACGTTTGTTTTCTTCTTCAGTAATTTTCTTTTCTCTTTTTCGTTCATCTCTATCTCGACGCTTCCTTTTCTTTTGTCGCGCTAAAATTTGATCTGTAAAATATAATCATAAATAGTTAATAGTCCTGTGGATCCGTTTACAATAAGTTATTACAAACCTTCAAAATAAGCAATAACTTCGTCCGAGACAATAGGAGGCTGAAGATCAATTTCGGCAATTTCAAATTGGCTAGTTACTGGTAAATGACATAGGTACCGCATTCGACGTCTCAACTCTTCGGTGTAGCTACCGACTTCTTTCTCAACTAATTTACCACAAATAGTTCGTGGACATTTTTCTAAGCTGCCATACTGCATTTCCAGCATTTTTACATTCAATGCGTGAAGGTAGACGTTTTGACCCCCATCAACTATAAACGTATTTAGAATATCAATTAATTTTATATATAATGGATGAATTCCATTTAATTTATATAACATTTTATAATTGTAATACCTTGATAAAAATAATAAAATTTCTGTGAATTAATTGCAACTTCTGTATTACTGACAGAAATGTTTGAATTGTTTTTTAACTGATCAGTTGTATTACTTAAATCATCAATTAAATTATTTTGTTTGTTTTCATTATTATTTTTAATTATTGTGAGAATATTATTTCCTTGATTTTCAGGCTCGATGTCTTCATTGTTTGCATTAGATTCGTTTACTATATTTTCTGTTTTAGTACCCTAGAAATAAAAATAATTTATATTGTAATATTATAAATATGCAATAAAAAAATAACAAATATCCTAAAATTTCAACTAAATGTTTTGTATACATACCGCTAATAAAAGTTGTTCTCTGGTTACTAGTTCACCTAGAGCTTGCTCAATAAAACAATTTTCCGGTGAATGCGGATCTTCTAATAACTCCAATTTTAATTGAACACGTTCAGATTCAATAATATCCATAATCTATAATAGAAAAACTACTCTTCAAAATCTGTTTGTTTTTAAATACGCATAAAATTTATAAAATCAATTACTACATTAACACTTTCGCAACGACATAACTCATTCCTACATAGGTGTTAAATTTCTTTCATATAATAAGGCATACAAGTCGTGTGATTTTTATGGATTAAAACTGTGAATGATATTCTCATTCAATTTTACTAATAAAATAAAGATTCTCACCAGAATGTGGATATGAGTTTTTAGTGCAATTTTATAGAGCAACATGGCAATAAATAATAATTAACATTTTCTTTTATTGCTAGTATCATAAACTGACTTGACAATTGTTTTTGAAAATTCATCATCGGGATTTCATAAATAATCAAGTAAAAAAAAGAAGTTTTCCTAAATTTAAACATGAAATTTTTAAATTCTATATACAAAGAGCTATTTGTATGATTTATTTAATGCTAACTTTTCAAAATAAATAGTACTTTTCGACACAGGTGCAGAAGTAGATAATTAGGGTGGTATAAAATAATTTACCTAAATTTTACCATTAAGATTAAATTATATTTTGAAATCATAATTGTTTATTGTGATTTTATTTAATGCTTATTTTAATCAATAAGTTTTCAAAAAATTACGTCGATTGGGGTTTAAGGAGGAAAAATGCTTATGTATTGTCAACTGCAAAACGAGATACTCACATCGTTGTTTTCAGCTAAAAGTAACTTTGAATATACTTGTTGGCAAGAATTTTGAAAAACTGATAAAAATGTTAATGGTGGAGAAGAGTCAATATCATCAACTGGTACTGCAAGTAAAGATCCCTTCTCCCGACGCATTAAACGAAGAGTGATGTTATCTCCAACATTTACAGCATTTTCAGTTAGTTCTACAACACTGTTTACAAAATTATAAGTATAGTGTTTAAATATGTAATGATTACTGCATAAAGTTTTAAAAAATACCTTTTTAAATCAGTTTTGTGGATAGAATCAAAACAAATAGGGCATTTACGCCAAGATTTGTCTGAGAGTGCTAAGTAATGAAGAATGCAAGGCCAGCAATAAACATGACCACAACGTGTCATTTTCCCAGCAACAGGAGGACATAGACAAATAGGACAGGACAGATTGTCAGAACTATGAAGTTGCTGTAAGTAAAACGTAAATTATGAAAAATACTTTGTAGATAAACCGTAATCAAAAAATTTTATTTAAACTTACAATTTGTTGTATTAATTTCCAGTCAACCAAGGCATCAGGATCATTTAAATAAAGAGAATAATCTCCATTGGCAGTAACAACAAATTGGCAGCTAAAAATGACAGTCAAAATTATTAATTGCTTAAATTATGATGCTATTAATAAATAACATTAATTTATATGTTTCTTGACATTTTACATTTTAAAAGTAATTAAAACCAACAAACATTTTGATTGTTGTGAAGTATAATGAACACTTACTTAGCTTGCAGAAATTGTTCTTTATTATATTTGTGTCGCTGAATAGGTGGAAGCCAGCGATTGTAATTGTAGCTATTGTAGCCACTTGTCCTTCCATGATTCCACCCACCCTGTACATCACGGGGAGCATAATGAAAATTCAGCAGATGATTCAAGTTCTGCTTTTTACTTCCTTGGACCATAACTGAGCCAAGCTCAGCTGATTCATCTTCTACTACCTAAAATTTAATAAATTAAGATGGTCATATTTGAAATAAAATTAGTACAAATTAGAGAGAAGATATTTTACCTGGGAATTCTCCTTTGTACCGCCATGATAATGTCCTTTAGGTTTTGGTCTCTTATCAAAATTTTTTGCTTTCTGTGCATTGGACTTCCTCGGTTGATCATTTTTAGGAAAGCTATTCGTGCCAACTGGTTCACGCCTACGTGATGATTTTGGAAATAGCTTAGAACTAGTGACATCTGAAATAGAAAAAACCAATTTTATTAAACTGCTTAAAAATTTTTAATATAAATGTAATATTAAAAATTTGTTTATATTATACAGTTTAAACACATAAATATTTTGGATGTCTATGCTTCTAACAAAAGGTACTTATGTATATAAATATGTGTGACGTTAATAGTGATGCTGTCCAGGTAAATAGGTTTCAAACTGTATTTTTGTTTAAAATCTATCTGGACAGCATCACCATTGATACCACACATATTCATATGCATAAATATTTGCTTTATGGTTATGTCTATATTCATGGTTCTATTGCAGTGATGCAATATGATGTAATGATAATTAAATTTATCATCATGTATAATAAAATGGGCCTGAAGTTTGCATCGTTGGAATGCACAAAATAATTTTATATGATTGATTAAAATTATTCAACAATAGAAATTTCACCTAAACTTTTCTTATAAAATTATTTTATATTATAAAACACAAAATCTACACGCAAAATTAATACTATTTAGTATAAACGTGAAGTAAAATAAATTATTTTTGTATTTCATTGCACTCCAATATTGCAAACTTCAGACCCATATAATAAATGCAATGCAAAGCTTTCTTAATCAATTCTTTTCTAAGCAAATTATCTAAAAATAAGAGAAAAAAAAATTATATAATAGAAGAACTTGAAAATTTTTGTACATATCATATTCATGTAACAAAGAACAAAGTACATATAATAATGTCAGTTAAAAATTTTTAAATCTTTTATTTTTACAGTTGGCTAACATGTTACTGTCAACACAAGTAAACAATAATAGTCTTCGCAACAAAAAATTATTTTCGGTATTAAAAACAATCAAGTGCTTTTCAGACAATGACAAGAAAAATGCTTTTTTGAACCTCAGGGCACAAAATTCCACTTTGATGCCTGTTTAGCGGGCGCAAAGTGCCCGATTCACGCCCTAGGGCGCGAAGTATTTTACTTTTGCGCCCTATGATACAAAATACAGTATTTATAATATAAAAACGTACTGTTTATATTTAAGTAATATAGAATGTTAATTTAAAAATTATTTAATATACACAAAATTACTCAATATATAAAAAATTATTTAGAATAAACTATTTGATGCATAAAACTAATTAAATCTTAAAGTTTTTGAATACACGGTAGAACTGAGCAACTGGTGGAAAAAGGTTATACGCATGTTTACAAACTGGACCGTTGACAATAACAAGCATATATACACACAGAGGCTGTACCTCTTTGACTTTTCGGTCATCGAAAACGTTATGAT
The DNA here is from genome assembly GCA_036365515.1 of Torymus aiolomorphi. Lineage (NCBI taxonomy): Eukaryota > Metazoa > Arthropoda > Insecta > Hymenoptera > Torymidae > Torymus > Torymus aiolomorphi. Next base: position 241,017,191 of record CM070873.1, on the reverse strand, counting down.
ATAACGTAATAATAATTACAAAGAATTTTATTTACCTGCTAATATTAAGATATGTTTATTGATATACGTTTTAAAAATTTTATTTATACAAAATTTTTATAATTTTTGCTTATATTATAATTTTTTGTATTTTTTTGGAGGGGGCCTACGGCCCTGGACCCGTTCTTCCGCAGTCCGCCCCTCAACAGCATCCTCTTAAGGGGATGCCATACTCGTACCATTACCGATCGAGCAATTCACACAGTTTTAAGCTGATTAAAAATAAAATACGTCGAATCACAAAAAATCAAGAGAACACTCTTCTGTGTTTTTTAACGTTCTAACACCCAGTCAAAGTTTGGAGTCGGAATATCAAGCCGTTTTTTCAAAAACTTTGAACGAAATTAAATTTCGTTTTGTTCAAAGTTTTTGCAAAAACGACTTGATATTTCGACTCCAAACTTTGACTGGATGATAGAACGTTAAAAAACACAGAAGAGTGTTCTCTTGATTTTTTGTGATTCGACGTATTTTATTTTTAACCAGCTTAAAACTGTGTGAATTGCTCGGTCGGTAATGGTAGGACTATGGCACCCCGTTAATCTACACATTCTTTGGTTGATTCTTATCGTTATAACATTTTATTTCTATTAAAAATTCATTTCGATTTTAGCACCCTCTGGTTCAAAAAATAGTATACGCAACACGGGCGCAAGATAATTAAGGACGTTCTCCGGGTCGTAACAGCAATTTTAGTTTTTATATTTTTAAATAATGTTTTATTAATTTGATAATCCAAGAGTAAGTACACGCAACAAATACATATTTGAAAGAACATAAGACAAATTTTTTCAGACAAATTCAGGCAATAGTCACTATGCTATTGTTATAATTAAAGACAAAAACTTCAATAAGTTCTTTAAATTTTTTTATTTTTTATCAGATCTTAACGAAATAAAGCTTATTTTGTTCGTTACGAAATTTCAGGGGGAGTATCGATGGGAAAATTTTCTGATACGAGTTACCAGTACGGCGCAATATCAATTTGTTTAAGAAAAGCAAGTCAAGTTTTCATCAAAACTTTCTTAAACAAATTGATATTGCGCCGTACTGGTAACTCGTATCATAAATTTTCCCATCGCTACTCCCCCTGAAATTTCTTAACGAACAAAATAAGCTTTATTTCATTAAGATCGGATAAAAAATAAAAAAATTTAAAGAACTTATTGAAGTTTTTGTCTTTAATTATAACAATAGCATAGTGACTTGCCTGAATTTGTCTGAAAAAAATTGTCTTATGTTCTTTCAAGTATATATTTGTAATATGTACTTAATCTTGGATTATCAAATTAATAGCTTATTTTTCCTGATTGTCAAGTGATTAAATATTAAACTAAAAAACTACTAAGATAATTCACATTCTCAAAGTGAGCAAAATCATTTACTTAAATTTAAAAATAACAGGTATTAATTAAACACAAAAAATATTTATAAAATAATTTATTCTATTATTGGTGTTTACGTTTATCCTAAAGATCAACATAACAGTAGGTATTATCCCGCAACCACCCAACCATCCATCTTTTCTCCCATGCAAAAAAAAAAAAAAACGGAACAAGCAGCGAAGAAGTTCATTGCTCCTGTTGCAGAAGATGCAGACATCACTGGCCCTCGTTTCTCCCGAGAACAAAACAGCCGATAATACGCACCACGCAGCGCGCAACATCTATGTCGATAAAAAAAATTCGGAGCACAACAGAGCCTCACGAATGCCAGGCTAGCTCCCTATATAACGTTAGTTAGAAACTCATCGTCGCGACGCAATATTCGCAGAAGAAAGCTGACGTCGCGTGCGAAAAATCGTCAGCAGCTCACACCAGCTAGCAGCAGCGGTTGCCGCAGACATGCCGAACGCCTGAGGTGAACACACACACACACACACATACACACACACACACACACCCCACACATAAACATGTAGAATCGAGCTCTCACCTTGATTCTTCTTGGTATCAGTAGCGGTCCCCTTGGCCTGGGGCTGCTGATACTTGGTTTTCTTGTCCATCACAGATAAAAACTCGAGCCGAAGATGCGCAAATTGATAGTAGTCCGGAATTAACGAGGCTTGAGACGGCACCTCGGCCGTTGTAAGACAGTCGGCTGGCGGCGCCGGCGGCCTCGCCGCGGCTGAACGCAGAGTGGTCCCCTCCGTATGGAGAAACGTTGACTTGCTGCAGACCCTTCATCTTCTTCAATAAGCCATGTTCATCGACAGTGTCAAAAGATGACGAGAAAGAGCCACCTGGAGCCTTTCCTCGATCCTTTACGTTTAACCGGGGGGTTCGCGGTTGGGGGGAGAGAGCAAACTCACGCTCTCGCGAGAGTGGCTCTCGGGTGAGCTGAGCTGAGTACACACACGCCTCACGGACACGGATATCTATGTAGATATATAGAACCAAGGTGGCCGCACTGGCAGTCGAGAGAGAGAACGCACTTACGCGGAGAGTTCCTCGTGTGTGGCACAGCTGGTGACGGGAGGCAACGAGGGCTCGGGCTAGTTAGTGCCCGAGGTGAGATGCGTCGTCGAAGCGCGCGGTTCCTAACCACGCCGAAGGATACAGATGAGGCAGAGGACGAGAGGACGAGAGGCACACGGTGTCTCTCTCGATCGCGATCTCGTCGCTGTGATGGCGACGAAAATAATGACGACACAGAGGAGAGCGCTCGCGAGTCGCGACGACAGAGCCTACTCCGCTTGCTGCTGCCAGAGCCGTGGTGCGGCGGCCGCGACAGCTGATGATACGGTCAGCCGCTCGTCGCGGGACTGTATTCGCGAGTTGTTTTTTAGCCGAGATACTTGGGATTTAAGGGTTTGAGGGTGGTTTGAGACTTGAGAGTTTGGGTTTTCGAGGTTTCGGTGGAAAGTGGGTTGAGAAGCGATGGGTTTGAAAAAGTGATAATTTGGAATGGCAGATTTGAATATATTGGCTGGTGTTATTACGATCAGCTGACGCGTCACTAACCACCGCGACGAGGTAAGTCAAAGTTAAGCTCTCGATACGTGTATATATATTGCACAAAAAAGTATGACAAACGCGAATATTTTATTCGGGCAAGTGTTAGTGATGCGGAACGATCGTCGGATATTTTCGGATATATACATGACTCCTTGAAAAACCTCGTTAGTTTGTTATTTTGTTTGAAGCGGGTTTTAGACGCTTACTTGATTACCGCCGCTGGCCGAGTATTTTCGTACCATGTGCTCTTCCGAGTGTTTTCCTCTCTGCAGTCTGCGCGCGCATAATTGCGTTCGCGCAAACGAAGATGGTTGAGATAACCGCAGATAAGGAGCTTGTTTGGAGATAGTTGAGATCGCGCCCTCTCAGTCGAGGCCTGTAAATAGTAACTGGAGAGAGAGTGAGAGAGGAGGAAAACAATGGGAGAGTAATGGGTTGTTGAATTGTGATAATTTTCGCGGTATAAGGTATTTAAATTTGTTTTATCGATTTTGCTAATGTTGCTTTGCTGTTATAGCACTCGTAGAATGAATTTAATCATCGACTTTAACGGTTTTACATAGCAATAGGGATATTTTATCTCAACAATAGCAAGTCTGTATAGTATGGTTTTGGCTAATTGTTGTAATTAAAATAATTATAATGAATTAAAAGTAGTTTATGCCAATCAGAAATAAGTGAAATGTGAAAACTTAGAAATATTTATTGATTAATTTAGGCATTGATTATAGATTTTATATTTTTCAATAACTTTAGTTTAACATTATTTGCAGGTGCCATTTAGTAAAGTAGTAAACATGTACTTTAAGTTAGAATTATTAGTTATTTATATTTTGTTGTTGCTCTCTTCCATAATTGCATTGGGTATGTATGAATATGTATTATTTACATTGTATGTAGATTGTTTACTTATTTATTTATAAATACAAATCTTTCTAATTTACAGAGCCTTCTAATTTGGTGATAATAGTTTTAAGTCAAGAAGAGGGCTACAATGCAGCACAAGCTAAATTATTGGAGACTGACATTATCAAGCAAGCTAGAACAATGGAAAAAGTAATAGAAATATTTTATTTATTACCATTTTTATTATTAAATAAATCCTCTAGTCATTTAGCTTATAGATAGAAATTCTCATACATCCTTAACTATGAATATCAAATTTGTGTTTTATTAGGAACCACCAAAAGTAATTTTAACGCACCCTATAGACATTTATGGAGCTTGGACCATAGTACCAGTAATAGCATATTTAGCTAGTGAAAATATTTTAGGCTACTGGTACATATTTTGCACTGAGAATACAGCTATTCGATTAAATAAGCTCTTACAAGTATTAGATAAATATGATGTAGAAATTCATAAAGTAAGAAGTAGTTCAAATTTGTCATATATAGGTAAAAATAGTATTATTATATAAATTAATTTTTTTTTATAGAATTTGTGGATTGGTCATGCTTTATATGATAAAGAACCAACAATTATTCATCATTATGCTGAGCATACAAAAAAATTCAAATATCCAAATCTATCTTCTGGTTTTGTAATATCAAAGCATTTGTTCAATAGGTATAATTAAAGTTTTAATACAATTACATTTTTATTTTACATTAACTTCTATTGATATTTTATTTTATTTTTATATTTCAGTTTAGCAAAGAAAGCTAATGATTACATAACTAGCAATGTAGATTTCTCTGTTGATGCTTCTTATGAATTTTCAACATTTGTTTTAAGTGAAAGCAAAGGTGCTCGTTTGACTCATGTGCAAGAATTTTGTGTAGTTTCCAATGAAAATTGTGCAACATATCCTAGACCATTTTATCCATGCGTAAGTTTTTTGGAAACTTATAAATGCAACGATTAAGTTTGCTTATTTATATTTTTAATTTCAGGGAAAATTACCAACTCAGCAAAATGCTTATATTGCTGTTAAAACATGTTTTAAATATCATGTAGAAAGACTCACAATTATTCGTAAAACATGGGCTAAATATGCAGAAAATATAGGATATTTCACAGATGAACTAGGTATGTTATTTTTTTCACTTTCTGAATTCTTTGTAAAATTTGTTAATATATATTAAAATATTTTTTCGTTTTAAAGATGATAATTTAAAGGATGGTCACATTGCCCCTAGAACAGATCAAGGACATTGTGCAAAAACCTATGCTATTTTAAATCATGTTGCTCCAATACTTGAAGAAAAAAATTTAGATTGGTTGATTATTACAGATGATGATACTATATTAAGGTAACTGAAAACATCTGTGTAATTGAAAATAAAGATTTTCTAAAAACAATGATTTTAAATCAAATATTTTAGTTTGGGACGTTTATTGAAATTATTAACCTGTTATAATCCTGAAAATACTTTTGCATTGGGTGAACGATATGGATATCGAACAACAAAAATTCATGGTTATGACTATCTAACAGGAGGTTCTGGTGTTGTTTTGTCTACTCCTCTTGTACAACAAATTGTAAGACCAGGTGTATGTGAATGCCCTAGTGCAACAACACCCGATGATATGTTTCTTTTTGGAGTTTGCTTAGCACATTTAGGTGTAAAAGTTACACATTCACCATTATTTCATCAGGTAATAATACAACAAAATGTTTTATACAAATAAACTTTCAGTATAAATTATTGCAATAAAAATATAATTTATGGCGTTACCATATTATAGGCAAGGCCTACTGATTATGCAACAGCCTATCTTGCTGGACAAGAACCAATTTCATTCCATAAATTTTGGATGATTGATCCAGAGCACGTTTATAAAGAGTGGTTTGAAGAAGTTGACGCAGATACTTTTTCATCAAAAGAAAGAAATAAGCACACAGAATTATAAATTTGTAACAATTGTGATGTATAGAATATTTAAGGGTAAGGTACTTCATTCCATATTTTTTTTCAAATATTTATATAAAATGGAATTCAGATCAAATTAATAGATACATTAATTTGAAAAAATAGTCACCGCACACATAACTGTCGATATTAAAAAATAACGTGTATTTAAATTTCTGAGCATTTTATAAGTCTTATTGTTTGTATATAAAAGTATATAACGATAAAATGTAAACATCTCTGTAAAAGTTTTATATAAAATTTATAACAAATACCATAATTCTACTTTATGTCAAAGTCCCTTAGTACCATTTATCACATTTTTGATTGTAAGATTTCTCGCCACCATTCCGGACGCTCTAGGCATTGCGGATCGCGGCGAATAGCTTCTTCTAAGTGTTTATATACCTAAAAAAAAAACAATATTTAATAAATTTAATTTCTAATATTGTTTAATAAATAAATTTAAAGTTTAAACGACTCACATTTCCGTCAGACATTCCTAAAGGTGAATTGACTATATAATCTGGCGGCGCTAGAATATCAACTAAACATATGGCTTCATTAACTAACTCTTTGCATAGACGAATAATACCCTCTCGCAGTAAAACGTTCATTTTACTATCAGGAGTCGCATAACCTCCCGCATAATAATCGCCTAATCTTTTTTCTATGTTCCATGCAGCATACAGAGAACATAATTTGTTTAGTACTTGACGTTCATTATCTAGGTATTTCGGGTCATTATTATTTTTAATAAATTCTTGTGTCAACGCGTGCTGCAACAATACAACTTATCGTTAATTATCCATTAAATTTTTGTAGTAATGAGGATTAAATTTATTTATCACCTCTCCATATACCAGCGTCAAATTTCGCGCGTAGAAAAGTTGCGAATCATTTTTTGCGACAAAATCGTTGCTGCCATTTTCTTTCAACATTTTTACACGATCAAAAGTTTGTTTCATGTAATAACAAGTAAGCCACCTCAAACAAATAAGTAGATCTAAAAATAAAAGGATTTTATTTTAGACGTTTTTTAACATTTCTAATTTCAAATATATTATATTTGAAAACGCTCTTACTTTCTGGCCTCAAAGCCTCCTCAACCGTACGATGATTGAATTTCAAATTTAAAATATTATCTGAAGCTTCCAAAAACTTGGCTGTTTCAAGGGGTGACATAATGCTTTTGCCATTGAGAAAACCGGCATATTGGCTTAAAAGCCAATTACTTGCTTGTTGAATAAGCACGTTACTTTCGCCTTCATATGTACAATTTGCATCGTGTTCTTGCCTTATAACACCCAATCGTGATACTATAAGAAAAAATCAATGATATAGTTTTGTAAATATATTCGTAAATGAATAATAAATTGCTATTATTTTTAGCTCCAACGCAAGTTTCAATTTACATGCTGACTACATTAATTTAATGCTACATTTAATTCTCGAGATCTTTTATGCGCTCGTTAGATCTACATTATATGCAAATCACCTTTTAAATATCCATGGCCACCGCAAGATTCACGACAGTCCTGTATAGCGTCGCGACCCGTCCACGCGCAAAGAGGTTTCGTCGCTGACGACAATGCGTGTATTTCTATGCCCATTGCACCCGCCATTTCTTTATTCTCTCCCGGCATTATGCGTTGCTGAAATTCTCTCAGAGTGGCTAAGAAACTGAACGAAAATATCTTCATTGCGTATGCTCCTGCCAAATGTGGTATTAAACGTCCTTGCTGTAATCAATAATCTTATTGTTTATTTGAATTCATAAAAATTCATATATATTTGTGCTAACAAAATTTTAATTTTATTATAATTACCTGTACTTGATATTCTATTACAGGCCATTCTTCATTAGGATTAGGCCCAAATTGCTTTCTCGATGCACAGTATCGAATAGCTATAGTTACAGCTAGAGACGTGTACATTGCACACATTGCAGTGATCGCAATTCGACCGGCTGATAGAGCACCCAAAGAAGCACCTACGAAAAATTATTGCGAAAAAATATATTTAACAATAATTTTTAATGGCATTCACATATTCATTATAGGTACTTTATAAATATCCTTACCAAAACGTTTACTTTGATCCTTAACAACTGCGACGTACTTGCCATCGGGCGTTACGTCTGCCTGTTTGTTTAATAAGCTAGCGCGAGGTATTGAGTAATGGTTGAACATGACAAATCCATTGTCAATGCCATTCAATGCAATTTTTTCTCCTAAATCTCCAACCGTCACACCTCTCGGTGGCAACATCGTCGCCGGGTCTCTGACCATTACAACGAACGGATGTAGACCATGGTTAACGTTGTCCGGCGTTATCAGCTGGGCGTACACAATAGCGTGCGTTGCAGTTTTACCTTAAAATATCGTAATCTTTATTGAAATTTTCCATCGTTCATTCAAAAGTTAAGAAATTCGTTAAAATATCAGTAGAAACGAACCTAAACCGCCTACCCAGCATTTTGCTGCTTCGAAGTCAGGACTGTGTAGAACAAAGGACTCGGTTTTTTGGTCGTAGGTCGCCTGGGTTCGCATGCCTTTTACATTCGTGCCGTGCGCTATTTCGGTTAAGGCGAAACATCCGGCAAACTGAAAATTAAAACTGTGAGATAAGCAAATATGACGTGGCTGTAAAATTAATCGCTTAAAGAGTGTAAGAATTTTTTATAGTATGTTTTTATAAAAATTCAAATCATACCATCATAATTTGAATAAACTGTATGTAATTAACATCTAAATGAGAAAATCCACAATATAACTTTTAACTATAGGCGAGTATATTTTTTTTTTTTCAAGTAATTTATTGCTGCTATTAGCTTGCCCTGCGAAGCACAGAAACTAGACTGGATGTAAAATCTTCAATGTAAACTAGAAAACAAGTTCTATGTAATCGATATGAGTGTGCATTGCAGGGCGGAGCCTGAGGCTGTATAATATTTAAATGACTTCAATGTTTAAACTTTTTTTAAACCCATTCACGTAATTAATAAGTTTTAAGCCGACGTACTTTTCCTTCAAATATTTCGTCTAAATGTTTGAGATGCCTTTCGGTACCCAGAGACATTAGTACACTTGGTACCATTCCGTACATCACTCCTATTTTGATGGGAGCTGAAGGGTCGTAGTAAAAAAGGTAATTAAACCAGTCTCTGTTTTCTTGTGGCTGTAAATTAAAAAACGCCACTCGTTAAGATCCTTTTTCTACATTAAAACAAGAAAGTAAAGTATATCGACATTCTTACAAGCACGTTATTTTCAACAAGGGCGCGAATTTGTGCCACACATCTCCGTCTCTCTTGGTCCACCGTCAACGCACCTACGTGATGTTTGAAAGCTGGATGGGTCTCGACGAATGAAAATAATTTGTTCTGAAAAAAGAAAAAAAAATGGGTTGAGAATGTATTTAGACGATAATTATATTGCCCAGACAAGATCTAAAGGCAGCCAATCTGATTTAAATATACGAGTACACCGACTGTATTTGTCTCAGATAGACTTTTTGCAGCGTGACATTACAACACGCTGATTTGCATGGAAAGCGACAATTTATATTTTACAGAGAAGGAAACTTTAACTCCCATGAATATCATTATTTTTCTATACCTGGAATTCGATGCAATTTTGTCCTTCCAAATTCATTTTCAGCGACTTCCAGTCAAAACTCGCCTTCTTCCGGTAGACGTCGAGAGGCCCCCTCGCCGTGTCCCGCACTATGCTCGCCATCGTCGTAAAATTTCTGGCAAAAAATCTGTAAAATTCCAAATAAATATACTAATTAATCTTTTCGTCCTAATGAAAGCAGCACGGTTAACGTCACATGCACTGTCTATATGTACAATATCAAAAGACTTTCAGACTGATGGGATATTCGGTATAATAAAGAACGTCAAATCACTGCCGCATCGCATAGATCCACACCGACGAATCAATAATACTCGACGAAAATCGATTAACTTCCAGCGACCAACTCGGCAGCTATTGCCCTCATTAAAACGAAACTCGCACGGTGCTCGCGTACTATAAATATTTATCTCGAATTGCCTTAGATAAACCGTACCAATCTGCTTATAAAAAATCACTGTACCAATAATGCACAACACATATCATTATTAAAAAAAAAGCTGAGTTCTCAAGTGCGACAACAACACTGAGACATCAGCGAGCGAGGGAACAGATTGACTAGAGACTGCTCAGTGGTACCGCCACACACAGCTGAAAACGAGTTTATTCGCTGCGTCACGCGCTCGCCACTGTCGCACGCTTAATGCTCTCCGCGATAGGCGAATCTTCTCTTTGCCTTTCTCTCTCTTGCTCTCGTCTCGATGCCCCTTCCCTTCTTACATGTCGCCTTCGAGTGGTCCCGGTTTATACCTCTGCCACGCGTGATTATATGTTTATGAAGTGCTTTAAACGCCTTGTCGCCGGTGCTGATGCACCGGATATTTTGGTGAAGTTGAATTTTATACACGACAAACCATTTTGTGGATGTATGTAATTGCATGGAGAACGGTCAACTATAGAGCAGCGTTTTAAGGATGATATGGCTATATCGTCTCTGAGAAAAGTTAGTTTTTAGCGTCAGAACTATACCATGTATGATTATATGGAATAGTTAACGATTTTTCCGTACAGTACGTCTATACGAAAATTAAGTACGAATATTATAAGCTTTAAAAATCAGGAATCGAAGCAAAATTGACAAAGTTTCATTATTTTTTATTATCATGCAAAAAAGCATAGTACACAATATTTTAAAGATTTTGATAAAGCAATGAAATCTTGTCAATTGTGCTTCGATACCTGATTTTTAAAGCTTATAATATTCGTATTTCATTTCCGTACAGACGTATACTAGACGGAAAAATCATTAACTATTCCATATAATTATTTATCGCAATTCTAATGATAAAAACTAACTTTTGGCATGGACGATATAGCCATAACATTCCTTAATGTAGTCGGATTATTTACAGTTTCAGAATGTTTGATGCTCTATTAAATTCTGGGTTGAATATTTCTTTATAAGTAATGCAACGACTATAATGATTACACGATTAGCAGCGTGTGATAATTATCGTGTTATGACTTTTTGAATGGCATTCGGATATTACATTTACAAGTTTAGCAAAAAAAAAGGAATAAATTCAAGATCCTTTTTGCAACATAGTAAAAAACAAGATTAAACGTTAGTAATTTTTGTTCAAAACCGCAGTTTTTCATCAATTAGTATATGAATTATTACGTTAAAAATAAATAATTCAAAAGTATTTACATTGATTTCCATTTAACTTTAAAATTTAAAATTTGACATGTGGCGTTAAACAGTTTTTGATATGTAAGTGGACGCCGAAGTTACGTCAGTTAGTTTTTCAAAGTTTTCTCTTCGAATAATTAACCGATTTGACTGAAATTTTTGGAGAATACAAGTCTTGAAATTTAAAAAAATTATTATCATTTCATTTTTATACTTTATACGTTATATAAACCGCGCAAGTTTTACAAGTTTTTATCAGCAATTAATAGATTGATCATTTCAGTTGCGATTTTGAGAAATAACTAAACATTAATATCCAAAGCACGCACAAGTCTCCAAAATCCCAAAAGATAAGAATTATTTAATTTATACTGTTAAACGCGTTATAGTGGATATACAGCCCAACCCTCCGTTTAAAATACATTGACTTTGGCGTCCCTTTAATTAATAATATTTTTTCAATTCTCTTTTGGTGATAAATTTTTCTACGTAAATGCATTTTTCATTAGGCTTAATTAGGATAAGAAGCCACGGTAAAGAAGAGAATTAAGCACAAACAATCTCGACGCAAATAGAACCATTAAAACTACAGAGCGTCCTACATAAAAAATCACTTGACCTGAAACTTTAGCGCAGACCTTTTGGCATAAAAACTTGGGAACTGCACAGAGACTGAACTGGATGCAAATTTGCTTACGATACGACTTCTTTTCATAAAATGCATTTGTTCAGCATTTTAATTCTTTTTTTAATTAGTCATTCGTTTGCTGAGAATAGAAGGTTATTATTTACATTGCGTATATATAAGTATTTCGCGTAACAATGCGTAATATAATTATAATCATTGTTTACTTCTTTTAATTTTGTCGATTTTAGATTGTTTTATTCGCAAACGAGCATTCAGTTGAAGACGCTTGTTAAATTACTGCTTGAAGAAGTGGCTGAAAACAGTCAATGCATTGTATCTTTGGTTGACACTTATTATCGTAGAAAAGTTGATATTAGTCAAATAGAAGCTGACAATTTTTTGCCAATGTACAGGGTAAGATATAATTAATAATTTAATTGGATACCTCGCATACCCATTCTATAATTTTTGTATATTTTATGTTTATTTTAAATATAATATTCACGTTTCACATTTTAAAATAAATCAAACCGATATATGAAAAATGTCATCATTAATTTGGGTTCATTTGTATAGATTTTAGTCCGGGAGAATGAAGAATTTGCTCCTCCTCGAGGGCGACTACTTCGTATTTTAGAAGAAAGCAAATATGTAGGTTGCAATGTATATCTTATTCTAATGGCGAATGGATTGCAGGTTGCCAATTTTCTGCAATACACGGAAGAGTAAATTGCACAAATCATTATCCTATTATTTTATATATACTTATAATTGACTTTCTCGTGTATTATCAGAGAGTTAATGTTATTTCAGAGAACGGCTCATCAATGCCGAAGGAAAATTTGTGATAGTTTACGACTTTCGCATATTCCGCGCCGAATTACGCTACTTGTGGAACAGAATAATTAACGTGATATTCATTCGACATTACGTGGAGTACAAGCGACGCGGCAAAGATCGAGAATTGCAAAAATATGAATGGTACGATCTCGACACTGTTACCTTTCCGGCGCGCGCCAAGGGTTTGGTGGTCACGAGATACATCGATTCCTGGTACCAGAATCGATATCGCTATGGTACCAATCACTTTACCGCTAAAACGGTGGATCTTCGCAAACAGAAATTACGGTACGTGTTACGATCGAAAATACAGTCGAATATAGTAGTAATTAATGAAGATTGTGATTATTATAAATAAGAGCATTTACTTCTAAATTTTTACAGTGTGGCAGTTTTTGAACATATCCCTGCAGTGACGGGAGATGCAGAAGTTTATTTCAAAAAACAAAGTGACGTAGATAACAACTCAAAACCCCTAGGTATCGAGTTTGAAGTACGTATTATAGACATACGCAAATTTAAATTCATAAAGATAGATAATTAATTTATTATGTTTACTATAAATTTTGGATGAAATCGTTTCGAATTATTTTTTTAATTACAACCATGTTAAGTTAGCATTTATCGGAATTTTATGGCTTTTTATTATATTTGTGTGGCTCTTTCAAAATATTTGTTTAACTCTGATAATAATGTTATCGATTGCAGATAAGATAATATTTACGAATATATTTTCAACAGGTGTTGGTTGGAATTAAGAACTCATTTAAAAAAAAACAACATGAATTAATTTATATGTATAACATGTAACATGAATTTATAATTTTCAGATGATGTTAATTATAGCTAGAGCATTGAATTTTAAACCTGTTTTTTATCAGCCAGACAACATTCAAGTTGAAAGATGGGGTACAACGAAAAACGAAACCTTCACAGGACTTTTTGGAGAAGCTAAAGAAGGAAGTGCTGCTTTTTATCTAGGCGATTTATATTATACTATGAGACATCTACAAATATTAGATTTATCATGGCCATATAATACTGAATGTTTGACGTTTTTAACACTTGAATCACTGACCGAAAATTCCTGGAAACTACTTATATTGCCATTTAGGTAAAAAAACTACCAATTTATTTTGAAATTAAAATTTTAATAAATTCAACTGTGTAATATTTTTAGATTGCATACATGGATAGCTCTTCTTTTTACTTTGTTACTAGCCAGTGCAACGTTCCTCATATTTGCACTTTTTTATAAACGTTATGTCGATATTATAGAAAGACCAATAAATGGGTCAGATGCTACCAAAATCTTATTAGATAGTAAAAATGTCAAAGTTATCGAAAATAAAGAAACCATTGTTGAAGAATGGAAAGGCTTGTATATTTTTACAACAGTACAAAATAGTTTTTTGTACACATACAGTATGTTACTTCAAGTTTCCTTGCCATCTTTACCAATGGCTTGGTCATTGAGGATATTTATAGGGTGGTGGTGGATTTTTAGTATTTTAATTACTGTTACATATAAAGCTAGTATGACAGCCACACTTGCGAATTCAATTAATAGGTAATATGCCGAAGATTCAAATAAAATAAAATTAAGACATTTCTGAAAGGAATAATTTTACTAACTCAATAATTTTGATTTTAGAGTTACTATTGATACCATTGAGCAATTAGTAAGGAGCTTTGTACCTGTTGGAAGTTGGAGTGATGAAACTAAAGATTTTTTTTTAAATTCTTCTGACGAATATTTACAAAAGTTGAGTCGCAGATATATGGTTACTACTGATGAACAAGATGCAATAGCTGCAGTTGCTAATGGAAGTCTATGTTACTATGAAAATGTACATGTTTTACAGCGTGAACGAGTGAAGCGACAAATTTTAGAAGTTGAATTACAAAAGAATGGCACACAAGATATGGACCACAAAATTATGGACCATAATTTACATGTCATGGAAGAATGTATAATAAATACACCTGTTGCACTTGGAATGGATAAACATTCGCCACTGAAATATCATGTTGATAAATTAGTTGATATCTTTTTATTATTGCTACTGTAACATAATTACTAAAAAATAATGATTTGTACAATTTTTTTTAGGTAAAACGTATTATGGAAGCAGGATTAGTTAAAAAATGGTTAAGTGATATAACTCAGCAATCAAAAATATTAGAATTACGCCAAGAGGGAACAGCACAGAAAGCATTAATAGACCTTGATAAACTTCAAGGAGCAGTTGTTGCTCTAGGAATTGGTTATTTTGCCAGTATACTTGCTCTAGCAATTGAAATATGGCATTGGAAGTATATCGTATTAAGAGATCCAAATTACAATAAATACAGAATGGATTTATTTTATAGAAGAATGTAAAATTTTAAAAAATATATAAACTGATTAGATATAGTAAAATAATCTTACCTTTTAGAAAGAAAACGTGAATTCATAACTTGACATCTAGCTAGATAATTGATGTTGTATACTTAAGCGAAAGTAGACAAAAGTGACTTTCACATTTACACAAAAAAAATGATCAACTAAAAATACATAACAGCACAGATTTATTTATTATTACTGAAACAGTAAATAATAATAATTAAGAAATAATAATTAAGAAATTAACAAAACATACATGATTTTAAAATGTTATTAATATTTATTTACCATTTATTTTGAAAATAAAAAATGTCTTTAAACATTTATTTATCACTTTGATCACATATTTGTAATCCACAAATGTACTCTTATATTAGTAGTTTTCGTAAAAGTTATCTGAACTCGCAATGAGTCGACGCGTTCGATGCTTGCGTAAATTTAAATAAGTACATATACATGAAGAGGCGCAACAAGTTATGATCTCAAGAAAGACATACAGGTTATTCTGCTATCAAAATAAAGTTGTCATGTTGGCTGCCGTTGTCAGTAAACCCTGCTTTTTTCATGAGCGGGCTATAAATTCTCGAGCGGTAGGTAATATAGGTTTTAGAAATAATTTATAGAAAATGAGCTTGGTTTCGTCTGTAGAATAAAAAACGAAGCCATTCTTTTTAATTCATAAGAATATTTTGATTTGAAACCCAGACGTAAAAGCTAGAATAGTTTTTTAATGCATTTTCATGAACATTTGTTCAAAACATCATTCACAGTTTTAATATTAGATATATACCGGGTAAAATTGACCTGCTACTCTCACAATGGCTCACCTTTTCTCCTACTCAATTAGTCTGTTATAAAACGTCAGATTTTATAGTGACAGTCAAGTAATTATTACACATTGGATTCATCCTGTTAGTATATAAAAGCATCTCATTTCATGTATTTACTCATTCCCTTCGATTTCATTCAAAGCAAGACAGATAGGTTTCTTCATGTGATTATGTTATTCACGAAACGATCCAATCATTCGTATTCAATCGTTTTTCATCAAAAGAATAACAACAGAAAACAAACAATTCACATTCGCAAAAACCAAAGAGTAACACTCCAAAACAACCATTCTACCTTATCAACATCACACCTCAACTTAACTTCCAACTCCTAACCAAGGTGCCGCCACCGCCCTATATCAAAGCGTCCGCGCATGCGCTCTCGCCGCGCGAGAATTTCGCGCGCTCTCCGCTTGCGCTCGTCGGGGCTCTCTCGCTATCTCGCGGCCCCTGCAGCACACCGCGCGCTATCTCTCTCTTATTATCCTCCTCTGCTCTTTGCGGCCCCCTCCCCGCCCACCCCCCCGTCGTGTAGTAATACCAACCGCCGCCGTACATACACACACAGACACATGTGTACTTGTGTGTATGTGGAAAGATGGCGGCCCGGAGCGTGATGCCGTTCGATGTGCGCGAAAAATGAGCATGGCATCCCGGTGCTCCTGACGCCCCGAGCCTCGTACCCCGTGCGCGTGCGTCCAAACGTCGCGAGTGCGCGTGTGTCCAGCTTCACCGAAGGCCTCGTCATCGTCTAGGCCCCTCTCTACCATCCTCCTCGTTGTCGTCGTCAACAAGAGTGTACAGCAGCGCGGCGCTGTCGTGCGGCTACTGCTACTACTGCTGCTACGGCTGCTGCTGCTGCTGCAGGAGGCGATGGCTCTTGTAACCGTGCAGCGCTCGCCGAGTGTCTCCAGCTCGCCGCAAAGCTCGGTGAGTCCTTGCTCCAGCTCTAAGCTAAGCACTGCCATGCCAAACTAAAGCCAACCCTTTCCCAAACGTCGCGTATCCAAGGTACTTTCGCGAATTATAGTCAGCGACTGCGTGTTGTTGTCGCAGAGCCGCCGCCTGTCAGCAGGGGCCTCTGATGCGTGCGATAGCGCTCTTTGTTTTTCTACCACGCTGTTGTATATAAGCATTATCATTCGTATGTTACAGCTTCCTTCGTAAATGTACCCCCCCGAAAACATTGCATCGTACTATCGGAAGATGCGCGAGCAGAGAGCTTCGCGAGAGTAGGAGAAAAAAAAAAAGAGTAATGTAGCTGCTCCAGCGCTCCAGCGTATATACGTATATACACACACGTACGTATGCGCGATCGAGTGGGGAAGGAGGGAGAGCAGTAGTAGTAGTAGTGGGTAATGGGTATAGTCCCGTCTCTTTCGCGCGCCCGCTGAGCGAGAGAGCGCGAGAGATACTGCACACGCGAGTTTCCTTATATGGTCAGGCGTACTTGACGTTTTTCCGAGGCGCGAGAAAGGTAATATTCGCCTGTGTGCATGCGCTGCAGCTCGCACGTCTAAGTTAAGCGCGTGTGCAGGCGTGTAACGTTCTTTTTTTTTCTATAATGTAGGTATATACACACAGAGTTGTAACTCTCGGAGCTTGCCCTCGACTCCGATTCTCCATTCGTGCTCGAAAACCCACCTGTCTGTGGCCTTACCTATTTATTTCGCCTAAATAATTCGATATAAACAAATAAATTAGATTCTCGAACGTTCGACGCGATCACAGCGTCTGCAACAACATAACGGTCCGCATTGTTTTGAAATATAATGAAAGTGCCCGTCTCACTCACTCGCTCTTGGAATGAGTCAAAAGCGCGCGCGACGCTGCGCTCTCTTTGTCTATACGGCAGGGACCCATTGTGCGTCCTCGTCGTCGTTGCCGTCGTTGTCGTGACAGCGGGCACTTGTTATACCGTTTCCCTCCCGCGAGCGAGATTATTGATACAGCAGCGCGCTCGCGGGGGAGGTGAAGGTCGCGCGCGTGTCGCGTTCTCGAATATAAAAAAATATATAGCGGGGTGGCCCCGAATTTTTGTTATCTTTCGCTTTTTATTAGGAGGGAGAGAATCGCGTGCAGTAGGTATAACGTAGTAGTGTTTTCCCGTGTCGCGGGCGCGCGCGCCGAAGGCCGAATATCGATCATACGAGGAGGGAGAGAGAGCAGAGCGGGGCGCGGGAAAACCGGATGTCGGCGGCTTCCGGAGGTTTTGGCGCGAGCACAAGGGGGTGATAAGGATCGTTTCTCGCTGTGATGGTGGCGGGAGTTGTGTAAGAGAAAGAGAGGGGGATGGGGGAATTGTTGTTGAGCGGGCGTTCGTTCGACGGGTTGTTTTGATTAGAGGAATCTTGTTTGTTGTGGAATAAGAATGAAGGTTTTGATTTAAATGCCATACATAAGGAATTTATAAACAGAGTGTGCGTTATTAATTTGCAGATTAAATGACAACTTTGTTTTTAATTTAGATAAGAACAGAAATTTTATTTACATATGCGAGCGATCGTTGTTAATTTCGATTATATAAAGAGCTTATCAAGTTGTATGTAAGTATTTACTATACAATGTTTTTAAATCGACGTGCATTAAATTATGTATAGTACACAATTTGTTTCTCAGTATGATATGAAAACAAGAGTTTTCGTATTATTCATTGTAAGAAGATAAAATTATAAAAAGCCAATAAAAAAAATTGATAATTCTTGTGCTTCGATTTGTTCTTGTAAACACTTACTGAAGCAGAGATGCAATCGCATATTGTTTAATATGTCATTTTTAAATAACCGATGAGTTCAGTTTTTTAATTAACTTATTCAGAGATACCATATGAGAATGTACTGTCGTGCATATCTATATTGATTAATTGTAACAAAGAAATTTTCTTCTTTAGGTTAAAATTTTTTTATGCTTTTATTAACATTTTTTTTAAATAACAACATTAGCCATAATTTTTTTAAAATTAATTTGAGAAAGATGTGTGAATCCATCTGGTCACAACTGTACTGATTTGACAAGTTCATTGGGAAAGTTTCACGTTTTTCAGTCTTATCTGTAAATTATTTGAAAACCCTCATTACCAATTCAAATACTTTCTCTTGCGAATTGGAATAACGGTTATTGAAAGGCACTTTGTTATACTCCGCAAAATTTGCTGTAGCTTTGAGAAATTTAGCGTATTTATGCGCGTGTCTAGGTACGAAGACAACGAAATAGTGGCCATTTCCGCGTTTTAAATCACTTGCCGGCGATGTTCCCTCGCTCGTTTGTTATACCACCACCTATCTTATCTCTGTATGATGTATCGCGTAGACGCTTCGAATAAAGAAATCTCATTTTAGTTTGCATGCGCATCAATGATTGTGAATGAAACTATCTTTATTACAACCGTCAATTTTTCAAATATTCCAAAGAAATTGCTAAAACAAGTAGTTTTATGCTAAAATCAGTTCAATCTCCCACCAAAAGCCATATGGATTTTTCCACATTCAAACTGAAAAAAAAGTATAATAAACGATACTAATTATGAAAAAAAAAAAAAAAAAATATAGCATTAAAAAAAACAACCGTTCTCTTAACCATTATTTACGACTCACACTTATTCGCAATCACCCAAATCGAATCTCACCCTAATTTCCCAACCCAAAACCTTCGGCACCCTCCCTCAATTACCTCTCTTCTCCTCTAAAAAAAGAAAATCTACCCCTCTCCATTCATACTCCACCTCATTAGCCTCATCGACCCTTCTTCCACCCTCTCGCACCCAATCACGCTTGCGGCAGCAATAGCGGAACCGCATCGTCGTCGTCCCTCCATATCAATCTCAACGCGTCGTCAGCTGCTGCATCTTTTTCCTCTTCTCGCGAAAATCGATCTCGGGGTGTCATCAACAGGCGAGAGAGTCGCGCGCGTCTCTCTCCGCGGGGTCGGAGCAGCTGACAGAGCGCTACTGCGTGTGCGTGCACCGCCGCGGCCGCCGCTGCTGACCCCCTCGGCGCTACTGCTGCTCCTCTTCCGCGTGTGTGTGTCAATTCAGTCTGGCCGACGCGCTGCTCCGCGTAGGAGGTGGGATATCAGGGAGTGGATTTAAGTGAGGGATTTGGGAGGTTTTTCGCTGAGAGGGGAGAGGAATTTTGCGTTGTGGTGGTTGATAGTCCTGGTGGTGGTGGTGGTGATTGGTGTGGGAGTAGTATTGGTTGTCGTTTAAATTGAAGTGATGTATTATGAATTATGAATGTGGTTGAAAATAATGTTAAAATATAATGATGTGTAAAGAAGTATAAAGGAACAGTGAACGACAGTAATAAGTAAAGGTCAAGAACCTAGTGTCATTAAACTGATTCCTCTTGAACCTAAAATAACAAAAGTTCAAACGTTTGCATATGTAAAGAACGAAACAGTTCCAGCTGTTTACTTCAGTGCATCTCATTTCCAACACAGTTCCAAAAAACTGACAGTGATCCATACAAAAAAAAAAATGCCTACAACCGAAAAAACCATATCCACATCATCGTACTGTCACGACAGCTCGTACTGACTGAGCCTGAAATCAACGACTGACATCGCTATGATCCTGCTGAAACAGAAGAGCTCGATGATGCACGTGCTGCAACCGCCGGCAGTGGTGGTGGTGGCGCCTGCGGCCGAGGCAGCCTCGCCGCCGTCGCCGTGGTCGTGCATCCTCTGGGCCGAGGACCGAGCTATAAGGGGCGCTCGTGTGACGCAGTTGCGCAATCGAGTCATCGCCGCGAAAGTAAGCCGCGCGATTAATTAAACCGCTGTTACACAGTCACATACGGTTCTCCTTTCTCTCTCTCTCTGATCGCTTTGCTCTGCTCTGTATACGCTCTGATCTTCTTTGTGGTGCATTTCAAGTTTATTTTTGGACGGTCTGAGTCTGTGTTCGAGAGTAAGAGAGAGAGAGAGAGAGAGAGAGAGAGAGAGAGAGAGAGAGAGAGAGAGAGAGAGAGAGAGAGAGAGAGAGAGAGAGAGTATGTGTGTGAGTGTGTGGATTTTTAGGTTTGGATTTTATGGGTCTGATTGATATTTTGCGATTGAATTTATAATTATCTTATTGGTGGACTTATCGAGTGCATCATTCGTATTATGTTTAATATGTTGCGTCGCTCGCAATCAGTTAAATTTGTTCTTTTAATTTAATTGCGTTATTGTATAATGTATATACTTATGGCTTACAATCATGTTAAATTAAATTAAGGAGCAATCTTTCAATAAAATTTTCATCACATTAATATCTCTATCTATTTAGCTAATACAATGTAATTTCTGGTTCCCTTAATAATTGAGAAGTGAAATCTCGCCGCTTGAGTAATATTTAATCAGATAGCTGATTGCATGGTCTAATAATAATATATGCCCATTCGAATATCCTAACCCATATTTTAGAGCACACCATTTAAATATTCATTATACTGAAATTGATAACCTCGCCAGAAGATTCATCATTTCGACATTCACTTAATGATCCTACAGATTCAATTCCCTGCAAAACACTCTTCTCTTCGCTTTTCTAGCTCAACTGCTAATACCGAACCCAATATATACCATCTCGTAACCCATTCAATCAATCAACTCCGATCACTCGGCAACAACCCAAAAGGTCACTAGCGAATCCCTATCCAACAGAAAAAAAGAACACTCTCGAAACAATACCTACAGCACTCCTCATCCTCGGCGATCTGCATTGTCTTACACTCTCGACGATCGCCTAATCGCGGCCGCGTCCAAGGATTCCCAGGCACGAGCGCTGCGCGCATTGTTATACTCCCACCCTCCCTTCCCTCCTCTCTACATCTCTTTTTCTTCTTTTTCTCTTTGCGGTTTTTTCGACGGCATGTACTTCCTGGTGCACTCGCGCGGCCGAATTGCGCAACGCGGGTCACACGTCACTGGTTAAAGAGAGAAGAAGCGGGGCGCGCGGTGGCGGCGTCGTTTTGCGCCGCTTTGGTCTTGCTTTGGGCTCTGCTTTTAGAGCTCGCCCGTCGATTGAGACGTTACGTATAGCGCGGCGTGTTAGAAAAGAAAGTACGAGCGCGCTAAATCTTTGTCGTGGCTTTGCAGGCTTTTTAAAGTGTGTGTGTGTGTGTGTGTGTGTAGTGCTTTTTCGGGGTGGTGGGTATTTATAGAGGAGGGTATATAATTAATCGGTATGAGCGAAGGGGATCGATTGGTTTTCTGTACAGGTATCATGTTACGTGATGAAGATTAATTGGTATTGTGTGTGTGTGTGTGTGTGTGTGCGTGTGTGTGTGTGTGTGTATATAGCAAGTATAGTGTTGGATTTTGTAAACATTAGTATATACACACATACTATAAAGTAAGATTAAACTTACTTTAATAACTGATCATTTTTTATATATGAATTTAAAATAACTTGTATTATTTTAAATATGGTAGTGTGAATTTATAGTTTTTAAAGAATAAATTAGCTAAATTCGGTATTTCATCAATATTTTATTGAAAACCATTTACTACCTCGTTTATCTAAGCTTCAATAAATTTCTTGAAAGTATTTAGTATTTAAGTGAATGTATAATGATTATCTATCAGTATTTCTCAACTATACTGGTGAATATTATGGCTATTATTAATGCTCAATTTAAAATATGACAAATAAAATAATGTGTAATTTTCACAGGCGAATATTTGGAAGTCAAACATATATAAGCAACTGTAGCTAAACCTAAACAAGTATCTTGATGAATTCAATGTCATTTGTATGCATGATCAACTAATTGTTAATCATACTGCTTCTGAAAAATTAATTACTTTGAATTTAAAATTTGAAAGTGTTTTCCCATTAGAACAAAAGCTACAATAAATCTTTACTGTAATAAAAGCTTTATTGCATTTCATTAGGTACGAAAATAAAATATATTACATGAAGAATAATAAATTAACAAAACTACGGTCATTTAAAATCAACTCTATACATAGTATCTTTTTTAAACTTTTCAAGGTACATTATTTACTAAGAAACTTCTCATCTAATCAAAAGTCACTTTGCGAGCACATATAAATCACCATCCTTTCTTTTAAACCCTTACACTTTTACAAACTCTGCATTACAAATATTTCCGAAACAATCCATCATCCCGATCCCTAACTACTCCACAACAACTACCCTTTCCACAACCACGAAAAAAAGAACCCTAAAAAAACAAAAAAACCGGCAACCCATCCATCTTAACGCACCGCGCATTCCACGTAGCAATGTAAGCATGCTGCGCTGTGCCTCACCACAACAACACTCCACTTTCTCGCTCGCTCCGCAAAAAAAAAAATATATATGCTGATGCTATCGGCTCCCGCGCTCGCGTTATTACGCCAAGTGCTCGCACTGCTGCGCGATGTTACGTCGAAGCTCGCGCTCTCGTAATCCGTAATCGGCGCGTGTAAGCAGCCGCGTGGTTGTGCGATGCGTCGGCAGAGATATTGTCCGGACGGCAGAGCGCCGTGCCGGAAGTGCCGTGTTGTGCAGATGTATGTGCGTGTACGCATAGACGGTGTTGTGGAATAGTTTGTGGAAGAGCTAGCTGAGAGATGCTTGGTTTTATTGGGGGATGTGGTTTCTTTAACGGGTGGATGGGAGGATGAGGGTAATTGAGGGTGCGGGAGGGATTGTTGTGGTCGAAATTGGTTTATGGTTCATTGTTGATGAGAATTGGTGGTCGAGCAATTTTCGTTGCGTAATTTTTTAAGATGATTTTATAATAATTTTTATCCCCTTGAAGTACATGCATTTTACGCACTTCATTTGCATAAATTTAATTAACAATAAAATAAATTAACGACCGCCCGAAAGAATTTTCGTGGGAATTGTGAAATAATTTTTGCTTGTTAAAAAATATATTTCTTGTCGACTCACTCCGCGTTATTAAGATTATGCATTTTTCATTGTTATATTTTCCTCAATTATTAATAAGCACAATAATAAACATGCCCTCGTTCTCCTTGAGCACTCGAAAAAAAAGACCATTAACATAGTGTATTACATAGGTTTTTACTAGGGTTCTCTCTTACGTGCCTTATGTAACGAACGCAATAAACCTCGAAATGTGTGTACTTAAAATGTTACTGCAAAAAGCACACACACACAGACTCTCCTTAATTAAATGATATGTTTGTACAAGCTCCAACATATTCTCAGCTTCAGCGGGTATACGCGAAAGAGCAAACATAATATAAGTCGCGCATATAATACATTATCATTGCAGTCCTCTACGCGTCCTGCTGTGCGCGTCAGCGCATTATCGTAAACTTTTCGTCGTGCGAACCTTTTCCGCGAACTATAAAAGTCCATTGCGATTGAGACGTCGCATACGCGCGAGTGTCGCGCATCACACGCCTCCGCGCGATAATTCAGAAATAAAATGACCGATTCGTATACATGATGTATTCTTCCTTTTAGAGATAAGACAAAATTATACTTGCGCACGTATCTATATAAGATACGTAAAATTCTCCTTATCGCTGATGAGAGTAAACGATATATTCTTTTCTCGGTCCACGTGTCAGTCGCGAGCGACTATACTTTAATGGGATGATTCAATTCGGCGCAATAATCGTCTATTTGTGCGCTGCGACGTCTCGAATTATCGTCGAGGGCGATGTATATAGTATAGGAAGCGAGAGAAAAATAACCCCGAAAGCGTGAGAGTCCGATTGAATGGTCGCGAAATTGCCGGGGGTTGTGTTATTGGCGCTTGTTTGTTACTGCTGATATGCCATATTGCCGAATGATGTTTGCACGTTTACGTGCGCTCGATTTCCTTAACTCGTAAATTGCTTTTATTCGCCGGAGTAGTATAGTTTGCTCGGGGATAACGTCTTAATTAAATGCGGCAGACGTGAAATTCGTTTATATTCTTGTAAAATATGAAATTGCTGCGGGCGCGCGCTTTTCGAACGTAGTAGCAAACGATTTCTAGTATAAAATTTAATATCTTCGGCACGTACCGTTCAAGGAAAATTTCATTTTCGCTCGCATCGTTATGGTTTTAATAATTTTGTTAACATACCGGTATTTTATTAATGGCAGTAAAATTTTTTTTATTTCTTCAGTCTGTATAACACGAATAAGCTACGTCTGTGTCATTCATTATCCACTTACATTTTAATTTCAGATCTCCATTATATTTTTTCACCCTTCCAACTCAATAAAATTAGATACAAATTCACTTCCATTTAATTCCCGTCTCACAATTGACCTTGTACTGCCATACCAAACCCATTAGAAAATAATTCCATCACTCAAATTCAAATGAAAACCCTCCCATATTATTTGCGCTAAAAATAGCAACTAAGCGCATCCTCTCTCCCCATGTCGCCGTCGCCGCTTCCCCGTTTTCTCAATTTCACCGCTCTTTGTTTTGCTTTCGTTTTTCGTCGTTTTCAAGGAGCGCGCGTGCGCGCTCAAGAGAGAGTATATATAGTAACCGGTTACGCGCGACCGATCCGCGATTTGCATATTACGAGAGAGTAAGCAGCTAACTGCGATCGTAAAGATATTCTCGGCTTTACATGCGCGTGCACTCGGTAAGAAGAAGACGAGACGACGTTGATTCGCCGCCGCCGCCGCGCTCGTACGCGAAATAAAAGGGGAGAGACGCGGGCGCGCGCTTCCTTTGTCGAAACCGGATAAACTCGCCGATGCTTTTGCTTCGTAGCTCGCAATTTCGATATATAAAGCGTGAGTTGATTGCGTTTATTGCCGCGTGTGAGAGGTGTTATTTTGGGATGGGGTACGTGTCCGTGCATGTGAATGGCGCAGAGACAGTGTTAAAAGGCGTAGAGAATTGCATTTATTGTGGCTATCTGCACATGACACGGGTAGTTTATTTCATTAAATCGTGTTGTTTTTTTAACGTGGAGTTGGCTTTTAAAATGTAAATCACTGTTGCAATCAACTTTTAGTTACGAGCGCGATTGGAATATTTTTTTTTTTTCATATTTGATTGCATTCGCACGCAATGGTAAAGTGCAGAGAGTTACGCAACGACAATTTTACGCGCTATTATTTGCAAATATTTTCACCGTTTATTGCCAAATGTAATTCAACGAATTCCGTTTTTCCATATTTCTAAAGAGATCGTAAAATTTTAGCCCGTAACCAGAGTTAGTGGAAATTGGGCAACTTTACTTTAACAGGACACGAAATAAAGATCACAATACCCATTATACAACGATGAATAATTTAGTCCCAGAACCTTATTATACCGTACAACAGCGTATATACTCACACACATACTGATTTCATTACTGCTCGGCAATTCAAAGGGCAAAGATCGAGCTCCATAATCCTCTCTCTCGATCAACTATAATCGCTCAAACTAGCCGCACGATTACGTGCGCCACTCCGCCATAATTCACGGTAGTTTTTTCTGCGCATTTTTTTTTCTGTCTCTACACAGCCATATACACAAGCAGATTCTCGCGCTAAATTTTCGCTGATCGGCAGCAGCTCTCGCGCGTGCGTGCAGCCCCGGCTACTTCATAAGTATACGCGACGGGCGCATCATCACGCACGCACGCGGGGGCATCGAGCGATATTATAGGAGGCGGTCACGCCATGGTGTGAGAGAAGCAGCTCGGCGTGCGCGCGGATACACACAAGTGCCGCGCACTCGAGAAAATAGACTGTAGGAGAGCTATATGGAGAGCCGTTCACTCAGCTCTAGCTCGCTCGCTCGCTCGCTCTTCGAACTTTCGGCCGAGTCACGCGATCTGGCCTAGCTTAGCTATAAGCTAGCTAGCTTCTCCTTTTTCACCCTTTTCTTACGCTTCTCTTTGGATTTCGTAATCGCTCTACGCGAGTGGATGGCAGAGAGAGGTGTATATTTTTCAAGTTTTTTCGTTTGTGTGTGTGTGTGTACGGTTGTGTAGTGCTCTTTGTTGGATGAGCGTGTTATATTCGTGGCTGGGTAATTTAGGAGGATAGCGACGGCGGGCTGATCTATAAGCCCATTGTTCGGAGAGTGAGAGGTGAGAGAGAGAAAGGTGTAAAAAATTTATTAACGAGTTGTTGCGCTTGTAGAATGTGTACAAGTAGGAGTAGGTAGAGAGAGAGCGCCTGTTATTAAAATGTTTGGATCAATTTAGCGGTGGCCTGAAAAGGTTTGAGAGTATTACGCAGGGCAAAAAATCATGATGATATAATGGATACGAGAGATTCACGATTTCAGACTTTTTCAGAATATCCCGTTATTTAATTACTGCGTACGTTCACAGAAGAATATTTGCTTGGATTTTAATTTCGTTAATTAGATCGATCTGGAATATTTTTGCCAATTTTTTTTTTATCCTTTTTCTAAATGTTCGAAATTGATTGTTCGCAGCCTACATTCGGGAGAGGATTGATAAATTAGGTACGGGCAACAGCATTAGCCAAAATTCAGGTCATTGATGAGATCATCATCCATCAGAGAGCGAGTCTGGGGTTTTCCTAATACGAGCCTGAAACTCATTTCCTAATGCGCAATCGATCAAGAGCTGTCAAAGTGTAACAAATTTTATTATAAATTGTAAAAATATGAGATCACTTTGTCTATAAAAATTAATGATTGATCGTCTACCATAGAAACATAAATGAATACCAGCACAAATTAGCTGATCATTGAAATATTTATCGCAATAAGTAACCATTACCCATCGATATAGACAAATTTTCTGTATAGCGAAGTTTGCGGCTACATCCAAAAATGCACCCGAGTTTCCCGCAAACTACACAAACGTGACAACGTGTCCCACGAGAGCAAACTTACATATACATACAGAAAGCAACGTCTGTCCTCGAACTACCGACCAACTCTCTTCCCATACTCGCCGAACTCTCGGTACGAAAAATCCTACCATCTCTCACGTGCGAGTATCCATGTTTAGTCTCTCTCTCTCTCTCTCTCTCTCGCTCTCGTCGATCTCCACAGCAGCGACGGCGGTTGCGCAAGCCGACGAGGACGACGAAGCGTCGTGACACGATGTATCCACCACTACCGACGGCGGCGGCGACGAGGAGCTTCGAAATAACGCGCGCGCGCGCGCGTGTGTGGGAAACACAACGGCAGCAGCAACGTTTCGATCCCACCATTGTGTTTTGTCTCTCGTTCGCTGCTGTCTCTAGCGAGTTTGACGCGCTCATATATGTGCAGCCGCGTGTTTATTTACATATTGCGCACGCGTTAGCAGGCGCAGCTGTGCGCGTGGCGAGGTGTCATGTCGAACATATGAAAATCACGAAAATACGCGAATTAACATCTTACGAATTCACGTGGAGAGTCGTTTCAGGGGAAATATGATGATATTGGTTCCTATATACATGCGAGTGGAGGCTGACGAGGCAGCACTGAGCGCGGAAAAAAATTGCCTGCTGGATTATGCAGGCTGTCTTTGCATCGTCAAGAGAGAGAGAGAGAGAGAGAGAGAGAGAGAGAGAGAGAGAGAGAGAGAGAGAGAGAGAGAGAGAGAGAGAGAGAGAGAGAGAAGAGAGAGAGAGAGAGAGAGAGAGAGAGAGAGAGAGAGAGAGAGAGAGAGAGAGAGAGAGAGAGAGAGAGAGAGAGAGAGAGCGAGAGGGAGAGAGGAGTTTGCATTCGAGTATACACGGTTTTGGCTTGTAATGGGTTTGGGTGAAAAAAGTTGTCGCGTCCGCAGTAACGTTGGATTAAGGACTTTCAAGGATTTCGCGATGGCTTTTTTTGTGAGTGTGTGTGTGGCGTGCATTGATCAGAGCAGGGAATGGGGTCCATTAGTAGTCATTTATGAAAATGGCTTGGCTGGTATATAGTAAAGAATATATTCTTTGCATATGAAATTCGAGGAATTCGTTAAAATACAGTATGGTCTCAATTTCTCGTATTCAGTTCTTTTGAGCGATAAAAAAGATATTCGAGAAAACTTGTACCTATATCTTTTCGCGTTATTTAAATACCAAATTTTCTAGTTAGTGTCGGATGGTGAAATAATGGTTTTTTCTTGCGTTTTCGAAAATGATGCCATAAGTAATTAAAAGATACCTTATACGTAGTTTGTGTTGTAGTAATAAACTATCGGTTTGCGATTATATATTTCGTAATGTAAAATTAGTTTCTTCCAAGTCCAGTAGATTAAGTAACCTATAAATTTGATACAACAATTTTGAGGTTAGTGGAATTAATATAAAACCATGATACTTCCCTGGTGGAAATCCAAAACATTTTATAACTAATAACTGACCATTTATATTAGAAACTAGCTATAAAATAGGAATTTCTCTTGTCCAGTTTCTAGCTCCTGATGAAACGCTTTTTCTCCTATTATTTGGCCATTTAATAGATTGAAAAATAGAATGAGTTTTTCGAATACAAGCACAAGCTTGTTTTTGACTATTTTAGAAGTATTAAAACTAATCAGTTTCTTTAGTCTGGAAACGGCTAGTAGAAGGCTTGCTGTTATGACAAGGAGTGAGAGAGACAGAATCAGATGAAGAAATAACAGTTTTGCTGAATTATTCATAGAAGGAGTACAACAAATGATTTTTTAGTTAATGTTATTTATTTATATTTTGGTAAGCCATGCAATGCACTTTAATGCTCTTTCATCAGAGATAAAATTAGTAAGTAAATCAAATACGAATATTTTGTTGTTACGTCAATCTAAGAAATAGGCAAATAATGGTCGATAAATCATTTTTCTTGGCCATTTCATATAGATGAATTTCTACCAGGGTTACGTAGAGAAATAAACTATTTTCCTTAACTATTTACTATAAATTATTGCCTACTTTTGATAAAACGATTTGTTCCACCTAATATCTTAAATTACTAAATTATACCGATATTAAAATAAACTTTACTCTTTCCAGTAATAAAAAAAGATTTACTGTCTTCAATATTAGACATTCATATACAATTCACTTGAAATAATTCGACGCCATATATATACATCGCGAGAGGGCTCGACGAACTCCTCCGAATCTGTGTTCAACATCTGATCGCCGAGTACATAAAAGTGAGCTGTTCGAAAAAGCTGCAATACAAGCGCGAAATGAGCGGCCGTAAATCACGGCGTCACTCACCGGCATTGTTACATTATACCCATACACTCCCGTATAAATATAGACGGGCTTGGGTATCGCCAAACCTATAACGAGGTTAACCTCTACAGCGTCGTACATTTACTTTCTTATCCGAAAAAATTTCGATCAGATACACGATCCCATATGCGCCGCATTAAAAAGTCCATTAGCATAATTATATAATACTCCACTCGTGTGCGACGAGAGCTTCTTCGAGATACTCATAAGCGCTGCTGCTGTAGCTCCCGCGTGTTCCTTTCTAAACAACGGCTGCAGCTCGGGCGCACGCTCGCTCGCTACGCCGAACACTATATTCGTGTGCTCCTTTAACGACTTTTATCGTGAGTAAAAGCGAAGATAAGTGAGAATCGTCGTCACCTGGGGAATTGCGCGCGCGCGCGCGCCTCTCGTGATGCAATTCTCTTTCGGCTCCTTAATTCTCTCGCGCTATAAGCCATACGGTGCTGCGAGCGTCACGAAATATAGAGAGTTTTGTTACGCTTGCACCGTGTGCTGCTGCTGCTGCTCTTTTTCACGATAATCTGCGAGCGAAAAAAGCGTGGCTGCTTCGCGCTCGCGAGAGAGCGCGCGCCTTTGTATTGTCAGGGAAAGAATGGTAAATATTTGCACGCGCGCGCCTTGTGCAGAGTTCGCGTTCGTTCGGATTTTTTTTCGAAGTCGCGTAACCGTGTTTTCGTTGGGAAAATGTAGGTGAGGTGATTAGAGGAGAGGATTGCTGAAAAAAGAAAGTGGAGCTCGTCGCTTTATCTCGTGCGGGGGTGTAATACGTTTTCTGCGAGATATGCACGGCGTTTATTGTTCTTAAGAGAGATTAAGATTAGACGTATAAATAAATCGCGTTAATTTTAATGCAGCCGTATAATTGTGATTAAAAACGGCTCTGAAATCATTTCTTTGTACGCAATTCGTTATTATGAGGCCCTCGTTATTATGCTATGAATATTACGTAAAATAGTTGGCAAACGCACTGATTTCGGTCAACTTCGCGCTTTAGTTTTCACGAGAATCCGACCCACATTTCTTAATAAGCAAGACATCTGAATTTGAATTTATTGCCGATCCAAACTCAACTGAACGAGTCTGTTTATTTGCAGTAAGTCCTTTCTCCCGTCTGCCATTTATTGGCATAATGGCGCCTTAAATAAAGCGTAAACATTTGTTAACAAAGAAAGTTATTTCCGGCATAATAAAAACAAATAAATTGAATCAGATGTAATTACGAAATTGATCTCGACAATTTCGTAAAAAATATATAATACACAACATCGTAAAGACTGTGCTACTTTAGCTATTCTTTCAGAAGAAACAGTTTTTTGTTACGTTTTCACTAAGCTCTTGAAATCTGTGGTCACCCGACGATTTTCCACTTACACCGAGAAACCACCCACGAAATGAAATGCAATTGCCGATATCCACGTTCGTTCGAAGATGCCTTCACCGAGCCGTACGAATTTTT
The DNA here is from genome assembly GCA_036365515.1 of Torymus aiolomorphi. Taxonomy (NCBI): domain Eukaryota; kingdom Metazoa; phylum Arthropoda; class Insecta; order Hymenoptera; family Torymidae; genus Torymus; species Torymus aiolomorphi. The sequence goes on along the minus strand of CM070873.1, from coordinate 240,985,843 downwards.
CTCCGATTTCACGGTTAACCGCAACTCCCGTTCGCGCGCGCAAAAAAAAAAAGAGAGAGGGGCTTCAAAAGAAAAACCTCTACACTCCAAGACAACTCGACGCGCGCTCGCAGGAACGAAAGCTCTCGGACAATGCGCGAAAAAAAAGTAAAAGTTGTTTACAAGTCTTCGTGTACGCGCGCGCGCGAGTGTCTGAAAAAGCGGTTCGCGATTTTTCCGTCGTTACCAGTGCAGCAGCACCGACTCATCTCCCTAGCTTTTCTCTCTCTTTCTCTCTTGGGTTTTGCGACGATTTCTCGTCCGACAGCAACCTTGCCAGATAAGGCGCGCGCGGGCCGAGATAGTTTTCAAACATGGTACACACACAGATACATCGATGTGTGTGTTATATACGCGATGTGTGCGAGTATAAGGTTGCGAGTCGATGATTATGGTGAACTTGACCAGTAGAGCCGGACGCGAAATGTCAACACGATACACGCAAGTGCATGTGTGGATGTGTTTGCAGGTGACCCTGAAAGCGCGCGCTACTGCGCAGGGATGATTTTTCGACGAGGTCGAGGTTCCTCTATGCTGGTGAAGGTCGGAGGAGCTTTTCCGATGGAAATTCGCTCTTTGATGAAATTTGCAAGTTCAATATTAGAGGAAAATTAAAAAAAGGAAGAAGAGAGGAAACCGTAGTGGTTCATTAAATTTTATTGCGAGCTGAGAACATAATAATTAGGAGTACGTGACTTAAGCAATGTATATTTTTTAAACGTTATTTGAAGATTATTTTTACAGCTTTCCGAGGTATTTGAAGCAGAAAAAATTCTTGAAAACACGTGGCGTGAAACATAGTTTAGCAAGTAATCGACATCTGAGTAATAGTGATATATTGAACAATATATATTTTATTATTTTAAATTTTACACTGATTTATGTGAATATAATGAAAAAGAAAGTAATAACGTCGATAAATAATGTTAAATAAGAAGGGATTAATATTCCATTCTGTATGAAAAATATTTATTTATTCTTGCTAAGGTGTGTCGAAGAAGAGCAAATGTTTGCGCCAAGATATTTTCGCTGGAATTATTCATGAAGTGTTACGCGGAGCAATGTACATTTACGAAGCAAACTCATGCTCTGTGCAAGTACTAAACTTTTAATGGTGCGTTTACAGCAGAAACTCGCGTTTTATAAAAATCACAGGAATCTTTGTTTTAATCTAATGTTTTAAATAATATTTGTATGTAATTACCTTTTTTTAATTAAGATATTCTTGTAGTTTAACGTCAAAATAGTTTTAAATTTATTAGGGCGTTCTCTTGTCATTCTTTTAGTAGCAGCTTTTCGTAATAGAAACAAATATAAATTCTGAAAAAAATACTCGAATAAAGGAGTTTATGTTACAACCTACTATTTGCATGTTAAATATCTAACATTACAATAATTCAGCAGTTTTTACGATTGATAAAGTTAAGTTTATTGTGTCATTTGAACAAAAATATGCAGTAGCAAGTAAAATTTAATTGACCGATTTTCAATTCATGAGCACAAGTTATTTATTATATATTCATAAAAGTTGCAAGTTAACCGGTAGATAAAATTTAGTTTATACAGAACACATGGCACAATATTAAATTCTTATTTTACTAGTACCAATAGTTTATATTTTACGAATATGGATTGCAAAGACAAAACCAATAACTGCTCCTATTTTCTATTCCAGGAACATTCTACAGCTCCAATCCAATATAAATTAGATTCTATTTATATATCGAAACCACTGACAAATACAAAATCTCTGAACTATCCACGCAGTCTACTCTTACTATATACGCGCAAAAATCACCTCAAAAGTTCAAACTCTCCCAATTTCTAAAAAATCACCACCCAACAGAAATATTTCCAACTTGTCCCACGCCTGTCATCTCTCATACTTTTCTACGAAAAAGTGCTTCGCGAGATTGGCTCTCACGCATTCACAGCCCTTTTTTCTTTGCGATCTTCTTTTCAGCCTACACACACATACACATACCCGCCCGCGAGCGCGTGAAAGGTTCTATTTTGAGCTCCTCGCGAGTTCCTTCTCTCTCTTTCTCTCTCTCTCACTCGCGCTGGGCCCGAGACTGGAAAATTGCTGCGACGCTAATAGCCCATGGCTATTTTATGCGCGTGCACGAGCGCCGACCGCGGTGCAATACGTTTTCTGGAGGCTCAATAAACCGCCTCGCGCGCGCCGATTAACTACCTCTCTCTCTCTCTCTCTCTTGCGTTCGAAAAACGAGATTCTTGAATTCTGGCGTTTTTCGCGCCGACTTTTTGCCTCGGGCTTCTAATGAAGTATATGTATATATGCTTGGGTTGCGCGTATCCGCGAGAGAGAAAGACGACGTCCGTATACGCGTGAGTAGCGTGTAAGGTGCGTGCGTGAGGTGAAGTTGTGTGTGTGTTTTTTTTTTGTCGTGGGTCGATGCTTATTTATGGATTTTTCTAGTAGGGATTGTTAATGGGAAGGTTGAGGGGATCAGTTTTTTTTACGTCTTACGAAAAACGATCGTATTGCGATTTATCGTTATCTGAGTGGTTTAATATTTTAGAATGTTGGTTAGTGTGATTCATTAAAAAAACAGAACATTTCGAATATTTCATGATGCACAGAAGTTACGATAAACGTTAATTTTTATATATTTTATATATTTTATATTTGAGTGGGATATGGCTCAAAGATGAAGAAAAATAAAGTGCAGGAATGAAAAACATGTCGAAAAACTATTGTTTGTTCTTTTTGCAAACGCTTTTTACGCGGACTTTTTACCGGCACAAAAACATTCGAGCGAGTCTCACTGAACCTGGAAAATTTTATGAACTCGGGAACGGTTACGTTATTGTTGGTAAGTAATCATAAAAGCCTAGTGCAGAGCACTTTTATGATTGCACCTTGGACTTTTTCTTCTAAAACAGCGTAAAAGTTTTAAAAGCATTTTGAATTTTATTCCGCGCAGTGGCTGTGAAAGCAAAAGTGAACTAGGCGCGCAACAACAATAATTTATTAGCTCAAGTACTTGGTGAGCCTTTAAAGTCCTTGCTTCATAATAATGTTAGGATATTTAAGCACTATTTTTTCAAGTTGAAAGAGAAATTGTAAATTAGTGCGTGCATCTTTGTTAAAAGTATGAGCAATAAATGAAAATAGCAAAACTAATTACTTAAAACGATTACTCTACGGAGAAAAATTTGTAGTCAAAATTATTATTTATATAGTAAACATTGAAAAAAATAGCAATTTAAATTTAAATTGCTATTTATATAGTAGACATTGAATAAAATAGCAATTTTTACTATAAATTATAGTCATTTTTATGAGAATACGAGTCTGTCCCACGTTTACTATAAAAAGTAGTAATTTTAATACAAAATTTTTCTTCGTGTGCTCAATTCTATAAATCTATTAAATAAGCAAAAACCGTATAAATATATAAAAATACGTTTAATGAAATAATTCGTTTGCAAAAATAAAGAAACAACCCAGCATTAATACTTATTCACGCGAAAGTCAAATTACATTAGCCGTATTATAAATCATGTTAACGCCACTATCATTCGCGTCGCACCTTCATGACGAACGCATTTATGCAAAATTCCCAGTGCAGATGACAACTTGTCGCTCATCGCTCGGAAAATCCAGGCGATAAATGTCCCGAAGAGACGCGCGTGCGACGACCAGCTGTGCAAATGCTGCATCATTCGTAATCGCACCTGGCAATTGCAGTGTGCACACTCCACTCTAATTCGATCCCCGTAGCGATAATTACGCCGAAACGAGGAGGCAAATTGGGCGCGTTATTACGGCACAGAGAGCGCCGCGCCTTGTCGTCGTCGTCGTATGCGTTTTAATTTTGTATAATACTGTTTACATCACACGGTGTATTGCGCTTAGGCTGCGTAGAGAACAAAAAATGAGTAATCGGGGAGATTCAGTGTTTCCACAGCCGTTACAAAAATATTTCAATATGTGGATAGAATATATTCTGGTTCACTTATCTGTAATCGTGAAATTATCTAATTTCCGTATTTGTTCCGTAAGGAACGGAAACTCGTGAATTTTTTTTTAATTAAAATAGAATTGGGTAAATAAAATTAGTTATATCACGCACTCTGCATTAATTTTACAAGTATATGAATTATGTTACACTAATTGTTTACTATATACACAGAATCTTCGTGAAAACTTCCCCCCATCGTTTGCGCACCCTCACACAGCGATTCACAAACCGAAACAATTCCCAAGCAAGCCAGTCTTCCATCAATTAAAAAAGAATCTCAGCAGCGCTCTTTTCTTCAAAGTCCACTGTTCCTCCTCAAAACTACGTAACGATAAAGCGCCGTTGCGCAGCCTTTGCTCACCAAAGAAAAGACACTCTCTCGGCGCATCGCGCACGTCCCACAGCTTTCTTTCCATCTTCACCCCCTACCCACACGCGCACATTGTTATACCTCAGGCTCCTGTCGCTGCAGCAGCCTGACTAATTGTGTTATCGTCCCGTCGCTCGGCGGCTCCTCGGCGACGCAGCCCCGGCAATTAGGTATTCTCGACATGGTAATCCTTCTCGCCCGCGCGCGTTCGCCTGCGGCCCCGAAAGCAGTCGTCTCTTTCTCTCTTGTTTCTCTCGTGTCTCGCCCGCAATGAGGGGAGGCGGACGAGTCTACGCGAACGCGCGTGTAACGAGCGCCGCGTTTTCCCTTCGGGTGTAAGTATATATACCTACTCTCGGTGTGCGCCTCTCTTTCTCTCTCTATGCTCTTTACTGGTGGGTCGGTTCGCTCGCTCGCGCTCTCTGTCGGTTCTTTGTCAATATTCTGATTGGGGGGTCTCTTTTTGGGAGCTGAGGATAGGGATTTGCCTGGTGGCATTGAATTCGTTAGTTCGGTTTGAAATCTTGATTTGATTGCATTTTATTGAAACAGCTTTAATGCATTAGATGATCTTTTTAAAGTGAGCGTTTAAAAGCTGAGTTAACTTTGGTTCGCATGTTTAAATAGTACAATGGTTGAACAGAGCATATACGTAGACTGGTGCATTTGAATATTTTATAAACGAATGTCTCTCAATCCATCAATATATATAGAATACTCGTTAATTGAAACTAAATCCAATCTATTATCTAAATATATAAACAATGTATTCTCTTCGGTTGATAAAGGCAGAAATACTATTCCACTGATAAATAATTAAGAAATTCACTTGCCTTGTTCCTCGGCCCCGAGTCTTATCTCGCCGCAGTTTTACTCGCCTTCTTTGTTTATCTATATCTCGGCCCTATCCCCTCGCCGCTCTCTTGTTTTAACTATCGATCGGTTCGTCGCGCGGCTGGGAAAGGAAGGCGGCTGATGTCTCTCGCCCCCCGGTACTTTCTAGTTATTGAGGGATAAAAAGCCGCACGCTATCGCTGCAGAGAAGGGGTTGCAGCAGCACGATGGGCGCGCTCCTCGCCTAGATAAGCTTGGATTAAAGGGAGAAGGGACACGGTAACGAAGCGAAATATATATTGCCTCGAGATTAATGATGATAAATGGCTTGGGTGAGAGAGAGTAAACTTGATTGAAATTTTTTTTTTCGTCATATCGAAAATGGGTGTTCTTTGTTGTACAAGCATGATTGTCGAGTTTTTCCCGCGCGTCGTGTTTTGTATCCATTTGACGTAATTAATCGGTCCACTTTTTGATAATCATTCGAAATGCGTAGTATATAACTTCTTTCATTTTTTAACATTAAGGTTTGATTGTGGGTAGTAAAGTATATTGCTTTTGTTCGGTGACGATAAAAGAATGGTATAAAATTTTTAGGCTTCTTATACAATTGTTCATTATAATATTTTACGCAACGACTCTAAAATATTTAACGAAACCTATTATTATTACCAATAATTTACGCTTATAGCGGGAATAATAAAACAGCTGATAACTTCATTTCCTTATATATATACACACACACACTCACACACACACACACACACACACACACACACACACACACACACACACACACACACACACACACACACACACACACACACACACACACACACACAATATTACGCGATAAAAGAAACCGACAATCACGAATTGCACTCTTCCATCCCGAAAATACGACTTGAGCCTACTTAACTTCCGGCGCGAACAAATAAGCACCATATTTCTCGATAATAGGATCAATCCCGCCCAACTATATCCCCTATTTTCCACATGATCTCCAAACTTAACTTTAGCCCCGACCGCAGCTACTATATACACCGCCAAAAATCACCAGACAATCTCCACCGCCCCATCCCATGTAGGCTATACATTACACTTTTTTCTCTCTCTGCAATCCACGGCGCACCTATAATCCTCTTCCAGCCGTCTCGATGACTCATGTTTTAGCTTTCTCTCTCTCTCATACACGCGCGCGCACTCGTGAAATTCTTATCTGCTCTAGTATTCTTATCAGACTCTGGTACTCGGAGGGTGGGTGTAGACAATCGCCCGCTCGCTCTCTCTCGGGGCGCGCGCTACACAAAAGGGGGATGACTAACGACCCCCTCGCGCGCTAGCGCTGAGAGAGTAAGAGAGGGGGAGAGACGAGATGAGCAAAGGGAAATGGAAGGAAATCCGTGCGGGGTCGTGTGTCGCCCACCACACCCCACCGCGCTAAATGTTTCGCGTATTACGAAGTGCACTTATACTGACGGTGGCTTAAGTGCAGCAGTAGCAACGTCGCTGCTGCTTTTTCTCGCAGGGTATACGAAAGTGCGAGGAGTGTGTGTGTGTACAGAGGGGTGGCGGTGAGGTGGTGTAGGGAGAAGAAGAAGGAGGAGGAGAAAGAGACGTGATGCAAAAGAGAGAGAGAGAAGGGAAGGAGGGAGAGATGGCTCTTCTCGTCGCTATTGATTTTGAAGCCTCGTTTCTTGCTCGAACGCGGGCCATGACTATGCGCGAATCTCGACGACTGGTTGGAGGGAGGGAGAAAGTGTGTGTATGTGTGCGTGCACTCTACCCGCGACTAAATACGAGACGGCGGAAAATTTATACCCAGTGGGCTCTCTCTTACTCTCTTGCTCTTCTTTCTTCTCTGAGTGTGGCGCTCTTCTCGAAATTGCCAGTGAAACCGTGAAGTGCGCGGCTTTGTGTCTGCTGAAAGGGAGAGGCGGTGGTGATATGGGGTGGCGATGCTGGTGGTTGTACGTTTGATTGTTTTTTTGAACGATGATTGATGATTCGATGTACGATGATGACTCTTGTATAAAATGTTTTGATGTGCTCTTTTTTATTTCGAATAAAGATGAAGTTACTTTGATCTTCATGAAAAACGAATCATAACATACATAGTATGCGTACGAAAGAGTTAATATTTTTGATAAGTTCAATATATCTTGAAAAGATCGGCTGATGGAAATATTATGAACGGTGAAAAATAAAGGCTGTTGTTAATATGTTTTGACACTTCATTTTCTTGTATAAAGAAGCGTAACACTGAAACGATGTCAAAATACAAAAGCTAAAAAAACTTTGAAAATAATAGATGGGACATTTCTTTAACGTTTATAGTCAATCTTGCAAGTTTTATATACGAAATTATTATACACAGTTTAGTTATATGTACCAGCTAAATTGAATCAATTAATTCGGCCTGATGAGAAATCACGATTGGAAAGAGTTGAAAGCTACAAAACAATTACATTGTACAGCAAAAACAACATTCAATCTCGCAACATAAAGGAATTCCAATTTTTCGCACCTTCTCATCTCTCGCCGTCCGCACACAATGCCTACGCGAACTAAACAATGTAATCCAACGATGAAAACGCGCGCGCGAGCGTACGGGTGTCATTATCGCAGCTGAAATTGAAAGTCTGCGCTGCAAGAATAAGAATTCAATTAAAGTCCGACGCTTGCGGTCTCTCTCTCTCTTCGGCTGTTATTAAATTCAAATAGATTAATTGCACGAGGGGCGTTGTTGCGTTTTCCCATCGCTTCCGTCCTGCCGCGGCGAATGAATCGCGCCTATATATCACCTCTCGCTCTCTTTCAGCTGCGTTACATATACGTGCCATTAATTTATGAAGTGCAAGATGAAAGTTAATTGTCGGTCTCGATAATGCCGGCGCTTTATCACGTGTGTATCCTAGAAGCCATTATTAAGCGACTTTGTCTTCGTTTGCTTTGCTTTTATTAGCCGAACACGCGCGCGCCCGTAACGAAAACCTCATGAATAATGGACAAGATAGAGCCCCTGAGTCTTTTATCCTCCCGGATTGAACGTTAAATTTTATAGTCCAAGCCGCGCGCGCGCGCTGCTGCTGCGTTTATTCCCTTCATAAATTTAATTCGTCCATTAAATGTCACAAAAAACGTACTCCGTTTTTTCCAAATGAGAGAATTGAAAATACGTCGCGTTACACTATACACGAGACATCTCCCAACGCCTCATTACTAATCGCAGAAATCCATCTCTGGCGCGTGAAGCATCAGTTTTTCTGCGCGCGCGCGCCATTTAAAGCCATGCGCATGCGTACAGTTCCATTAACGATGATTTATCGCAGCAGCAGCAGCAGCAAAAGCAGTATTGTTACGCGCGCGCGCGCGCGATCGATTTGCAATATGTTTATTCATAAATCGCGCGCGCGGAGATGATGAGGCCCGCGAGAGATGTTAATCCATCCGCCGTGTGCGCTGAAATATGAAGAGAGAGAATCGATCTCGCGATGATTGATGACGATCGCTGTTTTTTTTTGCGCGTGCGTGCAGTGAGCTCTGGCAGGTGTAGCAGCTGGTATATACGCTGGTGGTGGTGGTGTTCCTTGTGCCCTTATTTCCGCTGCCTCGCGGCGGCGATCGAAGCATTTCAATTGCATCGGCCGGGCGTGTGCGGGCGTATATAGATATATACATATCTCGCGCGCACATATACACACGCGACGACGCCCACCAGGAAATTGGAGACGATCGCGTGATGTTTTAGCGCGTCGTTGATGCGGCATTTTTTTTGCTGCTGCAAGCGCGGATATAAACCGGGGCTTTCGTGGGCTGGTTATCCTTCATCTATGAGAGATTCTTTTTTTGTAGGATTTGTCGAGGTATAGTGATTTATATGACGTCTGGTTTTTGTTGCAGGATTCCGGTGCGGGGGGACCGACAGATGACGACGAAGCGTCTCGGACTTGTGCTAAAAGGTAAGCTGAATGTTTTTATGTAAAACGTTGTATTTTGAGTAGATATAATGATTTAATTGAATATTCATAATTACACGTTTATTCTGGAATTATGCGGTATACGAAGATTGAAAACCGATAATTACATAAGAAACGATTTATACCGAGTGGAACTAGAAATAGTTTTTCGAAGCGATCAGTCCACAATTCAATTTAGAACCCAGATTCGAAGATTGCGAAAGTTCAATTACAGATCCGACCGAATTGCGAAATACGGTGAGCTACGTTTCCAGATTTGTCCCGCTCGCGAACGAACTTATTAAAGATTTTTCTCAATGGTAGAGGGGAATAGCGCCGTTTAACTGCTTTATATTACATTCAGATGCGATATCGCGCGCGTGGCGGGACAAGTATAAAGTCTCTTTTGCAACGACTAAACGGCCGCTCGATGAAATTCGAATTTACGAGGGCCCGAATCGCAAAGTAGGAGCCAAGTCGGTCAGTAAGTTAGGATAAGCGACCGACAAAGACATTATTATGCCATTACCCATGCCGGTAGCGTTGCGCTCACTTTTATAAAAATAAACATTTTCCTCCTGCTTTCTTGCTTTACGTAGGAAGCAATTCGCTTTTATTCGTCATATATATAAAAACTATGTCTGTGTGTGTGCGAGTACGACGTTATCTTTATAAACTGCGAAGATCGCAGGGACGAGATAGTTTACGTCCCCAGATTAAGTTTCCGAAGGTTGGTATGTCCGTGGTATTTGCTAAATGAGTTGTGCTATCGGAGGGAAGACCTTGCGCGCGATTTTTATTTTACTTTTTATTGCTATTTGCGGAGATACGTTTATATAGGTGCTTAGGTTGCCAGTAAATTTAATCTTTTTTCTCAACAAATTTTATAGAATATAAACATTGCGTATATATGTTTCTCCTACAACGTTCAACTCAGTAAATATAACTTAAAATATTTTATGTTCATATGATATTTATGGTAGAATGAATATAAATTTTCCGGTTTTTAATTTTATTTACTATTATAAGCAAAATAAACAAAATCTCGTGCTCTTTATCTTATCGAGACCGATTTACAAGATTAATGAATACGACTCGCATTTTTTCCAATCGCACTACCACCCCGCAGGGCAGAGAGCTACGGCTCGGCTAGAAAGTTTTTGCATGAAGGCGCACCTTCCGCTATGACATTCGAGCCTCTCGTGCACTATACATACCCATACACATCTTTCCACGATTTTCATTATAAACATCTTAGATAAGAAGCCTTGTTTTTTCCGCAATTACTTTTGAACAATTGCTGCGCTCTCGCACCCGAGCACCGCCGCTTTGTTTCTCGCGCGGGCGCAGAAAGAAAAAATATCCATTGAAGTTAAGAGACAATCGACTTCCTCGTTCGCGTTTGATTTAACCCCACAGCCGCAATAATACAATTAAAGTAACGCCCCGTCATTGTCGGCAGCGCAGATAGAGAGAGACAGAAAGAAAGCCCATTTTGCGCGCGAGGGTTTTGCAGAGGTGCGACTGCCGACGGTGCTGCCTGATGGTAGACGATGCGTTTCCGTGAGACTCCTATCAGATGCGCACCGCGCAGTGCAACTGTGCAGGTAGTCGAGCGCTAATTGGTCGGCTCTGTCGTAGCGGATCTGTCGCGCCAGACAGTTGTAGCGTCATTTTCCGTGAGGTATGCTATTATCGGGCGAGTTTAAGAAGCGAAACAATCACAGATTTTTTTCGGTGTTTTGAATTCAACGCTATTGTTTTGATTGCCAAGAGGTCTAAATAGTTTTGGGCTTTAAAAAAAATTAATTGTGCGAGTTTTGGTTACTTCATTGAGAAAAGAATATAGTTATTAGTAACGTATACGTACGATAGGATCAATATTACCAAAGCCAGTTGTGTAAAAGTTATGGCAGCTTTATAATACACATCGATATTGTAACAGTTACAATATGACATTTGAATAAGTGGGTGTAATAGAGCGGGAGTTGCTCGGGATAACCGATGACCTGGTTAGGTGGTGCTCTTCGTCGCTTTTTGCGTTTTGGCCTCAGGACACTTGTAATACGTGGTCTAGGTGTATAGGGTAGCCGATGACGGAGTCTACGTGGTGCGCATCATATATTTTTGACTCTAGGTGTTAGAAATTATTGAATGCGTCGTCTATGTGTTCGAGGTGGCCGATGCTGGAGTCTAGGTAGTGCGCTCCGTAGTTTTTGCGTCTAGGTATTGCACTGCATTCAATGCATGGTCTAGGTGTTCGGTGTAGCCGATGATGGAGTCTAGGTAATGCGCACCGTAGGCTTTTGGCTCTAGGTATTGGAAATCATTCAACGAATCGTTCAGGTGTTCGGGGTGGACGATGATGGAGTCTAGGTGGTGCGCTCAATTCAATGCATGGTCTAGGTATTCGATGTAGCCAATGATAGAGTCTAGGTTTTACGCTCCGTAGTTTTCATCGTCCCCCACCTTTTCGATACGTTCCAACACCTAAAGGTAAAAACTACGGAGTGCACCATCTAGACTTCGTCATCGTCATCGGCTACCCTGAAAATCTGGATCACGTATTAGATACGCCCTGATATCTAACCGCAAAAAGCTACGGAGCGCACCACCTAGACTTCATCATCGGCCACCTGAAAGACCTAGACCACACATTCGATGCGTTTTGACACCTACAGGTCAAAAACTACGAAACGCACCTCCTAGACATCGTCATCGGCTACCCTGAATACCTGGACCACGTATCAGATACGCCCTGATATCTAAACGCAAAAAGCTACGGAGCGCACCACCTAGATTTCATCATCGGCCACCTGAAAGACCCAGACCACGCATTCGATGTGTTTCAACACCTAGAGGCAAAAATCTACGGAGCGCATCTCATAGACATCGTCATCGGCTACCCCAAACTCCTAAACCACGTATTAGATGCCCGTAGTAACATTATTAAAAATACTATATTTCAAAGAATACTAGTAGTATAATAGTTATAAGATATACATTTGTGGGCAAATTTTCATATTGTAACTGTTACAATATGACATTTTAATATTAACATACGCACACGATTGTCGTAATATCTCATACATTATTTGTTAACGTATATACAATTGGCCATAATTAAAAATACGTATGTTAACAGTTACAATATATGTTAACTATAATCATATCCTTTTCTCAGTGTTGCATATAGCAGTGTTTAACTAATTTTTTAATGGAAAAATATATTTTTAAGTATTTGTCTGCAAACACGTATACATATTTACTTAATGAAAACACCTGTTGATATCTAAGACAATATATTTTATGCAAATAGAATATCAAATTCCTTTAAAAAAGAGTAAATAAAATTTATCGAATTTTTTTCACACTATAGATAAACTAACTCTAGTTCATATTAATTGTATTTTCTCAATTTTTATTATTTTTTAGGAGTATACGAAAAAATAAGACGGTAATACACAAGAAATAAAGCACAAAACAAAATCCCTCCTCCCCCGATAAAATACAAAATAATCGTCCTCCCATTACCCTGGAAACCATTTCCACATCTTCGCTCGATAATAATCCACGGGCAAAGTGTGAAAGTCCCGCGAGGCTATAGGCGCCCGTAAAACGTTTTTTCCGATGCCTTTTTTTTTCTCCGCTATGCCTCGCTCACTTGCGCTCACGGTGAAATCGTCGGTTTCTTGGGGCGCGAAAAATGATCCTCTCTTCGCGTGCTTCCGCTGCGCGTCTTCTTTCCAGCGCTGCGGGGGTCCCTTAACTCTCGTCTCTCCGAGCCGCAACTTTCTACGATTTTGCAACGCGCGCGCTGGCAAAGTTACGCTAGGCCGATTACGAGCCGCGCGGCAGCAGAGGAATTAAGACACGCCAGGGCGAAGATCTGCAACGCCGCGCGACGACGACGGAAGTGTATCGACTTATAATACTCGCGCGCGCGCGCGCACTTTCGTTTAACGACAGGGCATTAGGAAATTCGGTGCTTACGGCCGCTTGCAAAAAGCGTGTCTAGAGAGAGAAGAATCCCGAGAATATTGCTGTGGTTCCAGGAATCCGAGAGCGATCGGTGAAATCAGCTGCAGGTGAGGAGAAAAAAACGCAGTCATTGGTTATATTGCCGCGGAGAGAAGGAGTTTGTTTACGATTGTCCGTAGCCTTTTTTTCGTCGCGGGCGATGCTGGTCGGCTGTGGGAGATATAATGAAGAAAGTTTACGGCCGAGGGAATGAGAATCGATAAGTTTATAGGCTGTAAATGACGGGACGCAACATGTTGTTGACCCGGGTGAAGGAAAACTTCGGAAACTTCGAGAGATGCTGATAAGTGGTGATTTTAGCTGATTTGACGGTGTGAATTGTGGGTGTAAAGCTGCTTTATGCGTTTCAGGCTTTGAATTTTATTTTGAAGAGTACGTGGCAAGAACTGTATAATGGATGTGTGTTTGATACAAGTATTGTACTTTCTAAGAATTTTATTGATAATACTTGTGGGTGATTTATGACGATACCGTTGAAACAATCATAATTTAATTTGTCATAAAACTTCTTCTCATAAATTTGTCCTATGATTGATCACTATGATGCGAGAGATATCGATGTATTTCTACTACCAGTAAGTATAATTATTAAACTGAGAGAAAAGTTTTGGAAAAATTTACTATACTGTCTCGTAAAGCTACCACAGACTGTAAAGACCCAAAAAATAATCAACTTTACAGTAAAAATTTTACAATAGAGTATAGTAAATTTTCCTATAATTCTGGTAAAATTATTCTTATAAAGTATGGTCATTTTTTTGGTTTTACAGTCTGGGGTGACTTTACGAGACAGTATGGTAATTTTTACCAAACTATTAATAATTTTTTCAAAACTTTTCTCTCAGTGTATATAGAAATAAATTCATTCGACTATTTTATACATTTAAACACGGAAAAAAAGTTTCCATTAAAAATTACTTTTTTCTCTACTAGTTTGAAGACATACTCAAATTATCAAAATATTTAATGTATTTTTAGCAATTAATAGTATACACCTTTTTAAAAATAAATAAATATGATTATAAAATTTGCTACTTTACTTATATAAAATTTAGTACTTACTATACTAAATTTTCAAAACACTAATATTTGATAGAAAATGTAGCAATTTTTACGAGTCAGTTTACTAAAATTTGATAGAATTATAGCAATTTCTACGAGTCACTTTACCAAAAATTACGAGACCTTCTGCTAACGACAACATCAGCAAGTCGACATAACCTCAAAAGAGATTTACTTATTATCTTCTCTTCCATAAAATTAATTATAATATATAACCAGCATATTTTTACAAATATTTCTTAATTTAGAAACTCATCTACTACATTCTTCGCGAAACAGTTAATTAACTTATTAACCCGAGTAGAAATGAAATACGGCTTGCCGTATAGGTTTCACACGGGCCGGATGGCGTATGCCATGCAAGGCCCTCACGCGGCATGTAACGCTTTTATTGTAAGGTACTTGAGTTTCTGTCGTATGATAAACTCATTTACAATAAGCCTTATCCGGGTCGGTATAACGCCATGATATTTTCCGGATAAGGTACGTGTCATTTTTCCGTTAGAAATGTATCTAAGTCGTGGTTTACACTGAGAGAAATGTTGTAGTAAAATTTATTATAAACACAAGAAAAATTACTATATTTTGTAGGAACGGAGGGACAAATCGAAATTATAACAATTTTTGCTATGCAACATAGTAATTATTATGAATGACCTTAAATTTCAAAAAATTAAATTTTTTCTCGTTCTTCCTGTTTTCAGACTCTAATCATACAATATTTAATGTGAAAATAAATTAAAATGAGAAATAAAAATATTTTTTTTACGAGCGTTGGGATCGAACCTGCAACCTTCACCGCGGCAATCGGACGCGCTAACCACTTACCCAAATAGGATTCTTCCCTCTATAAAAAAGGCATCCTTGGCATGGTCGACGCCATGTTGCGACGCCATGTTGATTTTTTCTCGATTATCTCGAATATCTCGAATATCTCGAAATCTCGAATTTTTTGGCGCATGCGCAAATGCCCTATAGGGACTTAGGGAGTCTCTACAACCGTGCAGCGCGCGTGTGTGCGCTCGCCGTGTATAAGGTATACCTATATATAGGAGAGCGCTATATATAGGTATACCTTATAGGAGAGCACTATATATAGGTATACCTTATACACGAGAGGGCATATGCACGCGCAAAGTTATAGAGACACCCTTAGAGTTATGGTGGAATGGTACAGAGATAGCGCATGTGTTGTGAGCGGGAAAATATGATATATATTAATTGATAGAAATTTATAATCAATTGATAAATCGATGAAAAATTTTTATTTTAAAAAAAATATTTACTCATTACGTGTGTGTGTGTGTCTGTATGTGTGTGTGTGTGTGTGTGCCTGCGTGCGTGCATGCGTGCGTGCATGCGTGTGTGTGTATGTGTGTGTGGGTGAGTGGGTGGGTGGGTGTGTGTGTATGTAAACACTCGATATCTCGAAAACCATTTCACCTATTTTCGTCGGACAAAGCTTATTCTCTTGGTCCCGAAAAAATACTCCCTTTTAATTTTTTATCGATTTTCTTTTTTTTTTATAACCAAAAAATCTTTAAACTACCTACGTTTTCTGTTTTTAATTTTCAAATTATCTTTAGTATGTCATGGAAAATGTTCTTATAATTCATAAATTAATTTTTCAAAAAATATTTGATTATCGACTCAAAATTTTATTTACTTATTACGCTTATTGAAGATAATATTTGGTATAAATTTCAAGAGATTATCTTCATTTTTTTTTTTGAGAAAAAAATTATTTAAAAAAAAAACGCGTTTTCACTGACACACGATGACAAGAATAAAAACCAATTAATCGTCCTGAAATTTGGTATAGAGGATATAGATTTTTTATATCTCCAAACTATTCATTGCGCAAAAAAATTGAACTGTCACGACCAAAGATATTTGAGGTTGAAAGTTTTTTAAAAATATTTTCGAATAGCGTTTTTCAGACAATATTTGATAGATAGAGAAACTTTTGTATAATACAATTAATTATTGTCATATAAAAAATTAAAAAGAGGAATAAATACATTAGTTTGAGGAAGCTAAGTGCCAATGTATATTGGGAGCGGTTTTTTATTAGTGATGATGGTCGGATCAGTGTAAGGATTTTTTTATTTAGTTAAAATTAAAAACACGGTTTTCTCAATATAAAAATATTCATCTTGAATTTTGTACCTTCACTTTGCCTTTTTATATGTTTAACATTATTAAACACAGAAAACAGATATTTTCATAATTATGTTATTGTTTATCTATCTTAGTGGCAATTTTACTTATTGAACAAAATCACAACATGAAAAAAGCTTATTTAAATGAAATTAAACTTGATTAATCTTTATCATTGTAGTGACATTCTGATACTATAGAATTGAATGAACCTTTAAATTTGTTAAAGCAGGAAACTATGGAATGGAATGAATCACTAGAACTAAATTCAAAAGATAAAGACAAATCATATATTAAAATAACAAATACTTCTTCATACATACATTTTTTAGTCAATAAAACTATAACATAGCTTGATGAAAAACATCATAATGTTTAAATGAATTCAAAATAAGTGCATTAAGGTTGTATTGGCCGTAAGATCTCATTTAAAAATTTAAGACAAGTATTTTGGTCGTATAATTTGTCGAAAACACTAATATTCTACAGTACTAAGAGTAAACAAATATGTAAAATGTTTTTTAGAACTATGAAGAAAACTTTACATCGGTTTTAGAACATTCCATTGCTCATTTCTTTCACTTTTTAGTATGACTGTACGCCTTACTACACAGTTTTTATGCTATAACTTTGATGTGAGTACCAGTCGTTACCGACGATTGCAGGGACCCGTTTTTCTCAATCAATTTTAAATTTTAAGAAAATATCGCTCTGGTACTATAGTTGACTATCAAATCTATAACGTGTCAGAGAGATTTTTTGTCAAAATTCAAAATTGAATGAGAAAAACGGAATCCTGCAATCGTCGGTAACTGTGGGGCCTCGCATCGCCTTAAGGGGGTCCGAAAGTCAATTAAAAATTCAAATTTCGCGCCACAATATAGCAGACGAAAAAATAAGTAATTTGCCTATAACAAATAGTAAAAACAATATTACGGAAAATCAGGACTGCATTACCCTCCGTTACATTATTATCTATCATTTTACAAAGTTTGAAGTTTCTATATAAATATTTCGCTGAATGGCATTTGAATAATGTCTCAAAATCAAGTAATTCAAATGCCATTCAGCGAAATATTTATATAGAAACTGCAAACTTTGTAAAATAATAGATAATAATGTAACGGAAGGTAATGCAGTCCTGGTTTTCCGTAATATTTTTTGTTACTAATTGTAAATTTTTACTAATTGTTATAGGCAAATTACTTATTTTTTTGTCTGCTATATTGTGGCGCGAAATTTGAATTTTTAATTGACTTTCGGACCCTACTAGCTCGCAAAAGCAATTCATTTCAATTGCAATCGATTACAAAGGTTTTCTTTTACGTATACACAAATTTACAAGAACTAAACACTATTTTTTCAACTTAATTTTTTCAATAACTACGACGAGTCTAGCCATATTCAGAGAATCTCCATAAGAACCCACGTTAATTTTAAACTACAATATCTCGAAAACTAGCACGCAAATCATATTCAAATTTGCCAGAGACGTTTATAAGGCTGTGACTCCAATAGAGTACAGAGTGCTGTTTCGCGTGCTGTACGAGTGCTGTTTCGCCTGCCATGTTGTGGCAGCACGCGTGTGGAACCTTTAGTATTTACATCTAGTGTAGAAAGGTCTCGCCAGTTATCCTCTGCGCATGTGCGCACCGCCAGCTGATTTGAAAGAAAAAGCGAACTTATTTATTAATAATAAATTATTTACAAAATTACAATGTATATTTAATACTTTTATTATGTATAATATCATTACATTTCAATATATATTTGTTTACTTTTGCAAAAATAAAGAAATACTAAAAAAATTTATATTTATTATTATTAAAAAAAGGCATAGAAATAAATTGATAATACATTTGAAATTTTTAAAATTTATTTCAATAGCAAATATAAAAAGTTATACATTAGTAAATATTAGTAAAATATTAGGTATTAATACCTACGGAAAAATATTATACGGTACAGAATTATAAAATTCACTTATACAAGATACAAAATTACAAGCAAAAGGCAGCAATGGTAGTATTTCACAAAATTTAATAAAGAATAATAAAAAGCATTTTCTTTTACGATTGAATTTAATTATACTCACTCGTTGCAGTACTTAAAATTCATAAAATTTGAAAAAGGAATCTAAAAACATTCTTATTAAACTTTAAAAAATTACTAATACAAGATGAAAAATTAGAATCATTATTTTTTAATGTCATTTTTAAAAATTTTCATTATTTTTAGAAAAGCTAGGCCTTTTTTTGTTTAGGTAACATATTAAAATTCATTATAATGATGTTGATTCTGGCTACAATGGATGTTTTCATGTTAACATTTTCAACCTGCATTTTTGATAAGGCTTTCAATTCGATATTCGATGGCTGTTCCCTCTTCCTTTTCTTAGAAGTTTTAGTATAAATATTTTTGTCAGAACTTAACATAGCTACATTTCTCCGAGATCAACTGGCGGTGCGCACATGCGCAGAGTATAACTGGCGAGACCTTTCTACACTATAAGATATAAATACTAAACTTTCCACACGCGTGCTGCCACGACATGGCACGCGAAACAGCACTCTGTACTCTATTGGAGTCACAGCCTAATGATATTATTGACCTACTGACGAAACTTTATTGATCTGACATTATTTTTTACATATAGTCCATACAACCTTAAATAATGAATTGAATAATAACATTTCTCTTGTAAATAAAAAAGGAACCGTTCATTAATTATGCAGCTTCTTTTGTAACTTAAAAAAAAAATCAGCGCGCGAAGCCCGCGTGTTGAACTCTAGTGAGTGTAAAATTTTGGAACTTGTACATGTCAAACCATCGATTTCAAGAAAATTTCAGATAATATTAAATAATGACAATAAATAACTTTGATAACACAAAGAAACTTCTCATTAATGTGCATAATATAAAAATAAAATAATTGAAGTAAGGTTTTGAATGTTTCGTAAACTTAAAAGCAAGACAAAGTGAAATTCCCGTAGAAACATAACCTCAATCAGACACGTGGGCGCCTTGATCTGCGCAGAAAATACTAATGTTGTAGCAATTTTTATTATGTTGGATAGCAAACTTTCTTATGGCCTGTAGCAATTTTTGAATGTGGCACTTTTTACTATGTTTATAGTAATTTTTAATACGCTACAAAATAAAATTTAAACGCTACAAAATAAAATTTATATTCTATTCTAATAAAAATTAAAAGCATATATTTTAAATTTTATTATATCACAGTTTTTGCTATGTGTATAGCAATTTTTCTTTTATTTCATAATACTTTCTAATCAACAACTGTCATAAAAATTACAACAAATTTTGTAATTATTCATACAATTATAATAAAAATGCAACATAAAGTGTATTTATCTCACCCTTCCTATACTTATAGTAATTTTTATTATCCGGCCCTCATAAGGTTCAGCGTTACATGCCTCGTCTGGCGCGGATCAGGAATCACGACAGCCGGATCCGTCCCGTGTCTTTGCCGTTTGAAAATTTCTAGTCGGGTTCTCGCGCGGTGGCTCGGGTTCTATCCCAGCTCTCTGCGTTTTTTTTTTCAAATACAAAAAATTATTTATTTCTTCTACTTAATGTACATTCACAATCTAAAATATAACGTCGGTAATACAGATTGCGAAAAAAATTTTTTTTAATTGTGAATTTCCACTTTAGTTTCCGAAATACTAAAATTTGGTAAAGTGGATTCTAAAATTCAATACATTTCGAGTATGTCTCCGTTTTCCTATACAGTATACTAAATTTTAGCCATTGAAGGAGTAATTTTTACTGGAAACTTTTTTTCCGTGAAGATAAAATAACCAATTCGAAAAGTAATCAATCGAAAAAAACCAACACCGTGAATATTATTGTTTACATCACGCAAAAGCTTCGAGTATAGGCTTTTACGAAACCCGCCAGGAAAAAGGTCACTTGGGCCAAGGCCACATATGTGAATAAGCTTGCGCATGAATGCGTACGACGCGGCGGAATCACTAGATGGACTAAGACGAACTAGATAGTGCCAACTGTAAAGAAAAGTCTGCATGACTTCGTGAACCTCCTCAACATAGTAGTGAACATACCTTACCATCATCAATTATAAACATAACCTGTACATTGCTGCATTGCATTATTACTTTTGGAAGGTGTTTCAAGGATTGTATTTTGAAATAGGTAATAGCATAAAATTAATTAATAATTAATAATGAGCATGAAATTAATTGTTTTTTACGCCCTAGAAGCTTAGCATATAAGTATTCCAATTCAATTATTATTTAAGAATCACAAATTTACTGTTTACAGATAAAGTATTTACTGCAAAACTATGACTCCAATTGAGAAAATCATTATGCGATTTTACGCAGCAAATACGTTTATGTTTGATTATAATGATGAGAGGCATTATTTAAGCACCAGAAAAAATGAAGTTTTAACAAAAATAAAAACAGCGATCAGGGAGGAACAGTCAATTGATATGTCAGGTATAATCTATTGTGTTACATTAATTACATATATTAAGTATATTTTCTTAGTAAAGCATGTATGCCGATTAATTAATGAACAAAAATAATGAATGTTCACATTAGTATAAAGAAAAATTTTACAAAGTTTATTAAATTTTTGTTATAGAGGAGCAAATAAAAGCAAAATATAGATACCTTAGAAATATATTTACTAAAGCAGATAACTTAGTTGAAGAAAAAAAGCCTCTAACATTCTTGCAAAAATGCGTTTATCAAAGGATGTTTTTCATAAAGCCATTCATAAATTTACATAAGAAAGATGGAAAGTCTACTGTGGGAGGATGATATGAAGTTCAAAGCGACATAAGAAGTAATGAAGTAGCATCTGATGTATAAAATAAAGAAATGGAAGACTATTTGAACCATACAAAAAAAAAAACTTCAAATAATGATTTTGTTAATATCTTGTGTGATAAAATTGAAGCTTTTGAAAATACACGGACACAAAGATTGATTTTTTATGTTATTTTAAAGTCAATAAGAGTCTTCAGAGAATCTTTGTTAAGTTAGTAGGTATCAATGTTGAGAACTTCAATTTTAAAATATGATATTTAATATCTAAGAAGCTTTTTTATCATTTTTCTGTATAAAATAATGTAAAGTGAAACATTCTTGAATAAACAATAGCAAATTTATTAAATCTATAAGGCTATATATTTATAAATAATAATTCATAATTTATGTGTACGAATATATGTGTGTTTATTATAGGAAGTTTAAAGTGATAATCTACTAAGAAACTGTCCACAATGTATTGTACCAATGTATTTAATATTTAACGGAACTGAGCAGTGAATTCAATTATTGTGGATAGGTGCCTGTGCTTTGTATTATGTTCCTCATACTACGTCTCCTCTTGTCTAAAATAGTTCTTGCCTACTTTTGTAAAAAGATATACATAGATTTATTTTACTATAAAAAAATTTGTCTCTTATTGCCTTGAAATTTGTTATTTTTTATAGCAAATAAAATCTCATATTTATTTCCAAAATAATCGTTTCTTTTTTATTATAAGTAAAGTAATGTTAAAAGAAATAATTAGTAATTACGAAATATTTATTAAATTATGCAGAAAACCCATAATACCCCACGATCGTGCTCATGATCCATGAAGCCCCACCTTCCCCTACATACAGATGGCGCACGCGATGGTAAGAATTGAAGAATCTTCTTTTCAGGGATAACCATAGATCAATTCATTTTGGAGCACGTTTTGGGGTCTCGAAATCTGAAATTGGAGCCGTTTTGTAGTACATATACTACGTTATTAACATTTGCAAGATGTTTATGGTTAGCTTAATTAGCTTAATCAATAAAGTAAGTATCGCATACACAATCTGTATACATACGTAATTATAACCTTTTCTGAATTATTTTATTCATAATAAGGACTTAAATATGTAGAAGCATAGTAATTGATTAAATAGGAAATAAGGGTATATTACTCATATATTAATGTAAAAAATTCACGTAAACACAATCATGTTATTTTTTTAATTATACTTTTAATTTTAATGAAACAATATCATTTGAGAACCTCAAAACGAAAAGATTACATTCTGCCAGAGTCATGCATCATTCAATACACAACTTAAATAATCTCTAATCAGCTTTTTTCTTAAATAGGTATGTTGAATCTGTAAAAATTATTTGCATTTACTAAAAACTGATAAGAATTTTTCCATCGGTCTTACAGTCTTACAAATTAAATTAAAATAATTAATATTTATGGCAGTCAGATTGCCCTTGTTTATAATCACCCCCGTAGAATCTGAAATAAAAACTTAATTAAAAACTGAGGAACAGTCCCTGAGGAGGAGCCGGAGCGGGCTCGAAACGTTGCACAATGTGGTGGTGGTGGGCAGTCAGATCGTCCTTTGCTAACAAAGTTTTTTTCCAGGTTTTAATTAAGTTTTTATTTCAGATTCTGCGGAGGTGATTATAAACAAGGGCCATCTGACTGCCATAAATATTAATTATTTTAATTTAATTTGTAAGACTGTAAGACTAATAATGCATTTACTAAATATATTTCAAAATTTATTATGATAATGTAACCTAATTTAAATATTGTTGCCAATTACCTTCATAAAATTACTTATTTTTTGTATTCCCATCTTGCAAATTTGGCTGCTGATCGAACATTTCCAGTTGCTTTATCACATACTCCATACATTCATTTTCATACCCTGGTGGAATTTTATTAACAGCAGCAGTCAAATGCTTTTTGTAATCAATTGAAACCTCATTAGTAGTGGTTTTAGTGTTTGTAGATACTTCTTGTTGAGCTTGTTGAGTAATAATCTTTTTATTCACATTGTCTAAGGTTTCGATGATTTTTTTCCCCAGCAGTTTTATATTTTCATCATCTTCAGCCATGACCTTCATTTTTTTCTTTGCAGACTCATCATATTGTGGGACACATAATGATTTCTGCAAAGGAATCGTTGACTTGGATGTACTGCAGGAAGGATCGCTAAGGGTGCAGTGCCCAAATCTTTTTGCAGATCTTACAGCAGAACTAGCAACATCCTTTGATGGTGTTCTTTCAATTGCTGTTTCATCTGAGGATAAAATATTGTTTATTATAGTTATGGATACCTTTTCTTTTACTGTTGCTATATGCCTGACATATGTCTTCATACTTTGGTAAGAAACATCTGGACATCTAACGAGCATTCATAATGAATAGCATTTTTATTCAATATTTAATAATAATATCTTTTTTTTTTAAACTTACTAGATGTTGCAGATCCTAAGGACAGCTCAATGCTTGACAATGTTGCCCTATGCTGAAGTGCAGGCTTCAAAAACATTAACTGTTCATAGTACAGAAAATTCTTGTTTGTAGCACCCGAGCCTGATCCTGCCTTGTTGTCTTGAGCCGATTGTATTTTAAAATCTCTAACTAGGCCTTACCATGCCTTTATAATTTCAGGTACTGAAATGGTACATGTAAATAATTTAAATTATAAGGTTAACTTATACCGAAAAAAAAAACCTTTTTTAACCTGTTTTATTAATATCTAGTTCTTTCAAATATGTAGAAAGTATCATTAGTTTATCCAACTTTTGAACAGTAATTGAGTAATTGTCTTCCATTTTGTCGTAAAGAGTCGGATTATTCATAAAGAAATTTATCAGAAGATCATAAAAAATACCTTCTTGTTCATTCTCAAAATTATAATTAATTATAGTTAAAGGCAACTAGCAGAACTTCCTTTAGACAATAATAATAGAAACAGAATTTTGATTAGAATAAAATAAACTTTTTTTTTCTTTTAACTACTCAAACTTCTGCTCCTCCAAATAAATCCACCTGTTTTGTTGTGGTGCGTTCACTACTATTTCACGAGGGTTCATGAAACCATAGTGACTTTCCTGCAAAGTTGGCATTACAAAATTTTCCTAGTGACTCCACTGCGCTATGCGGATTCGTACGCAAGCGTATTCATATATGTGGCCAGGGCCTTGGTTAAATAACGTAACCGGAATGCCGTAATAAAAGCAACGCTCCGTCCTCGCAAATCATACAAGTAAATAACTTCCGTACAACGTGCACGGATCTTCCGCGGGCGCGAAATAACATCCATGCGTACTTATATATATATATATACTTGCCGAGCGCGCCACACACTCAGGATGCGTAACGACTTCCTCGTAATACTTTCACACTTGGCCAAACGAGCTTGGCGCGCCACGGTTATACAATTTGTTCTAAAAAAAAATTGCACCACAATAACGCGCCTCGATTACCCTCCCGAGGGAAAGCGTCTATATACGAGGGATTTCCCGGTAATTTACCTAGAGCGATAAATGAGTAATTTCGCACGTGCGTGCATATTTCCTCCTCGTTTTCCATCATTTTTCGCCTGCTCGTATACAAACACCATAGATCGTAGGCGAATTCTTTTTCTCTCTCTCTCTTAGGCATACATACATACTCGCGCGCGGTCTTCGTGGAAATCCTAGGATAATCACTCGCCGCGATTCCGATTTGCGCAGTCGCTCGGGCAATTAAAGTCGAACCGCAGAGAGAGCGGAGGGGACAGAGAGGACGCGATAGAGCAATTATCGTTAATTACCATCTCCAATCAAGGGACAGCGGGGAGAGTGTAGAGCAGGCCTGGGAATCGTGGAAAAGGGCAGTGTTGCACGGAAGCGCGGCGCCGCCGCGCGTCGCGTTGGTACGATAAACGCATAGTCGCGTCGTCCCCTGCGTGTGCGGGCACTGCCGGCAATTGATTTCGCAGTGCACGCGCGCGGGGACGATGTATATCGTAACAGATAAAGAGAGCGAACGTGGTGAGTGTTTATGGTTGTGAGGGAGGTTGCGTGGGGTGGAATGGGTTTTAGCTTTTCGTTCAGTTTGTGGTACTTTTCATTTCAGTATTTTAAGATTGAAAGTCGGTTCGAAAAATTATGGATTGCTAATTATTTTTTTGTAATGTAATGTGAGTTGGTGCTTCTAATTTACAATAAATCATTTTTCTTTGATTATCAATTTTTTTAATAAATTGAGAGAAAAATATAAATAATTACATAAATCTTTTTCACTAACAAAAGGCATTTTGACTACAATATGAAATGGGATAAGCACATAAGATATATTATTAAAAAAAATAAATACCTAGTTTTTGTCTTTGCTAAGATAAAAAATATGATGGATACAAAAACATTAATGATAATATATTATGCCTTCTTTCATACGATAATAACATGAAACTAATACAATCAACACAGAACAAAATACTGAAAATCATAAATAAAAATAAATTCTCCAAAATAAATCCACCACTTGAAATAAGAAAATTATTCCAGTTAGAGTCAATATCTTTTCACTCTACTACATTAAGAAATAATTATATAAACAGTGGGAGCAAGACCAGAAACAAATCAATTCAACTACCAAAATGTGATAAAAGAATTAGTCCACTGAGAAAAGGATTTGTTTACTGTTAACATGGCATTGTAACTGTTAACATGCGTATGTTTAAATATGACCAAATATAGGCATTATAACAGTTATAATGCCATGTTAACAGTTAAGTTACTGCATGTTCTCATAAACAATTTCAATATGTTATCTGAGAACATTGATATTGTAATAGTTACAATATGCTTATTGTAGTTTTTGAATCTAATGGTCGATTTTTTACCAGGATGGTGTTATTTTATAACAAAAACGTTTAAAATAAAAACATCATTTATTTTTTTACTTCAACGTTTCGGACGTTTTTATTGTTTATCCTGATGAGGGATATAAACAATAAAAATCTCAAAAACGTTGGAGTAAAAAACTAAATTGAGTTTTTATTTCAAACCGTTTTTTTATATAACAACATCATCCTCGTAGAAAATTGGCTATTAGATTAAAAAACTACAATTTACAAGAACTTCTACCATCAGCTACTTTCAAATCTGAATATGTTATTAGTTAATATAGATATTGTAACTATTACAATATCACATGTTATCCTTAAACATGTCAAATAGTTGTATTTCAAATAGATAAATATGTTAACAGTAACAATATTCTTCTCTCAGTGTGATAAAAATATGTTACGATGAAGCTATAAGGGCCTTTAATGGGCTCCCTAAGGATCTCAAAGTTATGACATTAAATAGACAATTAATAAAGAAAAAATTAAAAATGTTTATCGCAAAAGCTGTGATGCAAAATTTAATATAATAATTGAATCTTAATAAGTGTATTAACAAAATTATTTAATTGTTATGTGTACTATAATAAATCTCTATGCGATGTTAACCAAACGCTACGCACTTACCATTAACTAGTTTGTAAGAATACAGTAATTTGTAATATTATTTAGTATGTAAGTTTCTATGAACCAGATCTCAGAGGCAATACTATAATTTGTCTCGGTAGGATTCACTTATGTAAATTTACTATATGTAAATATATTATAATGTAATGTAAATATTTTCTGGAAATAAATAAATAAATAAATAAACTTTTTAATTCGTCATTAAAAAATATATCATGAAACTTTAATCAAATCTAATGAAAAGGGTATTATAGCAATAATTTTATTTAATATGTTCGCAGAATATTAATATAATTTATTTATATATTTACCAACATAACGTATCGACTCATTTTCAACGTTTGCTTATCTCAGGCAAACACTACTCAATCAACTTTTCAATCATACAAAAATATTAAAATTTATTCTCGTAAATTCGCGGCACACCATTAACTTTAATAATTACCTTCCCTCTCTTCCACAATTTTCAATAATTACATCGTTCTCGGGGGGACCTCGCGCGTTTTATCCATTACAACTTGCACTCGCGAGCTGCATATTATAATCGCACGCGGAAAACTTCTCTCGCGAAATAAAGCTTCTCTTGTCACAATTGCAAATTTTTTTTAATTGCACTCTCCCCGTCTGTACCAAGGCGCCGTAGCCGTCATGTCCCCTTCAACTGCCGAGAGAAATAGAGGACGACTAGGTATATACTCTCTGGTTCCACGGAAAAACGATAATGGCGTCGCGCAGGCAAATGAGTTTGCGGTCTACGCGCGCGACGACGACGACGACGAAAAACTATATAGCAGTGCCGTGTCGGTGTCGCTATCGCGGGGGATCAACCGTGGTGAAAATTGGTCGCGCGCGCACACGGATACAATGACGAGGACGACGACGAGAGATGGACGACAAAAAGACAAAAGAAAACTAGCGCGCGCGTGAGCACTCGGCGTCGTTGCAGGCTTGGCTAGACAATTGGGTGGTGCTAAATAGAGTCGAACTAACGCCGAGTGTATATACTAGCCGCGCGCACGCTTTTTCGAAGAGCGATTTGTTTACCGAAACATCGCGAGGGGACTTTCTTTTTCGTTCTACGGGACGGGGCAAAAAAAAAGCCTTTGACTTTCGTTCCTTTGTTTTCAGGTTTTTGTCGAAACTTTTTTTTTTCGTCGGTTTAGGAAGTCTGTTAGTTGAGGCATTGTGCACAGTTTGGAAGAGCATTTGTCTGAAAATTGTATACGAGAGATGGATAATGTAGTTGAAATTAGTTTTAATCATGGTTTTTTAGCAGTGAAGCTTTCCAGCGGAGTATTTATTATATGCTTTTTAAAAGTAACCGAGCATTTTTAATGCAAGCAGCGCCGCGGCGTTTTCGAAAATATGTAAGTATCTGATAATCGCGCGCATAATTTGCATAATGCAATCGTTTAAGTATCTACCATCGGGAACGCGCTCGTTTTATTATGAGTTCTGCATTTAAAGTTAATTATTTGCTTATCATTCATAATAATTTTGCGCTCGCTTATATAAACGTGTGATGAAATTAAATTGAGAGATAATGACTCATATTAAGTAGCGTTTTCCACTTCGTTTATGTATGCGAGAAAATCCACGAACAGCTGCGAGCAATGCATTTTTCATGTTTCAGTAGGATAAGAGAAGAGGAAAAATATGCATTTATTTCAGCTATTTTCAATTTCCTTGAAACAAAGAAGCACTTAAATGAAACTTTGTTCAATATAAAAGATGAATACATCAGAAATATATGAAATTATATTCGAACAATATGAAGAAAATATGTTATTATAATAAATATTTATGCATCTTTGTATCCATACACGTCGTTACTTATAATTTAAACTAGAAATATAGCCTCAGCCTCCTTTCAAAAACCTAAATTACCGTGCTTTTAAATTTTTAATTTATTATCAATTTGCTCACTATCCCTCATCGGATAACTTTTCATACTAGCGAGAGCTACATTTGCTAATCTTTATTCATAACAAACCATTACAAAAATTACCCGAACCCGCATAAAAATCCCATAAACCACTATATTTATCGTTACCTCTAACCAACCAATCAGCATTCTATCCTTTATCTCTCTTCCACACCACAATACCTTCACCACGAACAGAACCCATTTTCGAAAACTGTTTGTTCATCCATACCACCGTGCACCGCAAAATCATCCTCGATAATATCCAATGCATCTCGTACGCACACAGTTACCGTAAAATTGCATATTTACGGGTCGATCGCGGACTGCTCGGGTACCTGCAGCCGTCCAATCGATATTGAATTTACGCTACCACCGCCGCTGTACGGCGTCCGCTTAAGCCCCCCGAGTGTCGCCGTAAAACGCGAGTAGCGGGAGAAAGGCTTGCCGAGAAATAATGGCGATTTTAGCGGGAGCCGATAAGCGCGGCCGGCAGGTAGATATATGCGGTGCGTTGTATTACTCAACGTGCGTAACCCGCCTGCAGAGGCCGAAAAGAACGCAGTCTTGGGTATATGCGTATGTGTGTACGAGAGGATATTTATTGGCGGTGGAAGCGCGGAGTAATGGCGCGCTGCACCGTTAGGGTTCCGGGCGGCAGCGAGTATTAATGAGGCTGATATTGGCGCGGGATCGGGGACTAAAAATTGAGCAATTATCAAATGCCGGATGTCGGGTAGCATTTCTTTTTTTTTTTAATAGGGGATTGAGGCTGGTAATTGTTTTACGTGGGTTGGGACACTTTTTTAGGATAATGAGGTTCACATTTGAGTGGCAATATAAAGTCATTATTTTGACATTCTTTTATCGTTAAACGAAGATTTTTAGGAAACTGAATCTACCGGGAATCATAAAAGGAGAGAATGAAGATCATAATAATTTTATTAGTTTTAAATTACTTCATTTTACGGTCATTTCTATGCTGACTGTTTTTACTGCTAAATACTGTAAAAGGTTGTTTAATTTACATTTCACTTTTCATAATTGGATATAACTCAACTACAGCATGAAATTATCTAAATATAACAGTATAGCTTTTTCTAGAAATAGCTATCAATTATAAGTGTAATTTCATCAACTCTTCGTCTTATTCAATCATTTTAATGTTTATAAATATGGTAGTAATGATAAGTTTTTGTTTCTAAAATTATTATTTGGTGGATGAATTAACTTTTACTTTTTACAAAAACAGATAATTCCTGTGTAAAAAAAAGTCTGGGCGAAGTCTTACAGAAGTCTGGTTTCAAAAGTCTGGTTTGTCGGACGATCCCAGACTTTTTACCAGACTTTTTGCCAGACTTTTTATTTTTTTCTATTAAAAGTCTGGCAAAAAATCTGTCAAAAAGGCTGGGATCGTCCGGCAAGCCAGACGTTTGAAGCAAGACTTCTGCAAAACTTCGCCCAAACTTTTTTTTACACGGGTTGCCTCAGAAAAACTACAAAATTATATCTCATCTTTTGTAGAGATCACATAAATCAATAAAATCTGCGCAATCAAAAATCTTCATGTATCTGAAAAGTACAAAATATATACGTATAGTATAAAAGTGTCAAATTTCAAATAAAAGAAATATATTATCCATAAATTAATTTATGACTGCACTCTCATTAACAATATCAAAAACCCCTCTCAACCAATCAATCATCGACGCCATTTACCTCTCTAATCACTTAAAACCTTGTTCGCCCGTAATTAAATATCAAAGCCATTATATGACCATTCGGACCGCTTGTCACCCGCCTCAACCGCGAGCGCGAGCGTGCGCGTCCGCTCGAATAAATCACTTCTCTCTCTCTCTCCCTCCTTATCAGATCTCACTCGAACACTTTCCTCGCCCGCAGCCAATAAATTACCCCTGGGCTCGTTCTAATCGATATTCCGCGCGAACGCAACAATGCCCCTCTCTCTCTCTCTCTCACCATCTGAATGCGAATTACCGCTGTCTTAGTTTTTTGCCACCGCAAACGGCGCTGCGAATTGTCGAGCGGGCGGCTCTCTCGTTAATCGGGGGCCGCGGCGCGCCGATATTAACGCTCCCATCGTCGGCGGACTCAGCCTGTTCGCTCCGCTCGTCGCGCGGATAAACACGATCGTTCATGTGCGCTCCGTTTGTAAAGTACTTACTCCGGAAAAGTTTCCGTGCTCATTGCCGGCGATGTGTGACGTCTCGAAGGAGAGTGGATAGTAGATCGATATCGCCGAAAAGGATTTTCGGCCGAGCTGGAACACTGCACGCGAGCACGTGATACCGGAGAGGATGAGAGCGACGACGATGGATTGGATAGCGGCTGACGTATCGGTATGGATTTTGGATTATCTCTATAGAACATGCGAAGTCTTGCTGATCGCGGCTACCTGCTGCGTCGAAATTTATATATATGTACACACACACACACACACACATACACACACACACACACACACACACACACACACACACACACACACACACTGAGGTTACTCGTTTAGTTGTATATAGCGCGCGTAAGGCGGAGAGAAATATTTGTGCAAATCACCGTGCAAGGGGGCATTATTCGCATACTGCTGCTGCTGCTGCTGCTGCAAATTGTATACACGCGAGTGCTTATTGCAATATATGTGTCCGCTACGATAGTCATGCTGAAGTTTCGCGATCGATCATATTGTTATGTTCCGAGTGTGAAATTCCATGATTAATTTAACGCGATTATAATTTTCTAATGAGCGCGTGCAGGCCATTGTTACTCGGCGAATTTCGCAGGTGTGAATTGTGTATTACAAGCGCGCGCTGCGAGCTATTAGCAAGTGAAATTCTTTCTATATTTTTTTCAAATTCTAACGTATACATATACATTTTTGAATTTGAAACTCATAATTTCTCGCATTGTCTTTTCTAATCGGATTTTCTCTCTATCGACAAATTCATTAGTTTCAGCAACTACACGGCAACGCAATGATTATGAATTTTTCATCCTGTCCATAGCTTTCTATACTCGACCCATTAAAAAGGCAAATTTATTTCACGCTCAGTATAATCTCTACGGGTATTATAATACCCCGCGCGCGTGATCAGCTCTCGCGTCACAGCGCAGATTAATACGTTTTGTTTTCACCTCTCGCGCACACCTATATAACCCCCCTCCTCTTCCTCCTCATCGGAATAAAAATGACTTTTCTATTAGATTGATAAACGATCGATCGGCCGGCCGTAATCGGCCCATTAGCCATTCATAACCTATCATTCCATCGGAGATATGCCGGGGCAATCGCTATTCTAACGAGGCATGCTCAGCTTTTCTCTCTCTCTGTCTTTATTACGCGGCGAAGGTCGCGACGTAGCGTGACAATTATTAACAACCCGCTCGGGTACGCGCGCGCTCGTGTACATTGCGCAAGAGATCATGGAATCGATTTGTTCTGTATAACGAGCGAACGCGGACGCGGACGCGAAACGGAAACGCTTCGTCTGATCGCCTCGGATAGGCGCCGCGCGTTTCGTCGGGGGAGAAAAAGAGGAGGCCGCTGTTGGGGATGTTGCAATTTCACGAAATCTTGCGACAGCTCGACGAGGGAGGGTAAATAACGACGCCTGCGCCGTTTGTTTTCTATACAGTGTTTTCTTTCCGAGCTGCGAGAGTGCCTGGTTCGCGCCGTTGTGTTTTGTACGGTATCGAAACGTAAACTAGAGTTACAGCACGCGGCTGTACAGTGATTATATCTAGATTAATTATGCTTCCTGGAGCAAATAGGGTACATGTAAATTGTAACAGCGGATGGGGAAATTCAGCGGAACATATACATTGGGCAAAGAAAAATATTTTTCTTTCGGTCTTGTACGCGAGTAATAACGTTATCAACGCGCGCGCCGCGTGCTTTTCATTTCCAATCAAACGTCAATCAATCCCTTTCTCAATAAACAACGCAAGAAACGGTTTAACAAGCCATTCTCCTATCGTAACATTTCACGGACAGTTACGTTCTCTTTACCGCCCGCTAGGTAAATTCCTTCCACTATATACCACCTCTCGTTCGCCCCCCAAAAAAAACCACTCGACTCATTCCTCGTAGCCCAGAAACCTCGTGAAATATGAATTTTTCACGCTCGCGTCCCTCTTGAAAAAGAAACGCGACCGGCATCGATCGGGCGGCCGCCGCGCGAATTATGCGGCACCCGCTCATTACTCTCCGAGCTCGCGCGCGCAGCCTTTTTTCCCCGTTTCAAAAGAGCGCTGCTCGCGTGCCTTCTGAATTATTCATACGGAAACCGCGCGCGCGCGCGCGCCCGGCCAGTTCGCTCTCCTCCGCGGTGTCTGCTATGGTAATCCCCGCTGCAGTTGTCTGGCTTTTTCGCTGCAAGGAAGACAACGAGAGGGGATAGATAGAGGAGAGCGATATAGGGCCCCGAAAAGAGATTTTTTCCCCCTCTCCTGCGGAACTTCTAAAACCGGGTCACGGTTACGAGCCTTTGTGCAGAGCGAGTTGAAGGAAAATGCGTCTTCGCGCACGTGTTAGTGTATAGGTATACAAAAATCACGCGAGTATATAGCGGGGCTATCCGAATTGCGCGACGAGAGAGAGAGAGAGAGATGGTATCTCGAGGAAACTCCGCGTGTTCCAGATTCGGATTCTTTTTTCGGAGCGGGAAAAGCGGTCGCCTGACCTCTGCTCTCTGTGCTCTTGGTGAGGATGGAAAATTTTTTTCTCATCTCGCGTGGTGAGGCAAGGTTAGTGGAGTGTATATTCTACTCGCGGATGCCTTATTTGGTGGGCGATTGCATATTACGCGAAAATTGTCGCGCCTCGAATTTAATACGGTGAGGTCACGAAAAAAAAGAAGTGAGATACTGGATGCATGCGGTGTTGTGTGTGCCATTGTCGCGCGGATGCATGCGAATGAGATTCGCGAGCACAGCTGTGCGAAAATTATACGGCGCTTTATATTACGAGCGCAGTGTGTTTACATGTGTGTATTATACACGTTTTCGAATTTTTGTTTAAAGCGGCCAAATGGTCGCGTGGCTTTTGTGGCGCGGAATAAAGTGTTATTTTTACGATGATTATGTGTTACTCTCGCGAATATCTTGTATTCTTGTTTCTACATGTACGATAAAGTAATACGCACGGGGTTTTCGCAAATTTAATACCGTGTTGTTAAGTAGTAAAATTTGTCGGCATATTATAAAAACCTTGAATCGCTAATGTCTTTTGGCAATATTCATTAATGTTCGTGTATTAAGTTAACGTCCGTTATTGAATTGCAGCACGACGAAACTACTTTTAGCATACAAAAACTATACACTGATATTTACGATGCTTTCAGCTGTTAATGTATTGCCGTTATCTCCACTTTTGTTCAATAAGTTTCGGCAATTATAAGAATCATAATTCTATTTCCTTCGGATATTACTTTACTTCATGCAAAACAATCCGCATTTACAACCAAAAGACAATTGGCTCTTGCCAGAGCCTAAATCGCAATCAGCTAAATTATCGTCGTTCTCGATCGGTGAAACGCAATCCCAACCCAACCGAACGCCGTAAAGGCTAAACGGCGATCCCGAGTTATTTCGTTAATTATAAATGATAGCAAAGTGCGGTAATCGTTCTGTAGCTCGTTCGCGCGTGAGCGCAGCCAGTTCGGGCCGCTCATTACCAAACTTCCGGCAAGCAGTAAAATACGGCATTTTAGAGATTGCGCTCGCTCGGATCCTTTAACTATCCCGAGATCAAGCTATTATTTTTATGGACCGACATTTTTAATCATAACCGTAGCGCAAATACGCCATTACCTTTGACGCGCGCTCTTTGCACAATCGAGGAGATTTTCGGTGCGCTTATTCTTGGGTGTGTATATATTATACGCGTGTTGCTACGGCTCATCGACGATTTACGAGCGATAAAAGAATATTTGTTGCAAACGGTTATCGATTATTCGCATGAAAGTGAAACAGTTATTGCTACAGCGAGCGGCTGTCCGACGCTAAATCGCAAATTCGCAACGTTTATATGCAATTTGGCATTTACGGTCGTCGGTATCTGCAGCATGCAACGCTGTGATAAATGCTCGCGTTACGGAAGATTAGAAAGTTCAACGTTCGTCAGTTACATTGATTTTGTATATTTTCGTTTCTTATGTAACTTTGCGTGTTTTTCGTTTATTCAATTTATCAAATAATAATAATCATACAAGCAAAATAAATTGAGTCGAATTTTTTCGGGAAAATATCCTTTACCATCACGATGCATATAAAGTTTAGCATAGATTTCCTTTACACCCCATAAGCGATAAAGATATGACTGAGCAATCAATGAATATTAGCGAATGCACTCACAGGCAGACACACACGAGTCTGAACTAACGCTTCGGCCTCATGCATAAACATGCGACGGGTAATTTAAATAAAAGGTATTTGCGTACATTGTAAAGTGAGGTGCGAAACCGCGCGTGTGTTTACCCAAGACACCAGATAGCCGCGCCGGGACGTCTCTCGTGTGTTAAAAGCTTTCTGCAAAAGTGATTTTGCAAAGCTATATACGATAGCTGATTGATTGTAACGTTCAAACAATGCTCCATTCATTGAAATGCATTGAATCAGCGCATATTAGTCTATCTCCAGTTTTCAATTTGCATTTAGTAATCGCGTTGTGCGGCGATGGACCTCGCCTGAGGTTAACACGAATCAATCGGTTCTCCACGCTTTTACGATTCAACACTTATCTCAAGAAACATAAATTTTTCACTTTAGAAGCCTCTTCCAATGATAAATTTTCCGTTTTCGATTCGCTTCATACCTCGAGTGAGCAATGCATAAAACAAACTTACGTCCATAACTTAATCGTGTAAATTTCCGATCAATGCAAACACATAAACACTGCATTAAATGTCAAACTAGAAAGCAATGCGAGAATAATTTATCTCTAAAATTTGAATCATCGAAATGACTCGCTGTTAGCTAGAACGTTAACATCGATATAACACTTTCGCCTCCCTGCTTCGAAAGATTTATTCCTTCTGAATTAACGACAGCTCAACCTTTGATCCAAAAAATGTATAGACGCAAAATTTCAAATCCCCTGCGAACGCCACCGCGATAAATTCTCGCAGCAAAGGCGATAAGGCCCAAATTTAAGAGCACACAGCACTTTGCGCACATCAGTAGTATATATCTCCCCCTGCGCGTCATCCATTCAGCCTCGTCAGAGGTGTACTACTACGCTCTCTTCGGGCAAAAACTCCTGTTTTGCAAGGAAGTGATCAGCTCTCCCTCTGGATTAAGTTATCGCGGTTGAATAGCCATGATTTCACAGTTAGCCTAACAGTATTTCGCGCGTCTCCTTCAACAACATGCAACTGCGCCTCATCGATCACGCCATCGCTCGCTCGCGCCCTGCCGGAAGTGCATCGACAGCTAGCTATGTAGGCTTATTCCATTTTTCCGATCGCACACTCGCGGAAATTAAAGCCGGGACTGGTTTATAACCACCATGCGAGATAGTTTCGGCAATGTCCTATCGGCCGCACCATCGGTCGCGCTTCTTATCGCCCGTATTTCATCGAGTGGCTTTTCCAGAGGAAAGAAAGATACGCTTGCGTCACTCCCTGTATACCCCTGGATCTATAAAGAAAGAAACCTATACTCTGTTGCTGTTTCTTGGGCAATAAAGGCGCGTGCGCGGATCGCGTCCGAGTTTCTTTCGCGCGGGTGATACATTTTTTTCGAGCCTTTATACTCGCGACCACGGCGTGCTGGTGGTGTATAATTGAGAGCCGAGGGCGTTTGTAAAAATGAGCTAATCGTTTTTGCGGATTCGCCGTAGTGGTATAGGCTTGCGAGATGCCGGTTGGGGCTTATGAAACAATGGCGCGGGGTTTCTTTTTCGGAGAGAGGGAGGACTTCCGGTAGTTCGATAATTGGTCCTTTTATTGCCAGAGCGAGGAAGTGATAGAATTATTTTACTGTCTTCCGATGTCTTTCTCTTCTAATGCGATTGAAAATAAAAGTTGGTTTGGTTTTATCGCGGCGTTAAAAAATATATAAATGATTTTGATTGCGCTTCGTAACATATAATTTGGTTCTTATAAAGCTTTTATATTAAACAAGGAACAATAGTGATAACTATAACGACATCGCTTATAACTTTTTTCTTCGAAATTTCACGCACTATTCGAGGTAATCTCGAGCGACTTCCATCTGTAATTTTCTCGATAAAAAAAAAGAGAAGAAAACCCAAGAACTCTCCGAATCCTATCTATAGCGTAGAAAACTGCATCGATAATGAAGAAAGTTGCGAATTTTCGAGAAACGAGCAATAAACCACGCACTTCCAATCTCTCTGCCGCTTCGAAACTTCATAAGCGACCTCACCTCGCCTCTCCGGCCCCCTTGAACCTAATAAACTGAGTTTCCAAACTTATTACCATGCGAAACTTCCTACCGCGCGTAAATTCATTCCCGGCGCTCATAATCATTGCGCGATTCTTGCTCTCTCTCCTCTCTCGCAGCATTTACATTATACATACATACATACGGACACAGGCATACACTCGAAAAAAGGGACGACAACCCCACGTTGCGTGACTCTCGCGGCGCGCGCATACCTCGCCCGTGTAATACACGCCGCGTGTGTTATTCTAATCTCGACTTGCGCGCGCGCGTGTGTATATACTTTTACCTCTCTCTTGGTTCGCGCGCATGTTCGCCTTGCGCGCGATTATTCGCGGCCGATGCCAAATATTGCGCGAGTGCATCGCCGATTGTACATATAAATATGCAAAGAGATAGTGATTTCGACGATTGATCCAATTTGACGGCGGTGAGTCAGGCGCGGGCCACCGAGAATAGATCATGCAGCGCGCGGGGCCGTAATAAATATTTACGCCCGTGTATGAGTGTGTATAAGTTTCGAAGGGTATATTATTGCATAATCGTTGTTGATTGAATAACTTGTTCGCTGCCGAGCCTGCGCGATGATGGCGCAATTGAGACGAATTTTGAAACGGGATTTAGCAAGTGAAATTGCGGTCTGGTTATTATTTTTCTTTTTTTTGGGGCGTTGGGTTATCTTGATTGTTGGAAATTTTGTAATTAGACTGATTTTTAGCCGTTGCGGGGCACATGAGTAATGCGGTAAACATACACCACGTATATATATACTCATGGGTGCAGTTTACAAGTTAAGAGTGTACACTTAATCACAGATAATTTTAGAACATTGGATTAAAATGTGGTTGTTTCGACAAACGTCAAATTATTCTCAATCCTCTTTAATTCGTCATATCTGTAGTGATAATCGCGGAACCAAGATAAGGGTGAATCATGCTCTTGAGAAAGATTAAACATGATTACGAACACGTCGAAATAGAAATTTTTCACTCGACAAAATGCACTTATCATCCTAAACCTTACGTAACATTTTACAAACAAGTTGTACTAATGATCGCATTCTTTTTTTGTCTGTTGCAGGTATGTATATATTTGTCTACCACTGTGAACACCAAGTCTTTTATCTATCCCCTCTTATCAGGTGAGAGATTACAACGATTATAACCCATAATAAGTGCACGAAGCAGCTAAAACCATTTGTCAATAGCCCACCATCATCTCCAAACAGAAAAATTCGCTTTCCAAAACAATTATCCCAGCTCCGCGTGTATACTTAAAGCCCTCCGGCCAAAGACAAACGCTCGACTGCGCGAAACAATCACACAACTACGAGCGCGTAGCCTCGCTCGACACCTGGGCGTTAACCGCTCAGCATTATCTCTCTCGCTCTCTCACTCAATCTCCCGTCGGGAAACAAACGCGGATAGAAAGTTTCGGAAGATCCCTTATCTCTCTCACCTTGAGTCGTCTCGGGATATAATCGTAACGAGAATTTTGCGAGACGTCTGCGCGCCCATTAAACTTGTGTCGCGGGGTGTCGCATTGTTCTCGTCAAACGCAAGTGTAAACCGCCGCCTGAATAATCATTGTTTGTTCTCTCTTCCCTATTTCTGCGCACCTTGCGCATGCGCCCGTATGAGCAAGACATCTTGCGTGCTTTCTTTCGCGTGTGGGTATATATTATATCGAAAGGAGGAAAAAAGAAATGGAATGGCTGTAGGGGAGAGAGAGAGAGAGGGAGGGAAGGTCTCGCCTTTGTCTCAGAGAGATTCTTAATTTCGGTAATGCCGTGGGTAGAAGCTTATCTGCCGCGATGAGCAGGGGTCACTGTACGGGGAAGGTTGCGGCTTTTAACGAGAAAGAGAGATGAGGTGGAGAAGTAATTATTGAGAAATTGTTGTAAGTTGCGCGATGGAAATTAATGTTTCTCGTTTTCGTTTGCAATATTTGTAATGGGTAATTGAATCAATGTATCAAATTGAATTGCTATTACATAGAGGCGGTAGACACCTCTAAATGGCTCATTATTGCGGCTTCTTTGCTGACGTCGTGACAATGACTTCAAAGGAATTGCGTTATGATCGTGACGTCATAGGGATAAATCAATAAGGCCTATCTTTACCGTATTTTATATATTTTTAAAGTGTCTTTATAAAAAACGTTATGGTCTTATACTGATTTACAAAAATAGATAATGAATTTAAAAAGACGATGAAGCTTATGTCTATAGTAGCATCCATTTAAAAAAAAATGTTCTTTTATTACATTAGCAGTAAAGCAGAACTTATCCTCGTTACATTATTCAAAAGTTAATTGTTTGATTTTAATTACTCAATAAAGTAAACGGAAGCCTAGAATATCCAACAATTTTACTGTTGGCAATACCATAACGGCATTTCCCGGATTTGCAAGTCATTAAACAACCATAAAATGGACAATTAAATTTTTTGTCTCGATCTCGTAAAGAGCATTTGCTTACCTTGTAACTTTCACATTTATTGAAAATATTACCTAAGCATTTTTATACAATATTTCGTTCTCTTATTTTCGGAAAAATCATTTTACTTTTCAATCACTCAGGTTCGTTTCCTCTTTCTTACAGAAACATAAATTCCCAGAAACCAAATCTGCGTTCTCTTTCATAACGCACACTCAAAGAATAGACTACCACATAGGTCAACTATACGCAAAAAAACCGTAACACTCTTGTTCTCCATTCTGTCCACCTTTCACCCGCTCTCCCCATATTATCCACGCGAAATTGCAGGCCGAATTTTCCTAACCACCGCGCGACCGCCTTCGCCACAACGAATTATATACCTCCCTATAGACATATGCGCGCAACAACGACTTTTCTCCACGATTATTCCTGAATTCGCGTCGCGCAACCGGCGCGACCAATTGGCCCTCACGATCGACGCGAAAGAAAGGAGTCCGCGCGGCGCTGCCGTAAAATTGGCGCGCAATTTGCCCGCCCACGCGGAATTTAAACTCTCCGCGAGTGAGCAAACATGAGGGAGAGAGAGAAAGAGACAGAGAGAGGCCAAGTGTATGTAGTAGGAGGATGTCACGAGCTGATGGTCAGCACTGCTACACTGCTCGCTGCGTTTATTAGCGGAATAATGAGTGCAGTGGGTGCAGCATGTATATATGTACGTGCGTATATGTATGACTTATTTGTAAATAAAACGGAAACGAGGTAATTGGATACTTTCTAGGGATAGTTCAGGTTGTTGTAAGTGTGTGTGTGTGTAGAGGATGCGCGTCGTTTCTTTTCCGGCTTTTCTTTGTCTTGCCGGGGAGGCGGCGGTATACTGTGGACGTGCGTACGTCTTTGTTATGGGGTGATAGGTGTTTTGTGGGCAGCTGTTGATGTGAACGTATTAATTATGGAATAGTATCGATTTATAGAATTTTTCCTTATTTATTTTTGGTTTGTTAATTCTCGAAGTAACTTTTTGTTCCTGAAGAGAACTTTTTGTTTGGATATATTTTCTTTGAACGCTCTCGGCCCTTGTTTCAATATATAGGGGACATTCAATATATCTTATCTAAAGTATCCTCGTCAGCAAAATTTTAATCGAATACTTTCGAGATACGGATAAGGTGTAATATGATCCAATGAAATGTATACTATAATCGTCCCGTGATTCCTGAAATTATGTCTATAAATAAATCATAACATCGAAATAAATATCTTCTAAGCATATTTCTTTAGTTCAAACTACAAACCATAAATTTTACAAACATTTCAACAACACTTTATGAACATAACATTAGATCTCCACTTCAGCCATCCACCGACCTAAACAAACATCACTTCCGATTCACTTTTCACACCTTCCCACATACAACCACTACATTTCCTCGCTCTTAACATTCTTCTTCAAAAACCACAATTCCATCTATGCGCATAGGCAAACAAAGGCTCCGCCTACTCTTGGACTCGTCGCTTTGTATTTTATGAAATGCCATTCTCAGCGAAAGTAGTCGCTGCTGCAGTAGTGTCGAACTTTGCCCTGTGAAAAGGCAGCATCGCAGCCGAGCAGCAGCAGCGCGACGAAAAAGAAAGTGTCGTGTGCGATTATTGTCGGGCGATATCCGCGTTCACGAAACGCCGCGAGGTTTCGTTATCTCGTGGGCGATCGTCGCGTGCGTGCATTTCTGCACCTAGTTCATGGCTGTTTCCGCGGTTTGAGGTAGTTTTGCTTGACGGAGGTTTTTCTGGTTCGGTGGGAAATGCTGGAGGCTTCGAGATGATTTGTTTTGTCCCGTAGTTTTCTCCATTACTTTCTAGTTTTAGAAATTAAATTATGATTAATTGAAAGCAATATTTTTACCGTAGCCATCATGTATTAATAGATGAGGAAAATGTATTTAATTTGAAATATTTTCAACATTATATACTTAATAACTTTAAATCCACAATATAGCTTTGAAAAAAAAAATTTTTACATTCAATCATTCACTTACATCATCACCAAACAATCCGCTTCAATAACCTTTTATCATCCATTAACCAATGATACAGTGTTATTACCATAACGAATACCCTGTTTATCCGCATCATTAAAAAAAATTGCATTCGCGCCGCCGCCACCACTTGGCGTATTTAATGACAGTCCTCTGTTTTGTATAATCGAACGGCTGGCAAATACTTACGTCTGCGTATCAAATATTATTGTTGCACCTGAGGTGATCTATCCAGTTTGACGGTGTATGAGTCATGCCCATAATACCGCAGCCTTTCGACCAGGTGTTACTTACCGGCGGCGGCAGTGCAAATTTTATTCAACTCGTATACATGCGCGCGAGTGCGAATCGTCGTTTAGAATGTCAACAGTCCTTGACGCGCTCGCGAATTCTGCTGCCTCGGCGCAATATTCGCGCGCCGACGAAAGATCGCTATTAATTTTCTCGCTCCGGCGCTTTTTTTCAAACAATTATCGCACTCGTAAGTCCTCGGGGTTGGTTCGTAAATCCCGTCTTAATTGCCCTGTAAAAGCGCACGCTCGCGCGTGGAGTCGAATTTCACTCTATAAAAGCGAAATAACATCGCCAGGTGGAGATTGACTTGCGCAATTTTTATGGAGCAGCGTAGCAGAGATAGAGAGAGAGAGAGAGAGAGAGAGAGAGAGAGAGAGAGAGAGAGAGAGAGAGAGAGAGAGAGAGAGAGAGAGAGAGAGAGAGATAGAGAGAGAGAGAGAGAGAGAGAGAGAGAGAGAGAGAGAGAGAGAGAGAGAGAGAGAGAGAGTTAAAATATTAAAAGAACGTTGAATTCGCATTGATTGTATATTTTTACGACAAAGAAAATATAGCCGGCCTAATTGTTAAATAAATAAGTCGACTAAGGTGTAATAATAAACTTATCAGATATCAATTTACAAAGTATTTGTTTTCGATGACGTGGAATTCTGTGCAAGCCGCGTACGCGCGCGCGCGCGCATCGTCTCACGTTCCTAGTACGGGGTTCCCGATACCATCGATTGTCCCTCTTAAACTAATCGACGTACTGGCACAGAAACGGAGGTCATTGTCCTGCCTTTATATATACGCGCTTCATCATCAATGGAACTTTATTTTTATGCGCCCCAGCTATGAATAGACAATGGTAATTACGCGTCTCGAGTTTTAAAAATTCTTCATTTTTAAACCTTCTGAATAACCTTCTTGAAAAAAAAATACTGTAATACTTATACTTTCATTAAGAGAAAATACGAATTTTATATATAGAATTATTCGTTACGCAGCTCGAACTATTCCTGAAAACATATACGTGTTTTTATTCTACACTGTTAAATTCTGCATGAAAATTAATGTATGTACTGGAAGCAAAATTTCATTG
Organism: Torymus aiolomorphi; assembly: GCA_036365515.1. NCBI lineage: Eukaryota > Metazoa > Arthropoda > Insecta > Hymenoptera > Torymidae > Torymus > Torymus aiolomorphi. The sequence goes on along the minus strand of CM070873.1, from coordinate 240,942,872 downwards.
CAGTACATTAAATTTAATGCAAATTTTATTAAATTTAATGTACGGAAAGCAAAATTTTATCTCGCAGTACATGAAATTTAGTGTAAATTGCATTAAACTTAATGTAAATTTTATTAAATTTAATCTACATTGCATTAAATTTAATGTACTACGATGTAATTTTGCTTCCAGTACATACATTAATTTTCATGCAGAATTTAACAGTGTAGCGATAACTTTGAATCCATCATTTTGGTCCTCCTGTCAAACGAGACGAACCACAGATTGATCTCCCTATCAATCAGCCCCAAAAACATTGAACCTTCCATCTCCCCCCATTCACTTAAATCTCTAAATAAACATAACTTCCCCATCAATCAATCAATCAATTCGCCATCATCACGCCGCGTATACACAACCCATCGCCACAACCTACACACACACACACACACACACACACACACACACGGACAAATAAGGCACCGCCGCGCCAATCTGCACAAACTCCTATCAGGAAAACGGAAATCGCGCTTTTTCTCTCGGTCTCCTCACGTTATCGCACTCGGCTGCAGCCGATAACAACCGCGCAGCCGCATAGGAACGGCAAAGTGGAAGTAACGCGCGAGACTTATGCCGCTGCATGAGCGCACATATATACATGCACACACGTGCGCCCTATCAGTCGTTCAATATAACGTAATTAACGGCGCGATTTATCGCTCGCGCGCGCGAGCGCTGACGACGACGTCGCGCTGATTGCGCTTACATGAGCTCGCGCGTGCACTACACCGAGTGTGTATACGTATATGAGTAGGTACAGGTGGTACCCAGGCGCGAAATGGTCCCCTCGCGACAAAACTACGCGCCAGAGTGGAGTGAGTTCGATACGCGCGGCGTAGCTCGTTTGTAGTTATGACTTATTTTCCGGATTGGAGTGTATGTGGGTACTCGTCGCGTGTGCAGTTTACGAGATTTATTTGATGTTTGCTCGTTTGTATAGTGTGCGGGTGATTTAAATTAAATTTGCTTTGGAATTATACCGAGAGTTTGTTTTGTTGATAAGTGTCGTGGAAAGTTGTGTTTTATATTACTTGTGTCATGATCGTGTAGTATATGATGATGAGGGTGAATGATGGAATGCTAAAGTTCAATGGTAGTAATATATACAGTAAATATGGAAAGTTTTGCAAGGGACGGTTTCAATTAGATTTACACTTTCATTACTTTCCTTTACTCATAACATTGTACAGTAAAATTTTTATTGTCAGATTAGACAATAAATTTTATGATCTGAATTATATATATATGTGTCAAATATTGATTTCTCGTTGAGTAATATTTAGAAAGCTTACGTTGAATGCTAAAGAAATAATATTTTTAACTGTATGCATAAAATTTAATGACTAGATTTCTGTTTTAAATCATTAATTTTTCGCTTTAAAAATTAACGATAATCGTCTGTTATGCAATTTAAGTATAAACGGTTCAATGGACTGAATTCTTACTTGCACTGTTACTTTTTAATGTCAATTTTCCACCTCGGTTGTCTGTTTCATTTATTTCGGGATTTTTTATGCGACGAATATTGTTTTGTTCGTTTTTGCAGGTAAAATAAAGTTCTGGAAACGTTTGCGGATGAATTTTTGGTTTATAATTATAAAAGCAATAAAAGTGCTGTACATAAAAAAAAATCTTTAGAAACATATATATTAACATTGTTCAGAATAAGATGTCCATATAATAGTAAACATAAATTTATATATAATAACCCTGGTAGAAATTTGTCTATTACGAAATAGTCAGAAAGTCAGTAAATAGCTAGAATAGTTAATGGCCATATTGAAACGCCTTTTCCTCTATTATTCGCGCATTTAATAGATTAGAAATAGAATGGCATAACCTCAAAATATTCAATTTAAATTTACTCATATTTAAGAGCATTCAATTGTAATAGATAGCTTACAAAAATGTAAACAATAAACACAGACTAAAAAATCATTTACAGCACTCCTTTCTTAGATATTAACTGAAACCCATACTTTTCTATTACATTCTGTCTCTCTCACTCCTCGTCATAAAAAGCCTTCTATTAGCTATTTTCTAACTAAAAAAACTGACCAACAGTTTATTTTTCTCTCCAATTTTAATACCTTCGAAATAGTTAAGAACAAGCATGTGTAAATCTTTAAAAAAAGTATCTCTATTTTCAATCTAGTAAATGGTCGAATAATGTTGGAAAAATCGTTTCATCGATAGATAGAAATATCCAAGAAAAGGGGCTCATAGTTTTTAGCTATACTCCACTAAAACTAGCTATTTGTTAGGCAAACAATGAAGTCAGTTTCCACCAGGGATAAGTATACATTTATAACCTAAAAAAACAAAAGTAAAATCTGAACTCTATAATTCAACCACATAAACAGCAACCATAAACTAAGGAAAACACTCGAAGCTTCGTCCGCGTCAATCTCGCCCAATAATAACAGCATGATAAGTGTCTTCAAACTTTCTACATTATCCTCCTTTTTTACACGAATGGAATTCCTCCGGAAAGTAAAAGTACAACTCTTGTGATTCAAATGTCCACTTTTGTCGGAATCAAAGCTTCGTAAAAACTAATAACAGGCTTTCGATTTTTCAATCCCTCCCGGCATTGCGCACTTTTTCAAAGTTACATCAAACTCTCGGTACCTGGCACGCGCGCGCTTCCTTTTCATGAGAACAAATTGTCGCTTTCGTTAGGCGGTTTTATATCGCGGCACAATAATGTTTTACAGTGTCCCGCCGTCTTTACTCTCGATCTCTAAGGCAGAGAGAAATTTTATTATTGATAAATCACTCTCCGACGGAGAGCTGGTGGCCGCTTATTACCCATGTAACGCTGAATTTACAACCATCGATCACCGCGCGGCGGCGCACAATAAAACTATCGGCTTCTTTCTCTCCGCGCTTTCCACGGCGATGTCTTCTTTTTCTCCTCTCCTCTCATTCACTTTCGTTCCGTCTGCGCTTGCGACGCGCTTACTTTTTCCCGCTCGCTCGCTCGCTCGCTCGTTCTTTTATTTCTTATTCATTCGCGCGCTCGAGGAGTAGGAATGCATTAAACGGCTACGGCGAACTCGTAGCGATAAAGCACGACTCGACGCGCGTGCTTGTAGCCTTTTCCATAGACCTTATACACACGCGCGAGGGCAGAAGGGTGGAAAAGAATTATTTCGCTATGTTGGCGAATATAAATTAAATTGCTTTTGTCGAGGATCGCGAGAAACGAGAGGAGGGCTGAGAGACGAGAGACGAAGTCGCGTTGCGGTGTGGCAGAGGAATGCTTTTCTGCGCAGGAGCTTTTCAATTGTAATGAGCTCGCGTGTGAGTGTATGTTTTGAGAACGAAGCGGTGGAAAGTGAAAACGGGGCGGGAATTAATTGAATGTGGTTTTTACTCGATATATTTATGAGTTATTTTATTAAAATTTATGTTGCCCGTCGTGTCGTGCGGTGTATTAATTTATCTGAAATAATTTCACCGGTTATAGGGGAAAAAATAAGAGGTATATAGGAATGTTTCGCTTGTGTAAATGCATTTAATGAGTTAATCTAACGTGTGTAACTCAAACTTTCCTTACTACGTGCTGCTCTGGTAATTACATCGAGCGTTAATGAGACAAGTTAACTTATGTCGCCATTTCAGCCATCGGCAGCTAAATTTCCGGCCCGAGTATCTATATACCAACTCCGTGAACAAAGAGGTATAGCCAACTTGTAAGAAAGCCCAAATTTTTCAGAATCCGCTCGTCGCAACGTTTCCTGCCGAAGCCCGTACTAAAAATACCCTTACGAAACTGTCTCTCCGCTCTTTTCCACCGGCTATTTTTAAAATCAATTTTTTATACAGTCCGTCTCTCTGTCGCGCGTGCTCGCTCACAGCACACATGCACAGAGAGACAGGCCGCAAAAGGAAACGCAAAACTCTGCAAAGCTACTCGGCTGTGAGAAACACGCCGGAGCAGTAGCAGTCGCCGACAGCGTGGAGTGTGAAATTGAAAAAAGCCACGGACACAAACGCCGCCGCCATAGAAAACCACAACGGTGTAGCTCGTAAAAAAGGAAAATTCCCCTCTCCTCCTTCCCCTTTGCATATAAGAACACACACACCGGGCGAAAAGTCGAGCAGCTCGTTTAGGTCTTTGTTTAATAAAAGGCAGTGGTAGCGGCTGCCGCTGCTGCTCGCAAACAAAGGCTCGCCGGCTCAAATTAGATTTTCCCTGCGTCGGCGAGCAGCGCGCGCGGGTTGTGACGATCGATCTCGTCGTCGGGCGAGAGTGAGAGCGAGAGTCGCCGCCGCTCCGCGGGGGCTTTGTCCACGACTAGTGGCCGTTGAAATTGTCGTTAGTGCTGAAGAGTGTAGGGTTTTTTTTTATCGGGGGTTTTTATGGGGGAAGGAGGAGGTCGAGTGGCGGCGCGGTCATGCTTACAGTGTACTGGATGAGTTTGTTGTTTTTGAAGAAGGGGGGAAGGGCAGGGCGAGAAGGTTGTTGGATGGTGGTTGAATCGATAGCGGGGCTGGGAAGGGTTGTTGGAACAGTCGATCAAGGTTTATGGGTTTTGTAAGTGAAAACAGAGAGATCAGATTTTTAGTGTAAACGTTATGATACGAGGTTTGCAAAAGTTCATGTTGCCGATAGTGTGTTCTGGAATAATTTTGTTTGTAACGTTTAAATAAGCTGGAATTACGATCATTAAAAATATTAAAAAAACTTTGTAGATCATATGATTGTGTCTTACGCATACGTATACTTAAGTCTATTAAAAATGCCAGTAAGAAATTCGTACTTTCTGTATAATATCGTTAAATAAGTATTATTTCAGATCTTTACGTCTTAGAAACCGAACATTTCTCGTTTGCCAATAATCTTCGTTATTCTTCGAAAGTGAAAGTGCCATTACAAATAGACCCGGCGTTAAAAAGTTTAATTGAATAATGACTGGATTGCATTTTTAATTAAGACGAAGTTATTATTATATCGTCGAACGAAAGTAAAACATTATTATTGTCGAGTAAAAGTAATTTATGGAAGAACTCTCTAGTCGCCCGGCCATTTTTAACAAAACTGTCGTACTTTTTATCAATAAAAGATTAATGGAGGAAAACGATTTTAATACCCTCGCATAATTTCCGTTTAATGACCTTTCCCGGTACACCTCGCCCGCGTGCTATCGCGCGGTATAAACGTCGCGATCGTTTGCGCTTTACAAACGCCATAAAGTTTATAATATTTAAATGTTGTAACGCTTTTGTCGTTACCGTTGCGCAATTCCAATATCCATTATAAAGACCGTGCACCCCGGGCAGCTTTCTAAATTGCATTATATTATTGCGCCTGAAATAAAATCAATCGTTTCGCCAAACACACAGCACTGGCGCGGCGGCGGTAGCAGCAAAAACACCTGCAGTAGCACACACTTTTGTGCAACTCCTTTTTCTCCCCCTCTATTTAACATTTCCACAATAGCCCGTCAAAAACGCGCACGCGCGCGCTTTTAATTTTCTCCTCTTGAACGCGATTAAACCCCCGTGCAGTGCACTGTGTGTGTATATATATAACCCGCGGGTATACCTATATATATACTACTCGAAACAATGAGCTTCCCCGCGGGCTATTAAGTAAACATCGCATTCGAAACCAGCGACGAGCGCGCGCGCGCAAAACAAAAAGCGAAGAAAAAAAAAAGAAAGAAACTTTCTATGGTGAAACGGGACCACAATGGGTTGGCGCGCGGGAATGTCGCTTCAAATTCAAATGTGCGGCGTGTGCAAATGCCATCTGCGCGGCGCGGGTGCCCGCGCGACTGTGGCGATCGCCCTCGATTTTCTCTCGTTTCGCGAGACTCGGGCGAAAACAGTAGAGCGGAGAGGGAGGACCCCGTTTGTATACTGCACATTTTGTTTCATGAGTGTGTGTGTGTGTGTGTGTGTGTAGTATACACCCAAAGAGATATGCTAATCTCTTTTCTCTTTCGGGCCCTTGTTCGTTGCCGCGTGCTTTTCCCTTTTCGCGCGCGCGTATACTACTACTCTCGTTTTCATAAATACTTTCCTTTCATCTTTTCTTTCGTGGAAGGCCATGTGCTGCGTGTTTCGAGCTTTTCCCCCCCTCTGTTGTCATGCTAATCCGGTAGTTGCTTTCTTAAGCTGGCGCGGTTAATTTGACTTACTGAATAATATTGAATTTTTTTTTAATTAAAAGTTTAATGAGAACATTTGTCTCTCGTAAACATTTAGGTTTTTATTGAAAATTCATACCTTCTTGTAGGATAAAACCAATTCTCATGCGTTTGCTTAATTAGAACAACGAAGCTGCGTACAAATAAACACTCTTGTAGAATTTACCCCCGAAAACTTTGGAAATAATCGCCCCCGCTTATTTACATTATTTGCACAATTGACATTCATTCCCAAGGTACCTTGCTCCAAAAGGACGATAGCACGAGCCAACTATATCCCCTCATACCGCGGCCGTGCAAACATTAATTTCCACGGCGAGACTTTCCTTTTTTCCACCATCGCTCATCTCTATTACTCTCTTTCTCACGGCGCTCGCTCGCTCGCGCGTCTCTACCTCTCTCTCTCTCCTTCTCTCCTCTTTCTCCCCACATCCCTCGAGCATTTGAACTCGGAGTAGCCGTGCTCGTGAGTCCTTTGACCGGCCTTGAGCGCGCGGAGGCGTTCGTTCGTACATACATACCACCATCTCGCACACACTTGCGCTCGCGTGTACGGTACACACAAAAATCTCCGCTTTGTTCGTCTCTCTGGTCCTATACACAGAGAGCGCCTACTTTTTTCTCTCTGTCTCTCTATCGCTCGGATCTCCGCGCGCGGCGCGCGAACTTCCTTCGGGATGGAAAAAGTTTCAAGGCCGCCCTTTGTGCACCGTTGTTGCGTCACGTGTGTGCGCATGCGCGAGTCTGTGTGTTTTATATATACATCGTCGCGTATAGCACATACCTTTGGTCTCTGTGAAAATTCGCGCTGTGTATATATGTTCGTGTATATATACATAATACACCGTCCGATGAATTATCAGCGAGAGGTATGCGCGTGCCCATAGTGTTTAACCCCGCGTGCGCGCGCAGGGGGAGAGAAATGGCGGGAGATTTGATTTATAAGTGGCGAATCTTTTTCTTTTCGGCGCCGGTGCGCGTACGCGCGCGCTTGTAATTGTGCGAGATTTATGGTTTTTGCGGCCGGCCAAATTGCGCCGGGTTCGCTTGCTTTGGCGGGGAGTAATGTCTTGATAGCGGGGGATTATTTTAATGTCTTTATAAAATGCAACCTTTGAGGGGGTTGGAAATTTTTGAGATTTTTGTCGCGCGGTATGCGATGGGACGGTGTTGTGTTGTGTGCGGTACAAATTTAGCATGAAATTCCTGCTGCGGATGTAAATGAACCCGCTTGGCGGCGGCAGCGGTGGAAATCGTGGAAATTGTAATTAAAGTCGTAATTTACATTCGTTTCTCGGGATATCGCGTTTCACGCAGATATACGCGGATGGCTACGATAACTTTCAAAATAAACATCCTAGTGATAAAAAGTGAATAAAAAGAACGTCTCGGAAACCTGAGCTGATGAAAATTGAAAATTTATAAATTTTCGCTGCGTGCGCATCCAATGAATTCGCAATTTCCGCATAAAGAGTATATAGGAAGGGATACTACAGTATAACTCCGGACCGTAATCCGAAAATTAATCGCCAACATCATCCTCGCGCCGTAATTTATTCCGTGCATAATAAAGCAACGCGCGCATGCACGCGACAATGCGTCGTAAACGCTCCGAAATTGCCGGTCTAATCGAATTCCATAAAAAAAAACTTAACGAGCCTCTTTCGCTGCACACTACATACACACACACACACATATCCGCGAGACGTCGCCGTCTTGAAGCTCACGAGTCGATCGTCGATGCAGCGTGAAAGCGTCTGCACACCTATACATATATACACTCTCGGATGATTTGATTCTCCCGCGGTTTTCGATTCGGCGATTTATGGCACGCGGAAGCGCCTCCGAAACAATCGCGCCGTGCTTTTTGCACACTCGAAAATAATCCTGCTTCCTTGTGTATGTGTCTCCGTGTCTTTGGGTATGTATATATACGTGTGGGTTATTCGTGGTTCGAGTTTGAGAAACTGGTTCCTCGCTGCTGTTACTGCTGTTGTGTAGATCTTTCGCTTTCTCTTTCCGTCTGTGTGTATCTTCTTTCACTGGGTCTCTCTTCTCTGTGCCCATACACACCCTTGCACGCGATGCGTCGTTCTCCTTTGTACACTGAAAAAAAATGTTATATGTTCAAGGAAATCGGACTCGTTTCAAGTAAAATTTACTTAAAATTTACTTAAAATTTACTTAAAATTTTTTTTTCAGTGTATATACGTGACTGCGTTTCGGTGAGGTTCGCAAAGTGGAGTGAATATATATGTATTTTTGGTGGATCGTAACGTGGATTTAGTGGACGATAAAGCAGTAACTGAAAAAAGTATAAGTGGTTTGCGAAAATCATTATTAAGCCCTGCTGAAAATCATCCATTTTTTGTCCATTTGTCAAACGATTTTTCTTCCATTTTCTAGCCATTTAATGGCGAGTTGACCGAAATCGTTAGAAAATGGCTAGCATTTCACAAATGGGAGAAAAATGGGCGATTTCTACCAGGAAGGATTAGATATTTTTATAGATGATATCTTTATTCAAAGCTGATTTCCAATGATCAATCAATATCAAGATACGAAACATTAGTACACGCTTGAGATCAAATTATTACAAGCGTTACAGATATATTAATTCAGTAATGAGACAATTCTATTTTTAAACCTTGATTTTATAGTTTTCATTTTTATTTAAATCTCTGTTGTACAGTAACGTATAGCAATGTAGTAAAAAATATATATTTTTGTGTTGTTTTATGATCCAGTATCAGATCACATTCGATTTACATACAAATCTTCCCAACTTCAGTCGAATACCATAAAAAACAAATCTCCCCCAGAACAATAACATTTTTCAACCCTCTCGATCAATATTCTCACTCCCTCACTGTACTCCGTGTCGTACTACTCCAGGGTTATTTATTCTTCGCGAACTCCTCTTTTTCTTCTCCGCCGTATCTCTTTCCTCATACTCTCCTCCGGTAGTAGTGATTCAGCGTGCGTGCGCGCGCGCGGGCGAATCTCTAGCCCAGTTCGGCATAAATAGCATCCTTTCCTCGTCGTTCGTTCCCTCCTCGTGGGCGAAGAAGCGTAATTCCGGCGGCGCGCATAGCGATGTCCCTGAATTAGGTTGTGCGCCGTCGTCTGCGCCGCCGTCGGGCCTTTGTGCGCGCGCCGGATTCCTAGAGGCGGTGCTAGTCTCGTCGTCTATACGAGGTTGTTACGTGGTTGGGCTGCTGCTTCTCTTTTTGTGTGTGTGTGTGTGTGTGTGTGCGTGTGTGAAGAGCGTCTTGATTGTAGAGGTACGAGAAGTGGAGGATTGAATGTGAAGGTGGACAATGCAGGTGGGCTATTGATATGTTTATGACCAGGGTTTTATTTTTTGAGAATTATCACTGGAAGGTGGTTTTTACGTATAAGGATGCAAGGTGGTGGGCTATGGAAACGAAATATGAGAACGGTGTGTTTTACGAGGCGAATTTTTCGCTTTGGAAGTTTATAAGAAAAGAGACGTGCTGCAAAAAAAAGTTGCGCGAGGTAGGTTTTTTTAAAGTGACATTAAATTCTAGAGGTATAATAATTTGAACTCGAATTTTCGCTCGCTCTAGATTTTATGTTTTCCAACATTTCTTATGCACGCGTGTACCGCACGTTTATCAATTACTAGAAAGTACAGCATACACAGCGATTTACTCACACACTCTGTCTTTTTGTCTCGCGAGAGATTGTTACCTAAACCGAAACTTTCAATTTTGAATCGTCATCAAAAAAATACTGCTGAATTTTCAGAGACCGGTAATTCGTAATTGCAATGCACTTTTCTCAAATTACGGTGCACTTATCGTCATGTGAACTTTTCTAAAAAATAATTTGATAATTATTAGCCTGGTATAAGCGGACTATACTGCGCGTGCATGTCTCTGAATTATACAGAGTATGAAGACGTTTCGTCGTTGGCGAGGTCTTTGAAGCGCGTAGCGTAACGAATATTCCTTTCCAGAGTACAATTATGGTTTAGTTCCATGTGGTACGGCTTATCATTCGGTCGCTCAAAGCTTTTTGTTGTGTCGAGGGTATCGTATAACACATTATTCAAGAGTCCGCGGGACTGGAAAAAGAGCTGAGTTGAAGAAAAATTGTTTTCGAATTTGTATAATACATACTTACGCGCTTTGTGTTTTTCCGAAACTTGATGACTCACGTCGATTTCGACAATGTCAGTCAGCCTGATTTAATTAAACGAAAAATCTAAATAGGTCTCTACCGTTCTCTTTGAATTCTTCAAGAGTAGATAAAACAGAAATAAAAAGATATATTTATTTTCTTGCTACACATCGATTATGTATTACAACGTAATTTTTCTTTGTGTTACAGGTGAGTTACCGAATCCATATCGCTTCATTCCATCACCATTACGTAAGTTCCTCAAAACCTTTAATTTGTACATACTATGCAAAATCGGCCTGAACCTTCTTTTTAAAATTAGTACTTTAAACAAAGGCGAGTACACAAAGATCGGAATCTCCGCGCGCGTGCGCGGTCGTATATATCTACTTTATTCACCGATTCCAACCTGTCCAATCAAAAGCCTCGCGCGCGGCTGGCCCACACGAATCGAGGCCCTCGAACTGTACATTCAAAAACATCCTCGGCCCGAGTAAAAAAGCCGAGTATCGAGGAAGAAAGCGACGAAAAAAAATAAGCGACAGAATGCAAAATGAGGGTATCCCACAGCATCCGGCGAGAAAGACCCTTCTCTGTCTCTCCTCCGCTCTCTTTTTTCTTTTTTTCGGCCAAATCTTTCTTTCTCCTCTTCTTGGTCTTGCGTCGTACGTACGTAAGTGTATGCGAATCGAGAGAAGAGGCCCGAGCTTAGTGAACCGAGCGCGTGTACAGTAAATAAGCCGTGTGGTGTTGAACTTCTCCTGTGGCAAACTTTTTTGCCACATTTTTCGTTACGCAAATCTTTGATAATTCTGTATAATAGTGATTTAATTAAAATGCACGACTATGACGAAATCGAGCATAATTTTTTTTAATCTAATAAAGCCATTATTTGATTACAAAAGAAGTTTCAAGTATATATATGATTACATAAAGTGAAGAAAAACATATAATTTTTCAAATTATCAGAAATAAACAAAACCTTCACTATTTATAATGACAACGAATTATATTTCTCCATAAACAAAATTCTCCCACCTAATCTCACCTCACAAACCCATTCAACGCAAATCTAATCGCACTAAACCTCACTAAACCCCCGCAAATTTCCCTCCCTCTACAAAACCCCTCACCCGCAGCATGCAAAAAAAACCATCAAAAGTAAAAGTCCCCCTCCCTCGCCCCCCCCCCTCTCCATTCTTCGCGAATCCTCGCAAAAACACTCGCTGCATCAACGGCGCGTTTGCCAGGTTACTCTCTCGCTCGCTCGTAGCAGCTGTAGCACTGGTGGCAAAAGTGGTGGGGATGGGCGGCGTACGCGGCGCGCACACAGACACAGACACACACAGCCGGTATACGAGGTACAGCTCTGCGAGTCCGCGGCGCTCACGCCTCAGTCGGCCTGCGCTCTTCGCCGCGAGCGTTGCACGCTCGCTGTCTCTCTCTTAGCTCTCTCTCTCTCTCTCTATATAAAATTTCTCTGCTGCGAGTGTTGTCCTACCTCGGCTGGATATATACTTTATACAGAATATATATATATCGCGCGCGCGCGCGAGTGTTTGATAATAATATGTAATTTTTTTTTGTGTCGTGTATAGTGAGAGTTAATTGATTTTTGCCTGTCGGGAAGAGTACTTAGTAGTTCGAAACTGATTCGTCTAACTGGGAGTTTTCGTTGTTGTATTCGTATACAGACCACGTGGGTGGGAATTGAATATACGTATCCGAGCAGGAGTATATTGTAAACTGTAGACAAAACATCATCACCACGTGGAGGAAGAAATATACATATATAAACTATCCAACGGTCAGTGGTCCTTATCGAGCGTGCGATATGATAATAAGCTCGGCTCGCATTTCTACGTCGTATCGCCCGGCGTCATTGCGATCAGAGGCGGCGAGCCGCGGTGAGCCGCGCCGGCGCTGAGGTCAATCGCCGGTGTCTTCTTCCTCCTCCTCTTTCTTCTGCATCGTTTCTCTCCGGCGAGTAGTGATCATGACGACGGCCACGGCGTTGCTGCTGCTGTGCTGCTACTGCTGCTGCTGATCGAGCGGAAGAGCTAGCCAGCCGGGCGAGATTGCGAACGAGGGGAGACGAAATAAGGATGATGACCGCGACGACGACGAGGATGATGATGGCTGCTGTTGTTGTTGTTGTTGTTTCTGTCTTCTTGAGTACGTGAGAGGCACGCAAGTGCCTACCCGAGGTTATTAAATGGTCTTCGAGAAGATCGAGATGCGGAACCCGGGCTTCCTCTTCGAGGATGCCAGGCACGGGTATATACAGTACATCAGGTGGGTTCCTTTTTTCTCTTTTTCAACGGTTTTTTGCGGAAGCGGGAGAGACTTGTTACGAGCAGGCGATTTGTGGGATATCGAGGGAACGTCGAGGCTGTGGGTAATGGAAGGTTGATTTGGTTGATGGGGAAATGCTTAGCGGTGGTTTGACTGGCTTCTGGGTTGTGTATAGTTAAAATCTAATCGAAATAATTTGCATAGACTGATCTTAGAATATTCTAGGTTTTAATTGAGTCGAGGGAAAATTATATTGTCATTGATCAGTCGGGCTGCTGAAAACGGAAAGATGTTTGCATAATTAATACGGGCTTATCACTGAGTGTTCATACAATTTTCATTCGACTGAATTATAAAGGCTAAATTACAAAGTTAATTTTTCTTCCGTTGTACAAATATTTGCTCGCATTACATATGCTGTAAGAGGTCGTAATACGGTAGTATGCTGTTGATTACATTACTTAACTGAAATTTAACAAGATTATCTCTTGGAGTACATCTAAAGTGCAGGCTAAAAATATCGTATATATGTTTCATAAATTTTCAGGATGTGCTTGAACTTTTGTCTGTTCCTTTGGTATTTCCTTATCTGTATACGTATAATTTTAAAAAATAAACTTAAGCTTAATAGCACTGCAATTTATTGAAAAATATATACTCTAATTTTTAACTTTAAAATATTTTTTTTGCAACATAACGCTGATAAACATCAGCCACGCAGTGCTAAAATTACCGCTTAACAAGGTTGTTTTTAATCAGACACCCAACGACGTAAGAATTTTCTCACTTCACAATCTCGCTAAAAAATTGCATAACGAGGCTCTCTCATACACACTCGCTCGCTCGCGTTAAATTCGAGCGAAATCATTACCTCTCGGAGAAACGTCGGCCGGCGGAGTCCACTTGCCCGCGCGCGTGCATTCATTCAAGTACATAATTAAAGACAGTCATTTGCGTTTCGCCATTCATCTTTCTCACTCGGCTCTCGTACACGTACTACTACAACTGCACCGAAGGACGCTCATTCGCGCAAAATCGATGCTCGCGAAAGTGTATTTTCGTCCGGCAGCCGAAAGCGGACTCTCGATCTCTCTCTCTCTCTCTCTCTCTCTCTCTCTCTCTCTCTCTCTCTCTCTCAAGAGCGAGCGAGCGCAAGAGACAGACAATTTCCGTGGGATAAAATCGTAACTCCGTCAATTCGCGCTCGTGAGGACATCTAGGACGTATGCAAAATTCAGCCTTATAATCGTTTTAGCGATGGAAGTGGGTCATCGTCGTGCGAGCTAGCGAGAGGCGATCGATACTCTGAGGCTCGCGCGAAATCTATATGAAATACACTTGTAAAAGGATAATGAAATCGATCCCCGGGTAGTCTACCGCGAGTTAGTAGACTATGAATGGGCCGAGTGATTGATGTTGCTAATGCGCGGGTTTGTTGTGTGCCTATCTATGTATGTGTGTTTTTTCATATAGAGTTTCTTTATCGAATTATATTGCCGTTGTCGAGGATGTCTTTTTATATCGGCTTATGAATATTAAACGGTTCGGGGATGGTATAGTGGCTCGGAGTCGGGTGAAAATGTATATATAAGTTGCGCTAGTGGCTGAAATATGCAGGAAATTCAATTATCTGGTGTGGAGCGTTGACGATGATAGGTACCGTGAGATATAGAAAATAAATGAAGCAGTAAAGCGTACGAATGTGTAAAATAAAAATATCTGTCTTCTGAGGAGAATAAATTGTAAATCTAATCACTTTTGTTCTTAAATTGACTTCTCAATGTCTAGCCGTATATAAATAATCGAAGTCAATCAGATTCTGTAATAGGTTTGATATTTAAATATAGATTGGATCAGAACTTTTCAAAAGTCATTATATTTAACTTACAAATGCATGGGGGATAACTTTTTCAATCTGAAAGTCAATTATTTAAAAATTAAAGCCGTTCAATTTTCATCTCATGTTCTCTTATCTACCGCCAGATAGTTTCCTTAATTTTAAACATTAATAAATTGCTATTTAAGATCTCAAATGCAAAAACAAAGTACTAAATCGCCATAAAAGTCCAATTTATTAATACACCTCGCCTACCCTTAATAAATAGAACCCCGAACCAGCAATAAGTCGTAAAAACACTCCTCCAGTGCGTCACACTTGGCAACAAGACCAAAACCTTATCTCCGCCTCTCTCTCTCTCTCTTCCTCGGGAAACCCAAGAGCGTATACAGACACACACACAGTACAACAAAACTGCGCGCGCGTAAACCTCCCCCATAAAGCCAAGACACAGGCAGCACACAGCATCAGCCATTCCGGATTACATCAGTGAGAGACAGTACACGCATAACGCGCGCCGCCACTTTCCATTACAATAACTTCCATCCGTATACTCATGTCGTGTCGCCTGTACACGTGTATATACGTATATCGCTCGCGATCGGGCAATCCCCGTGCATTATATCCGCGCGCGCGGCTGCAAGGAAATTTTCGCTTCGGGGAAAGAACACACCGCGCGCGGGGGAGTATGTAAGTGGTGCCGGGCGACGTTGCTGGCTTATTACGCCGCGCTGGTCGCTGTAATGACACGCGTGTGTATGTGTATACGGCCGGCGCACGACTTTTGCGCTAGGCGCTCGGGGTGATTTTCGAGAGACAGAGAGAAGATCGTGAGTCGGCGGTAGCTGCAGCGCAGAAGAGAGGAGGATAACGAGGGAAGGGTGTAGCTTTCCGCGGAGTTGCTGGGTTTCTGCGGCTGCGGTGTAGTTTAGCGGAGTAGGAGAGGGAACGGGAGATGAGGAGAAGGAGGAGCTGGTGGTGCATTAATGGATTAAAGTTTCTGTTTTCGAAATAAGTTGCGGGTTTTATATAAGATTCGCTCGCTTGGATAAGGTCTGAGGCAGAAGTAACGGGGCTGTCGCGGCTTATTGCGTCTTCGTATTTCAATGGTTGGAATTTTCGAGTAAATAAACAAGAGAAACCGAAAATTACGAACGCAACTAACGACCCAAAACATGCGCGATAGGCGAAATTTATGCAACACGAATATGGGAGATGGCAGAACCGCATTAGAAAGCAATTTGCCATCTGTCTATAAAACCCCCTGAAAAATGACCGCATGCGACCTCTAAACTTTCCCCGAAACTGCACGGAAAATAATCCCCCCTTTCCCGTACCCGAAAATACGTATATACGCGAAGTCACTGTACACCAGCAGAAATCCTCCAAGGTCCTCTTCCTCCTCCTTAACTTTTCTCGACTTCCACGTGACTCTAGCTCCTAAGTATCTCTCTTTCTCCCTTATCCCCTCTCTCTCTCTCCCATCGCCCTCTCTCTTGCAAAACTGCGTGTACGCATCCAAGAGCCGTAAATTTGCCGGGGGTTCCACTCTCTCCTCGCTGGTACCTGCCAGCAGCCCGAATACACACACCGGCGTCTCTCTCTCTCTCTCTCTCTCTCTCTCTCTCTCTCTCTCTCTCTCTCTCTCTTTCTCTCTCTCTCTCTCTGCTTTTAAATAAAAAGTGGGCATCGACCGCTCGCTAGCTCGCGTCGACCCTTCGCACGCCGCTGCAGTGGTGCTCAAACGCTCGCGACACTTAGGCGAGCGCTTGCGCTCGCATCGATTTTATTACTTTTGTAGCGAGAGACTCTCAAGTGTAGGAGATCCTAGGCTGTGTATTACAGCACTTCCTGCTTCCTTCTTTAGTGTACAGGGGGGAGGAAGGGGGGGCTTTCAAATGTTTAGAGGAGGTCGCGAGTGCGAGAGAGGCAGAGAGGTGCACGCGGAATTTGATGCGAGAGGTAGAGAAAGAGAGGGAGTGGTGTGTAAAGTGGTTTTTAGGGAAAGACGTTTACGTACAATGAAATATATAAAATTTATAGCGGGAATTGAATTTGGAGTTTTTATGGTAAATGGATGTAATTGATTCGTATAAAAAGGTTTTCACTTGTATTTGAAGAACTTTTATAAATGATTAAGTGTTGAAAGTGTTTTCTGCTTATTTGTCGTTTATTATTTTGGAAATTATAATGTTTAATAAATGAGTTATAAAGCTATTGTATATTTCAATCGCAAAGGTACTTTCATTTACGGGTTAAAACTCTTTTCAAGTTTCATATTTTATGATTTAACGTTGAATGTGATCTTTTAATTAATTGTCATTCATATTTTATTGCCGTCGAGATAAAAGAAAAAGATAAAGTACATATTTAATGAGGTAATAAACGAAACTATATTAAAATTTCCATTAATTTTTATGAAAAGACACTCACTTTGTCAGTTTAATCTGTAAAAAAGAGCATTTTCATCAATTCATCTATATAATAGTACATTTCGACACGGGTGGGGAAGTCGCACTAGTTTCGAACGGTATTTTATACCACGAGCGCCGAAAAATCATATCAAAGTTGTGATTTTGAGGTTAGAGTGGTATAAAAGTTTTATATCATTCTATTATTTTATAAAAAATAAATTCTAAAAAGTAAATAAATAAAATAAAGTAAAAAATAACACAGTCGAGTAACGAAAAGAATCCTCGTGCAAACTGCGATCACGGAAGCTTCTCGCAACGAAGAACTTCTTTCTCATGCGAATTAGAGATGCACCAGTCGTCGGGCCCCAAAACGCTCATCCATACACACCATGATAGGTCCAGTCGGCCGAGCGCCTCTTATACACACGTCTCTCGGTCCAAATTTCGAGCAGCTCGCTGCTGCCGGCGGCCGAAAGCGAGCGCGTGGCAACGCCGCACAGGCTCCGGTTTCCGAGTGTGTCCTTCGGGGCCCAACGGTCTCTCTCTCCCGAGCGCGCACACACATACACACACACATATATATATATATAGACTCGATTTCAACCGTCGGAGTTTTTACCTTCCGCGAGATAGACAGCACGTGCTAGGAGAGCAGGTTGGCGTTTTTTACGTATATCTACGGTTGGAGGAATGGAGAAAAAATGTGGAGAATCATCATCGTGTATTTTCCGGTTACTCGGTCCGTGACGAACACGACGAGTGTGTTTTATACGCGATGAGAGGTTTTTTTTCTGGGGGATATAAGGTACGCGCGCGCGTGAATTGTTTACACGTGTGTTATGTATGCTGATGGGCTTTTGTGAGGGAGTTAATGTGATTGTTGGAGAATAGAAGGAGAACGTTGAGAAGTATTAGGAGATTTGAGGTGGAGTGGAACTTGAGATTTTTGTCTTTTATTTGGACAAGTTCCTCAAATGATTAGATTAACTGTTGACTTTTGAAGGTGTTTTGTACAGAAAATCATGAAAAGCCTCGTACAAAACGACTGAAACTCTCACACGTCGGACTAAAAACGGAATCACCTCTGCCCACTTCTTTCTTCGACGTCACTGCTCGAAATGCCTCCGTTTCGAATTTCGCGTATCCGGCGCAGCCAAGAGTGCGCGAGCGCAATATCCCCGTGAATCACCCGCTGCACACAAAAAGACCATCAACGCACACCGTTACCGCTACCTCTAGCAGTACACATCACCCACAGACGTAATCCCTTCTGCTTGCACTCATGCACTCGTGTAACAAACGCACGCATTTCGAAACTACACGCTCGTCTCTCTCTCTCTCTCTCTCTCTTTTCCCCAACAGCGCCTCGCGCACTCTGTATATACTACACTAATCTGTCCGGGTTCTCCGCTCTTATCAGTTAGCCTGGCTTGCTTAGCCAGTTTCGGTGTGTATCTATCTATACGTGCTCTCTCGAAGGCCGTGAAAAAGAGCAACGAACTCGAGATACACGCAGACAGCAGCCTCCCTAACCGTCGTGGCGACAAAAATCAGCCGTGAATAAAACGCCCGAAACTATGTTGTAGAGGCATGGCAATTCTAATCGCACGAGCGCGCGCGACGTTCGCATTCGAACAATGGAGATAACGAGGCCGGTTTCGCGCGTGCAGGCGTGTATGTGTTTATATATATCGCGGAGGTTATGTTTTGTCGTGTGTCGGCGGACTGTAGCTATGTGTACATGGATGTAGTGCGGGGGATATAGGCTTTGCATGTAATGTGTTTTAAATTGCTACATTTACATTTCATTTCGAAGCGGTCGAGAACCTCTCCTAGGCGGCTGGCGGCGCACGCGCGTATTTGCCTGTCGGCTAGTAAAATATCAATAATAATATTTACAACTGTATTTACGTTTGCCGGTCAGTGGTGTCGCGTATTTGCTCACCGATACTTCGTATATTATAAATATCGATTCGTCAATGCCACATGTGCTGATATCAGCGTTTAGTACGCTATAATAATGCTCCTTTTTTTCCAATCGTCGGCTATCGCGCCAGAAGCCGTCAGCAAAAAGTGGGATTTTCAAATTACCCACCATTATGTAAATTCTACGAGCGCAAAACATCCTCTCTCTCTGTCTGTTTCTGCTCAGCCTCAATCAAAGAATAAAACAGCACCGCGGATCGTTTCATTAAATCATCGCCGTTACGTGTTTTTATATCTTGTCAAATAAACCACTCAACGCGTATCGACAAAAAAAACCAATGCCTCTCCCATTCAATTGCCCCGGCTAACCTTAAACTTCCTACACGCATACACGAAAATCCCTCTTCAAGGCAATCCCCCCTCGTCAATACACCTATCTCTCTCTTTCTAAATCCCCGCCGATCTGATTTCAATATCAGCGCTCCCAAATCTCGACTTTTCCCACAACACCTCGCTAAATCTCTAGCTCTGTCACTCCGTATACAGGGGGAAACGAACCAGTCTGGAATTTTTCCCTGCTCGCGTTATTTACGTATTTTTCACGGAGAGCCGCCGCCGCCGCCGCCCGGCTGTCAGTCAGCTGATGCTCGACAGCTGCTGCGCTCGCCCGCGGGGCAATTACGAGTGCGCGAAAGAATATGTCCGCGCGCGCACGGTAAATCCTATAGCCGTGCAGCTCCTGAATACACTGCAGACACGGCTGAATGCGCGCCGTGCGAAGTTTTGTTCGAGGGGGTTTGTTGTACAGTGTGTGTACGTATGCGAGAGCGCGCGCGCATGGGTTTATAGAGATAAATGCGAATTATACCAGTTCGAGAGAGAGACTTTATGCGCGGTTGTATGAAGGTTTGTTGATTTTTGTTGGTGCACGTGTATTGAGGTGGTGTTGGGGATCGACCGGGCTTTTAGGATAATGGAGTCAGTTGGGTAAATAATGGATTTTTGATAATACTTGTGTGCTGGTGGATTGTAATTTGTTTGCTCGACTTTTTCAGTACTTATATCTCAACTTGTTGAAGATAGATAAAATATAATCAGTGAGATTTTTCTTTGAATGCAATATGTTTTTAAACATTTTCACAATCTATATACACTGAGAAAAATGATGTATTAAAAATTACTATAATATATAGGAACGTGGGGACAAATCTCAAATACTAAAATTATTACTATATTTTATAGTAAAAATTACTATGTACATAGAAATTTTTATTATGTATATATCAATTTTTACTATAAAATATAGTAAAAATTTCGGTATTTGAGATTTGTCCCCACATTCCTATATATTATAGTAATTTTTAATACATCATTTTTCTCAGTGTAGCGTGAAAAATTTCTCTACAACATCATCGTCCAATATTTACAAGATTTAAAAACATCTAAAAATCTACTTAATGAGCAAAGATCTTTATCACAATATTTTTTTTTCAAATTAGCATATCAAAAATATTTACGGAGAGCACTTTATTTAGTCTACTATACCATCCTCATGTTAATGACTCCCCCCCCCCCCCCCACACAAGTGATAAATGAAAATCAAAGAAAAACAAACTTATCTCACCGCACAGCGCAACGGCGCGTGCGATCGTCACGTCCTCGTCGCCGTCGTCGATCGCCCCCCCCCCCCGTATATACACGGTGTGCTCGTACTTACATATTACACACACACACACACACTCTGCAGAATTGCAATGCTCGTCGCGGGCATATGTCGTGACGGCGTCGTCGTTAGTCGAATATCCCAAACCGCGTCATTGCTCCACTAAACCACATACACACATTAGCGAAAATCGTGACCACGCGCGAGCGGCGGTCCTCCCCCTTCACGCGTATATATTATTATATCGCAGCGTTTGCCGATCGGTACTCGAAGATTCCACGCGTCGCTCTCCTCCTATGAATATTTATCGCCGACGCGCTGCGCGAGAGTGAGTGAGAATGAAGGAGAGACAAAGAGAGAGAGAAAGAGAGAGAAAGAGAGAGAGAGACAGAGACGAAGGAGTAAAGAAGACGAGAGCAGCACGTCGGTTGAGTGTATAGCAGCGCAAGCGCGCGCGGCGATGGCGGCGGGTCAACAAACTCGCGGCTTTGAAGAGAGGGAGAAAGAGAGGGAGAGAAAGACAGAGATATGCTCGATGCTCAGACTGCGATGAGCCGAAGGATAATTAAAACTTGCCGTGGCTTAATTGGCGGGTATTTAACGGATACGTACGCTCGCGCGCTGTGTAGGGTTGGGGGAGAAAGGGAAACCAGAGACGACGACGACGACGTCGGTGCGCATATATAGAGCCGAGGAAGGGACGATGCGACCTGTACCCGCGTGCGCGTGTATGTAGAAAGAGAGAGTGAGTGGTGTACGTCGGTGTATAGGAAATTTGATGGCCGCGGCGCGCGCTGCGGGGAATTAAGCGGCCGTTTAGAAACCGGTTAGTCGTATGTATACATGTATATACATACGATTTTTGACTAATTTCCGACCATCAGCTGTCGATCACATATACTGCGCCGCCGCCGCCGCGCAGAAGATGCACGCGGCATAATTACGCTACGGTAGGAAGTAATGAAGCGGTGCGGCGTGCGCGCGTCGTCGTGAAGTGAAATTTTATTCTAATTAAAATCGTAAACAAAATGAAAAACGGTTACGGCTGTAATTAGTTTCTCCTTCGCGGCTAAGTGATGCCGTACATTTTTGAATGATAAAATCAGTTTTTACTGCCGAAACGATTGAAGAAGAAAGAAAAATGTCTAATGACGAAGGTAATTGCTGATTAATTATTAATTTATATATACGCGCGAGATTGAGCACGAGTTTTTGCGCCAATTTGCGCAGCTATTTTTGCGTGGACGGAAAAACATCACAATCGAAAAAAAAGACAACAAGTAGATTATAAAACACGTTACACAAACTGTAATTATGAAATTTTTTAATAAATTCCAGCTCTAATTACCTTCTTTAATACGATTAAAATTCATGAAACGATGACCCACTTACCAATTCCTCCAGACTGAATCATACCGCATCGTATATCTTAACGATCCTCGCACACATAAGCCCACATACTCAAACTACTCGCTCCTTTATACCATACCACCTAGAAATTCCAAAAATTCATAAAGTTCAATGTCGCTCTAACCAAGCTACTGTGACGCCGCTCATACTTGCGTAACGCACTTGCGCGTATATACATATATACTACTCGTAATAAAGAGCGAGCGCGCATAAAGTATTAAGTAAGAGTTGCGCCGAGGCTCTCTCGCGAGCGCGATCGATCCCGACCTCGGATTTCCTTTTTTTTTCTTTTGAAACGCACACATCGGCGCGCGCGCGCGCGCGCGGACCTTGCGCGATGAAACGGTTAAGCTAATCGCGGCGAGCGCGCGCAAACTCGAGCGATAAGCGGATCGTTGCCTCGGATTTGCGCAATTTCACGTGCAGTTGCACTACGGTTTAACGAGAGAGCCTGCGTGCGTGTGTATTATATACATACCGAGAGGCGCGCGTTGTTGTGCGAATAGAAAGACAGAGAGAGAGTAGAGATGGATGGCGTATTAATAGAGTGCGTTTATTATTGAATTAGGGTTAATTATATTTATAGGGAGCCACGAGCGAAGGAATTTTCGTCGAAGGTTGCATATATATGTTGCTTCGGAGCGACGCGCGCCGTTGTGCGTTGTACGCTGCTATTTTATTCTGTGTATTACCATAACATGAATTTTAAACGCGTATACACAAAGTATGGGAAAAATGTCATTGGAAATTGATGAATACTAAATTTTGAGGCGAAAGGTTGACTGCGCGCTCGCGCGAGCTTTAATTTACGATGTATTTGAAATTCGAACGTTAATGCTACGATTTTCTTATATTCCCCGCTGATAATTTATGTATGAAATAGTGTAGACATAATTGACTGAAAGAAAGAGGAATATAAACTCATTACTGGATACTTTTACGATCGGCTGCGCGAAAGCACTCGTGGCACATAAAATCTGTATAAAACGAAATAATCATATAATTGCACTTGCAACACGAAACCCCCGCACTACAAGACACTTTTATTCCTTGTCATTAAAGAATATTAAACCCGCGGTGTACATGGTGTTGCAAGCCGCGCGTTTAATTCCATCGATTATCCGCAACATAGACCCCGACACTCCTCAACTCTCCGCGACGATAAAATCCGCGCGCAAAACTCTCGATTCCCTCGGCAATGATTTATTATACTCCTCTGCCGATGAAATAAAACAATTGCTCTCTTTGAAGCGTGCAAAAAGTCGGGACAATTACAAAACCGCGCGCGAGAGATGAAAAATCGAACTTTCACTCCGCATTTCGGGTGAAAGTTGTGAGTGTGTGTATACACGAGAGGCGACAAACCAAAATCCATCGAAATGAAAGGTGAGAGAGAAAAATGGCCACAGGCAGCCGAGAGCGTCGGGCATTGATTAGAGCGCTTAGAGGCGGCGTTGCCGTGGCGACGGCTGGCCGGTCGCTCGGCACAACACGCGGTCGAACTTCTGGGATGAGGAACACCGCGAGTGTGAGAGAGAAAGAGAAGAGGATGTGCTGTACATGGAGGCCGCTGCTGCCTAATTGTTGTCGAGATTAACTAATGGCCCAGGTGGGACCGAAAGTTTTGGAAGGGGTGTGTGGAAATTTCGGGGACTGGCTGGTGGTAATTTAGACTTCAGTTTCGAACACTGGTAAGAGCTTTTTAAAGGAAGAGATGGATGTATGCTTTCTGAAGCGTAGATTGATTGTTAATCAAGTTAAAAACTGAAACAAACTTTAATGTGCTATTTGATGAAACTAAAATATTTTTTTTTTTAGTTTGTTCTTTTAATCGCTGTTACTTTACGATAAAGATTTTTTTAAACTTTTAATACAACTGCATGTTTGAAAAAAATTACATATTTGAAATTCCGAACGTTCATAATGAATGAGATATTAACCTCAAGTTTATAATTTTGATTCGAATTTGTCACAGTGGTTTTAGTCGTGACTGCAAGAGCGAGAAGTGAAGAGATACAGTTATTATTATTTTTAAAATGTTTTATATAGCCAAATTCGGCTAAACCTGAAAATAGCAAAAATCTTTCGTTCACTATGAACGTTCAAAATTTCAAAATTTCAAATTCTAAACTTGCTTCAAAAAACACAGAATAAAATATTAAAAATTGTAAACAAAAATAGATTTGTACAGGATAACCCGCTAAATTTAACTCAAATTTTTGCATATCAATGCGTTATATACCACTACGATGAACTTAAAGACATATACATATATCAACAGTCTGTAGAACCAGAAATAAAATTATAAAACCACCCAAGTGTTCAAAAGCTGTTGGCGATAAAAACAGTTATATCAAAGCTTGTCAAGTATTTAACTGTTTGCCAAAAAGGGATCCAAACCTAAAAGCTTTAGACATTACCAAAAATTACAACAAAACAAAAATTAAAAAATGAGTAAATACTAATATATTGTAGTGAAATTTAAATCTAAATAAATAAATTCGCAAGTTTTGGACTGGTTTTATATACTAAAATTGTCAAATTTTATATTTATATTTATACCTGTTTTCCTTTGTCATTGGAGATATCTTAATTTTAGGTTAGTTTAAGTTAGTTTATAAGTGATTACACCAGACCTATGTACAGGTAGCATTAACTACCTCTATATAGGATGTTTTTGCTACTCCAGACTTATTATGTAAGTCTGGCAGTCAGCAAACGATAACATGTATTACTAACATAAGTATTACTCTGGCTAAATTAATAAATAAATAAACAACCCAATCTCCAGTATAACGCAAAATTTCGATTTTGAAACTTCGTAAAAAGTTAAAATACCCCTATACGAAACACATACATTCCCTTCAAAACACCCACTGCCACCTACCCCATCACTCCAAAACCATAACACCCATTCCACCCACCAACGTCCTATTTATCCAACTAACCCGCAGCAGCAGCGGCGGCAGCCGATCGACTCCTAGTTTCCACTCCGCTATATTCTCGCGCCATGTACACACGCGCCACTTCCTGCCTCTCGTTACGCTAGCGCGCGTACACGCATGCATGGATAATACGGGCACGCTTACATATACATACATATACGCTATATTATACAAAGGTCGCGCGCGGGCATCAGACTGCGTACGTAGCCACTTCGGCGTCGCGCGGCGAGTATGTGAGCGAGTTGATCGATATGTCACTGCCCCGAGGATTCGTTGCCCCCTGGTGCCGCTGCTGCTATAGCTACAGTCGCGTATAGGGGACGTAGTCTGGACGCGCGTACACACCCTTGATACTGAAAAGTATTTTTTTTTTCTTTCTAGCTGCAGTGGCGACGCGATTGAACGGAGGGTGGTGTTGTGTTATTCAAATGGGAGTTGTCTCGTGGGAACGCAATTATTATATGGGTTTATTACTTGGCGGATGGTGAATGATTGAGTTGTCTGGTAACGCTAACAGCAATTTGTACGAAAAATTTTAATATTTACTGGTATATTTATCGGTTTGTCTTGAGCGAAATGTATACGTGTTAACGTTTTTCACGACAATTTAATGATTCGTTTAATGAGCAATGAATTATCAGGCGTAGTAGGATATAATTTCGTTAAGAACTTGTTAATGCTCCAGTGAAAATTCAAACTTTATTAGGCATTTAAAGAAAACTATAGAATATTAATCTCGTCTGTTATGAAGGTTAACGTAATAATCGTTAAAGTGCTGGAGAGAAAAAAAAACTAAATCATCGCCTAACCTAATCGTTAGATACTGCGAACATAAAACCACTAAAAGCATAAAATACTTTACTATAAATTACCAAAGAAACTTCTGCACCTTCCCAGACTTGAGCGCACGAACGTTTTACACGACTCGTAAAAGAAGTGAAATTCAGTCAAACTTTTATGAAACCTCCTAAAGCTACTTGATTCAGTCATTTCAACGTCAGACTTATGAATTGAAACGCACCGCAATATCCTTTCCACCTTCAAAAAAAAAAAAAACGAACAGTTTCACGTGTCTATACATAGCGAGAGAAAACTTTTTACAGTCTAATCTCGCGAAATCATTCCTATAAACACATATATCACCTGCGCCTTTTTTGTTAATTAAAAAACTTATCATCGCGCGTCTACCTTGCAACTTTCTTCACTTCAGCTCGGGCGAGAGTAATAAAATCCGAAACTAGTAATCCTTGAAGTATTGACTCCACGTCGAGCGAAAGAAGCCGGGATCGATTATACACACGGAATCGTTACTCAAACAATTTCCCGTCGTTTAAAGACGTCATTAAAATCCTCCAAACCCTCCCCCCCCCCCTCTCATTCTTCGATGACAAGACGAATTATACCCTTACTCGCGGAACAACGCGTGCACCTAAATATCGGTATAATAAAACTCAATCCAACCACGAGAAAGAGAGATAGACAATGACGATGAAGTTCGGATTACAAAGTTTCTTTTCACCGGCGTCGTGGTACCTGATCGGATCCGGAAAATGACTCTCCGAACCTCGCGCGCACGGGATAACGCGATTAATAACTCCAGCCCTCGCTCATTGATAGGCTCGAAAACTTCTGGCGGCGCACGAACTTCATTTGACTTCGCCGTCGCTGTGTTATTAGTCGCTGTGTTAGTAGTCTGATGAGGTTTCAAAGTCCTGTACAAGAGGAAGAGGTGCGCGAGGGAGGACGGAAAGAGCGATAAAAAAAGAGATCAGACACGCAACTCGTAAACGTCCTGCGGTGCGCGCGTTTGGTTCCGGCACATTTAACCTGCCGACGACGAGCGACGACGCGAGAGGACTTGGCAGCTCGTTTATTTTGCCCCATTCCTGGGGTGGGGCCCCTCCTCTCTCTTCCAACTTTTTTTTGTCGCGCCACGTGAGCTCATATCTCCTTAATCTTTGTTCTTTTAAAGAATCTTGTAGGTAGTTTTTATCCTTGATTAGTTAGTTTTTCGTACGTACTTTACCATTATTGTCATTCGGACTAATTTGTTTTATTCATACTGTTCACAACTGCACATCTGTTGACCCGCCTATAAATTAAACTTTAACTTCACTCGGCGATTTCAGCGTTTATCTTCACACTCACAAAGCCTTAAACCTCACGGCTTCTTCCTTTTCGTTGTCATTACTCTCTTCCACCTGGCTGACCAACTCTGGCTGCACTCTCCGAAAACCTTAACCTTCCGGGCGACCGAGCCACCGATCAATCGTGGTTCCTCTCCCTGGTGCTCGTTTCCTCGCCTTTTCATTCTCTCCCTCTGTCTCTCTTCTTCCCTCTTCTTCTTTTTCCCATTTGTCAACTCGAGCGTCCTTTCCTACACACTACTCTCTTCCTCGCCTTCCCTTTCTTTCGACTCGACATCCCTCTCTTTTCTCTTAGTATTTTCTTACCCTCGGCATTGTCCCTCGTATACTCTCTCTCTCCCTCTCGTCTCGGGTCGCTTGATGGGGCGCTATTGCTGGTCCTTGCGCACACATCAAGACAGCAGCAGCAGCAGCAGCAGCAGGCAGATGAAGCCTTCGTAAAGCCGAGGGTATGGACCCGCGCTCTCTCTCTCTCTCTCTCTCTCTCTGTTGCGCCGGGGCAGTATGCAGTCATCTCGATTGTAACGGGGCGAGGTCGGAAACTTTAAGTCGACTGAATAGAGATGCAGTTTTGCGTAGTCAAAGAAAGCACATGTAACTGTGTTCGGGAGATTCGACATGGTTAGCTAACGTGATTTATCTTTTTGCAAATAATGGAGGTTTTAAAGTGGTTTAAAGTCGTTTAATTCTCATTTGTAAAAATTACAATTTTTAGGTACGACCGCTACTCGGGAGGGCCTTATAATTTCACCAGAGCGAAAATTGTCGGAATTCAAATACTGAAAATTTAATGTGTAAAAACCATTTTCCAGTCAGAGTGAGTGGGTTTTAAGCATTTTCTGAGATGTGTGCATGTCTGTACGTCCGTATGTAATCAAGTTACCTGATTATCTCAATGAATTTTCGATCGATTACATCAGAATTGCGAGCAAATACTTCTTTAATTATTCAAAAGGTTATTGCTCTCCCAAGCAGCTCGCGTTCAATGATAATTTTTATTGAGGGTGTAATAGAAATGGATTCGTACACCATAGATCCTTTAGTTATACCTACCCGGGGGTCCTCTACTGAAAAAGATCGATGAAAAAGTTTAGGAATACGAGCACAAAGAAAAATTTCAAAAAATAGATTATTAACCCCTTAACTGGCAATGGATGATATATGTACAAAAAAAAAGTCGTGCCAAATCTGGCAATGGATCATATATGTACATATTTGAATAACTTTTGCAATTCTGAACGGATTTGGACAAAACTTGGTATGCAACTGTTTTTGAGGTCGCTGAATCTGAATCTGACATCAGAATTATTATTTACGGCTACCAGTTTTGGCACGAAAAGTTGTAAAAGTCGCACCAATTAAGGGGTTAAGCATAATGTCTAGAAAAATTAATTTTAAGTTAATATCTACACATCTATCTGCTAAAAGTAATTAAAAGACACCTTTTTTCTATTGAGCATTTTTTGCTACGAGCAATATTTGCCAATACAACTGCGAAAAAAACCTAAAAAGGTTAAAAATAGACGATTTTCGGCTATAACTTGACAGGATTTAACTTTACACAAATATGTTAAATGTAAAAGTTGTAAATTATAATAAAACAAAACTTTTTCCCATTATGATTTTCATGTACAGCCAATTCCTGACGAGTTAGACCTGTAGAAACGTTTTTTAATGCCTAAATACACCTGAAATAGTCGATTTTCGCTTATTGTTCAAGGCTTTTACTTTACACAAATATGCAAGATTTTCCTGAGAAGTGCGGTCGTGCCTATAATGTAAAAACGAAGTGTTTACATAGATAGCGGGGTTATAATTTTAAAATAATATAAGAATTTGTAACACAACGCGCACTTATCATACATATTTGCTCGCGTTTGTTTTACAAATTATAAATAATACGGAAAATATTGAATTTCAAACCCTTTATATTTCAAACGAACGTGCATAATTGAATAATTTATTACTGTATACTTACAGTAATTAAACTATATATATCTTGAACCCTTTTTTTTAATATTTAACAAAATTATCAAATAAACAACACTCTTTTTCTAACAAAACACGAAGAGAGCCCTCTCTTTCCCTCTTAAAGAACCAACAAAAAAGGCGGCCGCTGTAAAAAAGTTTAACGCCAGAAGACCTTAAAACCCCGTCTAGACATCCACCATCGGGGCAAAGCCCTACTCCATCCTGCGCACACACTAGCCAGCCGCTGCTCGCACAATGCATCCCGACACACTATACACGCACAGAGAGTGAGAGAGAGAGCCTAAGAAGGGGTCGCGCACGCCCGTAAAAGCCTCTCTCTTGCGCGCAGGATGCACCTCTATACACGAGGACTGCTACTTGGCGCGTACACACACATACACCTTCTTTCTCGCAGGTAGTACGCGAGAAAACCGAGCCGGCCTATTGATTTTGGGGCCCTGCGCCGAAGGTACATGCATGTGTGCTACTGCAGCTAGTCTCCCTGTCTTACGTAACGTGTGGTTTATATATAGGGTGTAGGGGCAGGGAGGGGGGAGAGTTTATATGCGCCGAGTTTATGCAAAACGCGAGGTATGTATATGTATAGACGCAGACGCTCGCGCACAGTTTAATGCCCGGCGAAGCTTCTAGCTTTATGATGGGTAGTTTCGAGTGAGAGAGGCACAGAGAGGGAGAAAGAGTGGTTGGAATGTTGCGAGAGAGGAGGATTTTTCTTTCGCTACGGTTTTTTGGATTTTTTTTTTCATTTCCGAGAGAGGAGGACTGTGCGGCATTCCGCTCCTGGGCGAGGAATTTTCGCGCGAAATGGAAAAAATCGAGCTCGTACTTTATGTGCTTTATATGTTTTATTGTATCCCAAAGCGATGTGAAGGCAGCTTTTTTTTTTCTTAATAGAAGCAAAAAAATGACATGTTTGGTAAATATTTCACTTTTGTGATTTATTTGTTATATTAGAGTGCAGATATGGGGTAGACGATACGTCCTCTAAATTGGAATTAACCGCTGGTAACTGTTAAAGTGAGAGAACCATATGATTAGCATTATTCATAAAACACAAGGCCTCGCGAATTGTTATAGCACATTTTACTCTTGCGACATTAAGTACAATATATATAATTTGCTGTCACATACACGCGAAAGCATGCTATTACACTTAATACCTCGGCAATTCACTTGTTTCTTCTCGGAATCGCCGCATATATATTCCCATAATCCACGTTCCCCGTGCGTTTTTACAACTAAATACTGCACCATTTATCATTATCTCTTCCTTTTTTTTATCCCCGCTTTAATCATCATCCTCTGCAATATTCATATAAACGGTCGCCTACTGAAACCTGATCCATTTTTAAAACCCCTCACCCCTCCTCTCGTAATAAATATCCCCGTTTTATAACGAGCTGTCCTCTACACAACCGTCAGCCGCTAAAAAATCATCCTCACCAAACAACGCGGGATAACAAAAAAAAATCCCTCACCGCATTATCAGGGCGAACGCGCGCGCGCGCGGTAACCGAGTAAAGCGCGGCAACGCAATTTTTCCATCAGCGTCCACGCGGCAAAAAGATGCAATTACATCCACGCGGAGATTCTCCCTTCCCCCTCCTCCAACACACAAGCACGCTGGCGCGCGTCACACGTATATATATTTATCATCGTAATAAAGCGCCCGGCGTAACGCGATTCCACGGGTCTCGGTCGCGACCGCATCTCGCGCGCGCGCGACATTTGGCCTTGGAGGGACAAAGGGGCTACTTCGCGCCCTGCGTACATATATACGTATCGATCGCGCAGGGATATGCGTATGCAGGGGTAAAGAAGCGTTTCTCTCATTGTGTATGGTGGAGAGGAGGTGGAGGCCACAGAGCGAATACTACGCCGTAAATTTTTCGGCGCTGTACCGTGTCTTTGTTTCTGCACACATGCGGATGTATTGCGTCGTGGTTGCCCGGAGAGAGATGCGGGGGGTGCTTTGTTTGTGTGTGATGTAATTTAGCGCGGGATGCGCAGTTTGTTAATGTCGGAGCTGCGTTGATTTGATTTATGGAAGGACTGGGATAAGGGCTTGATAGAATTAGCTGGATTAAATGATATTTTAGTCTGTTGTTAATGCTGTACTGCGTGTACAAATTTTTTGTACAAATGTAAAATTTGTTTTTTTTCTTAATCTATACGATAAACTTAATTAGAACGTGTATACAAGTCATTTCATTTCAAATAAAATGTTGTTCTTTATGTATTTTATTGTTATTTATACACAACTTTAATTTAACAAATCATGTAAATCATAAACATACAATTAATAAGTATTTTTCTTTTCTGTTTCAGGTGAGTTCACGTCCCTCAATTATTCATTTACTTATATGAAATTGGAAGCGGTGAGTTCGAAGCACATTATATTGATTTGACCCAATTCAAAATGGAATATATACCGACAATGAATAATTAGGTAACTTAATTAAACTTCGCCGAACCTTCGAGCGCATAATGGACACGTGTAATCAATGTAAAGCAGCACAAAGTTCAGCGCAAAACTTCTGATACACTCTGTTTATAAAGCACGCTCTATTCGCGTCGGGTATTTTTCCTTTGCAAATAAAAATATTTTAATCATGAAAAAATCCCTGTGAAACGTGTATTTACACAACTAAAACGTATGTATATATAAAATATTCCCCTTGTTTCTAAAAAGCAAGTCATCCAACCACGAGTAACACTCATTCCGCATTACCCTTTAACAATGTCAAACGAATCCAGAAATACCTCGCTCCGCAGCAGCCTCCACGTTTCATCGACTACACCACCGTCTCTTATGCAGAAGCGCTCCTCAAACATTCAGCAGCTGACTCGACTCTTCGAACCGTTCCCGCACCTCGCACCTGCATATTTCACGACAGAACAACCTTATACACACATCTCTCTCTCTCTCTCTCTCTCTCTCTCTCTCTCTCTCTCTCTCTCTCTCTCTCTCTCTCTCTCTCTCTCTCTCTCTCTCTCTCTCTCTCTCTCTCTCTCTCTCTCTCTCTCTCTCTCTCTCTCTCTCTCTCTCTCTCTCTCTCTCTCTCTCTCTCTCTCTCTCTCTCTCTCTCTCTCTCTCTCTCTCTCTCTCTCTCTCTCTCTCTTCCATCCTCTCGAACGCAAACTGCATAATATACCCTAAAAAGAAAATCCCTCCTCGTTTTCGCATATAGCGAGGTCAAACTTGGATCGGCTGCAGCGACCTCCTTCTTTCTCTCCATCCTAGTACCTATACTCGCGAAAATAACGCTACTTATTTTGCGACGACTACGGCGGTGGTGGCTCACGACGACGACGAAGCGATTTTGCCGGCGCTCCGCGAGAAATCGCCGCCGGAAACGTGCATGCAGCAGCAGTAGTCTTCGATCAGTCCCTTCCCCCCTCGCCGCGCTAATTCCAGAGCTCCGTCGAGTGGAGAGTGTGTAGGCACGATCGGCGAGGGATCGAGGTGGTTTGCTTGGGCTATGTAGCGGGCAATTATTATTAATCGTAGGCTCTCGCTGCTGAGTGGTTGGTTGGGTTTTTTTTTTTGGTTGGTTTTCGATGGGTGGTCGTTTTGGGTTAGATGTATGTACCGCGCTGTTCGTGGAAAGGTTTCTGGGTTATTGTTGTTAAGTGAACTTGTGTAACTGGTAAATATAGGAGATGAAGGGGTTTTTTTGCTAGGAAGAGTGGTAGGGTAATGTTTTAATATACGAAAGGAAAACATTTTATTTGGGATTTTAACTGCACAGTGGATTGAAACAGTACACGAGGCAAAATGCACAAAATAACAGCTCGAAATGCGTTGTTTTTATGTACGTATAATAAGTGTTTGTTTCAACATCTCTGAATTCACGGTATTCACAGCTCGAAATTAAATGCACAGCCGGAATAAAGACTTAAAATTCACAGCTAAATTTACATTCTACGACTATTATAGCTAATATTATCATATTAAAATTCAGCCTTTCACTTTTGAACACAAAAAATTACGTCTCGCACTATAAGACAATAATCCTGCGTCATTTCCCTTTTCCCGCGCGTCTCTAAAAAAAAGTGTCGCCTCTATATCGCCTTAAATCCTTATCTTTATGATTATTGCCACTTTTATGCGTTATTAATTCGCCGTCATTGCCGGAATAACGATAACGAGGCGAATAAATTAACCTCTCGTGCATGAGTACGCTATACACGAAAAAAAAATGTTAATCAACATCTCTCTCCCTCTCTTCCTCTCAAATCCTTGCGCGCGTCTCCTGACCTCAGCCAACAGTTTCGAATTACCGTACGTACACATATAATACATACACACACGGGCGCACTTGTTACGCATAATTAAGCCGGATGAATAAAACTCGCGCTGCGCTCTCACAGCGAATCCGGTTTGTTTGATTTCTCGCGAAGGATGATTCGCGGCGCGCTCTTTGTCGTGCCGTTTCCGGCTGGACCTTTTTATTTTCGCGACTTGCACCGCGCACTCAATGACGTATTATATGTGTGTGTATACGCGGGGCTGCGGCTCTCTTCCTGCGCGATTTCAGAGCGGCCTTTCGGTTGCTCCACCTCCTCCACGTTTTCGAGGATTGAATATACATGAAACGCCAGTGAAAGAGAGGAGCGCTTGTCGAGATTTTATGTATATATTTCCTTTTGCCAAGAGTTGTGCGCGTATATGCTTATATTGAACTTTGTAGCTTTTTCTTTCGAGTGCGCGTATCAGCTGTGGGTTCTGTAATTGTTATTGAAATAAAGTGTAATATATTGCGGAGCGAGCAATGACTTTTTTTTCAAAAGAGAGAGGTTGAAGAATACACGCGCATAAATCAGAATTTTGTACAAAAGTAACTCGCATGCATAAGTTGAATGCATTGCTATTAATTTTAAGAGGATGTAAAATATTATTACACGCGGGATCTTTTTTTATATTTTATTTACAAGCGCTGTGTGCAGGATTTTCAAATATTAGCGGAATATTCATTATTCATGTTTGAAATAATGTTTTTACATTAATTTAATCTCCGCCAACCTCTGAGTTTATTATTTATACTTCATTTAAAATGATATTGGCATAGTATAATTGCAATAAATGCGATGAAATATTAAAAAGTGAAATGACTCATAAATTTAACGAATTACAATTTCCATTTAATATCGTCGTCTTTTGATTCTGAACATTTTTATTTATCTATTATTAATTTAATGATATTAAATGAATATCACGACAATGTCAATCAATAAACTGCACGCTATACTCCCATATAAACTATTGACAACGAGTTATCCGCACGGATTCATTCCCTTTAATTAGCTGATGGCACACAAGTACGTAAAGTTCAGGGCTATAAGCGCGCAAATAAACTAGCCACCCTCTCCCACCCGCCGAGGCCAGAAAATACATTTATCCATCGCGGGGAGTCAAGGTTTTTCCTAGCGCAAAATAAAATTTCACCTTTATTTCCTGCGGAATGCGCCGAACCTTTTCCCTTTCCATCGTCTGCGTGCGAGCTCAAACAAAGAAATCGTTTCGGCGCATGTACGACCCCTCGAAATCTTTCGACTCGAAAGCAGAGAGAGTGATGAGTAAATCGCTTTACGGGGGGGAGATTCGGCGACGTCGCGGCAGACGTCGGATTTGTTATTTCGCGTGGAAATGGCATTGCGAGACAGCGGCGGCGTGGAATCTTTCTTCTTCTTCGCATTAACAGCCCCCCCCCCCCCCCGATGACGACGATTTTTGCTGGTTTCCGGTCCCGTTCTGCTTCTAATTTGATTTCGGTGGTGTGGTTCGGTGTGATTGCACTGATTTGCAAGTCTATTTCGGGGGGAGAAAAGTTTTGTTTGGTGACTATTAGGAGCGCGTTTGCTTAGTTGTGAAAGTTTCTTTTTAAAAAGTAAGAATTTAGTATTTTAAGTGTTGATAATGATTATGAAATGTATTTCGAGGATAATAAATTGGTATTTTTGAGAATTTCAACTATATATATCATAAATTTAATACTAATGGCTATAAATCAGTTTATCTTCAGTCTTAAATGACGGTAAATTATGACAGGAGAGAAAATATTTCTATTATTCAAATTAATGCAAAGAGACCGCTTTAATCAATAAACTCGATGCTCCGAACAATAAAAATTGAAAATTATTGAAAAGCAGGAATATCAATTCCCCTTCTCGAACAGGCGAGAAATCGCGAACTGGTCGGCACAGTTCTCGGCATCCTAGACAGCTTTTATTAAAAGTGGGCCTCATTAGAATAATTTCCGCGTGCCCGCTGATTTCACCATAGCTCTAATTTAATTAAAACCGCGAGGCGAGATAAATCTTTATTTATGATTACATCAACGCCTCCCGCGAAACTATGTCACCGAAAACAAAACCATAAGCTCCTATAAATACCTCCCAGCGTTCGCCGCCGCTCGCTCGTTAATAACCGAGACAATTACCATCGACGCGAGACAATCGGATATATATATATATATTCTCTGGAACGAAACTGCACGAGAGCCGATTGAATAGATAGGATCGGAACTAATCGCAGACACTTCGTCGAGATTATTCGCCGATAAACAGCCTGCCGCCGCCTCACGATTGACGAATCCTACGTCACTGACCTAGGCACAGATATCTACTCTCCGGCCCTTGAAGCGGAGAGAAAGTTGCTCCCCCCTCAACATCCGGATACGGAATTTGCGAACTACATCCGTCGAAAAAGAGAAGACTACTTGCGAGAGACGAAGTCAGCCGATAAGCTTCGTGAAGTCTCTGTATGTGTATATATACTGACCTCGGGGCTGGATTTCTCGCGCACGAGTGGGCGTACAAGAGAAGCGAAACAATCACGCGGTAAATCGAAGGGGGAAGTTTCGCGCGGCCGTAACGAGATATACGCAGCGGTTGGTTATTTACACGTGTTAAAGTGCGTGTAGGTTTCACGTAGTTTTCGGCCTCTCGTGAAAGTGTCTGTGTCCGTGTGTCGGCGGAAAGAAAGAATTATCGTCGCGCGCGAGAGAGCGAGACTGCGCGTCGCCGGAGATTTACAGCTGCGCTCGTTGTGATATGTTTATTATATTGCGTCGGGGGGATCATTAAGATGTAAAATGAAACGCGTTGTTCTCGCGCGGAGGTGCGCGAAAAAGGCAAAAACGTATTATATACCGCCGGTCAATGGCGCGCTGAGGCGGTGCGGGTAATTGATCGGTTGTAAATTACTTAAAGTAAATATATTTTTTTTTTTCGAGAGTGTGCAAACATTTTACAGTCTCAAGCCGCTCGCTAGCGCTTTTTTTCGGAGTAAATGCGGTGGGCGTTCGTAAAGATATCGTAGGCGTATCTTAATAAATGTAGCTGCGTGTATACACGCGTTAACTTCCTTTAATTTTTTTTTTCTTCAATTTATCGTAAGGAGAATTTTTCCAAACGTTCGTTCGCACGCAGGTTAAGAGATCTGGCAGTTTTATTTCCCTTCGAACGAGTTTTCCTCTTCCCACGCTAAAAAAAAAGAACTGCACGAATGTAGTCCGACGACCGCAAAAGCAAACACAATGTTTCTCTCGCTGAAAGCTTCCTCTATATCGCGACGCTCAATCCATTATATAAAGAGTGCGAGGTAGTTCATACATAATCCCAGCTACTCTGACACCGGAACTACTTTACACGCGGCTGAACCAACTTTTTTTTACCCCTATTACACATATAATTAGATAATTCGCAGCCTCTTTGTCTTTCTCCAGCTCCCACTCGCGAATTTTTTTCCCCTCTTGCCTCCGGAATGACAGTTACTTCCTAAAGAAGCGCAAAAGTGTCAGCAGCGGTAGCGATGTTTCACATAATTGTATCGCGTTTCACGTGAGAGAGATCCACTCGCGCGCAATTGTATTCCACCGTCGTCGGCGTGTCTCGCTTATGACTCACGCGCGGTTCTCACCTCTGTCTGTGTACACGCATGTGGATAAAGATACGAGACGCCGACGACGTTCGATGCACGGCACTGGGTCGTTTTTCTGTGTGTATGTGTGTTTCCTCTTTCGGTGCAGTCGTTCTGTTTCGTTTGTGTGCCGGGCGGCGGCGGCGATGCTGGTGGTCGTCAAATATTGTGGCCGTTCATTAGCGGTGCCTTTTGTTATGATAATGGCAAGGCTGACGGGTTCTCTAAGTGCCCGTGTTTGGTTAGTTAAAAGAATGCCGAAAGTTAAATATAAAAAGTTTATTGGACTTTTGCTGTATTGTGGATTCTAAGGAATATCGAGAGCTTTTTTTTTGTTTAAACTTCTTCGATGTAAAATTTTTTTTTATCGATGAAAATAGTGCTTAGTTAGCTTAGGTATTAAAAATCTGTCAACGCTTTTCAAATGAAGCCATGCGAATAGAATATAAATTAGCATGACTGCGCGGAATCGCGACTTCATAAACGCTTTTATATCTTCGAGTAAAGTGTATAGACGCGGAGTTGAACGCTTCAGAATCTACAATTTAAACTTACAAACTCATGCATTAAGATATGTTTAATGGGCGCTTTAAAAATCATTTTCACTTGCGTAATATGTTTGCTTTCCGTTTTTCAAATAACTTAATTACCCGGTATATTAACTCTTTACTACCACGGTTACCTTTTACAACCTAAAACCCACACACTAGAGCAAAAAAAGAAAACACTAAATATAGAACTCCCTTCGGCTCGTTTGAATTTTTTAGCCGTTTGTTTGTCGGTTAATAATTACACGGCACATATCGGCGTTATTGTGTATTGTAAGTGGAACGAGGAAAAATTAAGGACAGTCGCGCGGCAGCAGCAACGTCGTCGCTCTGCGTCTTAATTAAAAAATCGCTCTGGTCACCTACTAAGTCCCCACTTGTATATACGCACGCGTGCGGTATCAAACAATGAACGAATCTGTGCTAGAGAAACAGGCGCACGCGCGTACGCTCGTGAATATTACAAAACAAAAAGACAAAAACGTTCTCAAGATGTATATACACACAATATACAATATCTGGGCGACAAGTAGACGCGTACTCGTATATAATACACGGGTACACACACGGGCCTTTAACCGTTACAAGAGCTACTAATTATACTAACTGCTCCTTGCGCGCGCGTTTGCGAGGCGCACGTGTCGAACATGCGTATCTCTCACGCTTCTTGTCGACACATTCTGCGCGACGGAGTTATAATAATGTCATGTAAGTCGCAGAGGCTCTTGACAAAGTCCCGGGTAAAAGTGAAAACAATTTTGTTGAGGCGTTAATATTTTTCTCGCGCTCTCTGCAAAACAAGGATGACTGTATGGGCGATGCGATTGATACTTGATTTGTTGGAATTATATGAAAGTTCAGACTTGAAGAAAAAAAAAAGAAAACAAAAATATAATGTGTCAATTTGATGGATAGAAATAAGTATAATTCACTTTCGAATCCGCCTTTTAAATACATGTAAAAAAGAAATTCCAGCGAAATTGAAAGTGTTCGCATATAAGCTGTATTTCGGTTAATCGGATTTCAAAATGACTGAGAATAAGACTTTAATGTATACAGATTGACGCTTATCCTTTGAAATTTTAAAAGTAAAATATACACAGATCTCAGCATTTCTCGAGCCATGAGTAAAGATCAAACTACGTAATTGCTTTTGACGCAATAACAGTAACGACTTTTTAACCCTCTCCTTACAAACATTAACCTCCTCGCAAACCCATACATTTACTTGAACCGCCGTGACTGTCAAATTAATTACCCATGCACGCGATTTTATTATTTCCATAAAAAAGCGCACAGCCTCAAATTAAATCCCGCAACGATAAAAGCCACGGCATCTCGCATGAATTCCCATTAATCCTTCCCCTCTCAAAAAATCTCGAGCAACAACTTACACCCGTCTGCATAACCCCATCGGCCCTTTTCGATCTCTCTCAATAACACTTGACCTTGTCAGGCCCCGTTCACCCGCAGAAACCATACTTCACCGAAAGAAGTAGCCTCGCGCGCGTGCCATGCACGTATACGAAACTCGCTTTTATTTTTTTCCCCCGACTGTGTATTGTGCGAGTATAGGTATAGGGACGGCGAGCGACGTCGACGTGGGAATCGCGCGAGTTTCAAAGCGGCGCGTGCTGCCAGACTCTCGATTGCGGACAATGCCGGAGCAGCTCTTTTTTATCCCCCCGCGCGCGCTCGGGGCGTAATTCGACTGGTGCGATTGGCCGTTCTCACGTGCGAGTGATCAAACGCCGTAGCTGAGATTGTGTACTATTTTCGATTGGAACTAGAGGTGGATGGTTTGTGGGTTGTAGGGCTGGGGGAGTTGGTGGCGTTGGGTTGTCTAATGTGGAATTAAGTATGTAGATGTGGAAAGAGTTGGTGAATGGTATTTAGGTATATGTTGAAAGGAAAAGTTTTAGGATTCGTTTTCAATTTACGATATCAAGACTTGACTGGATGGAAATTGTGGATAAGGCTTTTGAGTACTTGCTGACGGATATGGTATTAACTCAAGCCGTTAGTTGATCTAGAAAATTTATTTACATCTGAAAGGTCGAAAATGGTACTGATAGTGTAATTTCTCAATATCGCGTGACTACATGTGAACGTTTTCTTTACTTGAAATAGGATTTCTACTCAAGTGTATAGAGTTTTAAAACACTGTGATAAATTTAATTACTCATATCTCATTTTTACAGGCAGTACAAACTTTATAGCTGATTTGATCAATTCCTTTGATTAAGGTCTGCCAATATGCACATAAATGCATAAACGTCAAAGTAATATTTCAAAATTTCATTTAATCAACTTTTCTACACTTTCATCAATTAATATTGGCTTCATCGATGTAGTATATTTCTAAAAGACGTCTCTTGACATCGTATAAAAATAAACCACAACAAACTTGTACTGTGCTTTATTTTCAACGATGCACCAACGTCATCAGTAGCTCCACGGGTTTAATTCGTGGACCCATTAGCACGTGACTTAATCGCGTTTCCCGTTGAACGGCCCAGAAAACTTGCGCGCGGATTCGCTTTCTGCGCCCTCGCAATCTATCCCATTACGCGAGCCTATACCTGCGACGATTCCGTTGATTAATCCCCTACACTTGACTTTTTATGTACTCCTAATTCCGGAATCTAATTGAACTCGATTGATGCCGGCTGCAGTCAACGTTTTGACGTTGTATATAGATACCAGTAGTCGCGCGTTGAGAGTTTATTAATTGAAGCAAGTAATTTATCGCTTTTCTCGGAAGACATGTGTGTATTAAATTTCTGCAATTGAAATCGTTATTTTTGTATTGTATACACTGTGTTCTCTCGAAGAGATATATTCGAGTATTGCACATATCACATAAATATTAAACTATCCGAACATCCATCAGAGTTTGATTGCAAACCGCAGAGCTGTAAACAGCGCGTATATATATACTCGTATACGATTTTGCAATTCCCTTTCTCCGCTAATCCATTATCGTAAAAAGAGCCGGCGGAATACATTGGAACTCGGAATCTCGCGCATTAATGGGGAAGAATGTTTTGTTTGCCTCTCATGCAGTTTTTTTTTCTCTCTCTCTCTCTCCTAGCCGTATAAATCAGAAAGCGTGACTTTCGCTCCGGCTGTATCAATTGATTTGAGAATAAATCGCACTTCGACAACTCAGACTCACCGAGAGTGCATGCAGCAGGCGCGCCTCTTTTTTAATCTCAATAAACTGCGAGTAGCGCCGTAATTTTGCCATTCTCATTGTTGCACCTTTTTCTCGCGCGCGCGTTCTAATAAATTGCGCCTTACTTACATCGCGCGATACAAAGTTCCGTGTAAATCAGCACACACACGCGCGCGCGTTTTTCCCCTCTACGTGAAGTAATTTGTATTTGAATTTTAATCAGCATCTCCACGGTGATTCAGATTTTATTTATATACTTCATCCGCCTTTAATAGAGCGATTCAACTAAAAATATTCTCCGCCTTTCACCCTGCACGCTGCTCTTCTCCGTTCCCATCGTCATCGGAAGTCATCAAAGGACGAGTCGCGCTTTCGCGTGTTATATACCCCCGATGCGTTCATTACTTGCGTAAGACCCTCTCGCGCGTCGGAATAGCTCGCTCGAGAGATAAAGGAGCGAACGGGAGAGAGAGCGAGAGAATCACAATTGAGCATGTACAGAGGCGGACGCGCGAGCGCGCGCTGCAGTGTCTCTGGAACGCGGATGCGCTGCCGCCGTGCTGCGCGCGTGTATTTTTAGTGCCTATCCACCTCTCTCTCGACGTGCGGCGGCGGCGCCTCTTTCTGCGAAAAACTTTTTGTGCGCCCGCTCGATCGCGAACGGAGTTGACGGTTAATTTAGGGTTGGCTGGTTGGTGGTTTGTTATATAAATTTAGTAAATTGTAGGAGTTGTATTTTCAAACTATACGGAAAATTATATTAATACTTTCACGTGACTATATATAAATAAAAAAGCTTTTACAAAGTAAGGGGGAAAAAAATTCTCTTTTAACAAAAACCAATAAACATCAAGCTTAACGTTTCTCTCCTATATAGCATCGCAAAATTTCCCCGATGCACGCACTAACCCTCGCAAAACTCACCGCCAACTCCGCTTTTGCTCCAATACGAACCCCATGGTTATTACACGCCATAGCGTTCTCTCTCTCTCCTTATGCTAATACACGCGCTACCACACGAGCTACTTTGCGAGACCTCGCTTATAAAACTTTCGCACTGACAATCGAGCGTTCGCTGCGCACACCGCCTCTCACGCACGCGCATATAAATATACACACACGGTACGCGCGCGCGATTCGCGTTACAATGCGCCGTGCATCGTTCTTAGAAGCGATAACATAATAACGCGCTCTCGCGCGCTGCCGCATGCAAATGCACAAGCGCGCGGGGGAGACGATACGTGACAGAAGCAGCTACGACGAGGGGGGAGGAGGTCGATCATAACCGCGAGAGGGGAGTATAGAAGCTATCGATCGTCTACCGGCCAGGAGTGGTTGTTCGTTCCATTGTTGTTGTTCCTGCTGCTTCTGGCGGTGTGTGTTGTTGCGGGTATGTGACGTCAGTGCATCGGCTTCCGCTATGCAGTGCCGCGGCTGTCTCTGTTCTGTATATGTTGCCGCGGAAAAATTGATATGATTATGAGGGAGGGAGAGGGGGGAGGAGATTCAGTGATGGGTTAGTGTATGGTTGAAAGGTTTTGAAATTGCGTTAAAAGTTTTTTATTGGCATGCAAGCTTGTTGTTATGAGCTGTGGGTTTCAGTTAAAGGGGAATTTTAAAACGGGTGTAATAAAATTGTCGGTTAATGAAAACATTTCAATATGACTTGCCAAAAGGAGTTTTTATATTGAAACAAAAATTTAATATTCGTATATTAATAAGCTACCAATTGCACAGTTTATTGCCATAAGATGTCTTGTACTGGAAAAACACGATTCTGAGTCATCGTAACAAGCTACCTCTTCTGCCATTACCGAAGATTATCATTTTTTTGTTCTTCCCAAGCCCCGACCTTCGTCATTTTTCCCGCATTCCACACACACTCTTTCTCTCTTTGTCTCCTCTCTCTCTCTTTCTCTTTCTCTCAACTGGAACTCAAAAACGAGTTTTACAATCGAATGGGGCTTCGTGTCGCGCGCGCGTTCGTTCGTTCGTTCATTCGGTCTCGTCGTCGCCCGCGGGGAGAACTACGATGCATCCGCTTTAAAAAACATTTAACACGATTCTCTACTTATTCTAAGTAGTTCCAAGTAGCTGCATTACGAAGAAAATGCGTCGCGCGAACAATTATCGTAACTTTGGGGATTTTTTCCCTCTTCTCAAACGCCTTTGGCGCATTAAGAGCTTCCCGATAAAAGATACGGTCTTGCAGGAAAATCTCATTAGGGAATTTAGCGGACACAATTCGCGTGTACTGTCGCGACAGGTGATTACTTTCTCGAGATTTTGAGAGTCTTGAATTTAAGCGTATATTTACAACCTTGTTGTCGTTCGTTAACGGAAACCCCTATCTTTACAAACAGTAGTGCACGCAACAGCCGTAGAAACCAATAAACCCAGAAAAATCTTTTAAAAACCTCCGCTAATGAAAGCTACAGCCGCATTTAAATCCGATGACAAATGAAATCTCGCTCTGCCTAACGATGCACTTGACGCATTCCACCTACTCAAACAAACGAAAGTAACAAAAAAATAAGCATCACTTCGCCACCGTCAAAACGTCAGCGTCATCGACGTCGTCCGCACTATAGCTTCCATTAACATATATACACCTCGCGCATCCAATCAGCGCATTTATACACGACGCGACGGTCAACCATTCGAGCGCACTCTCGACGAAAGTGAAACCCGCAGAATCTGCTTAGAGCATCGCGCGTCGTGTCGCTGCGGCGCCGCGGGGAAAACAGCAGCAGCAGCGCTCCCACAGTGAATCGTTATATACGTAGAAAGTGTTAATAAACCAGACGCGTTGTCGCGAAACAATAATAACCCTTTATCTTCGCGGTAAGCGACGTCGTACATATAAGAGGAGTATGTGCATAATCACGCGACTGCCGATATGTACGCGCAGTGCTCATTGTTGCGCGAGATGCGCGCGATCTTAATTGAGTATAGAGAGGGAGGGAGGGAATGGTTGGAATAAAATTATCGCGGTGAGTTATCAGTGAGAGGAGGAACGCGGAACGGCGCAGTATAGTAGCAGAAAAGCAGCTGTGATCTCATGGAGCAGCGAGAGAGAGTCGTGCGCAGTTCTGAGTAAGAGGAGCCGAGGGTCGCTGATGAATGTCGGTTTGTGGAAACTTGCACCGAGACGATAAGATCATTTTTACGGCCAGGGGGCGTCGCTTTTTTCCCTCTCTCACTCACTCGTTTAGCGCTCGGCTTGTTTTCTGTAATTAATTGTACTAGGAAGATGAATGATTGTTATTGCGTGGAGGAGATGAGCAATTGTGGCTCGTTGAATTGGGTTGTACACTCGCGGAATCGTTTGTGCGGGAAAATGGTTTTTTTTCTCTGCTAGCTATGGGAATGTATACAACAGGTTTATTGTCGATTGCGGAAAGTTGGTTATGAAAGGGATATAGTGGTTCGATTGTTCGCAGACAAGGTTACGCATGCGCGTGCACTGTAGTGCACGTGAATTACATGTGTTCGCACTTTGGAACTGAGGCGCACGTTAACTTGTCAATAGCATCAACAGGTGTATTTTTAAAGGATTTCAGTTACGTAACGGGCAGTATTTGGCTCGGTAAACCCTGCGGCCATGTTGCTGCGAATCTAGTAAAATTAGAAAATTTTAATAAACCACTATATGTTGCGACAATTTTACTAAAATTGAAAAATTTTATAAATAAATCTGGTATTATACTTATAAGAATACTCTTTATTGCTAAATTATTTGCATTTTTAAAAATTAAAATAATTTCGTGATGTATATTATGTATAACCTTATACATATTTCCTTTATTTAACCAATACTCCGAACTAAAGTCTCTTACAATCAATTTTCTGTACGAAATCAATAATGCGCACCAACCTTTCATCCACGTCGACTATCAAAAATCACGAACCCGCAATAAACTTTTAACAACCTCCTGCTTCCTATCTCAAACCTCTCTACACACTGCAAACCACACACTCACCGCGCTCACCCAAAGGCCAAATCCACAGCTGTCTTCCCCTTTGTCTCGTATCTCTCTCTCTCTCTCTTTAACCGAGTCTCGCCGCCGCTGCCAAAGTTCGAACGATTTCCCCGAATCTGTCTCTCTGTCGGAGGGAAGCCGCGGCGCGCGTTCCGTCCGCTAATAATA
Source organism: Torymus aiolomorphi (assembly GCA_036365515.1). NCBI lineage: Eukaryota > Metazoa > Arthropoda > Insecta > Hymenoptera > Torymidae > Torymus > Torymus aiolomorphi. The sequence goes on along the minus strand of CM070873.1, from coordinate 240,898,096 downwards.
TCCTCGCGACGTGCACACATTTACACACACGTACACACACACACATATATATATATATATATACGCTAGCGTGGGCGCGTGAGCGTTTCTCTCTCTCTCTCTCTCTCTCTCTCACCTTAAACTCGCGAGCGGCGCAATTTTAGTATCTCGTCGGACTCTGGACACGCCGCTTCTGCGTACACACTCACACGCGCGCACGCGCGACGCGAAATTTTTGTGAGCTTTTTTTGTTTTGCAGTGCGCGTGTATGTATATGTAGAGCTCGCTGTGGTTGTGCGCGACATTGCGACACTTTGAAGTCGTTTGTTTTATTGGATGTACGGTGCGCGGGCGCTTTGAGGTGGAAGAGAGGAGAATATTACTTTGAAGAGAGAGAGAGGGTGCGCTAGGTAGTTGCATAAGTTATTGACAGTATTTTTAGCTGTGGCGGTGATTCTTCGCCGACGCGGATAATTGCTCGGTAAACGCTACACTTTGTTGTACAAGAGAATATAATTTTCTAGAGTGATTTGACGGTTTACACGAATTCTGCATTTTAAAAATAAAAGACACGCCGATGTTTGTTGTTTTTCAAAATATGATCTAATTAGCATTCTTGGCACTCGGTCAACAGAAGTCTCTAAAATTCTGCATTTCAGCGTGTTGGGTTTTAAAAAAGAAACAATAATGCTCTATTTTCTATTAAATTAATTATGTAATTCAATGAAATTACAAATTTCAACATTTCAAGTTATATATGTTCGAATATCTTCATAAAATGCAGAAAAATTTTTCGATACAATTTCGTTAGTTCAAATCTCATGAAAATATACAACAAAACCTCCCGCATTTATCTGTCAATATCTTACGCGCCAACCTTCCCCCCAAAAGAGTGTGACGAAACTCATTCAGAAACCGTCGCCAAGATCATCAACGAATCGCGTCGCTCTCGCCACCCCCACCATAACGGAGTCGGAGAGTTCGGAAGCCCCTGGGCCCGCGTCAGCGCCAGGGGCAACAACAACAACAATAATAACAGCAGCAGTAGCAGCGGAACCACCAACGGCAAAAGCGACTTCGCGCCCGAAGTACGTATTATATATACACACGCGCGCGTGGCGAAAGCTCTGTCTCGCTTTTTACCGCGGCATTGTGTGCGCGCGCGCCCCGCCGCCGCAGCAGCAGCTGAAACCCGATATTGGCTCGCAGCTGTTTATCTGACCGACTACCTACCGTGCTTTTTTTATTCACGGATGCGATCGTCCGTATAGGAAACGCCTGGAATTCCATGTTGGTCTTTAGCCGCTTTTTTTAGGGTGGAGGTTTGCAGGAAGGATTTCGGGATATTTGCGTTTGAGATGTATTCCGGTGGGATGAAGAAAGTTAAGGAGCGGTTTATTGTAATTCGCCGGAGGTTTTCGTTGCGCAAGATGACAATTTCGTTTGGAAAAATTGTTTCAGCCGTTTATTTGCTTTACTTTCGATTTGTTGTAATGACTTTTCGTTGTAAAGCGCGTAATAAAACCATCGCTTGCGTAATACACAACAATGAAAACTGTCGCATCGTGACAACAATTTTACGACGGCAATTATAAACTTTAGAACCGGCAATTATATCGTGTCAGATATAACATTTAAGTGTGGTAAAAGTATAACTTTATATTATCTAGCTTTCTAAAACTTTTATCGTAAAACAACTTTTAATGTCGAAAAACTCCTTGTAAATACACTTATATATTCACCTAATATGACTAACGAATGGCATTTAATAACCTCGCCGATGCTGCTCTAATTCTCATGAAAATTCAAATGACTCGTCGCGTCTCCTCTCCGATAACACACGCGCAGACAGTCGTCGGGAAAGCCAGACGAAAATTTTCCGAGCCTTCCGTCCGCGCTCGATATATAATGTGTGGTACGCGTAATCATCGTCGTTGTCGTCGACGTCGTTGGTGTGCATTGACTAACGTTCGATGCCCCCGTCCTCGGTTAATTGTAATAGCCGAGCAACAGGCAGCTCGCTCGCTCACACTGACTATATACATGTCACTCTCTATACTCGCCTATTCATACCGGCCTAGCTACTGCTGGCGATAGAGCGAAAAGGCTTCTCTCTATCTATAGTATAGAAGCGATTTCCACGAGGATTATTTATTTCTGTCCTGGGAATTCGTTACTTTTTCTATGATTTCTGCTATTTTTTTATTTTTATTGTAAAAATAGGATGATTCTTTGTTCAATACACTGATAGAAAGGAATATTTGAGTGTAAGTCCTGTGACTTAACAGTTAAGGCATGAAACTAAAATTATTAAAAATAGGATGATATCGTTAATAAGTAAGTCAAATTTCATTCAGTATTAAAAGTTAGAGTATTTCTACAAAAATTTATAGTGTTTGCAATACTTTTTATACGTTTCAAATTGTTTAACACAATATAATAACTATTGGTCAGATATGTGAATTAGACGTTAAACAAAATCTTGACAAGCGATGACAACTTCATAAGAAGTTGTAGATATACCCGAACTGTTAATACTTAATGAAATTTGACTTGCTTATTAACAATACCATCCTACTTTTACTAATTTTAGTTGCATGCCTTAATTGTTAAGTCACAGGTCTTTGGCTCAAATATTCCTTTCTATCAGTGTACTATAATATTTTATTTATAAAAAACGAAAATCTCTATTACTTTTCACGATCAAGCACAGACATCCCCGTATCGAAATGACTCAATACTTTCTCGAAACCGCTTTTCACACTCCAATATCTTCTACGGCATGCGTATATAACGAGAACCGCATCGCGAACGCGTTAGCACACAAAGACCCGCGCACAGACACACACGTTCTTATTAAAGGTCTGTACTACCACTTCCAGCGTGCGCAGCAGCAGCTCATTTACGTTTTAACGCGCAAGGACGCTCTTTTACGGCACATGCGCTTTTGTAATTGCGTTAGGCGCATACTGGCCGCTCTGTGCCTTCTTCGCGTTGCAACAGGCCCCACGAGCGAGTATAGAGCAGTAGTTATAGTATAGCGCGCAGTCCCTTATCGGAGGAAATTCAATTAGTAGCGGACGGGAAGTTTGCGTCGGTGGATGAAAACTCGTTTGCGGGGGAATATGAAGCGCCGACAGGTTTGGGCGCATTTTGGAAGGTTTTTGTGGTGGTTGTGTTATTGGTAGGGGAAGCGATACGAATGAGAAATAATTTTGTGGATAGGTATTGTGTAAATATATAAAAAGTGTTAAATTAGGAATATAAATATAGGAGAGTCACATAAAACTTAAATTACTTTTATTGATTTACACAATCTAATTGAAATGGTTGCGTCATATTTTTTTCAATCAGTTAATTAAATGAATTACATCGTTTTTAATAATACAAATTGCACCTCTAATTCCGGCTCCTCGTATTTCCGTTACGTAACCTCGCGTAGAAACGAGCCCCTCGCGTACATCGATACAACATATCTCATTACTCTCCTCTGCGTTAAAAGCTGCATAAAAAAAATTAATCGGTGAAAGCACCGCGATCGAAAAAGCCGCGAATGCGGCCATTGTTCGAGCTATAAAAAGAAAAATCTCATTCACGATAATGCGCCTAGTATTGTCACCGCATACACTCACTCGCATATCTATTCGTAATGAGACTATTACTATTACACGCGCCATCGTCGTCGCGTAGCGGGCGCTCCCTTATGTGTGCACCTTCGGTATGTATACAAAACGGATCACGTGATAATGCACTTTTGATTTCCGGTGTTACGCGTGGAATAATTACAGAACGTTCCGGGGGAGTGAAATCGTAGTGTGATATTATTCGATTGTTATAAGTTTGTAAAAATCATTTCCTTTTGATGGAAGAACAAGATACAGAGATTGTGTTTGTTATTTGGAACGTGATTGAATGATTACTCTAACGTACTGTAAATAGTATTAGAATGAACGTGCAATTAAAGCGGGACGCTTTGGTCGAAAGTGTACTGCGCTCTCGCGCGGGGTAATTTATTAATAGACAAAACAATGATTTAGAGGCCCATAAATCAGCAGCCGGGCAATTTTTCACGAACCTAATTACCGCCGACAGTGCGCGCAAACAATATTTCCAAACGCACTTGCTCGCCTCCTCTTCACCCCCTTCGCCTGTATACCACCATTACACAGCGTATATCCCAAGCGCAGAAAGCGCGTACCGAGAACGTAACTCTCATTACTCACAATGATAACGACTCATACACACACATCACACACATACACACACTTATAGACATTCCTAAACCATCATTTCAGCGCATCTCTTTCTCTATACTTTCTCTTCCTTCCTCTCTCGCTTGCAATTTCGATTTCGATTTCGTTCGCTACTGCTTGCATTGTGCGTTATACCGGTTTCCACTGCCGCTGCGTATCATCGCATCGGAATGTGACTCGTGCGCGCGCGAGCATCGACGAATGAGGAAAAGAGAGCTGCGCGTAGCTCGCATACTAAGGGGCAGCATCAGAGAAAGAGAGAGAGAAAGACGACGTCTAATGGGAATTCCAGGCCCTGCGGTATAGTTGGATTATATCGGCTGAAGGTATCCTGCCTGCTGACGAGCTCGGAATCTGAAAATATATATATCGAATCGTATGAGAGAAGACGCAGTCGTGTGCGTGTAGGTGTGTAAAAGCTCTTTGTTGGGATGTACGAGCGGCGTAAGCGTTTCCGCGGGTCTTTATGGGGGAAGGATGACGGAGGGGTGGTGTGTTTTATCGGATGTGCGTGGGTGTTGGTCTTGCAATCGAATATTAGCGTATGATTTGAATATGGTAGATTATTATTATCTTCATATTATAGGAGGAAGTCGTTGAAATCTGTTACAAAAAAAGACCATGTTCGCAATAAAAATGTTTACACAAAGTTATTGTATTTGTGTACATTGATTTATGAAAACATAATCTTCAGAGTTCATCGCTCTGTTTCGACATATTTTTCATTGTCACACCGAAATTAAAACAAACAACGCAGAATGCTGCAGACTTCGGTGACTTCCCTCTCTTGCGTCATACCGCGAAAGGCGTAAAACTACTTGCGTCACGCGGGGAAACCTCTATCTATATACGTTCCTATATACAAAACCTTTATAAACAATTTTCACTTGCCAAGAAAACTAATCGAAAATAAAGATGCTGATCACGTGACGCAAAGTCAACGGCTATTTCATTGTCGTCGTGATGTGTAGTATCCGCTCTTGTGTGAAAACACACGTATACAAAGTCGAGCAATCGCCGATAAAGTTTAGACGAGAGCGAGAGAGGAGACAACAGGTGAAACTTGTGCTAGACTTTGGCAAGCTGTTGAAAATTCGAGCACGTCACTGGCCCGTTATAAAATTTCTGCACACACACAGACACAAGTACTCTGGAAATAGCGCTGACGGCATCGGACGCGCGGAACACTCGAGGGAGAAGTTCCGCGCGTCTACGTCTAATCTTCTTCGACACTCGCGAACGTTCCGTTACCATGCACCGAGACTCGCCTCCAATCGAACGTGTGGCGACGGTAGTGACTGTTTTCTAGATGTTTCTCTTGATTTTTAGCGTGGCGCGTTCTGTAAGATTTTTAGATGTTTCTTTACTTTTACTTCTTAGAGGATTTATCAGCTTGTTTAAACAGAGCTAATCTTCGAAAGTAAATGCCACCAGTCAACGCTATTAGCTTTCAATGAATCATTTTACCCGAACAAGTCACTTTAAAAAATTATGAAAAATAAATGTCGCAGAAGACACCTTCATTCCGTAACTATACATTTCACAATTAATTTAAAACTCCTACAACACTTTTAACTTTATATATTCTACCACGCGCAGATCCGCAAGATATACGCATTAACCGCTCGTCATGTACCCAAATGAAAATCATCACTCAAATCCCCCCCAATATCACACCCCAGCGATCTCGAAAAACTGTAGCACACTACACGCACGCGCGCAGCCAACCCATTGAATTCAGCATTCGGTCGGAGATACGCGATCTCTCGCTCGCCCTTTCGTTCCGGCGTTTTTTTTTTTTTTTTTCATTGAAAGTAATGCGGTAGCCCCCGTCAATCGTCCGCGCGGCCGATAAATCATGCGTCGTTTGCGCTTTGCCTTTTTGCTCTTCCTCCTTTGTATATAGATTATATATATATATATATACACGCACGGGATGTCTCGCGCGGCCAATTTCTCGCGCACAAACGCGCACGCGCGTTTCATACCGCCAATTGATTAATTGACCCGCTCTCGCTCGCCCGGCCGAACTCGATTTTGCGCGCGGCGCGCGAGATAGGATCGTTAAGACGATGGAATGCGTCCTATGCGGTGGGGCGGTGATGTGGTTTTATTGGCGTCGAGTTGAGTGGATGAGGAGGGTTGTGGGTGAATAAGGACGGAGAGCGCGGCAGGGTTATTTAATGGCTAATTGATTTGGGAGTCGGTGGGATATGCGGGGAAGTTTTGCAGGCTTTTTCTGGAAAATTGAGGAAAATAAGCTGGGGTGTGTCGATAAGATTTTAATTGCGTTTTTAATTAATAAAGAGTTTTTAGATAATATCCTATATAGCGTCTTAAGATTGTCTTCTTATATCGGAAGAAATCTTGGTAATTTAATTTACGAAAGTTAATGAATATCAATTATAACCATAATTAAACCTTGGTCAATTTTCGATCACTATATTTATAATTTTATACCATCACGACAAACGAAAAAACTAGACATAGCCTTATATAACGTTAATTCCAAAACTAATTGCCATGCTTTCTTTTGTCTCGTTGTAGCCTGAGCGAATGCTACTTCGCGGGAAAAGGCGCGGCACTGGTGCTGCCGCCGAACGAGCGCGCCCGGCCGTCCAGGCGCGTCTCCGCGGCAGGATGCGACATACAGCAGCACCTGCAGTCCATGTTCTACCTGCTCAGGCCCGAGGAGACCCTCAAAATGGTGAGTTAAATATATGCGAACGCACATCTATCTATATGAAATGATAATTGGTTTCCATCAGAGTCTTTGTTTTGTCGAGAAAGATGAAATGTAGTGTTTATTAGCTGAGAGAGCCTTTTAGTAGGGTAAAAATGGGAAGAAATGGTCAGTCGCATCGGACTGTTAACGATGGAAACGACGACGCGTTTCTTGCCCGCGCGCGACATTTTAATTATTGCGCGTTTATAATCCACACGCTAATAATAATCCCGTGGTTTTTGCCTTCCCGCATCAATTTACAATACGTGTGTGTATATGTAGCATGAGGCTCGAGCCGAAATTGGAAGCCGAATGTTTATGATCGATATTAATCAACCCTTATAAAAAGCGACCGTTAATCCCGACGGCAATCTCATCTTGTCTCTCCCCTACTGCTTTTTTCTCCTCTCGCGAGATTAGAACACGACGGTCGACGTTTCGTAATTGACGGTATAAAATCGGGTCAATAATTAGTTTTCAGTGACTCCCGTATACACACACACAGACAGACGTATGCACACACAGAGAGAGAACCGAGGCAATTCCACGGTGGCTCGGCTACTAATCAAGTCCTTTTTTCTGTTGGCCGAGAGAGAGAGAGAGAGAGAGAGAGAGAGAGAGAGAGAGAGAGAGAGAGAGAGAGAGAGAGAGAGAGAGAGAGAGAGAGAGAGAGAGAGAGAGAGAGAGAGAGAGAGAGAGAGAGAGAGAGAGAGAGAGAGAGAGAGAGAGAGAGAGAGAGAGAGAGAGAGAGAGAGAGAGAGAGAGAGAGAGAGAGAGAGAGAGAGAGAGAGAGAGAGAGAGACGAAGGAACTCGCTTTGATTCGCGGCGGCGGTCGCGCGTAAATCGCGCGTCTTCTCTCGTTTCGAATTAGATATGCATGGCGAATTCTGTTTTCAATCAGTATAGCTCTCGGGCCCCGCGACCTTGGCTCGTTACATTCTTCGGGGTTTAATAGGATACTGCCGCAGCCGCTGCGGATATGTATAGAGAGGCATTCTATCGTTCCGCGACTCCGTGTTCTTGGTATTTTCTTGATGTTCAATTTAAGCCGGCGGAATTTGGTAAACAATTTAATGAAAAAAGTAGTGTATGCACGTTTGCGCACCACTGGAAGAAGGTTTGGTTCGTTATTACTTCAATGACGGAGTAATTATATTATAGAAAACGTCAGGGTTTGCTAGTAAACGCAATGTCAAGCGATTTTTATTCGCAACATCAGTGAGCTAATTATCGATTACAGACGCCCTTGTCATGTTTATAAACGTCTGATTTGCGATATGCCTTTCTTGTTCTACATGTGTCGCCGAGTCAGTGATCCGTAAAACACGCCTAAACGTTTAAAAGTTAATTATTTATGCATATAACCAGCGATCGTTTCGCTGCACTGAAATTTTTAAATACCCGATAGTTTTATTGGACTTCGGTTTCATTTATGAACGCTACCTTATTATTGACACGACATGTGGAGCTGAAAAAAATTATTCAACTCCGTCAATAAAACTCCGATAAAGCGGCATTAATATTCGCAAAAAAGCGGCGAGACAACAAAACCATGAGATAATTATCGGAGAATTTACGATCAATTAAAATCTCCGAGCGTATAAAACCAACTATCAGTAACATTCAATTTAGCTTTTTTATTTAAACGCACTCCCTGCCCCCTCCGTACCTACATATACACACACTCCTCATGAATACAACATACACTCAATTAAGAACTAGCCCACAGTTCCTACTACTCCACACAGACACAGATCATGCATATACTTCGATAAATCTCCGGACACACACCGGCCACTCGTTATAATCTCTACAACAAACTCTATCTCCCGCGCACCTACAAAAAACGGCATTGTCCGGGCGCGATAAGATCGGTAAATAAAGGCCAAAAGTGACTTGGATATTACATACACACACACACACACACACACACAGAAACTCGCCTAGTTCTGGGGACTTTCCCTGCTTCGGGATCGACCTTCGCACGATATACATTTCTCGCCTCGAGATTTATCGCCTTCGCGCGAGCTCTAATTGCACGGCTCTCTGTGTGTACGTATATTATACCTCTAACCCTTCGGAGCGAAATGAAACGAAAGGCGGCGGCGGCGATTATGTGCCGATTGTCAATTGTGTAACCATATGCGCGAGCGCAAGAGTCGTCACGTAGCGACCTTGAGCGACGCGTGTCGCGTGCTCGTATAATTCCGCTCTATACTCGTGGAATCGCCGGTTTCCTGCTGTTAGCGTGAGTTGAAGAGGAGAGAGAGAGAGGAGATTCGTTTGACAGAAGTGCCCCGTGTCCGGGACATTGGGGATTTTTATGGTGGGGGAGGTGGATGATGGAGAGTTCGTAGTTTAATGGGGTGGATCGGCGGTTCGCCAATTTTATTGCTATTGAATAAATGGTTTCAAAGGGATGTTCAAGTTCATGTGTGATTGGGTGGTAATCGACACTTGTTTATTTTCAATTTTAAATTGTGCTGGTTTTATGAACATCAGGTAGTTTATAGGGAGAATCATTGTTAAAAAATTATGGGTCTGAAGTTTGCATCGTTGTAGTGCAACGAAACAATTTTTTACAATTAATTAAAGTTATTAAGTAATGGAAATTTTATCTAAATCTTTGTTATAAAGTTATTGGATATTATAAAACAATAAATCTACACGCAAAATTAATATTAATTATTATAAACGTGAAGTAAAATCAAATATTTTTTTATTTCGTTGCACTACAACGCTGCAAACTTCAAATCCATAAAAAATTACGAACAAATTAAAATAATTAAAACTTTGCCCTCTTTCCAGAACGAAAATTTTTAAAGAAAATAAAACGTAGGTAAATTACGGTTATTTATATGAATTCTAGGAAATTATAGCCTCAGCGAATTCCAGTTCCATTAATCCACCTTAAACGCAATCACTTCTAGACACCGACACATATCACACACTACTCCTGAACAGCGCCGCACATCTATTAAGAAACACAGACCGCAACGGCGGCACTTTAAATTTCAATGAAACTCAACACCTGTCCTATCTACCCCGATCTTTTCACCCACATCATAAAAAATCTACATACACTGCACAATCACTCTACCTACAGCTACAACTACTACTCCTACTTCCATCTCCTATCGCTCCCGATCGAAATCTCAATCCGGCCGTGCACTAACACGGTAATCCACAAAATATAATAATAACTCGCTCTCTCTCTCGCGAACGTTTTTCCTTCCCGAACAATTACAGCCATAGACCGCGCGGGCAACACAATTTCCAAGCAGCAGTATGTAACAATATAACCTGCGCACGGCTGTATACTCTCGCGAGAAACGCCCGACCTTGAGGCGCTCGCGCGTTGTTCCAATTAGAAAGCTCGCTGTGTGTGTTGTATATCCCGAACGTATATAGATATATGTACACACACGGCGGTGGTATAACGGACGAAGTTTAAGTAATTGAGCGGATAAGCCGAGATCCGAGATAAGGCGATCGAGAGCGCGCAGAGTTCTCGGTTGGTTCAAGAGAGATAAAGATTTTTCAGTCGCCGGCGCGAGCGAGCGAGCGAGGGAGGAGAGATGTGTTGCGGGCGCCTACAGCTAAATCCGTGTATCACGAGAGGAAGAGAGAGAGAGAGAGGGTATTTCAATGGTTAAGGTCAGACTGCAGATCGCGCGGAGGAGGGGAAAAATTGGAATGCGGATCGCGGCGCAGTGGGCAAAGGCCCTTTTGAATAGTTCCCTGGCCAATCTGTTCGATCTGATCCTGTTTTCTTTGCTTTTTTTCCTTTTTTAGATGCGTTTTGCGGTTCGCGGAGGGATAACGTCGTTACTTTGTTCTCCGAAGCGCGCGGCGGTCTATTTTAAACATTTGTAAAGCGGCGGAGAGCAAGCGGGGGGAAACTCTTTTTATTCGAGAGTAACAACCGCGTTTTAGATGGAATTTCGGAACTGGGTCACATTTATCCGTATACATATATACGTGTACGCGAGCGTTGTGCACGCGCGGCCAAGTGAGTTTTATCAAAAGGCGTGCCTGACCCATTTACGTTTTTACGTATGTATAGACGCAGGAATTTCAGTCCTCCAGACTGCGCAGACCCTTTTTTCTAACCGTGGAATGATTTTCTACGAATTAAGTATAATTGTGGCACGAGCGCGTTTCAGCGAGAGTATAATAACGAGTATTAATATAATATCGCAGCATCGGTTCACAATTCCACGATGTAGAGCAGCGGCAGTTCTTTATATATACAATATTATCGACGGCCGCTCGTTCGGCGATCGCGTTGCACGTTTCTGACAGCAGTTTATTATTGCGCCCCTTTGAAACTTTATTAGGGTCGCGCTGAAATAAGACCTGTCTCGCTCATGCGCCTTCTCTCTCATCAAATATCAGAGAGCCGCGCGGATAGAAGCATTCGAGTCGATGTTGTTGATACAATTCATCCCGCGGTTATTGCAAAATTGATTGTGAAAACCTGCTGCTGCCGCCTTTCATACATATCGCAACGTTGTTTTGTTCGACCTGACGCTATAATGTCTTACTCTAATAGAGATTGTATATACCGCGTGGAATTCCTCTAAAAATCATATACACCACACGCGTCATATATAACGATAGTACAATGTAATGTCTTCAGCTCTCGCGGGATTTTCTAGCACATCGTTTACCCTCTAGCGAAGCGTCGCTTCGTAATATATGTTTTTCCACAATCCACGAGCGCCAACCGTGCGCGCGCTCGTATACATAACTCATGCTTCACAACTGCGCACATATATGCATGCACGCATAGCACTGCTGATTCAAAGATCGTTTAAGACAGTGGCTGTCATTTGTCAGCGGTGCAGCAGTCGCTCTGCGTCTATGTGTGTCAGGGGCGGATCCAGTCCTGGGGCATGGGGGGGGGGGGGGCGATTGTGAAGGAGTATATCCGATGACCTTTTTTTAAGAAAGTGATGTGAAAAAAAAACCAACAATTTTTAAACCCAAGTAGGCGGGGGATATGAGGTCCATGCATGTAAAGGAAATTACGTAGACGTGCAACAATAAGCAAGATAATCATATAAACACAAGATAATCATATAAACAATTTTTAAACCCAAGTAGGCGGAGGATATATGAGGTCCACGCATATAAAGGAGTCGTGTAGACATGAAAAAATAAGCCAAACGATTATTTAAATAGGTTTAAACCCAAGTAGCCGGGGGATATGAGGTCCACGCATGTAAAGCAGTCGTGTAGACAAGAAAAAATAATCAAAACGATTATTTAAATAATTTTTAAACCCAAGTAGCCGGATGATATCAGATCCACGCATATAAGGGAGTCATGTAGACATGAAGAAATAAACAAAACGATTATTTAAATAAGTTTTAAACCCAAGTAGCCGGATATGAGGTCCACGCGTATAAGGAAGTCATGTAGACAAGAAAAAATAAGCAAAACGATTATTTAAATAATTTTTAAACCCAAGTAGCCGGGGGATATGAGGTCCACGCATATAAGGGAGTCATGTAGATATGAAAAAATAAGCAAAACGATTATTTAAATAAGTTTTAAACCCAAGTAGCCTGGGGATATGAGGTCCACGCATATACAGGAGTCATGTAGACATGAAAAAATAAGCAAAACGCTTATTAAAATAATTTTTAAACCCAAGTAGCCGGGGGACGCGAGGTTCACTCATATTAGGGAATTACGTAGACGTGCAACCATAATCAACACAATTATTTAAACAATTTTTAAACCCAAGTAGCCGGGGAATATGAGGTCCACGCATATAAGGGAGCCATGTAGACATGAAAAAATAAGAAACACGATTATTTAAATAATTTTTAATCCCAAGCAGCCAGGGGACGCGAGTTCCACGCATATTGGGAAATTACGTAGACGTGCTACAATAAGCAAGATAATTATTTAAACAATTTTTAAACCCAAGTAGGCTGGGGATATGAGGTCCACGCATACTAGAGAATTACGTAGACGTGCAACAATAAGCAAGATAATTATTTAAATAATTTTTCAACGCAAGTAGGCGGGGGATATGAGATCCACGCATATAAGGGAGTCATGTACATAACTCCGTTATATGCGTGGACTTCATATCCCCCGGCTACTTGGGTTTAAAAATTATTTAAATAATCGTTTGGTTTATTTTTTCATGTCTACATGACTCCCTTATATGCGTGGATCTCATATCCCCCAGCTACTTAGGTTTAAAAATTATTTAAATAATCGTTTGGCTTATTTTTTCATGTCTACATGACTCGCTTATATGCGTGGACCTCATATCCCCCGGCTACTTTGGTTTAAAAATTATTTAAATAATCGTTAGGCTTATTTTGTTATGTCTATATGACTCTCTTATATGAGTGGACTTCATATCCCCCACATACTTGGGTTTAAAAATGGTTTAATTAATTGTCTTGCTTATTGTTGCACATCTACGTAATTCCCTAATATGCGTGGACCTCACATCCCCCGGCTATTGGGGTTTATTTCATAATCAACTTGCTTCCTCCCAACCGTCTGCGTGCGGTCTTTGGGGGGGGGGGGGGGGGGGTCCGCCGTGGATCCGCCACTGATGTGTGTGTATGTATAAGTATATGACACTGTTGTCTATATGACTATGTTTATAATAGACACACGTGAGCGCCCGTATGGTGAGCGTGATAAACTCGCGAGAGATGAGGAATAAAGGATCCCGGCGGTGGTAATTGCCGTGGAAAATTCTCGGATTATTACGTAAATTTATTTCGTAATTGAGGCGCTATAGTGTATATAGCGAGCGTTTCATTGAGAGAATAAAGGGAAAAATGGACTGGCGGCAGCTTGTGTACTGGCGCAATTGCTCGCTATATAGCGTGAGTGTGAAAATTTTTTCGATCGCCGCGGCAATTGAAGCTCGCCGTATGGCGTTTGTCGCGTACATATAACGAGCGGATTGCGTGCCGGCGGTCGAGAGAAAAAGGTTCCTTTTTCTTGATAAAACTTCCGCGTTTCCTCGGGCAAGTGGTTGCGCCGCAATAATGTATTGCCTTCGGGAGGCCGCCTTTCTCAGTGACTAAACAGTATTAGACAAATAGAGCGCGACAATTAGTTTGGAATTCGTGTGTTTTCGTCACTTTTCGACGTAGCCGCGGGCGTTGCCAAATTCACTGTTCACTTCTGGTGTTTATAACGTAAGTTATTTGCAAATGCTAACATGGGAAAAATGCACCGAAATCCGGAATACATTATACGCTTTACAGCGTCGTAAAAAAAGGTGGTTACTGGAATTCCGGTCGCGCGAGAAATTACCGTGCTGAAGTTTCGGGAGCCGAAAATAGCCGCTACATTTTTGCGCGAACCGAAGTTAACCGTATATTTGACGGTTTCAATGTAGCGGAAATTGAGCGTCTATATATATCCAAACAGTAGCATTATTAAATATTAGTCTGTAGCGTTATTTTTACCTATTTATAAGTGTAGCTCTCCCGTAATTGATCCTCTACAAAGCATGCTTTAGTTTTGAAAGAAAAATACTTGAATATAGGAAATAATTTCACGCTAAGCTTTTATTTGTTTCCCAGTAAACCGTGAAATTTTCAAGCACGTAGGTATTTACTTGCAAACAGGCGTGAAAACGGCAAATTTCCACAGCCGATGGCAACAACTTCAATCTTCACATCCCCGACCTAACTGCAAATTGCTTACAACTCCCCACCCCACACTCAATACCGTAAATTTCAGAGAACCAGTGCGCGAACCGTTGCAACAGCCAACGTTGCAGCAGTCCGCCTATAGCCGGCCGTAACTCCTCATTACCCTCAGTCCATCGGCATCGAACACAGTCCAGAAAGGGAAAAACGCGTAGCTTATAACTCCGCAGCCCGCGAGTATAATGACGGAGTCAGTCAGTCGGTCGGTCGGTCGACCGGCCCCCTTTGAAATCTGGGCGCGCGTGCGCATGATTATCAATGGCGCGTGCCCCCTCGTGATCGTACCGGACTCTCCTCGGTATAACGCACGCGTGTGTGTAACCTTGATGTGCCTCGTGCAAGATTAGTGTGGATAGTGTGGAGGGCCGTATGATAGCAGAGGTTAGACCTTCTCGAATTTTTCTTTCTTCCGCCGCGTGCGTGCGCGTGTGTAATAAACGTGGCATGGCCGAGGGGGGAATGCCGGGGTTACGATGTTCCGCGTGTTGGCGGTTGTTGAGCTTGTGTGAAGGCGAAAATGAAATTAATTTATATGGGTGTAGGAGTGGATATATAATAACTAATAATAGGGATATAGGATGCGGGTGATCCCGAACGAGAATGCCGTGGGCCGAATTTTAATGAAATTGTTGGAACATTAGCGCGCGTTATTAAATGTTTATGAGTAGTGTGCTATTCGGTTTAACGCGTGCTGCATAAAATGTTATTGTTATTAGGTTATATTCATAGAACATTGATAATAATTAATTTGTAATATTAAAGATTATGGGCAAATACACTGAATAAAATTATAATTATCGTTATATTTTATTGTTTTATTTATAATTTTATCGATACTATATTTATTTTGTTATTGAAAATATTAAAAATTTTACTAATTGTCAATAATTTAATTTTAACATTTATTCATATCAATACAATCATATACATTCACACCACGAAGTAAAAATACAATTCCTACAATATTTTAGAGTCCAATAAAACCTCCATCTATTTATAAAATAAACCCAGAATCATTATTATTCCATATACCCCAACTCATCCCTCTTTAATTTTCCATGCTCATGCACTTGTACCTTCGCCTTCGATCGCGAACGAATTCGCCGGCACGCGCTCTCGACGCAATTAATCTCCCCCCGGAGTCCTCTTATATCCACTCAGACGCTTGCACACTATATAAGACGAGAAACAGAACCTCAACTCCTCTCTCGCGCGCACATAGCGTTAAACGAGGCTAAGGAGGAGAGATGTGCGCCCAAGGGGGGCTCTCCTCCCCTCAATTTTTTCCCCCTCGTGCGCTCGCGCCAACGATCGTATTATTTACAATGCTTTCATTAAGTCGTTAAAGCCCAGCGAGCGCGTGCTCACGAAAAATCAACTTACACACGTGTGTGTATACGTAGGTGAGCAATCGTTTTCGTGTAATTTCACGCCAGAGAGTTCGGTTTTCTGCGAATTGAATTAAGTATCGGGATGTGTATATAAAGTTGTGGCGGCGCGCACGCGCGTGGGAAGAGTTTTTACGGGAGAGTGAGAGATAAAGAATTTTCACTCTAACGGGGTGTCCTGGATTTTTGCGCGTTTTACGCGCTCAAAAGGGGGCAGTTTGATGGGTTTTTCGGTAGTTTGGGAGCTCGCGGTATACGAGATTTTATTCGCCGCGGTGGCGAGAGAGGAAAAAGTTCGGAGACGTCGAATGATTTTTTAACAACTTTTACCGTTATGGCGCGCTCCGCGGTAAATATTAAATGTCAAATTTACTGGAAAAGGAATCCTTTTTTTTTCTGGAAAAAGTACTTAATCGACGCATACGTTCTTTATTATGTCAAGAGTTGCTCTTAAAATAAATTGGCATTGAAGATAAAAATATTGCGCGCAGATATTGTTATATATTATATGAAAAAAAAGATGACGAAGCCTTCGGATAATTTTAAATGAAATCATGCGTGCGCGCGCGCGCATAATCATTGTGATTCCAACGAGGTACGCGCTGTAAACAAAGGGGGCACAGTGCATACATCTCCATAAAATTTTCAAATGAAAAAGTACTTTCTCCCGGTACATTAAATAAAAACTCTCTTCGCCATTTTTCTTTTCTCCATCCCAATCCTTCACTCGGCCCATATACACCGCAGCCTCATATACCATCCTCACGGCGCACATACGTATACCTAAACGCCACATAAATAATTTATTTACCATTTCCTAAATTTTTCACAACTCCGCCGCCGCCGCCGAACTTTCTTCTTCTTCTTTTTCCTTTCGCAGCATCTTTTCGCTGCGGCGGCGCGTGATCGGCACTCTCAATGCAAGTAAAAGCAGCGACGTCTTCTCCATCTCTCAAATATCGCCGTTCGCGAGCGCTACGTGACGCGATTGCGAACGCGCCGACTAGACGCGTGCATGAATATTTTCATTGTGCCGGCTCGCTCGTATATAGTATAAGCGAGCGCGTGTTATAACGGACTTTCGAAAAGAGGGAAGCAGGGGAGATAAAGTAAATAACCGCGATTATATTTCCGCGAGTGAGTTGTATATAAGTTGTGTGGCATGCTCGGAATGACGTTTTAGAAATGTGCGTAGTACGACGTGGGGAGAGGGGCGCGAATGCAAATGTCAGCGGGTTATGAAGTTTCGGGTGCTGCTGGGATATGAGGCTGTCGTCCGCAGAAGAGCCCATTAGAGTCTTTGTTTAGTGTATGGCTCGAAACGTTATTTCGTGAAACGAATTGTTAATACTGTAATTTAAAAAAATTAACATTCTGTTTCTTTCATATTCTATAAAAATTGTTGAATAAACAGTGTGCATAACAAATGCCACCTTTAATTAACTAAAACTTATCTCATGATTCGTTGAAACTGAAGCCTTCACTATATCTTATCAACGCTTTGAATTTATTCATTTTCTTTTAATAATGCAGAATGATAACAAATTAATAGCAATAATAAAATAACCAGATAAATCTTTTACTTTTATTTGCTGCTTCGATATACACATCTAATCACATTTATTTTTCTTGTGTTACAGGTGAGTTACAGTAACCACACTATACCACCCGCTAACCCACCTACCACGTAAGTTCGCACTGTCAAACTCAGAATTTTTAAATCAATCGTTCTCGCTCTTACCAATCAGCTGGTGGTATACGCGGGACCGACCCACTTGCACTCGGCGGCAGTGGCGAGGAAGATGACGGCGGCCGTCACGATCATCGCACAGCCGCCGTCGCCGCCGCGGGCAAAGAGGTCACAGCCAATGAAAGTTCATGACTTCCGGTCGCGCGACACCACGCGGCACGAGACACCCGAGGGTCTACTCGTGTGTATATATGTATATATATATATATACGTACGCCCCCGCCTAACTATACTACCGCGCCGGGCGCGCACGATGTTTATGTGTTCATTATGATGCGCGCCGGGGTTCTAAAGTCCTTGGGGGACTTTTGAATGAATTTTTGAGTAGGTTTAGAACGGCTGCGTAGATGTATATCGTGGTGATGAGTTGGACGGTGGATGTGCGTCGTGATTTATTATTACATAAAATGTGTAATGTGTTTGGATAAATAATTTTTACCATTGCGTATGTTAGATATACAGTGGATATGCTCGAGGACAATGTGTACGACATTTAAGTCATTCCGACGTAAATTACACGCAGCCGAGAAAGTTACTTTATTTCTTTTTCAACTCAAAAACAGCCGTTCCACTTCTTGTCCCTGTATATATACATATACACTCGTTGTACAAACACGCGGTGACACTAATTATTCCATTAATATTTCCGGCAATTTTCAGCTTCGTAAACTTAATTTATTGCTTTGAAATTACGCACGATTGTATAATGCGTGCGCGCGTAAACCACGCTTAATTTCTAAAACTTCTCGCATATAGCAGCCTCGCACAATACGTTGCTCAACTCCCCGAACTCTAAAAACGCCCTATACACACACACATTCACATCGAACCAGCTCCTAAATTAGAACCGGTCGATAAATTAAATAAAGATCTCGGCGGCGATCATCTAATCTCCCGGGGCGAGCCCTGTCCAGAAAAAACGCGCCGCGGCGATTGAGTATCGGCCTGATTTATCCCGCGGGCAAACTCCACTTTTCCTTTCTCCCAAAAGAACGAAAAAGATCTTATCCACGCTCTCTCTCTCGCGCGTGTTTTGTCGAGGCCTCCCATATACGTTTTTCCCTCTGTGTCCCCCTCCCTCTCTTATCTCCGAGGCGCCTTTATCGCAAGCCCGCGCGCGCAGCTAACCAGTCGTTCTCTCGTGTGCCCATAGGACCACCTGGTACATGTGCGCGCTTTTGAAAGGCCCTCGAGTATGCGGTGTATACCTATAAGCAGTCTTAGACGGGGAGAATGCGCGCAAGCGGGGTCTGGTTAATTTCAGCCGGAGTAGCGTGCACGAGGTTTTATTGCTTTTCGATTTTTCGGGATTAATATACGGGAATGAGAGAAGGAAAGATTATGGGTATAGTAAATGTGGTCTGGCTTTTTGGTGGGTTTAATTATTATGGGAGCTGTTTCGCTTTTGTGATTGTAATTATAAGTAGTGCTATGTAACTATATGTTTTGTAATTATCGAAACACATATTTATGATATAAAGAGTGAATAATAGTTTGATTTTATTGCGAATGAGAAATCAAATCAGAGTATGTGTATTTTTAAGGATACTTAAATATCCATATTTGACACGATTGGCTTATAAAACAAATTTCGAGCTCTTAAAACAGGTTGTAGCTGCTTTTACTGTCTCTGTTTTATATTAAAAAATCGATACTGTAAAACCAAATCCCATTATCTCATAAAACCGGAAAATCCTCCGACAATTTTTCATCTGAAACTGCACTACGACAACAAAAATAACCCACCTCTCTCTCTCTCCATACACCTCGCTGAAAAAAAAGACACCCATAAAAATTCCCTCGCTCGCTACACCACTCACACTCCAACCGGCACCAACAGTAATCACAACTATACAAAAAGTCGCCGCTGCGCCGTTCTACAGCAAATTCCGTTACTATATACTCGACAGCCGCACACCGTTCGCGAAACCTTTCGCAATAGCCCGCGCGGAATAATATAAGCGCGTTCACGCATCCGCTAGCTCTCTCGCTTATATATATATACACGCTCGCTAATACGTATATATAAGCACGTACTCGCTTCCACGCGGGCGCGGTAAGAAGCCGACCCACTTTCGCGCCCTTGGTCCATGGGGGAGGTGCGAGAGAGTGAGAACAAGGGAGGAGAGAGAGAGTGAATGAGGGGCAAGGGTAGTTGGTGCATGTGCGCTCGCGCGGAGAGAGAGAGAGAGAGAGAGAGACGAGCAAGCGGGTCGAGGCTGCGCGAGAGAGCTGCAAGTGCCGAGGAGAACGCGCACTCGGCGCATTGTTGTAGTGTGTGAGTGTATAGTCGTTGTTGGATGAGCGGCAAAAGGTTTTATTGATTTGAAGAAGAAGGTTGGTGCAGATGTTGCGGGTGATGGGTTTTGCAGAGAGAGAGAAGCTGTAGGAGGTGGGAGGGTTCGAGAAAGTGCTTTATGCTATATGCGATGTGTGGAGGAGATAAGAATGATAGAGACGACCGCGTGGGCGTCTATCGATATCTTAATTGCACGATATTACAAGCATATTTATGATAATACATAAATATAGTTCGCGAATTTCAGTGTTTCTAGGACGCTATTGCGTTGCTTTGGTTGTATAATGGTCGAGAGGAAACTTTCAATCGAATTGTTTTATTTGAAACTTTGCATGACGATACTTTAGCAGTATTTCTCTATTTGCGATGCAGGCAGTGTACATGTTAATTAATATTTTAATTGCCAAATTGATATGCAAATATTGTTGAAAGTCCGTTTCCGATGACACGCGTTTAATCTTACGATTTGATTTATGTTTATAAGGTGACGTCCAATTAACCATCATTTATATCGAAATTTTCTTCACAATTTATCGTAATTATGCACCTCATAACGATTAATTTTCTATTCAAACGAGGAAATTCAGAATCTAAATGAAATTCAATATCGCATCGGCTAAACGATCGCAATAACATTATTTATTCAAAAAATTCAACAACTTATCTACCATTAATCCGTCTCTTAAATCAATCCACCAACCTCGCACGCACAGTAGCCCGATAAATCTAATACTCCAGAGCACAATCGATAAATTCATCACTATATATACCCACTACCTCTTTCTTCCTCCCATACTCTCATTACTCGCCAAAAAATCATAGGAAATTTCTCCCTCGCATTCCAATCTCTCTCTCCTCTCTCTACCTCACCTCGCAACACAAAGGGCCGGAAGCAGGCGCGCTCGCTCGCTCGGCCATTAATCGCCCTGCGCGTATATACCCGAGGTCGCTGACACTTTCCGCATAAAAGGTCCAGCTCTTCGCGAGCGAGCGAGTTGCCACTGCCCCGTAAAAAGTAACGGACCGGCAAAAAAGTTGACTCTCTCGCGCGCGCGCGGGCGCCGGCCTCGGACTTGGAACGACCTGTACCGTTCCCGTAATACGTACCTGTGTGTGTGAATATAAGAGCTGTGTCTATATAGCTGGGCAATTCGGTTGTGTGAGCGATGGGGAGAGAGCGCAGGTGCGCCAGTGTGCTGTATATATACGCTACTAGGGGCTTTTGTTTTTGTTTGGAGCGAGAGGTATAGCGGTGGAATTTTTAGCGCTAGATGAATGGCAAGCGCGGAGGAGACGGTGATTTGAATATTTCAGAGTTTAACGGACGCAGTGAGGTAGAGGAGGCGCGCGCGTGCGCAATTTTTCGTCGTTAAGGACGCGTATTTGTATTCTATGCGCGCGGCGAGTTAGTTTCAATGGTTGCTTTTGAATGCCCCGCGTTAAAATTTTGATTTTACGGGTTATAATAGTCGAGGAGAGAGAAAAGCACGAATAAAATCAAAGTTATAGTTGTACTTTCACTGCAGACATAAATAATTTATTTTTAGAAAGAGTATATATACATAAAAATATATGTTTCTCGAATGTATTGATTTCATTGTAGAATTCAATGCGCTTTGTCTAGAAGACCGACCAACGATGCATTCTAAAACGCTGATTATCCTAAAAGCCTATAATCCCCCCCTTCGCGAAACCAAAAAAACGCCACAATTTCTCTCTCCTTGAACCTCATTCAAATCACGAGCGGCTTTAAAGCCTCGATCATGCACACACTCTATACGCGAAATCGGACGACGCGGCGCATAATACATCGACCTCAGCACCACGCGCGCTGGTTAACAATGCACTTTCGCGCGCGCGTGCGCGAGAAACCGATCGTCGGCCCGACACCCACGCCCTCATAATGCGTCTAGCGCACTTTTACCCGCGCGCGTGTCTCGTATCTCCTGCGCGAAACAATGAGAACCGGCGCGCGCGTTGTCAGCCGCGCGTCAGTCGTTGTACGCGTTCTGTCAATGTACGGTGTACGTATGTATGTACGCGCGCAGAACCTGTTTGAGAGAGCGAGAAAAAGTCCTTCGAGAGAAGGTATATAAGAGGAGAGAGAAAAATTATCGAGAGTGCATATATACGTCATCGTACGCGTGTCACTGGCTTTAATTGGGACTCTAGCAGAGTGCAGTGTTCATAATTTATGAGGGATAATGCGCGAGAGCGATGACGTGTTACGCGGAAGTGTGGATTTTCGGTGCGGAAGTAGCTGTCGATCGGTTGTTCAGCACACAGAGCGTTGGCGTTGTGAGATATATATATGTGTGTACATAATGCACCATTCGCACCAGGATCACGATTTTTGCCACGGCGATTTATGGTGAAATCTTTATCGGCATCTGCCGATCGACGCGCGCGCGCGCCCGAGCTGACGTATACTTTGTAAATATTGCTTTTATTTTATGTCTGAGATATACGGCTCTTTGTTTCAGCGGTTCATTTGGTAACGGTAGTCTTGATCGGAGTATTTACAAAAGCGGTACGAATATTCATTTAAATGGCTTTTTAATTTATTTCATCCAAAATTGTATGTTATTTGATTTAGAACGAAATCCAATGTTACTTCGGTAAACCCTAAACCAATCCAAAATTTTGTCTACTAAATTCGCGTGAAGAAAACGCTTTACCACTCGCAATTTCTAACCAAAGTGCATGACCCAGCCCCGAATTTGTAATCAAGCCAAACCCCCACTCCATCTCGCGACAATCTTACATCTCTCCACTCTCGTCCTGTAATTGCTTCTCCGCCCCTCTCTCCGCAAATTTATTTCACCGCGGATTATATTCGATTCCACCCATACACACCACTTATTCGCATCGACCCAGTTCCATCCTACAAAGTCTCCGAAAGGTCTGCCAGTGAGAGAGAGAAGACCCAAGACTATAACGCGCGATCTAATTTCGCGAGATCCCGCGAAACTAGGCTACACACCGGCAGTTTGGCACACTGCGCTACACACAGACATACACACGGGGCTAGCTCAAAGGCGAGCGGGTGGGATAAAGAGGTGTAGGTGTGACAAAGAGGCGCTGCTGCTGCAGACGGTTGACAAAGCGATAAAGAATGGCATTTTCTCTCGGCGAGAGCTGCGTGCTTTTTCTCGCTCCCTTTTGACGACGGCGACGACGACGAGGGAGGTGTGAGAGAGAGGAGGGGGTTTTTCACTTTGGAGAAAGAGAGGAATTGAGGGTGCTCGGCGAGAGTGGAAATTGCACTGAGAGGAGGAGGGTGGGAGGAGGAAAGGGTCGTCGTTGGTTGTTAGCTTGATTGGGTGATTATTCCCCCTTTTTTGTGTTTCGGTGTTTATTAATCTTGGTCGTTTTGAGGCGCCTTTTAATTGCATTTAACGGGCATGCTTAGTTATCAAAAAATGTATTTAATGAGAAATTCGTGAACAAGTTTCCTTAAAAGTTCGTAACGAACGTATATTACTTTTATTTCTTCGTTTACACACTTTCTCAAGACATTTCATTTCGGTGATTTATGTCTACTCTGCTATCGCAAATTAATATTTTATAACGGTCCGATGCCTGTCAGGTATACATATACGTACATACACAAAACACGTAAAAAATTGTTTCATTTCGATTCGCGCCAACGCACGTTTGACACCATCCCGCTGACACTTAACAACGAGGTAAGCGGAGCAAAAAACGAAAGAAAGCAAACAGACACGCGCGCGGGCGGGCGATACCTGAAATTCAAACGCGAGCCGAACGAAAAGTCGGCCGGGCACGTGCACAAAAAATAAAAGAAGCACACCAAAGGAACTACACTCCCTGAAAAGTAGCTCCTCTCTTTTTCCTTTCTATGCACCTTCATCGCCCGCATACATACGAATTTCACGCCGCTTATTTCTTCGTTAAGGAGCAGCAGCAGTCGACAGCCCGTATTTGGATTAGAATGAGGAGGCTCTCTTTGAGAATCGGAGAGATTGATGACGTACGCGAGCGTTGATAGCGGCCTGAAAGAGGAGACCTGATTAATTCACGCGCGAGCGGGTGAAGGAGGCGGGGGAGAGTCTTTGAATGACACTCTTGTGTTGGGCATACGTGTAGAGGGTCTTCTTTTTCGGTAGACGAGGCGATGATGATCGCTTTCGGAGTGTCTTCTTTCGCTTTTGATGCTGTGGAGTTGTTTTGCCGCGCCGATTTGCCGGTGATAAAGGAGTCTGGAAAGTTTTTCGAAAGTATGAGTTATGAGGTTGCGCGGTGGACGAGAGCGCGCGAAGCCTTAGTGGCGTGATTGAAAATTGAATGGGGAAGCTGGAATCCGGTATATAGAATATATTTTGTTGTGGGTCAAGCGTGACTCGAACATTCTTTTCGAAAAGTTTCTTGAATCGAATTACGTCTCAAAACTTTATGCTTTTCGAAACGAACGGTATATGTTTCTAATCGTTCATTGAAAAATAAAAAATCTAATGAAATAACTTTCAATAACTCACGCAAAAGCTCGATTCTAGACTTTCCACGCTTCCACGTATACACCATATCCCTTACAGGCACACACGAGCTCGAATCGCCTTAATAGCGACGTTGCGTGTTCGCGCAATAAAATTCACCGAGGCAAATCCCGCGTGTTCCGTACTCTCACATAGAGGATTATTATGCCGTCTTTCACGCGAACGATATTGGCACACGAACGACACCCTCGTGACTCCGACGTTTTTCTGCCGCATCATCGTCGCCGTGTCGTTGCGTCTCTCTCTCTCTCTCTCTCGTCGCTTACATACTCTGTTTAGCCTTCCTCTCTCGACGAGCATATAACGCGCGTGTCAGACATGAAGTGTGTGTCTGTGGATGTACGTTCCTTTTTTTTTTGTGTTCGGTCGTACGGTGGTTTTGCGCTGTTTCGCGCATTTAATGGCTCTGCGCGCGGTGTACGGTTTATGGCGAGCGTTAAGAACGTAAGGTTATAAGAATTAGTCGTTTCGACGTCTCGGAAAAAGGAAATTTTCGATTGGTGTGTTTACTCAATCTAATCGTCATGCTTCGCCTCTGCAAACAATGCGCTTTATTTATGGCTAATCAAACACGCGCGCCGCGCACACGTGCGAATTTTAATAACAATTTACAACCGCGCGTTACCTAACAATCGCTAAAAGGAATCGCAAACACCGTCTCATTTGCATACATCAACTTCCAACCAATAATAATATACACACCATATCACATTCGAGCATCAGAGAGGGAAAAGAATCATCGCGGAAAATATGAGAAAACCTCGTCATAATCCTGCGTACACTCCCACCTTCATTCACATAATTTGCACGTTCGCACGCGGACAATGCGATTCGATAATTCTCCAATTCACGTGTATAGTATACTGTACTATATGCGAAGAACAAACATCACACAGCATCTCCTCTCTTTGCGCACCTGCAGGTGGCTGCGGCGGCGGTTACGCAACTCGCGTATGTATATGTGTATACCCGCGCGATTAACATTAGCGTTAACGAGCGCGTCGTTCCTCGTTCGCGGAAACGCTACCGCGAGTTGCCGAAGCATATATAACAAATTCATTGTACTTACGCGCAAGCAAGCGCGTGTATATATATATTCTTGAAAATTCATTACGCGCGTTAACGCGTCTGTGCGTACAGGTGCGTACGTGTTCTTGCGCGGCGGGGAAGATTCTCGCGAGTAAGCCGCGGCACGGCTTCTAATCTGCACGTGTGCATCGGGGCGAAATTTATAAGCCCGTGTGTTATAGGCGCAGAGATATATTTACAAGGCGGTGTTTTATAGGAGTTGGGCCGATTATATACGCGTGTGCGTCGGGATGGAAAAACTGGACGTTGGGTTTAATTATTTTAAATGTTTACGTCTTTATCGTTTTTCTCTGATAGTTTCGGATGGTTTACTTTATCGTTCGCATTGATTTATGGAACGCTTTTGGGTTTAGTCAGCGATTTTTTTCTCTATAATAAACCAAGTTTATATCTTTGAAATCATTTGAACGATGTATCTCGGAAACCGCAAGATCATTCCTCCTCGCGAAAATTCAATAGAACCCGTGATGTGAATACTAATGATTAACACTTCCAAAACTATATTTTCGACTCTCTCGCGCGCTGTTCCCCGAAACTGCATTTTCTTTTTTGCACTACACCCGAAACATAAACACACTCGCACGTCGTACCATTATTTACACTGATGACTCGCTGCGGCTCGCAGAAATTCGTCAGCTCGTCAGTGCGGCAATATATCCAACGCTCCGAGATCGCACTATGCAAATGTACGAAACGCACATTCTTCTTCCACCCGCCGAAAAAAAAGTAACCGCCACTGATTCTCTCCTTTTTTACACGCGAATTCTCGGCAACCTCTACTCCTCTCCTCTTTTTTCCTAAACACACTCGACAACCTGCGCACTCGCTCTTTTAGAATAATAAATCGGTTCTCAGCGAGAGATAAAGAAAGAAAAAGAGGCTATATACGCGACCGGCGTTCGCGGCTGTTGATCCTCCCAAACGTGAGCCGCATGCGTTTGTCTTTCCGTAAACGAGTTTCACCGCGCGCGCACGCGCAATACGTGCTAACGGTCGCAGTGTGTCTGTTCATTATGCGTTGCTCGAACATTCCGCGCGCCCGCGCGATTTGCTGAATTTCAACAGATAACGCGCACGCGCGGCTGGTCTCGAGGGTCTATTTTTAAATGCGGCAAAGCGGAAACGTCGCCGGCTGTTGTTGGTGTGCTCGCGCGAAGAACACGTGTTTTGTTGGGAGAGCGGAGAACGGTATAAAAGAATTACGAAATATTTAATGTTTGTCAATTATACGTATGCGAGGTTGTAAAGCGTTGATTAGAATTTTAAATTGAATTTAATGTAAAAACGTCACAGCCAGATGTAATTAGCACGAAATTGCTTTGCGAATTTTAATTTCGTTCAATTTATTAATTCGATAAATTGTATTTCAAATGAAAGTGCAAATTGCTTCAAATCGAATGTGTATATATAAATTCGTAATCGTACGAGAATAATTTAAAAATCATGAACATATATTTATCTCCCTGTTAACAAACTCAAATTAAATAGAATAATAATTACCCAAGCGACTCGTAAATTACGAGCAAAATACAATTAGATATACTTCCTAGAGAGGCTACAGAGCACACCGATTAATCGCCACGGCGTATACCCATTTCGAATTACAATTTTTACCTCATTATGCGCCAACTCTTATATACACGGGCGCGCGGCTAATCAACCCGCCGCAGAGCAAAAATACGAAGATACACGCGGAAAGTCGAACCGAAACCGCTTAGCACACACTCGTACTGGTCGCTTTGTAATCTCGGCGATCGTTTCTCCGAGTTTGCGCCGCCCGGCGATCTCCCCTGGATAAAAAAGATTATTTTTTTTTCTCCTTTCCTCGTGCATTTCCATAAATCAAAACGAAGCTCGCCATTTCGTTCCTCTTCTTCGTCTTTTTACAACCGCTCTCACGCGAAATATATATATATGCACATATCGAAGTGCATAAGAGAGTTCCGCTAGCTCTCGATGCACGTCGGCTCTTTATCGCGGAGACGAGGGAAGAAAGTGTTGAGAGCGCGACGAGACTACTCGCTCGGCGGCGAGAAGAAATCGAACGCCAACGCACTGACTGGCTGCTGAATAAAATCGTCGTTTCGCGGATCATATCGCTCGTTTTATATTGAGAGTAGTGAGGAGTTGGAAGATGTGTTTTTTCTTTCTTCTCTCGTCGGGATAAATATGTATATATACGCGTATATGTACTCGCCGCGTTTGTTTGTGGAGTTTAGAGCGCAACGAAGGTGCGGTAATGAATGTAATGTCATTATCGCACCGTGTTTCAAGAGCCAACGCGCGTATGTATAAGCGAGGCCTTTTTGCGAGCGATAAATCAACTTTATGAATTTATGTTAATGGCCAGGATAATTGCGGAATTGCGTACAATCTTTTTAGTCGCGGATATAATCGATCCGACGTGCGATTGGAAGTGGATGACGATTCCAGATTTTTTTCGTTTCTTTTTATTCCAAATTATTTTAGAAAATTAAAAAACCTAGAAATTCAATCAAAGAATGACATTGTTAAAAAGTATGGGTCTGAAGTTTGCATCGTTGGAATACAACGAAATAATTTCTTATAATTAATTTAAGTTATTAAACAATGGAAAGTTCATCTAAACCTTTGTTATAAACTTATTCTATTCTATAAAACACTAAATCTACACACAAAATTAATATTAATCAGTATAATCATGCAGCCAAATAATTTTTTTTTTATTTCGTTCCACTTCAACGTTGCGAACTTCAGACCCATTAAAAAGTAACTTATATATTTTGGTTGTAAAGGAATACGCATTATCAGAGATTTCTAATCAGATTATTTATTACATAATTTTATTAGAATCATCGATTTATCAATGAAATCCTAGCACTAAATCCGTATTACCCGTTCATTGAACAGATTAGATTATAGTTCAACTTACGGCATATATATAGACATTTCGATTACGCGTACAGTAAGTCCCCTGTATACAAACGTTTTTCAATCAGATTACTTGTATTTATGTTTTCCCAATGCACTTTTAATCCACCGGCAGTAATCGCTTTTTCACAAATATCTAACGTTTCGAATGCAATGCAATTACGGGGTTTGCCAACGGGCAAACGCCATACACTTCAACATTAAGAAACAAATATTCTAAGAGCCTAATAACATAATAACAGCGCACATCGATTGCAATCTCTTCCCCGGCAATATTCTTCCCATTACAAACACATTAATTCCGCGCAATCTCTCTCGCACATATAGCGCACCGTAATTTCGCCGCTCGCATGAATAAAGCTATTTGTTTACATATACATATATAACTCGCGTCACAGTGGCACAGATATTCGCGCTAATTATGTCACGTATACGCTTCTTCATTACTCGCGATCGGTGTTGCGCAAAGCGACTGATGTGTGTGTAACTCATCGGCGAAGAATCAGATCGCTTTTTGTCAACATAGTATAGTATACGTAGTATGTGTGTGTGTACCAATCGGTGCGATTCTACATACGTGCATCATCGCCTTGCATACCGCGCGCGCGGTGTTTGTGCCACCGCCGCGCTCCGGGTCGATCGATTATTATCATAGCACGAATGCTTAATGACCCAATTTCGCGAGAGCGTCTCTAATGTCTCCCCCGACGCGCGGTCGAGCCCTGCAATTTCGAAATAATAGAACGGCTCGTTAATTGCTAATAATAACACACGTGTATTGGCTTTCATAATGAAAATTTGCATGACTATTTCAGGAAACACGTGTCGTCTTGTTTTAAGATAATTGTATTTTTGCCAATGTTCAAGTAATTTTGTTTTCATTAAGAGAAAGGGGCACTTTCTTTTATTAATATTTTTCAAAACAAAGTTATTATTTCCGTCCATACATTACAATCAACGACTACACGGAGAAAAATGTTGTAGTGAAAATTGCCATGTCTGATTGTAAAAGTGAGACAGACTCGAATCATCAACAAAACTTGCCATAATTTATGGTAAAAATTGCCATAAAATAGTAATTTTTATAATATAGGAAAAATTGACATAAAATAGTAATTTTTACAATATAGGAAAATTGACATAAATTAATCGCAATTTTTACCATAAATTATGGCAACTTACATTTACAATCTGACATGGTAATTTTTCCTACATTATTTTTCTTCGTGTATGAATAGAACAGTATTTAAAATAGTTGACATTTTTTCCACTTGTCATTAAAATTCAGACCTCACAAAGCCTACATTTCGTCCTATAATCACCCGCCGACTAATCACAAATTCAGTCACCGCCACGCACCGATCACGCCCGACATTCTAAACGTAATACTTATAACCTTACACACCGCAAAGCAACGGCACCTTCGAAACACGCGCGACATATCGCGAATACCGCTCGATTAATAACACATAACACACACATTAGCTCGCACGCATCGAAACAAACGCGTAACTCCTTCGCGCGGCGGCCGCGTAATCGTTATTACGCGCGCCGGAGAAATTCGCTCCACTCGGCAGAAATTCGAGCGCTACCAAACAGCTCAGCACAAAAAAAGAGAAGAGAACCGTATATATACACGCGATGCAAACTCGACATTGTTTGTCTGGCGCGGCGATTCCTTACTTTATGTATATACACACACGCGGGTACATACATATATACGTGTAAGTACGGCGCGCGATTGCATTGTCGCCAGCGACCTACAAATCCTCGAGGCGTGCGGATTCGCGCGCGTCACATGTATATAATACTTATATATGTATATATAAGCGACGCGACGACTAGACGACGAGAGTATGCGCGCGCGACGGAAATGAATTACGTGGCGCGCAACGGATTTTATGAAGAGCGAGCGACGGCGGCCGATTGTTCCGCGCAAGCGCGTATGTGTCTAGCGTGTAGAGTACTTTGTGGGCTATATACGTGTGCGTGTAGTATGTAACCAGGTCAGTGGTCGCGCGTTGGGAACGCTTAAAGAACGGGGCGGCGGCGGCGAGAAAGGAGTTTGCGGAATTGTAATGGATTATGGCACATTCAATGAGGGAGACTTTTTTGCGCCCGCTGCGCGCATTGTTTTGTTGGTTTATGGTATATCTGTTGATACAGATCTGTGTTTGCGATTGTGTTATTGTGCAACATTTTTTTTTATTGTCATGCGGCTTGGAGTTTAGAATAAAAATGATTTACCGTTGTGTAGCGCGAGGTTTCTTTTATAGAGTTGACTACTTTTCAATGGTATTTTTAAAAATAGACTCTCGAGGAGAATGGATGAAAGACACGTTAACGCGACTTCTGTTGTAAAAGTGTAAGCTACAAAAAAAAATAAGAAATAACGAGAATTTAATTTGGCAAAAATACGCTATTATCCACTTAACTCCGGCCGACACCTTATTAAACCGCATTACTCCAATTAAAGCGCGAGCCCTGCGCTGATGCGAACCTACCGCGCGTCGCCGTCTCGCCAACGCTCCACCCGCGGCAAAAACCCCCGAGAAACTGTTCTCAGAATACACCTCTATCCTCCAGCAGCGCTACCACCGAAAAAACTTAAAAATCCCCTGGAGCATTCGAGGAGAAACCGGCCGTCGCCGCCGACAATACGCGCGCGCGAATTTCCAAGTGTCATCGTCGTCGGCTTTTCACATCTTGCGGCGTAAAGAATCGCTCGCGCCGCTAAAAAGCCGCGGATTCCTCTTGGTGCGAGGGACAAATAGCTCCGCGCCGACGAGTATCAAAGAAGAGGAGCAATTCTCGCGCGTTCTTGCGCGCTCTTGTGTCGGGTTAGCCGTGAAAGGGACCGCGCGGTATGTGTCTGTCTGTGCTGCGAGGGGGTATAAGAGGATATGGGTCTGTGTGTGTGGGTATGAAAACGTGAAAACAGCCGCGAGGCAGATAAATCACTTTCTCGAACTGATTCTTCGGTCGATCGGTCGTCGAGAGAGGAGCTGCTAGCTATATAGCTCTCGGTTAGGAAATTCATTTTTTTTTAGAGGGGAGGATTTGTAAGAGAGAACGTTGCGAGAGATAGATTCGAAAGTCGTGTGGGTTCGGTGGTTTTCGAAGTCGATTTTTGCGCCTGGATTTGGTTGTGTATTAGTGGGGTTTAGATAAATTTTGAGAATGATAGGCAAAATAAACATATTTTTGATATGAAATTACTTTCTACTTTCTTTCGCTAATTTTGCATTTCACTTTCATGCAATTAATTTAACTATATTTCCTAAAAAATTAAAGTATACAACTGCTATAACGTAATCCTTGTATATAAAGTTTAATACATTAAATTAAAATATCTGAAAGAACTATTACTATACCAGTTAATCAAATTTCTTTCCACATTAACATTATCAAATACAGAAAATTAGCCGGAATCTTAATTCACAAACAGGCGAGGATTACAAACAAACCCGCTGACATACACACGCAGACAAGGCGAGCTGAAATTTCACTCGACATTAAGCAGATTAAAACCTCCGCTTCCACAAACAAGATAAAAACTCTCTAAAACATTACCCTCCTATCCAGAAAAGCCTGCGCCAACTCTCGCTCGCACGCTCAGAAGAAAAGGCAAAACGTGCGAGATAATCAGACTCGCTAATCGCCTCCGAACCCTTCCCACCCATCTAGCCTCGTGTGTGCCACTTTGCGTTCGCATAAAGCGACTAACTACGAATAAATTGAGCGCTCGGGTAATTAAAGTAGCGCGACACACTGTGGTCTACAAAAAAGAACCAACTCTGTATAATAACAACGCAAACACGCGACACTCGATACCTATATTCGCGCTTTGTGAGGCTTTTCAAGTTTACACGCGCGCGCGCTCGCGTGGCTTTGATATTGTAAACATATACACAGCGTGTGCTAATCAGTGCGCGCGCGTATATTCCATTAGGCTGATTACTCGGGGGAGTTTTGTCATGAGCGCGCGCGTGCGAGAGTGTTTTATGCTTCGAGGATCTGGCCGCGGCGGTTTTATCTGTTACGTGTCGCTGCGATAGTATGTAAATACGTTTTGAGTTGTTTTGGTTTTGGGTTTGGATGGAGGAAAATTTTCGCGGGGAAATCGTGGGTTGAGATAGGCCAAAGAGTCGCGTCGTATAATTGTAATTTATTTGAGCTTTGATTAGGGCGAGAAGATAGGTTTGCGAAAGGGAACGTTGTTGGCAATTAATGAACGTTGAGGTACACGTGATCGTGGAATTAAATATATTAGTTATTTCATTTCGTATTTTATAAATGTAAATACTATATGCTATCAAGGATTATTAATGTTTTTTATACTGTGTACAAGACTTATTCTCATATAAATTACAGAAATGTGGCAAAAACTTAGAAAATGCATATTCATCACAACAATACTCGTTTGAGTTGTTATTTACTACACCAGTCTCATTAAATCATTATCCAGCGATTAAAGATCGCAGACAATTGCGCCTTCTATAAAAATCTCTAATTTATCGTTTAGCATTTTAATCGACACTTTGAAAACCAGAATCCGCAGGTGTTAAGCTCCGCCAATAAAAACCTCATCATTGTATCAATTCCCAAGCCCATTATGTTATCATCCAATCTACCAGTCTTTAATACCAAACCTTATGCAACCACAATTACTCTCTCTCCACAAGTATAAACAAAACATAGACACGCTCTCCAAATCATCAATTGTTTCGCCGGCAAACACCAGAAAACGCAATAAATTCCAATCGACGACAAGATCGTTTCGCAAGATCTCGTTTCGAAAAAGGGTCAATCGAATTTTTTCCACTGCGCGCTGCACTCTCGCACGCTCGCGTTGCTCGCCGCCATTGTGCATGCGCGGAACGAAATCGACGGGAGAGGATCGCACAGTGCGCGCGCGTATCGATTTACCTATCGCTGAATCGGCATCTCGCAAGAGAAAGAGAGAGAGAGACGGGAGCGTTAAGGTTTCGCGATGCATCGCACGCGGGAATGGGGAAAGAGAGCTCGCGAAACGTGAAAAATGTCGCTAACGGGATATAATGCGTTTGCCGCGAGAGTTACGAGAGTTTTAAACAAATAGATGGTAATGGGATTGTAAATACGGTAATATGTTTTCAATGGGCTGGCGATAAGTCACGGCTGATTGAGCGGAGCTGCTACTGCTGTTGTTTTGGTTTACTGATTTGAGGATTTGATGAACTGGTGGTGATTGTGGCACGTTAAAAGTCGGATAGTGATTCTTTGTTTTAAGTTTGAGCGAAAGTTATTTGACTTCGTGTTTATTTACTTTTTTTTTTAATAGAGTTTTCTATAGATTGATTAAATAATTGCGATAACACACCTATAGAAATACACTAAAAGATTTTATTTAAATATAAAAATATATAAAACAGTTTTTAATTTTTCAATTTTTTCTGTTTCAGGTAAATATTGTCCCGATTCATAACGAATGACATCACACCTATTCGTAAGTCTTTTCCATGCAAATCCATCATTTTATTAGTCAACTCTAAAAATATTCAAGGAGTAAAACTTTTGTATGCAAAACAGTAAATCAGTGAAAATCCCCAGTCAAAGAAATATTTTTTCCAACAGATATTCAAATATCTAAAAGTTCGACGCAACAAGATTTACTGCCTAACCAATGAATGAACTACTCAAAAGCTACATTCTAACTCGCAACTACATCTTGCCCTACAAACTTTCCCAACCTCCTCTATATGCTTCAATTTCCTCAATACCCTATACGAAATTCATATGGTAACCGGATCACCGCTTTCGCGAGAAAGTCACGTGGGTGAGAAACCCTTTTTGGATTCACTCCACGCGTTCTTGCGGTTCGCTTTTTGAGTTGGCAGGCGGATATCTCGAGTGCGCGATCGCACATGCATATATGCTATACGCGATTACCGCGCACTCGACTCGCGCGAAGATCAAAGAATGCGGCGCTTTGATTCGCGTCATAACTTTTCGCGCTGCTGCTGTGTCTTTCGCAAGCGCTCGCTCGCTCACTCTCGGATTGATAAAGTTTTAAGAGTATAGATAGCGGAGGAGAAGAGGAGCCGGTATGTATGCGGGGAAAAAATTGAGTGCAGTAATTTTTTGGGTCGAAGAAGGCTTATGGCGCCATTTATTTTTCATATTGCCGGTGTGAGAGATGGTTGTTCGGAAGAAGGGGGATTCAAGTGAAGTGAATTAAGTATGAGAAAATATTTACTTCATTTTTTTATCAATGTCGAAGATGTTTGCGGAATTTACACGGAGAGAAATCGTGTAGCAAAATTTACAAATTTCTATAGGAAAAAATTACAATTTTTCATAGTAAAATGAAGACAGACAAATTTCCTATTAATGTTTCCAATTTAATATGGTAAATTTTATAACAACTCGTATAGGAAATATTTTTCGAGTTAAAAATTTTAAAAATTTAATTTTCATTTCCGTTATCGTGGTTATTCGTGATATTCTATAATATTTCAAGGTTGCTCACACATATATTATTAATACAAGAAATACAAGAAATAAATTAAAGTAAAGAATAAAGAAAATTAAAAATTTTTTTTCGACGGAGGCCGGATTCGATCCTTCGACCCTTGGCACGGCAGTCGGACGCTCTAACCACTTACCCATAATAACATTAGACTACAAATTTTTGGAACTTGTACATTAGCTATCGCTAGATGTATGGCAGATTTGAGTTAGACGCGTTGTTGAATTTCAATTAATATATGGCATTATAATTAAAGTAAAGGAAAATTAGCAACTGATAATGTATTTATAAAAGTAAAAATAAATAGGAATTTATTATATCCGACCAGTTTTGTGTTGCAAAACATATTGTGTGAGATCTAGATAACCTGAAAATTAGGGACGTCGGTAAGACAGAGCATCAGACTGCACGTGTTCGCCGCGCGCATGCGCATTTCACACATCATAATTTTTACCATAAATCATTGTAAAACTTAGAATTAAATATCAAAATTTTTGTAACTCCTGCATTCGAATATCAAGTCTTCGCAGTTTTTGCCATAAAATATAGTAATGTTTCATATTTTTTATAAAAAAAGAAGATACTTTTAATAGTATATTACAATATGTATATTTTTTGCTATATAAATATAGTAGAAAGTTATCTCGACACTTGTAATATTTAAAATGAAAGTTGTAAAAGGAATACATTACAATGGTAGAAAATCCTATAATAGTACTAAAAAGCGTCAGAATCAGAGTATATCTTCGCTTTGATAAGATTAATGGTAATTTTCCAAATCAAATTTTTCTCCGTGTAGTCATATTGAATTTTAACTTTACTTCAATATAATTTATTGAGTCCTTTAAGGAAGTAAATAAAAGCACATTGAAAAATGCTATTTAGATAAAAGTTCGTAAATTAAAGTTAATCGAGAAAACGTATTAAAGCCCTGACAAGCAGATTAAATCGTCATTATTTTGATTAACTCAAGTAACAACAATTCTCCGCGCATTACTGCCAACCCTCGCAACTGACGTACATACGTGTGTGTGCGCGCGCGACGGGATCGAGGCCATTATCCGATTAAAATGATATCGAGTCAAGGGTGCGAGCAAACGCTCGCTCATTCGCTCGCGAATTGATAAGTGCATTGTTCCACATTACGTCAATTCGATTTCATCCGCACTTTCAAGGTCTCCGCGCCGACTGTCCATCCGACCCTCCCCCTCCCGATCGATCGCACGAAATCGCATTAAATCGCGAGTGCGCTCAGCCTCATTGAATAATCGCCAACAAAAAGAGAATTCCGATGCGCGCGCATCGGCGAATAATAACAATCTTATATATATACACATACACGAGACATAATTGAACGTTTCTCGTTTGCCGCGTTCATAAAGCAACGAAAGGTAACGAGCGGGTGATTTATGCGCGAGAGAGGCGCGAAGGACGAAAAATCCGCGAAAACGGATGTTCGCGGGAGAAAAAGAGCTGCAGCGGCGCGATTGCCTTATGCGCGCGCGTCTGCTGGTTTTTGTGCCCCATCCGCGCGCGACTCGCCTTGACCATTGTTGTGTTTCGCCGGCCGAGGAAGGGGTCTGCCTTGAGAGTGAGAGAGAGAGAGAGAAGTTCGCGCAGCTGCGGATCGCGACGTCGATGATCCGGAGGTTCTTTCTCCTCTCCGAGGGGAGGAGAGGATAAAAAGGGGAGGATGAGAAAGTGGAAGGGACTGATAGTGAGACAGAGGAGATCGTTGAACCTGTGGGAATTAGAAATGTAATTGATTGGTG
Source organism: Torymus aiolomorphi (assembly GCA_036365515.1). Taxonomy (NCBI): domain Eukaryota; kingdom Metazoa; phylum Arthropoda; class Insecta; order Hymenoptera; family Torymidae; genus Torymus; species Torymus aiolomorphi. Next base: position 240,861,199 of record CM070873.1, on the reverse strand, counting down.
GTTTTTAGGTGCTGGTGGTAGTGTCTGGGAGGTAACGAGATTTCTAGTGCGTTTATTTGAGTATCTGGTTGAGAGAAAAATGTAAATTCGAAAATCAAATTCAAGTGGTAATGCAAATATTATTTGTTTCGTTAACTGATGGATGCGATCTTTCTAGCCAATGTAGCTTCAGAGATCATAAAAGCATGTATTATAAGTGTGAACAAACATTGTTATTCTAATCTTTTGGAAACGTCGGGAAAAATACTTTTGAAAAATTCATAAGATACAATGGAATGTTACCTCATTATTAGCAGATGAAGACTGATAGAGTCAAATGCTTTTAAACATAGGTATAACTGTGTGCGTGGACGTATTCAAGGTAGTATTTCATCAACTTTTACTGCATTGTTTTAATTTTTCTGGGAGATAAGGCGTTCTCGTTCCTCTTTCATTCGTCTCTGTTAGTTTTCTCAGATACTTTCTTTACAACCGTTAATTATGATATTTTTACACTGTTCACATAAGTTGAGCCTTAGTTCATAATCAGCTCTGAAAAATAGAAATTTTCAATACCAGTACAATACAATTACGCATCCGATGAACAAAAGCTATTATTACGTATAACCGAAAATCTCTCATCCAGCACCTCTCTTCCTTCCCGAAACGTAAACAAACAACACTTCCCAAAAAATACTCACACACACAGATCATAAATCACCTCTTACGACACCACACGCGCATACCTTAAAACAGCTGACAATCGTTATCCCAAAAATCCTCTCTCTCTCTCTCACGCGCAAACAGGATTTGCATCCTTTATTACAAATGCACCGCCCACTTCTAGTTCTTCACGCGTGCATTAAAACTTATCGAAAAAAAAAAGAAAGGCCGTGTTGACTCCCCTTGAAACACGAGTGAGTGCACTTTCGAATGTGCAGAGCGATAAGAGGAGCAGCGGCGGGTCCCCGGTGGATTTGCATAATCGCCGCGCGAATTCGCCGCAGTAATGCTTCTTCGGGCCGACTTCCGGGCGAGGATGTTCCCTCGGGAGGCTTGAATTTCAGGTATATACGCGGGCAGCGTGCGATCCTCTGCCGAAGACTTACGTGATGCGTAATGGTATGGTAATGCTGCGCGCGTGCGTTGGATCGTCGAATATACTTAGGATTAAATGTTTTTTATTGAATATGATACAAAGTTTTTTGTTATTTCCTAATAGAGAAATATAGAAAACTTACTTTTTTCTTTAATAAATGTTTTGTTTTTAATAAATTTTCTGGTACAAGTATAAAATGCTATAATCTTTGGTAGTTTTTTACAATCTCGTGCAAACGCCAATAAACAGTTCTGTGTTCAAAAAACTTAATCTCTCGTACACAACATTTCCCATTCTCTCAATCAAAACCGCCACTCTTATACCGCTATCATTACACTGATTAACTATTAACTTGGAAAATTAAACTCGAGATAAAATGAATTCCCATTCAATCAGACGAACCGACGACCAACTTAACTATCCCTATTATCTACCCTCATCAAAAAAAAAAAATCAGAAAAAAAATCTCCGCCTCTAATGCGCGCATTTTCCAACCGCAATCGCAAAAATACCCCCTCTCTCTATCTCGCGTATACTCATCTTATCTCCGTTCGATTAAATAAATTGATGCAGCAGCAGTCTGTACTCTCGTCCGCTACCGTACAGTTCTTCTACTGACAGACAAAACGCGCGCGCGCGCGCGCGCGCCCCCGTCATTATTCGCTCCCGAGAACTTTTCCTGCGACCGCTTTCGCGAGATAACGGTTTGACATTCCGCGGGCGCAGGCCCTAACGATACTAATGATTTGCAACGGTGCGGTGCGCCGCGCGCAGCGGACATGTGTTTCAATTAGCGGCGTCGGCAGTAGCGGGCGCCCCGAATGACGAGACGACTTTCGAAAGACGAGTATGTATATACGTATACTGGAAATCCCGCGTCTTATCGTGGCCGCGTAGATTCGCGTATTCAAATTTCCGTGTTTCTCTCTCGTATATACTATTCCGCGAATGCGTTGTTGTTGTTATTCCTTCCAGTGTTTTGCGATAATGCATATGCGAGACGACGACGACGACGTTAATAGTGGCTATTTGTGCGTACTCCCGGGAGCGCGCGGGCTAAAATGTGGCTCGCGCTGATTGCCCGTGCCATAAAGCTGAAACAAAAGAGTTACGAGCACTTTCTATTTTCGAGAGGGAGAGAGAAAGAGAATCTGGAGTCTGCATCAGCGCGCAATTAAAACCACCGCCGCGGCGGACACCGGACTTTGACTTTCGGCCTGAATTATCGTCATTTCGTGGAACGAAAGTTGAGGTCTGCCGAGTGGATGCGCGTGTATAGTACCTTGAACTTGCGGGCAAGCGAGCGAGCGAGTGAGTCTTTAGTCCGCATTCCGGAGTTTCCTAGTTCGCTCTATAGACACTTTCGCGATCGCGACCACCGTCGAGCTGTGCTCAACCTTGCCATTTTTGGCCAACGCTGCAGTTCCAGTACATAGATATAGTTGAGGTTGACTTTTTATGCACCGTGGGGTATAATTATCGGATCTTTATAAGTAGATGTTATCGCGGGTATGTTGTAAATGATGTGCATTAATGAGGCGGTCAAGCGTTTTTGGGTTCGAAAAAGTGCATCGGAATGCTGTGTTTTATTTAGCCTTTTACGCTTATAAGGTGCGAAGAAAGTGTGTAACTCGTGTTATTCGTATCAGCGTATTTTGAACACGTAATAATTAGCGTATATTTCTCATTACTTTAAAATAAACGGTTAATGAAATAAATGAAAACCTTTCTACGCTCTTAAAACACAGCCAAATTAAATTCTCATATTTCAAATTATAAAAAAATGACCTCCATCCATTAGACCAAATTCATTTACCTTAATGAACACCCCAGCTCCCACCCCCGTACCACAAATTTCTCTCGCCCTTCCATTTGTCCTTCGCGCCGTCTGCGGCCGCGCACGTCTTCGCTCTTTAATAAGACTCCCATTAACCCGTCAGCACGCGTGCGCGGGCGCTCTGCGCGAATTCCGGCTCGGCCCGACTCGATTGTGTCGGGAACTCTCCTCTCTCTCCCTCTCGCGCGTTGCATGGCCCTATCTGCCGCGACGATCTTGACCTTGGCCGGTCTGCTCCCCGCGAAGGTGATTGGCCTTCAAGGCCGTCGCCGTGGCGGCGCATCGGGGAACCATCGAGCGAGAGGAGGAGGAGGATCGTGAGAGAGGAAGCGCGAAGCGCTCGCGCAGGACGTGGGATGGATGGAAAAATTTTATTGGGGATTAATAAATTGGGTTGGGTCACGGAGGAAAGCCATTTATCAGGCCGTAGCTGCGGGGTATATTAATTGGAAGAGCGGTTGTGGTGGTGGGTGGGTAATGAATTGAAACGATGATTGTTAAAAATGTGTTGGGAATGGTTTATTGTGGTAATGATGAGAGATGAAATTTATTTCGCATTAAGTATAGATTTTTACAGTTTTGAAAGAAATTCATCGTTTTATGCGGAGATCTTAAATATTGAATAGCCTATACCTTTTTATCCCCATAAAGCATCATCCTAAAAACTACTAAACGTCTTTAAAACCAACACTTACTACCATTATATTCCTCAGCTCTCTCACGGCGCCGTTCTCTCACATCACGCACCAAAACAAACCATTACAACCTCGAGACAACACGCTGTATACAACACCCCTTCTCTCTCTTCTCTTCAGCGCGCCTCAAACTAGCGCATTCACTCTACTATACCTCCTGCGCTTCCCTTCCTCTCTCACCCCCTTTCGCACTCCGCCGAGCGTCTGCGGCGGGCGAGAGACGCGAAGATTCGCGCTTGCGCGTATATTCACAAAACGGAAAAAGAGAGAAGAGAGCGCGTCTGGAGATGTTATCGTCTGGTGCTCTCGCGCTGCTGCAGGTATGCGCGCGAGCGCGCGAATAAAACGCGGGCGCACCAGCTGCTGCTGCAGCAGCTTTTCGGCGCGCGCGAGCGCCGTTTTGTTTGGCTTGGCTGCGCGCTGCAGCGAGCAGCTGCCTTTTGATGCTGCGGAATGTGGATTTGCTTTTATCTCGGAGGTTGTGAAGGCATTGTTTCGTGTGTATGGGGAGGGGGGGGGGGAGGAAGGGACGAGAGAGAGGTTGAATTTTTTATGAGGGGAGTTTTTGGGTTGCGGTTGCGGGACCGTGCGGTGAGAGAAAGAGTGTGTTTGAAGACGTATAATTTATTGGGGATTCTTTGTTCTTTGATAACGTCGCGGTGTGGTCGGCTGTAAGTTATTTTGGGTGAGTTTGTTTACATTTGGGAATTGGATGAGTTTGCTTTATGATAAAGGAGACGGATGAGTGAATTTCATAATTAACGGTTAATGCAAACGTTTTCTAGTCTAACGTAAATATTAGAAATTCTTAAATTGTTCTGCTTTTATTATGAATCAGGATTGTATAATAGTGTATTTTTTCTCTCTTAAAAGAATGATGACGGAAATGTGAAGCCGAAATAAAACCTTTGCGATTGGTCAAGTCCATTTAAATGGAACCCATGATTGGTCTGCAGTGATGTTAGCTATTAGCTTAAGGTCTTAACTGATTAGTCCAAATAAAACCCATATAATTTGAAATTATGAAATATTTAAACTAAAGATATAAGCTATAAATTGTATTAATGACTTAAAGTTTAATATTGTATAACGAAGAAGTATTATTATTTTGTCTGTACACGGAGAAAAATGGTGTAAGAAAAATTACTATATTTATAGTAATCGTGGGACAGACTTAAATTATCATAAAATTGACTAAAATTTATAATAAAAATTCCTATGTTTTGAGTAATTTTTACTATGTACATAGCAATTTTTACTATAAATTGTAGTAAATTTTATGATAATTCGAGTCTGTCCCAAAGTTTCTATCGAACATAGTAATTTTTCTTACATTTATAGTAAATTTTCCTAAACATTTCTCTCAGTGATAGTTAATAATGAAGGACTATGAAAACTGTTCTGAATATGGTTAAATTTCTAACCTCGAAATTTTTGTATTTTAGAAATAAACTAAAATAAATATAAATACAATCCAAGTTTTAATAGAAAATATTGGATAAATTTGTGTATGTTAAAAAATAAAATGAATTTTAAATTCATAATATTTCAATATTAATTGTATAAGACAAGATGAAGCGAAGAGCGCGCACAGCGCTCTTGAACTGGCTAGTAAGTTTATAAGTTATCTCCATCGACTAGCCAAAATCCAATTTGAAATCCACACACCAACTAAAAGAACAGCTAGACGCACTCTCCCCCGCGCGCATTCAGGATTCTTCGACTTTCAACTTCCTTATTATTTCTCGCGTTACAAACGTGTATACACATACACTCTCGCGCGAAGATGCGAGAGAATATGGCGCAACGGTAAAAGAATTTGCTCATACACCCTGGCCTATCCGCGAAACGACGACGCGCGTGATTTACAGTCCCGCGCGCGGGTGAATCCCTTCCGCGCGCCCGGCGTTAGATTGACTTATTACGGCTTTTCGTGCCCGCGCGCTCACAATCGGCAAAAGGTTATACGCGTGCGCCCGCCGCAAGTCGATTTATATCGTAGGAGTCGGACGATTTATACATACGCGCGTTTGCATTGTATGCGCGCGCTTGGAAGCCGCGCGGCGATGGCGACTAATCACGGTGTCGCAAGGAGACGGAAAAACACGATTGAACCATTATGTCCGAAGAATGGAGCCGATAATGGTTAGAGAAGAGGGATATAGTGCGCGGAGGGCGTGTTATAAATAACCGTTGGAGTTGGTAATTCTGGAGACCGTTGCGAGCGAAATTGTAGCGAGAGCGCGGACAATTTTCCGCTGGTGGCGTTTTTCGAAAGATTTTGTAGGTCTGTGTGTTATACCGGTTGTGGTGCTGCGGTGGCTAATTAAAAGCGGGTATTTTTACGGGACGGGGTACTTAGTTTCACAGTGATGAATGGGCTTGAGGTCGAGTGCAGTTAATGGTGGTTTAGACGTTTTCGTAGGTGCGCACAGCTGTAATGCAAAGTATAATGATGGGAAGGTGGGGTTCGTAATTTTTATTTTGTTACGATTTATTTGTACAGAAATAAGTAGATAATTGGGATAATACGTTTTACGTTGATAAACGTTGCAGAAAAATGTGCACGCGGCGATATAGCGAATAGCAGTGTATTACCAAATTCGGTATAGCATCAATTCAGCGCCGATTGAAACCTCAAAGTCCAAATTGAACGGATCCGATTACTCGTCGTGTCGTCGTCGACGTGATGCAGCTACACATTTTTCTCCTCTCCTGCGGCCGTGACATCCAACTTGAGTTGACGACGACGAATCTTCTGTAATTTCTGTCAACTTTGCACACGCGCAGCTTTCCTTCTCCGGATAAAGAAGCGTAACTGTGCCAAGACACGGGCTATTACGCTGCATGCGCCAGTAAACTTTCGATCGCCGTGCGATTAACATCATTCGCGCGTCCATCACACACATACATACAGATATGCTGGCGAGACTCGTTACTTCATTTTCCCTTTGTTTCGAGATGCTTCTTTCAGTGGAGCGCGTCTCGCGCAACTGTTGCAGACGATTTCGCGTGCTGTCAGTAACGCGTTGCCGTTCTTTTTTGAAGGAACATTTTTTCGCAATTACTTTTCATTCTTCTCTTAATGGTAGTGTTTTGTTGGGAGCGAGGTATCTTTTTATCGGTGAAGTAAAAAGGTAAAGAAACTGATAAGTGGTGTAACAAATTATCGCAATTAAATTTTCAAATATGTGTTTTATGTTTTATTTATAGCGATGTTATGACGTGTGTTTACGTAATTAACGCGGAAGAAATCAATCAAAAACCGCGCAAAAGTTCCTTTTATAAAACTGGATCGCGCACGTGATAAATTCAAAAAACCGCGAACACCGTATATAGCCCAAGCAATTGCTATATATCCGGATTTGGTAGTGTTTTAATCTGCCATCTTTTATATATATGTGCAAATCCGCGGACTACAGACAACAACTGGGGTACAAAAACGGAAAAAATTTTTTTTGAGGGCACACCTACCACATAAGGTTTTTTCGGTTCTTTGCGGGTCCCTCAACATGAAAATACTCGTGTACACTCATTATCCGTTGCCAAACTTTTTTGCCGACGAAATCAATTTTTCTTATGGAAATTTAACATGGGAAAAATGGACGAAAAGTAGTCATTGATGATTAACCAATAGCAAACTATTGAAGAGGCCAAACCAAATTTCACAAAAAAGCGATTAAAGTTGAAGAATAGAGCTTTAATTTGAGATGAGAATCGTTAAAATCGGTCGATTCTGTGCAAAGCTACGTGAAGTTGAAAACGGCGAAAAATGACAAAAATTTGAAGAATTACGTGGGTTTGAAAAAAATCGCTCATTTTCGTCATTATTCGCCATTTTCAAATTCACGTAGCTTTGCACAGAATCGACCGATTTGAACGATTCTCATCTCAAATTAAAGCTCTATTCTTCAACTTTAATCACTTTTTTGTGAAATTTGGTTTGGCCTCTTCAATAGTTTGCTATTGGTTAATCATCAATGACTACTTTTCGTCCATTTTTCCCATGTTAAATTTCCATAAGAAAAATTGATTTCGTCGGAAAAAAAGTTTGGCAACGGATAATGAGTGTACACGAGTATTTTCATGTTGGGGGACCCTCAAAGAACCGAAAAAACCTTATGTGGTAGGTGTGCCCTCAAAAAAAATTTTTTCCGTTTTTGTACCCCAGTTGTCTGTAGTCCGCGGATTTGCACATATACGTTGCGCAAAACCCTTACATTTATTCATTTGAGAAATTAAAATACCTAAACTCTCCCCGCAGAAAAATAACAAAGCAAACAACTTCCTCGCACAAAAAAAATAAACAATCGCCGCGCGCATGTATAAATCAATGCAATTTAAAACTCTCTTCCCAACAAAGAAACATCGACGGAATAAACGCAGCAATCTTCTCAAACTTTCCTTCTTTCAGGTTCTTCTTCTTCTTTCTCTCCCTCAAAAAGAAACCTCGCGCACGCGCGAAAATTATCCCCCCGGAGGGTGCGTGCAGCGCGGGAGAGCGAACCACAACAATCGAGGTCAGTCGGGTGATCGAACTATACACTGCCTGACGCCGCAGTCGTTATTGCGCGTACTCACAGCTCTCTCGGCGTTTTCGCGTTCCCTTTATAATCTTTCCTCCACTCCCACGACCTCCGACACCTCGCGAGCAAGACGTTATACCTACGCCGCCGCGGGAATCCTCCTCCGTGTCAATGAAGAAATTCGCCGCCGCGCGCGAGTTCTCACGATGTATGTGTGTGTGTATCTTACGTAACGAGCGGTGCGAGGAGAGGGACCTTGACGATGTTTTCGTTTGTCTCTTGGTGATATCGGCTGCGCCTAGTTCTTCTTTTTTTTTCGACGAGGGGTTATCATTATATGTATACGGCCGGTGCGAAGGATAGACGAGATATGGAGTTGTGAATGGCGCCTCTGTTCGGGTTCGCGCGGCGATTATAGATGTTTACCTTTGGCTTTTACTTTTTGTTGCCGGGTAGTAGGTTAGGTGAAAGTACATAAAGGTATAGAGAGTCGTCTCTCATCGGATTCGTTTCGCGCGCTGGACGGAAAAAGTCTCGCGGGAAACCGGCTATTACAATAAACCGCGGCAGTTTTAATTATAGATTAAAATCGCATTAGTTTCCGAGATAATTGCAGACCGAGAGAGGTTAATGGAAAAATCCCGGTGTGGTGCATTGCTCCGGCGAAATTTATGACCGGTCGTAAAGACAGCACTAATCATTGTCAAGTTCCCTATATTCATTGAGAGAGAAAGAGAGAGAGAGAGAGAACCTTCGCATTTATAAAACTTCGGAAAAACTATCGGATAATCATTATCCTTGACTCCATTCGCGAAACCTTTCCCCGTACGTTATTTACAATCAATGCTTTTACAACTTTATACCACGACACAATGTACAAATCACACGCATGCACATACGAGCAGCATTAATTGTCGCGTATTCACGGCGATTGCATATTCATACCTCGACTCTCTCGCGTGCCGCGCCTCAAAAGCCCGCAGAGAAATCCTCATCGTCGTCACTGCCCCGGAAAAGCTCTCTTCACGGCGCGCGGGCAAGAAAGTTAAAGACGAAGTACCTGCGCGTTGAATGCGCGCGCGCGCAGTTTACGGGTATGTACTGAACCTGAAGCGACCTTTGAGAGCACGCGCGCAGGCGCCTAATTCGATATTAACGAGCGAAAAACGCGAGGGGGGAATCCGGGTCGAGGAAATCGAGGCTTTTCGTGCGCGAGTCGTCGTATAGCGAATGGTTCAAGTTATATATATATATATATACGAATGGGATTCGTGTATATGTATACGCTGCAAGGTGATGGGGGATAATTAAATTGTAGGTTAATACGGTTTGCCGTTAGCCGTAGATGCGATACTCGCCGGAGAAATTGGAGTTCGGAGTCTGGTCGTTAGACGAGAGTATATAACAGTCGGATCGACTTTCATTGATGACTCCGGAGTGTTAATTCGCTTATCTATCTTTACGACCCTTCTCTCTTTTCCCACAACACCCTACAAACGCATTTTCGAAAATTACTTTTCAATTTTTAACAAAATATATTCTATTATATACACATCGCGTGCGACACGAGCAGAGCTCAAAACAGCTTTATTATTCTCATGTCGTATTATACCCGCTTCAATTATCGTGTCCCGCGAGAGATCGAATAATATCGGCGTCTCGGCGGTGCGCGCGTAATTTACTATGCGCTTGGGCGCGCGCTCGGGGACGAAATAATAAGGGGGCTGTCAGACGGGCGTGCGCAGCGCGAACACGTCAAAAAGCGCGTCAGAAAGAGTGAGTTACTATCAATAGCGCCGCACGCTCGGATTGTTTTCCTCTCTATAGATACACGACGTGTACGCCTCTGTCGCAACGTACAACAGCCGACGGTAGGTACACGAAAAACTGTATCTCTGATATCTTTATTAAACGCTAAAATCGCGCGTAAGTTTCTGCATGTATACGCGTACACGCGTGCAGTGTATGTATAAATTAAGCGCGATTGGATTTATCGGCGTGACTTAATAAATAAGCGCGGCAGCAGGTACTATATATGCATGCAAGCTTTTCGCGCAAAAATGCAAATTAAATAATATCCTCGCGCGCCGCGGCCTAGATTTTATCAGACTACTGCGGGCCTGATATCGGGTTACACGGAAAGTGCATTACGCATGGAGCCGGTGGCGAACGACTTCACTACTGGCGACCAGTTCGCGAAAAAGCAGCTCCGAAGTAGATCGGCCACTCTATCTCGATGTACTAATGTGACCATAAATTCCTTGAAAACAAACTACGCGAAAACCACGGGCAGATAGAGCGACAAATCAACCGCACGAGACAATTTCCATCATAAACCACACGGGACACACAATCGGCGTGAAATTCGTTAAAGACCCTCGCGCAACAATGGCATAGCCAGCCGCAACGGCGGCATTTACGAGCTAACGTGCGGGCTAATTAGCCGGCTAATAGGGTTAAGTCTTGGCCGGAAGTGCAACGTCCTGCGGCTTCTTCTTCTTCTTCTTCTTCGTCTTCGCGCGTGTGGTCGACCGGGGCTGATATAAGTTTGACGATCGAAGAGGGATCTCAGCAGAGGGTTTAATAAGAGTGCAGGAGCAGCGGATAGCGAGATCGTAAAATCCGCGGTGGTACTCCGTCCTCGTTAAGAGAAAGAGGGAAGAGGCGAACTTTCTCGTCGATGAATCACCGGATTGTGTGTAATTTTTCTCTGTGCGCCGCTGCTGCTGTGGGATGGGATTAAGTTATTGGGGCTTAGGTGGACGATGGAGATCGGCTGATGTGGAAAATCGAAGAGCAATTTTTGTCGGACGGGGCTGTAGTGTAATCGATATAATTAGGGTGCTATTTTTTCATTGATAATTGTAGAGTAGATCCACGTGGTTTTCATTTTCATTAAGTTTATACACGGCATTTCTTGAAAAAAAAAAAAAAAATATTAATCTTTTCACTTAACCAGACCGTTAGATAATTTGTTCCCCATTAGATCGCAGGCGCATATAAAATTATAAACATTATATCCGCACGCGCAAAATGTATGACTAATACCCATATACCCTCGTTTTACGATCTTTCATCTCGTTACGCGAACTTCTCAGGCCTGCGCGCATTTTATCTCGATTTGCCTATTCCGCAAAATCAGCTTACGCGCCGCGCGTATATAATATCCGCTTTTGCGCCGCGCGGGGCCCCGCCGAAACGTTATTACGGCTCGATTGCTATCGCAGTATGAAATATATCTTTCTCTCTCTCGGGCTTCCTTCGCGGCGGCGGCAGCAGCGGCCGATTATTAATCTACGTGTAAAAAATGTTATCCTCGCCATTTTCGCGAGAGCCGCGAGCGTAAAATCGCGCGAGTTTTATGCGATTATCGGGCAAAAACGATCGGGGCGCTAACAGCAGCAGCAGCAGCAGCGGCGGCGGTAACAGCTGGGTTTATTAATTCCGCGCGTACGTAAAAGTTCGGTCGCTTTTAATTCGATGATTAACTTATCGCTATATAACGGCGTAGAGTTGTGCGTTTTTAATGCGAATCGCCGGCGGGTTTCGCTTATTGATTTTTTTAAATTTGATTAAGTCAAGGATTTTAATGGTCGTGTTTTACGGAGAAATTTTGAGCTTTATATGATAAAACATATTTTATTCAATACTTTTTAATAATTTGACATTGTGCTTCTTTAAGTATTAATAAACTTTGCAAAAATATGTAGATTTTATAATTTAAGTGCTTATAAGAACAAAAAATTATAAATTAAGATTTTTATCCACATTTCACCCAACAAAGTTCTTTTCTTGAAATATATCTCTCATACATAAAAACATAACGCTTATAATCGTTCTTTAAAGCAAACAACTCTTTCAAATCTAAACTCCTTCCCAGAACCATCCATATCCGCTTTGAAAAAACAGAGCGTGTATCTAATCCATTTTTCCGCGCAAATGACGCTTATTGTTTATATTCGATAAAGAGCTAAAGTTCATTCGCAAGGTTGCACCAACTCTCTTTCTCTCTCCGCGACTTCTAGAACGACCCTCGAAGAATAGCGTCGGGCACACCCATGAGGCGAACGGTTTATTATCAGTAGGAGCAGCCAATAATTTATCGCGACATTCATTGTTACACTTATGCATGTTCTTGCGATATCGGCGCGCGCACACAGCTCTCCTTTATAACCTACAGTGGCGCGCGCGCGATTGTATCGTGACCGGCGCGAGAATTCGCGAGAGCCATAAATTAGCGGCCAATGATTGGTTATTACAAATACGGTTATCGGCATTTTTATTGGCCTCGCGTATATATATATCTACAGATGATAATGCGACACGCGCACGCGCGCGCGAGTTTTTCTCGGCCGTTTGCCTTAATTAATGACGCGGCACTGTATCTTTATGTTCCATCGATGGGTTGTTGCGGCGAGGTGAGGTGAAAGAGTACGGGAGTAAGAGCTATATAGAGGATAGATACAGGGGATTTACCATTTCAAATTAGTTTTCGATTCCGACCTCGTGGTTTATGCATCGTAAAAGTATAATAGTTTCATTGTGCGGGAGTTGCGCCGGGGTATGATAATGTAAATCTTTTAATTAGAAAATATCTCGGTGATAATCTTGTAAAAAATTTACATCATCTGTCTAACATTCTCCATTACCATCGTAACTTCACTCCAACAATTCCTCACCCCACTCACCACCATTCTTTATTTTATGATTTATAAATAACTGCTCTTTAAAACACTATAAAACTATGCGACGAGCGTCAGCAGCTCAGCGATCCACCCGTGATTCACACGGCCGCAGCCGCAAAAACCACCTATCCGCACACATAACCAAAAAAACCAGACTCCGCGCGCTCTTATATTACAAAACCATTGCGCAACGCACGCAGCAGGAACAACCGCTCCCGCGAGCCCAATTAACCCACTCCTCTCCCGATCTCCCAAACGCGCTAGATAAGCCGACTATATACTCGCCGCGACAAAAAGCTCTCATCCACCGCCTGGAAAGTAAACCTCATCGATATATTCCCCCTTCTGCTCGCATGCAGTTGCACGTATATATATAAACGTGTACGCTCATCGCGCGTGTCTTTTTGTCCCCTCGCAGACCGGTCCACTACTGGTCTTGAGAGACCGGTCTCGTATAACTCTCCTCCTCCTCCTGCCGTCGCTTCGCTCTTCCGGCTCGGTTTCTTTCTCGCCGTATGCGCGCGTGCGTGCACTTTCTCGATGACGAGTCTCTGCAGCAGCATCGTATACATACACACACTGATGCTATCTCTCTGCGTGTGCTCGCGCAATGTCGCTCGGGATTTGCGTGTTGCGTGCGGCTCGACGCTCATAATTTCGCCTCTGTAGAGCTTTGTTGTGGCTGCGAGGTTCTGGATGTATGATCTGTGTGTATGCCTCTGTGTAATTAAGGGCGTGTGGTGTGCGGTAGTTTCGTGAAAAATTTTAGTTTCAATTGTAAGAGGGGAGGGGCGTGGGGGTTTTGTTCGGCGGAGGAGAGAGAGAGAGAGAGGATAAGACGTATTAATGGGCGTACAGGTAAATGTATGTGGATTGAGCGCGAGGATTATAGTTCGGAGAGAAAGAGGATTCCGCCTTTTATGTGGAATATCATATAAGTAATGAGGTTTATTAACATAATTTATGGCTTTCGATTCTTTCGCATTATAGCGGTATATACACATGCGAATTTTGAATATTAAACTAACTGCTAAAATCACGCGATGGATTTGTGTAAAAATTCTCTGCATACAATGATCAGCTCTCTCGCGTATCGCTGGCAATTAATACAAAGCAGGTTCTCGTAGCATGCATATACATATACACACAGGCACGCATAAACGTCTCGATTAAAAATGGATCACGCAACATACACCGACATCGCGATAACGTGACCACCTCTTTATGTCTCGCGAAAAACAATTACTTTTTTGTTACCATTGGAAAAAATCTCTTCTCACCTTAACCACATGAGCAGTTAATTATCAACCTCAACAAGGAACTACCGGCACACGCCTGTTATAACGCAAAATCACACTCTTTCCCCTCAACAACAAAAAATCCGCTCCCCAAGCAGCCTAATACCAAATTCTCTCGTTAAATCAGTCGCGCGTAATTGCGCTCGCACAGCCCTACATTTCTGCATTTGCATGTAGTTATACACACGCGTTCGCGCGCGACAGTATATTTTTCCCACACACGCGTGCACGCGTAAACGCATTGATTAAAGCAGTAAAAACTGCCGGAAAAGCCCCCGTGATTTACACTCATAACCGGCGACGACGACGACGAGACGCATGTGTGCGAGAGAGAGGCAGAGGAAATACCGTCGAATATTTTCCGCTCGCGCGCGAGATCGAGCACTTCCGTGCGCGCGGTAGCCGCTCCGAGCGCGAGATATATCATTTCGCCTCTCGACTTGCTCTCCTTAGGTCGTATGCTGCTGCTATGTGTATATAGAGTATATATAGTCTATAGGAGGCGAGCGCGCGCGAAACCGGTCAATGCACTTGATAGCTCGCGAGCGCTCGCGGCTAATTGCCGGCAGCTGCGGCGAGTGGCAGTGCAGTGCACTACCGATCGAAGTATTGTTATTGTTGGGTTAGTGCGCTCGCGCGCGCGCGTGTGGTTTTTATCAATTGGGTCTGTTATTTGGAGCGTTTATCTTGGAGAGAAACGGGGCGCGCGAGGGGATGCAGTCCATTTAGCTATCGCATTGATTGATTGCTCGCACGCCTTTGTTGAACGAGCTTGCGTGTAAGCTGTAAAGTAAAATGGCAATGTAAGAGTAAAAATGTTGTTTTTATCCTTAATGAAATTTTTGAATAGATTTCATTTGTATAATAACTGTTATTACAGCACTAATAGTTCTAGTATATACAGCTGGAAATATGTCTTACCGTATTATATACACGGCACTTTCTACTAAATCCGTTTTAAGCTTATATCCATTTCGTGCTCAAGTTGCTTTACCAGTTTTCGAATCGTATCTGAAAATGATTTCTGTTCAATAAATTCCACGAGCAATTTCGCAAGGAACAATATCGTTTGAACCGTTTGAATTGCCTAATTTAAGATTTTTTTTAACGTTGTACAATTTAAATTCTGAATATTTGCAACGGTTCTCGGATAGCACGTAACGTACGGCCACTAATCTAATAATATCCCGGCTGTGATGCATAAAATTTAAATACGTTCTCGCGTCCATGAAATTGGTAAACATACTACACCAGCCGCTTCCTCGTCCATTAAAAAAAATAAAGTTAAACTCGCGCAAAAAGCCAACCCCGGCAATTTCTTTCCCATCCTCTCCACCTCGAAAACCGTCGCATTCCATCCTCATACCCCTTCTTCCTCACACACACACATACGCATACAAAACAAACATTCATCATATCTCCGCACACATGCGTGTGTGTGTGTGTGTTCCGTAATAACCGCCACTCGAGGAAGCCCCGGCGATAATGCGATTCGCGCCGCGTGCGCGTGCGCGCATAAATCCAGCAGATCGGCTTGCGCATACACTCTCGTCTCCCTTAAACCTAAAAAAAGACGAAACTTGCGCGCGCGCGCGCGCTTCACTTCCGCGCGTACACGCGGTAGCCTTTGAGCACGCGGCTGCGGTGGAATCGTCGGCCGCGGGGCCGATTTGAATCTTGATTTACCGGCCGATCCGAGTAGCTGCTGCTTCTACTGCCTCTCTCCTGCCTTTGACTGATTTATGACGATTGCGGGAAGAGGAAGAGAGTATAGCAAAGGTGGAGGGGGGAGAAAGAACCCTTAAGGTAAATTTAGTCCCGTCTGTTTGACCGGAGGCCGGTGTAACGACGTCGTTAGCGGGAACGGAGAGGTTTGTGTTGTGTGTGTGTATACCGTTGGAGCGGGGAGAGTTCGGTAGTCGCGTACTACTCCGCGCTGATAAGGTTGGTTCGCCGGTGAGTAGTGCGCGATTTCATTAGTAGGATGCAGCGATGTGAGCGCGCAGTATAAGTTGTAGATGCAGTTGCAGTTGCTACGATGCTGTGGTGTATGAAGATAGCGGAGAGAGCGGCGCGC
This sequence comes from Torymus aiolomorphi, assembly GCA_036365515.1. Lineage (NCBI taxonomy): Eukaryota > Metazoa > Arthropoda > Insecta > Hymenoptera > Torymidae > Torymus > Torymus aiolomorphi. Next base: position 240,845,003 of record CM070873.1, on the reverse strand, counting down.
GATTTGCATTTTAATAGCCGGCTGAGATGCGCCGCGGTCGTTGTTGAGATTGGAGGTCGCGGCGAGATGTCTGTATTAATGAGTTGATTGAATATTGGTTTCTAGCTATCTTTTGTTTTTTTTTGTTGCAGAGGGTTTGAGATTTACACTGAAAAAAAAGTACAGGAAAAAGTACTAAACATTCAATAAAAATTACCATCTTGTGCAGGGAACGCGACCACAGACTATAAAAACCTAAAAAATTACCATACTTTATAAGAAATTTTACCAGAAATATAGAAAAATTTACTATACTCTATTGCAAAATTTACTGTAAAGTATGGTAATTTGTCGGGTATTTACAGTCTGTGGTAGCTTTACGAGACCGTATAGTAATTTTTCCAAAACGTTTGTCCCGGTGTATTGATGAAATATATAGGTTTTATTTGAGAAATACTCGAATGAAAATAAAACGTTACGAAAGTTATGGCAATTTCATAGAACTACCGTTACATTAATTGGCTATAAAAATATTTTTCAAATTAATAAAATTACCTTACACGACAACCCCGATATAACTTTATATTTATTAGCCGTCATTCCAGATACAAAACTCCATTAGCGCGCGAGAGAGATTTCCGCTGCTATCTCGCACCTGCTACTTAAGCTCCATACAAACTGTTACACTACACCCTACGATGATACAAAACAAAGTCGACCTCCTTAATCAGCAAAAACATTACGCAATCGCAAATCATTCCAACAGAAAAAAGTCCCTATACCATTACCCCACAAGAAACACGTTGTATCTCACGACTAATCTCACTTTTTCTTCCTCTTCTTCTCATTCTAGGCTGTGAAGCTGGAGTCGGTCCATCCGGGCCGGACGCGCTACCTCGTGGTGGTGTCTTGTCAGGGCCGCCAGGACGCGGAGGAGAGCTGCCTCCTCGGCATCGACTGCAACGAGCGCGCGACCGTCGGCCTCGTGCTGCGCGTCCTCGCTGACACTGCCATCACTCTCGACGGCGATGGGTGAGTCCCTCTCTCTCTCTCTTTTATTTTGCGAAAGGAAGCAGCAGCGCGCACAGGAAGTTGCCGATGAGGGCCGCGAGATTACATAAATCCGAATGGGCTCAATTAATCGCTCGATTGAGTCCGCAAGATCGAGATATTTCCTAGGGACTTTTTTGAGAAGAGAGGCGGAGGATATGCGGAGGGGAGTAACGGGACGTTGATTAAAGCCGGCAGATTAGTGTTGAAGGAAGGAGTTTTTGCGGTAGATGGCTGGCGAATTTGTTATGCGACTGGTTTGAAAGATATGAGGACGTGATTTTTTTAACCGTTATTATGGTATATGGTTGTAAAGTATGGGTTTATGACTGAGAAATTAATTTAACTGTATAAACGTGTTCTCAATGTTTACACTTCGAGTGTACGGAAGTGCATTTGGACTTTTATTTTGAGCGCATATGACGTGTTTTAAATGCCAATCGAGTGCATCACAACAAAAATATTTTGCAGAAGCCAGTATATAATTCTTTGCCACGACCTCAGCATAAACACAACCTTATAAATAATATTGATCTGCACGATTGTCTCACTTATTTAATGGATTTGAAGTTTGCATCGTTGTAGTGCAACGAAATAAAAAAATATTTGATTTTACTTCACGTTTATAATAATTAGTATTAATTTTGCTTGTAGATTTATTGTTTTATAGTGTCCAATAACTTTATAACAAAGATTTAGATAAAATTTCCATTACTTAATAACTTTAATTAATTGTAAAAAATTGTTTCGTTGCACTACAACGATGCTAACTTCAGACCCATCTTATTTAAACAAAATTTACAAACATTTCCTTCGAAAGAAAAAACATCACGTCCGCGAGCGTCACTTTGTATGCGAAATAGACCGTCGTCGCCCCTTCGCGAAGGAAAGAAACAATAACGATCGCGCGATAGGGGAAGAATTATGCACGGCTACTACGATCCAATAAAATCGGAAGCGCTCAACGCCGCGCATAATGCACACGTGCGCCGCTCATTTAATTGCTCCACGCTATACCTATACGTACATATACTCCTGCTCGCGTGACGTTAGCTACTGCAATTATGACCGAGAAACGCCGATATCGTCGAAAGTTTCACGACGACGAATATGACGAGCGCGACGCAGTGCAGTGCTCGGTTTTTTTTCTCTCTCTTTGCAGTTTTGCGGTACTCGCGGTAACGCCCATGGGCTGATTTACAGGCCGATAAGTCCGGGCAATTATGGAAAAGAGTCGCGAGTGGTAGTGCAGCATACGTGCGGGGATTTAGTATTTTTGAAATTGCGAGTTGTGATTGAGAATGCTGATATTTGAATTTTACATAATTGTTTCGTTGAGTACTGCTCAGAACAAAATTTTTTATTTTTTGGAAATAAACTACGATATTTTGTAATGAATTATTTGTTATTAAAATTAAACCGAAACAAGATTCATATCGATTTTACTTCATTAGCAGCACTTGAAATATATGAAACCATTTCCCATTTCAAAAAAAAAAAATTCCGATTCGATGAAACATATAAGTACCTATACGCTCGTTCCTTTTGCTCTCAGCAACCGACGCCAATATAACCGTCTGCGTCGGGTCGATCGAACCTGGATATCTGCAAAGCCCTCTTCTCTCTTTCCTAGCGTCAATCGGAAATGAGCTGAAAGGGAGAAAGGAAAGAGATGACTCTCCTCTTCTCTCGCAGACGTCGGAATATATCGATAGATCGGCGGCACGTTCCCGCCGCCCGCGCCGCGTCTTTTTACCCTTTCTCGGATTACAGCTCCCATACGGTACGTCACTTTCTCCCGCTCGTTTTTTGCCGCATTTGACGAGCGCGAGATGTAATTATTTCGGGAATAGAAAACCCGCTGGTAGGTATAGAAGTTCGGTGCCGTTTGATGTGCGCGCGCGAGAAAGTTTGTTTGTATACGCGGGTAAATTACCTGAGTTCGCGCTCGCTCGTATGTACCGAGAAGTAGTATTAGCGGGCTGTTATCGGTTGTAATAGATTGGGATGGAGAGATATATTGGCTTTTAATGATACATTTTTCCGTCTGTCTTATTTTCGCTTCGATGGACAGGCTTGTTTGCTGGTGAGCTGAGAGCTGACTCTGTTTTCTAAGTTGTTGATGTGGTTGATTAATTAACCTTTGATGTACGAGGAGTTTAGCTTTCCACTGGAATGAACGAGATTGAATTGTACAAGAACGCGTATTTCGTATTGAAACGATTGTTGTATATCATGTGTTTGTAACATATTTGTTATACGTTAAATAACAATATTAATGGCGGTAGCCGGCACGTATACGGGAAGTTTAAGAAAATATATATCTCTTACATTTTCATATCGTCGTAAAACCAGTATTGACTTTTATTACGTTCGTTGTAAGGCTTATGCAACAAACGGTTTTCAATTAATTACTTTGTTTTTGCCAATAAATTTTACGATCTTTTAAAACACACATCCAATTAAATTGTCTTATAACACTGAAATTTTAATTACTAAACCGTCTGGCTCTTCCACTTCTGCAGTAATACACAATACCCTTATAATTTCCGCGAAAAGCACAGTGCTCTATACAGTATATATCTCATTAAACCCTCGTCCCTTTGACCTCATCAAAACTTCGCAAACAACACTTTAAACCTCTCGTATTCATTCGGACAATCTCTCTCTCTCTCTCTTGCAGCAGCGGCACCGCTTAACTGACTAATGGCGCATCGAGAAAGAGAAAAAACGCGAACGCTATTACTCTGCACACTATATACATGTATATTGTACACTCAACGTCAACAGCGCACAGTTTAACCACTTGAGCGCAACAAAATCACAACGCGCTTCCGCGGGCAGAGCTTGATTAGAAAATTGAAAATCATCTCTCTGAGCTGCAGATGTGTGTGTAAGATAAGTACACTGCGCCTGCGCGAATTTCGCCCGCGAAGATGCGCGCATACGCGCGCGTGGCGCACGCGAGCGCAGGATGCAAGTCATTAAAGCGTCGGAAAGTAAAAGAGGATCGCGGTGTGTGTGTGTGTGTGTACGTCTTGTTCCGCCGCGAGAGAGCGAGTTGCGTTGCATAAGCTGCTGCTGCTGCAGCACCGTTACGATTGTCGCAACGCGAGTAAAGTAGAGTTGTGTATTATGTTTATGGTTTTAGCCGAGAGTACAGTCCGAGTAGAAAATTGCGGGATAGTGGGATGAGTGATTGCCGGGAATGCGAGGAGGAGATGAGTGAGGGGATTGTCAAGAGTGGTTGGGTGACGTTATGGTTTCCCTGTGCTGGGGATCGCGTAATGAGTGATGACTTTATTTGGTGTTTCAATTTTGGTTCTAGTTGTCGTAGCGGAAAGGTTCAATGATGAGGTTGAAATTTTTGTTGTGAGCATTTTATTTTACTTGAAAATGAGGGCTTTTCTTTATAAAAGTATTCTTAATACATCAGATAAACTGTAGCGGTTAAAAAAAGTCTTTATTAAATGTACTTCTACCATGTTTTACATAATTTCATCTTATAAAATTTGTGAAATTTCGTTAAAGTATATTCTCAAGCAAGTCGCTAAATTAATTATAGCATTTTTCAATTTAACAACTGTACATTCGCTTGCAACAAGTTAAAACACTTACTTCACTAAAACCTGTTAACATCGCATTAAGGTCATTACGCATATACTTTTTTTCATCGAGTTCTCAAAAACTTAAAAATCACTTAACATGATCCAAACCGCACAGCATACACTTTACCCATCAAAAGCCATTCCATTATCCAAATTAATTTTTTTCACTCCTCTCACCGTCCTCCCAATCCACACTCACTTCTCTCACAAAGAAAACTTCAAGCACCTCAAACACGGGCATTTAAATAATTACAATGCGCCCAGTGCACACAAACCGAGCCTATTGAAAAAAAAAATCCCCACCTCTTAATACCCAACAAAAATGTAACTTATTTCACGGTTTTACAGTTACCACGCGCGTAAAAGTAAGACAGAGAATAATTGAGGCCTTCGGCGAGGGATTTTTTCCCCTCTCGGTCATTTTTTTTTCTTCTTACTTCACCCAAACCGTACACGGAGAGAAAAATTTCAGTAAAAATTACAAAAAGTTCCGCAATTTTTACTGAACTTTTCGGTACTGTGGTAACAAACGGCCAAAATGAGCGGATTTACTTGACTTTCTATACTTTTTATAGAATGTTCAGTAAAAATTACCGAACTGTTTAGTAACTTTTAAGAGAAGGTTTGGAAGTTTTCGTTGGCGTAACGCGCGGTGGCGCTGTTGACTGTTGTGCGCATGCGCGTTCTTGAATTTCAGCGAGAATTACCGTGCACAACCGGTAGATGGCGAATATTGAAACTCGCAAGTGACCACGACTTTCCTCAGTTAGTATATAAGTCCGCTGAGTTTCTAAAGTTCATATGTAAGCGTTTGCGTATTGCGAAATGTAAGGCATTACTTAGGTTATGTGTAGTATAGTAGTTAGATATGTTTAGGACTTTAGATATAAAAATTTCCTATGTAAAAGCGGCGTGCATATTTACATCTTATCTTACATCATAAGGAAAGCAACACTGGATTCCCAACTATTAAAATGGCGATAAATGCGATTAATATAAATTATTCCCATAAATAGATAAATTTTTTTTAATTACCATATTCGCCATATTTTATAAAATTTATAACTCAAAAAAGAGTAAAAATTACGGAACGGTTCAGTAAAAAGTAAGTGCTTAGAAAAATTACCGAACTGTTCTGTAAAATTTACAAAAATGTCAGTCTGTTACCATAGTACCGTGAAGTTCGGTAAAAATTATCGAACTTTTTGTAATTTTTACTGAAAATTTTCTCTCCGTGTATGTATACGGCGTGTGGCTTGAGGAGAACGTTTATAACGACGGGACGGACGACGATTGCGCGCGTGCGCACAAGCGCGTAGTATAGGCACCGCTACTCGACCCACGGAAAGGGCCCGCGAAAAGCCGTTTGTCGCACGCACGTGCGCGCGAGCCCGCGTGTTTACAACAATGGAATTACGCGGGAAAGGTGCTGGCCGAGAGAAGGGAAAAGTGTATGCGAAATACGTGGAAAAAAATATTGGCTGGGACAGTTATGTGCGCGGGAAGACCGGATTTGGGCAATTATTTTGTTTCTGAAAAAAAAAAAAAGAACGTGGTATGGTAAAGTTTAATTTATGGTTACGAGGTTATTGTTTTCTTTTCGAGATTTTACTTTTTACGATTGATGATGTTACGTAAAACATTATTATAGTAATAATTTGATTCTAAATTTCTGTAACTGCGGTTATTAATGAATGAAATATATTCAGAATCCCCAAGAAAGCGAAAATTAATTTTATACCAGCTTCCATCAACATTCAAATTACATCAAAATATTATTTAATATATCGTTCATTACAAAACACGTGCTACTTTTGAAACGACGCACTGTCTACAATGGCAAAACGTTTCAAAAATTAATTTGAATAAATTCTATATGTATAACACGCGGCTGTTAAATAACTTCTTTACGAAACGTTCTCTGCACATCGAGCCAACACCTATTCACACTCTCATACACCCATACCAACACCCATACTTGCACACACAACACCTAAAAAACTAGACCGCTCTAATTTCCCTCCTCGTCGTCGAGAAAAGTGCGCAACCGCGTCTCCGAGTGGCCCTACAAAGTCGTCGCTCTCTCACTCTCTCTCCTCTCTTCTCTCGCTGCGCGAACAAAAGGTCGCTAGTGCTGAAATCTGCTGCTGCTATATACTCCACAACAGACGCATGCACACGTACACGAGCGCTAAAACGGAAGCAGGCAAATGGAGCGCGCTCGCGCTCCGCGAGCTACCGCAATAAATCGCGCGCGTTCGCGGCCGGATGGAATATAAGATAGCGGCGGCGTGCGAGTGGTATAGTATATTACGCGGCTTGCCGCTACATCGTATTATAAGCTTTTATAATAACGTCGTACAGCGCGTGGCAGGGAAATTCGAGAGTTTATAAGGTTGGCGGAGACTGAGAGAGGTTTGAGCTGCTGATCGGTGGCGCGTTTCCGCAGGGTCATTGTTGACTTGTCGCGTGCGTATTTTACGCTACTGCTTCCTCTGGAAACGGGGACAGTGGTGTATGTATAGGAAGTTTCCGCGGTTTGTTCGCGGCGCGATTTGGTTGGCACGGTCTTGGCGGAAAAAATTAGTGGAAATGGAGACGGCTAAGTGTACAATAGTTCAGTTCAAGGAAGTTTCATACGATGTTTGACAAAATTTTCTTATGTGACATTAGTATTTGATAAATAAAAATCATATTAAGGGAGTTCTAGGGTAAATATAAATAACGCTAAGAATATGATGAGATTTGGTAAGCAGGTTAATATCTGTGTAAGAAAAACCTGTATAAAATTTCAAGATTCTGGGCTGCCTAGTAATCGAGAAATAAATGTTTTTATTTTTTGACATTTAACATTGGCTCTTATGGGAAATCATAATTTCGTTGTATACATTTGCATATAAGAAAGAAATTAACGCTAAGACATTTTTGAAAATTTATGTATTAGAAAGATAAATATTTTATGAAGATTTATTTTCTTGCAAAAGTATCATTGGATGCCTCTAATTTACGAAAAAAAAATCTCTAAAAGCGAAAAACATACATTTAACCTCAAAATATGAGTCAAATCAACTTCTCAATGGAACTTTATATCGATATTTAAAACTATTAGAATAAATATAATTGTTTAAAATGAATATATTATTGGTATTTGGTGTAAGTTCATTTATACAGTATCTGTAATAAAGTGAATCAGCAAGAAATAAAAAGTGCACTTGTTTTGACTAGGGAAGTAACATTAGAACTCCCTTAATAAAAAATAATTAAAGTATTGGATAAAACATGACTAACACGTTCGATTTTGTCAATCATCGAAGCATAAATCCACTTTGTACATCAAAAATCTTAACGCCATAACGGTATTTTTTTTTTTTTAATATTCAAAATTAGAATTCATCGTCATAATCTAAAAAATTCAAAAGTCAATCACCACTTCACCGCATTTTCAAACAATGGCATAATGACCGAGCCCACATCCACACATCAGCTCACACAGATATACGCCCATCCTCATCAGCCTCTGCTCGCTTGTATTCCATCAACATCCGAAAATATAAGAATCGACAGCGCGACTCCGACCCATGCGCCCATAACGATCGGACGACCCAATTTGGCCGCTGCAAGCACACAGTTCGAAAAGAAAGCGAACAATGGACTTTCACTCGCGCCCGCGCAAGCGGGGGGTCCTATTCATAATAGAAAAAAGTATATAGAAAGTATCCGTTGTATGTGATGTTTATATATACATATACTGTACGGGCCGATACGACGCGCGTTGTGTCAAACCGAAAAATGCATTCTTAATATGCAGCGAGCGCGACGAACAAATCGGATTGGCCCGCGTGTGTCACAATGGCGACACTTTGCAGGCATGAAGAGCGTGCACGTCTGTGTAGGTGAGCGCGAGAGTTGTTCGATGCAGGCGACGAGACAGCTGATTGACTCGATTGCCGAAAGAGCGAGAGGTGGAAAGCGATGGGAGTGGGTAGAAAGAAAGAGGGAGAGGGAGAGGGAGAATGGAGTGTGTTAGAGATTTTTAATGACACGTGTCATCGTTTGGAATTATTTTATTAGGTTGTACGGATCGAATAAAAGGAAGAAAGTTACACGTGATATAGTATGGTGTTAACGATGTAGCCGGGACACTGTTAGTAGAAAAAGTGAGACCGTTGTCACTTTTGTTTTCGTTGATCCACTTGAGGTGATTAATGAATTGTGGAGATACGAATCATCGTGTAGCTTTTATCTCATCTTCCCTACAACTATAACAAGATTACAAATTAAGAAATGACTTAAAAAATTACAAGAACAACTTAACAAACATCTCCAATCTCACGAATCAAAACACGTGAACTGCAACACGCCACAACTATTCAAAAACAAAAAAAAAACGATCCTAAAATTAACCTCCACACCCAACCTCCTCCACTCCTCTTCATCAAACCTGTCCGTATCTCCCAGCACACTCAACCTGCCACACCACACACTTATACTATACACCGCGTGCATGCGCCACGAGGAGGCGAGGCCCGCTCACTCGCTGGCTCGCGCGATATAGACAAGAGGAAGAAAATGAGCTGCAAGTGCCGCGTGCATGCAGTTTGCGCGCGTGCCTCCGATGTCAATGACCCGCTCGCTTGCTCGCTCTCTCGCTGCTTCTCTGTCGTCGCTCGCTCGGTCGTTTTCGATGCGGGCCAAACCGCGAGCCTCTCATATAAATATAGAGGGCAGGTGTGGGCAACGAGCGAGGACAGGCCAAAGAGGAGAAGGCGTGTTGTTGTCGTCGTCGTTGGTCTTTTGGAGGAGAGGTTTTCGGGGGCGTGGTCGGGGTAATTTGTGTAGGGGGCGGTGGAGTTTGAGGTTCGCGAAAAATGGGTGTTTTGGAGGGAAATGATTTTTTTTTTTTATAATTTGTTGGTGTTGTTGTTATTTGGCAACGTGGTACAAGAATATTGAGAAAGAGTTCGCGTGTCTACTTGAGGCATATTTTACGTGTAATTAGCTGATAAATACTTCCAATAGCTCATCTCGTTTTAATGCGTCATTTAGGATTTAATGATAAACTTCGGAATGCATATGTACGTAAAGGAGAGAAAAATCCTCTGAACACTTAATAAAGTCACGCACGCAGCTAATAATCAATTTTTTCTCACCTTTGACATTTTTTCCCACTTTATGCTACCATTAATTACACGCATTTCAACAGTTTTTAATCTCAACACACACACACACACACACACGTGTACTCGAAAAAGCCGCAGCGATCCGTTTCACTCCACTTATCAGCACGCGATACACCAACCACTGCTGCACTTACATATATATACCCACGCACAGAAGAGCCAAACGAAAAAATCGCGCGCCGACATTGTACCCAAGCGCAATTTGTAACCGCAGAGATAACGAAACACACACACACAGGCAGGCGGTGCTTCTCCTTTTTCAGGCATTAAATTTCATTAAAAGCACGCTTCGCACATACACACACACCCACTCTCGAGAGTTTTGCAAGTCGCGCGCGTGGATTTTCTCGCGTGCATGCGCCGGTGGCGGCCGTATTACACGCGCGATCCTATCGATCGGCGGGCTGCAACGCGCGAGGGCTCGAATTAGTATAATTACAGCGGGATTTTCACCGCTGCTGCCACTCCGCGTGTAATCTCTCGAGTATCGGTTTTTCTCGCGCCCGCGCAACAGCAGTGATACACTTTCTAGATGACTGCATGCGCGCCGCTGCGACCTTTTGTACGAATTAAGCCGTTGCTGTAGGTGTGTGTATATGTGTAGTGGGTTATCGATATGAGAAATCGAAATTTTCGTGTATGCAAGGGGATCGGATAAAGAGCGCATATGTGTGTGTGTATATTTAGACGGTTATGTAACGCGATTGAATTAGTTTGCTGTTACATGTGGTTCACGAGAGTTTAATTAGTTTTTATATTATGTACGGCGCCCGTCGCATGTAGAGCAATATAGAGATGTGGATATATATAGTATGTGTGATTATTTCGAAACGGATGGCTTTTATTATTGATATATTAATGGTACATTAGGCGTCCCGGCGAATTACGGAGTGTGTTGGTATAATGTATAATTAACTTTTGTTACGAAAAAAGTGATATGAATTAGTTTTTTTTTTTTTTAATGTAACGCGTAACTTGTAATTATTGGCATAAATGGAAAAGATGAAATTGAACGATCTATTATAAAACATAATTAATTTATGTAATAATATTTTTGATTACTTATATCAGTAGCAAACAAAAACAAAAAAGTATTTTTAAAAATTTCGGTAGAAAGTGTGTATAGAAGCGAATTCAAGTCTTATTCATAACGAAAACTTTCTTCAGACTGCACATAAACAAACAATACGACTTATACTTATATATATGAATTATTCAGCTGCAGCAACGTCTTTCTTAAAGGTTCCAATCGATATCTTCATGCCGCCTTCAACGGATGTACGACTTTCGAGTCATAACATTCTTCGAATAAACATCGAGTTAGTTAGTTTAAATAATTGTTGAATTTAAAAACAAAGAAGATGGGTAATAAAATTTCCCAGTTCCGATACGAACAACATTAACATTTGAGTCAATAAAATCGAATAACTGAAATAAAAGTATATGTGTTTTGACTAGACAGCTCGCTTTAACTAAAACAAATAAATACAGTAAATTATCATACACCTAGTCGACTGAGATTTAAAAAAAATCTCATTCACCTATTTTTTTTTCTAGAAAAAAGCGAATAACTCACCATACACTTACCAAAGCAAAAACCAAATTAGCAAATCTCTCTCTGGAGCTATCCGTAGCGAGCAAAACACAACCGACAACCCATCCACTCTCCGCAACGAATTCGCACTTCGCGCTGCACTTCCTACTTCCCTTTTTTGTTCCATGTGCGCCTCGCGCGCTAGAAATAGCCCGAGCCTAAAGAGCAATTCGTATGCGCGCGCGGTTACGAGAGAGGCGATCGATCGAAGATCGTATTATATGCATATACGTATAGCAACAGCTGTGTACTAACTTCCGCTGTTCTTCTGTTACAGGGGCTTCAGCGTCAGCGTCTGCGGCTGTCAGCACATCTTCAAGCCGGTCTCCGTCCAGGCTATGTGGTAAGTGCCGCTGCGTGTCTCATAATGTCGCGTACGTATTGCGTTTCGCGCTCAGCGTGTAAATCTCTTCCAAGCGGAGAGGTTCGATGCGTGTGTGTGTCGATTTACGACGGCTGAGGCGGAAATTCATTATTTAACAAGGTGACTTCTGGTTAAGTAGTTGGGAATTTCAATAATATGGTTTATGGATTTTCAAATGTAGAATTTCGGTATTATTTATGTCTAAATTGCGAAGAAAGATTTATTGGTTGAACATTTATTTGATAAGAAACGGATTTAATGGATATAATAATCTGTAAATGAATGTTTTTCGTTAAAAACCGTACTTACTTCCCTCGTTAAACTTTTAACTCAAAACGCGAACACCACGTTCAATCACAGTCAATCGGCGAACTTCTCACATAAATCTGGAAAAAATCCGTTCGGCTTATCGACTCAGCGCGGAAAAAAGAAATGACGCGCGAGTGCGAGCTTACTGCACCTATACCGTGTTCCAACGGCTAAAATGAATAATCGCTGCCGCGCTTTTATCGCCGTGAAAAATGCTAATTTCCTTCGCGCGACACCGCCGTTATAACTCGTTCCCGCTCGCTCGCGCTTTAATTGAACGCATCGATTGTGCCGACGAGGGACCGCCTCGTGCGAGCGATTACGAGATGATTTAACGCGGAAAACACGTGTTCGCCGTGAAAAGAGAAAGTCGTCGCCGCGGCGCGTGCGCGCGCGTGTCGCGACATAAAGAGAGAGAGAGAGAGAAAGAGGAGATGGCTGGAAAGGTGAAAGAGGAATGGACCGCGTCCAAGGATCAGTCTATAATTATTTTTGATGTGTCGTAACTTGCGAGTTTAGGCGTTTTTAATGCGCCTTTTCAAGTGCCCGCGAGAGTCTAATTTTAGGCTCGAATGAACGGGAATGGGAATTTTCACCGGATGACGCAGCTTCCCGATCATTTGGCTTTACGTGTGAACGATTCTATTTTCTATAATTTTGTGAGCTAATCGTCTCGCGCGTGTCTTTCAATACTGTAACTATTACAAAAACCCGAAAGCCCGTTTCCTGCGATCATTACACACACACACACACACACACACACACACACACACACACACACGCACACGCACACGCACACACACACACACACACACACACACACACACACACACACACACACACACACGTGTGCACAAAACGATGCTGTCAGCATCCGGCAACTTTCTTTTCTTCAATATTTATTAACCACCTTGAACAAAGTTTATTACCCAATCCCCGTAATTTATTAATTTATTAAAGCCAACTCCTTATATAATCCCCGGTATAACACACATATAATACTATACAATTATGTTCACTTATTGAACAAACATGTATACGATCCACCTCCTACCGTTGTTGCATTATAGCAACAACACTATACGTACCAGGCGAGAATGCTAAATCCACTCCGTAAATCATCTATTATCTATCCTCTCCGCGCCGACAAAACAGAAAACCATCGTAAAACCGCTCTCTCTCTCGCACCCACGTGTCCATTGAAAGCTCTCTCTCTCTCTCTCTCTCAGCTCTCTTTCAAAGCCAGCGCCGATCTCTCGGGGTCAACTCGCGCCGCATCGGACAATATAATGTATATAATACGCGAGTACGCTATACATGCGGTGCAATTATAACGGCTGTCGCCCACGCCGACCGCGCGCTTGCTCCGACTCTGATTGATACTCTCGCGGCGGCGCTAGGTGCAAGCTATAATAAAAGTTGTAATCGCGCCTCGATTAGTCTTCGCGGGGTCGTCGTTCGCGGGAGGACGCGAAATTGTTATTCAAATTTTATCGCGCGCGTTTAGAGGCTTTTTAATGGCGCGCGATCGTAAATACGTGTATATATTGAGGGAGAAGGTGATGATGCTTATGCGTGGAGGAGGAGAGGTTATTGCACGTGCTGACAGCTGTTATATGGGTGGCGGAGATTCTTCGGTCCGCGAGGTGTTCGATGTTTGACGATGGGCTTTTGTTTTGGACTGCCTATGCGGGTTTTGCGATTTATCGGTATGTTTGGTATTGTTAGTGCGGGTAAAAGTTGGGAGTTTGGTTTATAGATACTAGGCTGTAAATAATGTACTTGGAAAGGTATAAATGTGATTTATCAATGGTGGTGTATAGTAAAATCTAAACTATTCTCGTATTGACTGCAAGTAATAGCCGAAACAAATAAAATATCCACAAGCAATTCAATATACTAAACCTGTAGTAGCAGGAAAAATCGTTGGTATACGTTCACCTCTGCAAGCGATTATTTTCCGACACGAAATCAGCGCACATCCATCACACCCCAAACCCTCACTCTCTGAAAAACACACAATACTCTGGGCTCATCTTTACCTCGGCTAATGAAAAAATCCCATCGAGCACACGCTGTAGCATCCACAACCGAACCATCTCCGAACAATTCCTACTTAACCCAGTTTCGCTTCTCGCTCGAATATACATATACTCATACCCACATATATATAACGTTGCTCTTCGGCGGTGCACACGGGTGAAAGCACCACGACGCCCCCTACGCGAACTTTTATCGACGTCGTAAAGCAAACGATGAGAGTAAGAGAGCAAAAATTCGGACAGCCCCCGCGCTCGCGCTCTCTGTTATATGTGCATTGTTCTCTCGCGGCTCGCTTCTCGATTTTATCGGCAAATGGAGGCAGCCCGGCAAAAATGTGCCGCCTCGTTGTTTATTGCCACCGCGCGCACGTAACGTTTCATATTGTTCGACGCGAGCGCGGCCGAGTTTGAGAGATCTCTTCTTACGGGAGGAGAGGACAGCGACGACGACGGCGGCGGTTCTTTTCGTCTGCGCCAAAGCGGCTGGACGGGGAAAGTGGGTTGCACGGTAGTCGCTTTCTGTGGCGCGGAGAAAGATTTTATTTTTCGCTTTGGTTAGGTGGTTTCCTATCTCGGGTATGATGATGGTGATGAAAAGTGCGAGTGCTTTTTTATGGAGTAAATTGGGAGGAACGATGGTATCGGCTTGGGCGTTGCGGATTGTTGCGTGTTAATTGATATATCGCGTTGGGTAGATTTAACGATAGCGTTTGAATTTGAATTATCTTAGTGTGCTCGTTTAAATCTGTGGCTTCCAGGAATAACGACTTAACTAACTTTTACGTGTTTTCGAAAAATCGCCGTTTTAAAATTTCTGTCATGACACTTCATATGTAAGATCGAAATGCGCGAGATGAGTCATAACAATTTAGATATTTACAAAGGTATCGAATATCTTTCGAATCCCACTATCAGCTGCTAGAATACATTTTTGTTCTTTGTATAAACAAACAAAACAATGCAGCTAAGTCGTTATTTCGGTAACTGTGAAGTTAGGTGGTTTAGGGAAATTGTTCAAATAAGATAAATAACATAGTTATTTCTACACTTAAAACATAGAATACGAATTCTTCTTTAAATATTCATTCCCACGCATGCGCCTCCCAACGGAATGTGCGTGAAGTCAACGGAATTCGGTAAACCGAATACCGAACGTTACTCGGTTACTGTTTACGCCCCATCGCCCGGCAACCAAAGCTGTTGTGTTACCTTCTATTATCTATTGCCTTTGATCTTTGTTGCTATAAAAATAAGTATGTCATAATCTGTTTATTGCATAGGATTAACTTCAAAACGGTGCTTTTAATTAAATATAAATATTCAGTTAAGTGGTTTTTCCGGGTACAGGTACAGTTAAGTAAGTGGTTATGCACTTAGCTGATATTTGCTCTTTGAATACGTTTCAGATTTCCGGACCAAGTCTACACGCAAAAGGGTAGTTAGGCGGTATAAATTCCGGTGCTAACTCAATTTTGACAAAAAGTCAGTTAAGTCGTTATTCCTGGAAGCCAGAGAAATATATCATATAGAAAATTGTTGTATCTTATCAGCGATTAATTAATATTTCTAATTAACAATTACTAATCTGTACTTTTAATATTATCACTATTTTACGATAAATCGTACTAAAGCCAATGCATATATCACACCAATTCCAAAAGAAAACTCATCCACTCTCCATTAGAAAATCTCGAGCTCGCTGGGGCATTAGCGAAAATCGCCGCGATAACCGCACTACTCTCTCGACAGGGGATCAATCAAGCGAGGAATCGAGCAGGGACAAGGACTGCGCGCGCGTGGGCGTCGGTTTAATTGCGCGCCGTCCCAGATCAGCAACACTTTCCTCTCTCTCTCTCTCATCCGCACGCTCTCGCTTATATATACATCCACTCGCTCTTTATCCCGTCCGCTGTGGTTTTTTTTTAATCCCCGCCCACACGGCGCACGCATCCCAGTGACCCTCTATCGTCGTCGTCGAGGGTTTTTGTGTTGTTACATTGTTCTAATCTCGCTTTATGAAATCTTCCGCGTCTGCGTGCTCGCCTATATAGACGTCTTTAATAACGGGATATTCTCGGAGGGGGTGGATGTGGAAAATGGGCCTGACCTCGTTGCGATATATAGAGGTGTATATATACGCGCGGACGTTTATTCCTTTATATCGATCCGATCGATCTCTCGCTCGCTCGCTCTATCTCGTGGGATTCGAACGTAACCTGTTATTCCTCGCTTTGTGTTTCCGGGGTTTGTGTCGGTCGACGTTGAGTGTGCGTACGGGATTGTGTCGCTTCGCTTTTCCTTCTCGGCTGTGTATGAAGAGAGAGAGAGAAAAGGTTGGGAGGTTAGTGGGTAATGTCCGTCATTGCGGTTATACATACACGGCGCGCGTAGGTGTTAATTGCCCGCTAATAACGATCATTGTGAAGACCGGTAATTTGCATTCGCGCGTCTGCCGGATATGTGTGCTTTATGAGACGCTAATGCATGGGTTTTCGCGCGGTTTTTCCGAAAAAGTCCGATTTTTATTTAGACGCGGATTGTTTTAGACGTGTATTTATAGTGAGAGTCAGCGCTTCGCGGGACAAGCAAATTTTATGAGTGGAAAATGACATTTTAGCAATTTTATCGGCAGATATTTTTACAAGAGAACCGGTATTTTGTTTTTTCCAGTGAATAAATACGCCCCCCAGCGTTCATCATTGCTTTTTCTCGGCGTATATTAATAAAACCATTATTATTATTATTAGCCCTTGTTATAACAACCTCTCACAACTCAACGTAAACAAAATTCACCCACTAAAAATTACCATCTTCTCGATACTAAGAAATTTGGCACGGTTCATAGAACTCTAATGGTTCCGAGAATCAAAGCCGCGCGCGTTTTATTTTTATACTCTCCGCGAGTCTCTCGAGTCAACCAAACATCGAGCGCTCTATACAACAAAACTCTCCTCCCGCTTCTCTTATTCGCAACAAAGAGAACTGCTCGTCGCAAAAGCCAACAAAGAAGGTCTCTCCTGCATAAAATGGCCCTCACTAAAAAAAACGCATCTCCTGCTCGTATAACTTATACTTTCAAATTCGATGGTTAATTTTACGAGCGCGAGCCGCTGAATAATTCCGCCGACCAATTCGTCAAACCGAGCTTCGATCGCGTTACGCGCGCTTTTTGCGCCGAGAGTTGCGTGTGCGTGCGCAGTGCGGAAGAAGGTTCGTTAAAAGCTTGAGCTGCTGCTGCTGCTGTAGCCCCAAGGCGATGAGTTTAAGCATTGTCCGGTCGGCAGAGAGAAGAGGAGGTTCGTTAAGCCGCAGAGGAGGTCTGCTCTAATTTGATCGGGGAATCGATTTCTTTGTCTAGTTTGAGATGAGTTATTTACTGTGCCGTGATGGATGGAGAGTTGTATGGGCGCGGAAGAAGTTTTTTCGATGGTGTATTGGGTTTCAAAAAACGTTATGAGTTTTTTGGATATTTTAATATTTCTATAGCCAAGTCATTTAAACTTTCTAATTGCGTATAATTAAATTTGATAACATTTCAGATAAAATGTCTCAATTTCTATCTAATCTGCAGTCTATCCTGTGTAATAAATTCACACCCAAGAGCGAACGTAAATTCCGCATTGATATGCAAACGACTAAATTAATCTCCGCGACATTCACAAAAAGTATTGCGTTAAATATAGACTTCCATACATTGATTTTTCTGCTTTTATAACAAAGTACACACACACACACATTGATGCATCGTGAAATATAATCAGCCACTCTCTTGCAATACCCTGTACTACCGCGCTACCGCAAAGACGCGCGCACGCAACGGTAATTTATCAAGTTTGAAGTGAGCTGCGGGGGGCCTGCGCGCGTGGGCGCGGTTAATTCGCGCGAGCGCGGGGAAACTCGCGAGCTATAATTGTCGAGAGAGCGCGTATACACGGTGGATCGATGCGTCGTGTGCAATTATTATACGTGAAAGGGACTTTTTTGTAAATATATGAGTTGATGAATGGGAATGATTTTTTTGAGACAGAGGGTGTTGACTTTTGTGGGGACTTTTATATGTTTTGGATTTATGGTTCTGGTTCTCGAAGTTTTTGCGAAATTATATGTTTAAAATTTTTCGAGGAAGTGTCGAGAGTTGCGTTTTTAGGTGAATAAATTTCTCGCATAAAATGAAAATTTATTAAAGTAAATCCTGTTATAGGCGCGACGCTAATAAACGCAACACTACGCGGTGTTGTGCCTTTAATAATATTATATATTTTCAATATTATAGCCGGTTACCTGTAAAAACCGCATTATTAATCCAATTTAGAAATAAACGGAAAACCCAGAGAAAGTGGCAAAATTGCTCGGAACAGAACTCAATTTACAACCGCGCGCAATAAAATCTTTACGAGGCGGCAGCATCGTTTCATTCAATAAAAATATATTTTATATATATTATACAAAAACACTTTGAATCGGCAGTCTTCCGGAAAGCTTTAATCCGAATTTATAACATCATGGCTCACGCAAAAATCATCCAATAGAACAAAAATGCCAAATATTACAGCCTCACTGCAGCGTGTAAAAGTGTTCGTACCTCCTTAATCCGGTACTTGTAAATTATGGCATTACCGCGAAATGTCCACTTCCTCGTTTCGCAAAGCGCGTCGCGGAGCGCAAGAAACAAACAACCGCTCGAAAATTGCAAGCCTCGGATGACTAGGCCCGCGAGCTGCTAAATACATTTTTGCGTCGCTTTCTAAATATTTGAAAGCGAAAATCTCGGGGCGCTGAAATGACGTCGCAATCAGGAAGAGCTCGTGTACGTACGCGCGGATAATACCGCTGCCGTCGATTCACCGGAACTAAGAGCAAATCAACAATGTTTAAATACGCAGAAACAGCGCCACAAGTGACCGCGCGGCGATACGTGGAATGTCACTGCGGAACGTGAACGTATAATGCGCGCGGGGAAAATTCTCTAATTATAATTGTAGGTCGATTATTCTGCCGGCCGCGATCGCTTATCGACACGCGGCGCTATATTGAACGATCGGGAGGAGCACGAGCACAGACTATGGCTTCCCCCAAATGATTTCAGCCCGACTTTCACGTGTAGTTATAAGTATATAGTCGCGGTTACGTGTGTGTACACGCACCGTTACTTTTCGTATTTATTTTATTTACGTAATGCGCACAACGGAACGACGCGGCGGAGCGCGCAAGACCGTCTGACCTGAAATTTATGGATACGCCGCGGTGCGCGAGAAAAGTGCTGCTCCTTTTTATTTTTTTGTTCTTTTTCGTATGGATTAAGCAAATTATGAGCGATGTAATGACGTCGCGCGTAAATGCGCGCCTCGTTGCCGCATCGTAACTCATACATACGGCAAGTATGTATGGGAGTTCTAATGCGGGCAATTCTAAACTCATATTTTACGCTCGGCTTTGATTAGCCTTAATTCGGCAACGTGTGTATATAAGTGTACTGAGACTTTACGAAATGTGTAGTCGTGGTGCGTAATAGTTAATCGTCGGTGTGTGTCTGTGATTCATTGCATAAAAACTGATGATATTTATGTAAGAGTTGTAGAAAAATGTATTTTGTGATGGCGAAGGTGTCGGTAATGATCGCTACTTTATTAACGTATATAGAATAACATTTTATCACCGATTGCTGTAATCAATGTCCTCATTGCTTTAATTACATGGTGATTTATATAAATCTAATAAAACCGAGTTATAAATAGAAATTTCTCTGCATCTTTGCACACCAATAACAATATTATTTGCTTTTTACTTTTCCAAATATACTGCATGTAAACAATTTTGACTTCCAATACACGAAACCCGGTATTCGTATATCCCAAACGAAAAAACTTCCCTTATAAAACCTCGAGACCAACGAAATTCCAGCCGCACCCTTGTAATCCTCTTAAACCTCTATACTTCCCCCAGCAACCCATTCCGGCCTACTCTCGTTGACCAAAAATCGCCTCGACGCTGGCTCTCGAGGCAACCACCGGGCGCTGCTCTTGCGGGCGGGCGTCGAGACGCCGCGTGTAGTAGTCCTATTTTCGGCGGAGCCTCGTGGCCGCGCTCTCGCGAGAGAAGTGGGGCGACCGACGCCCGCGCCATTTATGGCCTCGTCGCGGCACGCGCTTGCCTTGCCTCGGACTGCCGCGGAGGCCCGCGCTTTTTGCCAAATTTCGCGCGGCCGCGCGCTTCGAATTGGTTCGTGTGCGTGGAGTAATTTGGGTATTTATAGGGATGGTAGTGTTATTGTTTTGGTTATTGGGAGGATTGAGGTGTGGGGTTCGTTGTCTGGTTCTGTAGTGCGTGTTTTGGTTGAATGTATAAGGCGATGATTTGATAGTTTATTTTTGTACTTTGTTTACGGGCTTTGGGTTTTTTGTCTAATATTGGGAAATTAATCAGTGCTGCAACGATTTTAATAAGAACGAAAGATTCGAGTGTGAATAACGTTTGCTTCGTGCTATGCATTTCGAGCTGTCCATGTATGGGCACAAGCAGCGTTTTCGCTTTGGAACTGGTGCAATATCGTTTTATTTCGGTGCTCCGCGATGATTCGACATTTCTTCATTAACTTTTATAAATAACGAATGTACATTTGAACTCAAATCGAGCGTTCTTGATACTTCACCGACACTTTATTTTCGTATTTTCAATGTTCGACCATAATTCCATCCGTCGTCTCCAACGAATACCCTACATTTATGTAATTCCCAGTAAAAATAAACAAATAACCTATTCTTCCAAAGTTTATTTTAATACAAACAAAGGAAGCCGAGAACCCGCGTTCCCTTCAACTCTCGCCTCCATTGAATGCAATCAAACGCTTCGCCAGCTCGAAAACAATAAAATTTTATCCCTCTCGCGCTTACTCGACGCGATAGAACCTCAACAATCGCCTGTCTCTCTCTCACTTTTTTCAATTCGCGATCCCCGCATTGAGCCCGTCCGCGACACCCTTTCAATTGCCATTCAACCACCGCGGTGGTTGAGAGCACGCTCTCCTGGCGCACCACGAAAGAAAAGCCGGTCGCCTAGGATTCCCCTCTCAGCGCTCTGTTACCCGGTATAAATTAGACGCGACCCGCGGCGAGTGATATATTCCCTTTTCCCCCTCTCTCTCTCCCTCGCTAAAGAGAAAAGAACTGCGAAATCCCGCTCGGCGCGCGCGATCGACCTCGATTCTCCGACAATTTTGATCCGCGGAAGAAGTCTCCAGTCGCTCTTTTTTTGGTCTCTCTTCTCTTACCCGGAGCAGCAGTAGCAGTCGCTAATTAGTTTTGCGCTGGAGGGCTCGTGTACGGCGCGCTCATTAAAGCGCCGTTGCTCCCAATTAACGGCCCACGAGCGAGAGCGGGCGACACATTTAGCGCCTCGCGCGCGAGTCCGTTTGTTTGTTTTCGACAAATCTGCATGCATGCTGGTTGTAGTGGTATGGTTGTAGCGGTAGAAAACCGTTTACCGGAAATTCCCGGGCGTGTTTAGGAAGCCGGAGCGCGTCGCGTGTACGCGTGTAAAAGAGCCGGTGCGCGCTATAGTTCTCCAACGGGGATCTCGCGTTTATATAGTTGCGTGTTCCAGGTGAGCTGTGTATCGAAAATAAATAAGAGCTGGAAACATTGACAGTGTGGTAGTGTTGTATAATTAGGGCTATAGAGTTAGGTATGATTTTCCCGGTGTGCCATATTTAACTTTTTTTTTTTTAATACACTTTATGATGGGTAATAAAATTTTCTCTTTGATGTTTGTGTATTAAAATTTTAATATGTACAGCTTCGGGTCACGCGAGCACGTAT
Source organism: Torymus aiolomorphi (assembly GCA_036365515.1). NCBI lineage: Eukaryota > Metazoa > Arthropoda > Insecta > Hymenoptera > Torymidae > Torymus > Torymus aiolomorphi. The sequence continues at coordinate 240,823,063 of CM070873.1, read as the reverse complement.
TTTTCGCTACATGGGCATTATATAATCGAGAATCACAGGCAAAAGATAAAAAAAATCCTGAACCTTGCGTAAACGTGACTCATTTTTAACGGTTATTTTGGAGGGAAATTTAGCATCGCAGGTGCAGTGAATACAAAATTTAGAATTTGCAAATGACGCGCTGCTCTCTTCGTCGTTCTGCATTCAAAATAACCGTTAATCCTGAAATATCATACGCAACGTTATGTTTGAGGAACGTAACGGTGAAGTGCATCGCACTGTACTTATCTAGTACACTGCTCGGCATATATGTAACCAGTGACGTATTCAGTCAAGTCGAAAATTCGATTCGGTGTAAACAAGCGGTAATTTTTCTCTGCGCTCGCCGACTAAAGTATACCGGGAAACGCCAGCACATGTGTATCATCAATAAAATACTTATAATTCAGCGTTATGTATCATTATAGGCGTCTTCCTATTTCATTTGAGAAAATTTCTGTTTCAAAATTTTCTGAAATCACAGTCTTTATCGAATACCGTAAATCGAGTTCTTTCCTCGCAAGGAAAATTGCTTTACGGTATACACGGAAACTAAATTTTTTTTTTTAAACTATAGAAAAATAGTAATATATATGGGATCCTGTGAGGGCCAATACGTAGAAAGAAAACACAATTGTAGGTTGTGCGTCGTTTTGTCAGCTTGATTACTGACCTCTTCAGGCTTTGTTAAAAAAATTGGCCCTGAAAGGATCCCATATATATTACTATTTTTCACATTAACAATGGAGGGTGCCTCTATCAACTTTAAATTATAGAACCACGTTGCGTTATATTCAAACATCATTTCAAACAGTTAGCAATACTCCAATTTCCCTCTCCAATTGAAAACAAAAAACACTAGGTAAATAAGGAACCGTAATTCAGTATCACACGCACCCCCGAATCGATAACCATAAGACGAAACAATTAATCGCACCAAAATATAAATTACTGCTCTCTCGTTTCATTACCCCGCGCAAATTAAAAAACCTCGACACCGAGGCGCGCAACGACTAATTTCATCCTCGAAAACAAATGCGAACGCCGAGGTGAAAAAATAGAGTGGGGATCCAACCTTTCGCTCATGCTCGCGCGTGCCCGCAACCCGTAAAAATACCGTCTCATTAAGGCGCACGACATTCCAAGCGCCATATACGTCGTCGCTCCTTATACACACTGGTAAAACATAAAGACCAACGAGACTCCGCGGAGAGACAGAGAGAGAAAAAAAAGAAACTCCTTTTTTCCCCGTCGCTTGATTTATTATCGCTCGAGCGCTGCATATTCCGCGGCGGACTTCATTTTTCGCGGACCGGTGTGACCAGTCTCGTCGGCGCGCATCGTTTCATAAGCAGACGCGTACGAAGAGAGAGGGAGGATGAATGGCCATTTGCCAGTTTATTAATCTTCTTCGGGAGCCATTTTCGAGGCGAGCGAGACATTAACACAGCGTGGGCGGTGGCGGAGATCGCTACCGCGAAAGGCACAAAAGGGTTCCCGTGTTCGGCGGAGCGGGGGAGTTGCGCTTCAGGTGCCACTGGCGAGTATTTCACGTGTCATATTAATGCGGGCGCGTGTGTGTGGTTTATTATCGTAATGCGCGAAAGTGACATTATTACGAAGCTGATTGGAAAGGTGATGGTCGTTTTTCGATTGCTAGGTGGTTGATTCGTTTATTTTTTAATTGGGGATTATTTGTGCGTGGAAGAGGATGATGATGAAATGAGTGGGATAATGTGTTTGTTGACCTTTAGCTACGAGAATAGTTTGGTGAGGTCAGTTGAAAAAATTCCGTTAATCCGGAAACGTTTCTAATTTACTGGAACATAACCGCAACTGCGTCAAACAAATGATGAAGATCGAAAGAATGTTGCTAGTAAAAATTTATAGACTTGGCATGAAATCGGAATCTGCAAAAGTTTTCTACCGGCGGGGCGATAAAATCTTAATGAATAGCGTTTTATTGGTGTGTCTTATGCTTTCTATGCGATTTTTATTGGAGTTGTGAAATTTCTTTCTGTTTTCAAAGATCTGAGGTTCAAGGAATACTGGGTACCCGTTGCGGTAAATCAATCTATGTATGCAACAAAATAAAGATTTTGCTATTTTAGACAAAACCCGTAATTATTTTAATTGCTGCAAAATATCTCGAGATTTTGATGTTAAATTATGGATCTTATTTAATTACATATTAAGATGTAAATCTCGGCAAGGTGTTCTCGACTAAATGTATTGATTTATCGCATACTTAATGTCAGTAATTAAAGTTATTCGAAAACGTAAAAAAAAATACGAAAATAAGGTGTAAAAATGCCCAACAGATCGCACACACACCCAACGAAAGTAAAAAATGTAATAAACGAATACGTCGCAAAAAACACATGGCCTTTGATACGAACCGCCTCGTGGCTTTAACTCCAAAAAAAGAAAGATAGAGCACGACCTATCCAAAGGGGATTATCGTTATACGGTATCTCTCTCGCCGGAGCGCAATGATACATTCTGAGATTCGGCGCGAAGATAAATTAATGAGCGTACGCGCGCAAAAAGCGTCGTCGTCGCAAGTGTGCGCGGGCGCTCGCATTGAATTCCGCTTGATTTTACCGCGGGATTTTTTTTTCTGGAAATTTCGCAGAGAAAAAAATGCCGCTGAAATGGATCCGCGATTGCGCAATTTGCCGGCGCGCCGCGTTTAACATTCATCTCTCCTGTGATAAATCTCGGTGAGAAAAAATTCCGCAAATATTTATTTAGTGCGAACGGAGCGGGCATTATAATATATTAAGCGGTTATTGCGCAAAATCTTCACAATAATTCACGGCATTCAAATGTCACTGATCTTATCTGTCATCTTCAAAAATCGGCGCGAATGAAAGGGGACTCAATAAGATTTACTCCTGGCAATCTCACGTAACACACTGCATACATTCGGTATTATCTGATTTTCAAAATAATACTTACGGAAAAATCGTTTTTTCAAAGCAACAACGTTGTTTATCAATTATCGCGACAAATACAACCGACTGCCAGCTTTTTCAATAACAAAAAAAGAGAAATAACGACTGTCTCCTAGATCCTCGCAGGTTCGGACACATTTGTCAATCGCCCAACATTCATCACAACAAACTACACCAAAACAATTATACTTCCAACACAATTCGTTCGCGCTATCGATCAAAACCGACGACGAATCTCACCGTACGTATATATCCTACGAAAAATCATAAATCTCCTGGCGAACGACGCCATCGACGCACTGATTGCAAAAATATTTTTTGCTCATCTGCGCGCGCGTGATCTCGTCCGTACGCGTGTGCACGTTTCGCCCATTCACGCGAATATGGTCACCTCTATACGCGCGCACCCGGATCGCCCTCGTGATTTATGACGTCGTTAAGATCCGCCTCGTTCAGGGTTACTAGATAGAAAGAGAGAGAGAGAGAGAGAGAGCCACCGGCGTAAGTAGCCTATACGTTCGTCGTGAACTTCTTGTTTCGCGGTCCGACGAAGATCATTTTTTGCACCCACGGGATCGATCGACGAGGGTAGTGGACGTGTACATGTAGCCGAGCGCGCTCGTTTGTCGCCTTCGCTATAATCAAGGTTAAGAAGGTGTATGAGCATGTGAGTGAGAGAATTGGGCGATACATTGTAGTGATACTGTAAAGTAATCATGATTCGACGGTTTTTATAATGTAGTAAGATGATGTATAGGTTATTTCTCATGATTCTTGATGTTTTGCCGACATCCATCAAAGGAAAAAAGTTTCACCTATTAGTTGACGATCTAAGAAGAAATTGATACGTTAATTGTAATAGAAGATATATTGACTCCACTTGGGATATAAAGGGCTAATAATGGTGACAAATGGCGTCAAGTTTCCTTAATATAAGCCTTGTAGAAAGCATTCGAAATGAGAGTTAGTAAAAAAAATATCTTAATTTCATTTAGCTCGAAAAGAGATTTGCAACCAGACTCGAGCTCTCGATAAGGTCAAATGAGCTTTTTCCATCGGATATCTCATAGGAATGGTGTTAATAGTGTTAGAGAAAATCAGACTTTTTGCAGACTCGCGACACGTCTCGTTTTAAATATTACATTAGAGTGTATACGAACTTTCAAATGCAACGTCTCTTTTCTTCGCGTTTTTTTTCCCTCCACCAAAAGGAAGACAGAGAGAGAACTGTTACAATTGGTTCGATTTTTCCAGCCGCGTGATCTACTTGAATACGCGCCCTGACAATTTGAATAATAGCCCAGGCTTAAACAATTGAGAATGGAAAATATACAAAGAAACGGTTAACTCGGTGGCCTATACGTTAAACTGACACTTGAATAAGCTTCGTGGCACGCGCGCGCAGTGTGCAAAGTTCCCGGCACGCGTGCGCGCAGGAAAAAATCACCCTTGACTTAACAATATATATATTCAACGATTTCCCGCAGTCAGGCCATTCCAATTAAACGTAATATAATTGCTCGTGAAATTTACAGGGAAATCAATTAACTCACAGCGCGGCCGCATAGTATCCCCGAGTGTATACTCCATTAATCATCCGGCAAAGCCTAACCCGTCACTCTCGAAAACAACTAAAAAACTAGTTTTGCTTTTCGTATACCAATAACGTTCGCTCTCCATAAATCAGCCTCTCTCACTCCCTCTCCCATAAAAGAACAACGTAGACCCCTCACTTCTGCACAACACACCGTCGCCTCACACCAGCAACCCACGACACACTATCGACAACGGCATCGTCACCCACACACACACACGTGTCCCATCTCTCTCTTTCTCTCTTATCCAGGCATCTATCCCTCGCACGTACGTTACAGTTCCGCGTTCGCGCACGCTACTCCTCTCTTTTCGCGCTACCGTGCGGCGATCCGGTTCTCGCTTCTGTCTTTGGCAAACGATGTCACGCGGCGGCGCGGGTCGTTTCCAGGTCAGCGTCTCTCTCCCGAGAGACGTGCTGCTGCTGCTGCATGTGTGTAATCTCTCTCTCTCTCTCTCTTTCTCTCGTACTGAGAGAGAGTATATATACGTGCGTGGGGGGCGCGCAAGCAAAGCCACCGCCGCGCGCTGCCTCGGGCGCTCTTTTGCTTTGCTCGAGGCACCCGGAACTCACTCTGCGCGCTTAGAATGGTCGCGGATTTTGGCCTGCTCCACTTTTGGCGCAAAAGCCGGGCGACGGGCTGGGGGATTATGGTGGAATGAGATAGAGAGAATGAGAGAAAGAAGTTCGTGATTGACGTGGAGTTTTGGTTGGGATGACGCGAGGATTGAGTTTGTTTGGAGAGTCGAATGAGGAAGTGAATCCGGCTGACTAGAGGCGTTTTTGCTGATGAAAGTTTTCGGGTGTGTTTATTTTAGAGGTATTTAAAATATTAAAGAATGGTTTCGTTCTGCAATATTTTGAATGACGGAGCCTTTTATCGCTAAATTATGGGTTCCGTGGTTAAGATACGAATAAAGTAACATCTATCGTATCTGATATGCTTTGCTCTTACAACTACTCACTAAATTATTCTTAAACTTCTACTTCACACATCAAGATAAGGGACCTAATCACCCAATTCTAAACCGAGAAAAATTTGTACATCAAAACAACACACCACATTCCAAAAAAATGCATCAATCACCCTTTTCTCCTCATCCCCGCGCGCACGCACGCTATATCATTAGCCCTCATTACACGCTACCGCGAGACAAGCCATCACACAGGCGCGCGTGCGTGCGTAACCGCGAATTTTCCCGTGCCATAAATTCCAGCGAAAAATACTTACTCCCGCGTGCGTGTCTATAGAGTCTCTCTCTCTTTCCACGATCGACAGTAGCCGCGAGGATGATCAAGAAGCCGAGACCGTCAATTATGCGCCGCCGCCGCCGCCGCCGCGCGACGACGAGAGATAATCTCCCTGCGCGACTGTCGCCACCGCTGCCACTGTATAGCAGCGCGTATTCTCTCTCTCGATATGGTCAGGGTATGTATAGAGGCGAGAGATGGCCGACGCTGATGGCACATATAGGTCCGGCGCAGCCAAAGACACGTTGTTTTATGGGTAAAGGCGACGTTGGGTGTACTTTGGGATGGGAGAGGGCGTCGAAGTGCTTCTTTTGGGGAATTTACGTGTGGGTTTTTTTTTACAATGCTGATGTGACGCTGTAATGGTATGGTTAAGGCAGCCGTCGAAAAATGATTATTTTGTCGCGTTGAAGTCCGGGTGCTCTTTAAATAATAAAATGTTTGTTAAACATCAACAGTGATAGTAGTTTCGTTCGTATTTTATTATTAAAACAACTTCAGACATTTATAAAAATAATCAGACTTAAAAGGAGCGACACTCCGAGTTATGCTCATTTCATTATAATACTTTCGCATCATCGCCGTGACCTCAAAACACACGTCCGTATATATACCTTCGCGTGCTTTATTATCCAAACGCGGACGCGCGGGCAATGGGCGACATTTCGCACGCGCTATCTCACGTCGCGCACGCGCCGCGCGGTATTTCACTTTCAGCCGCGCGTGCTCGCTCTTAAAGTGTTTTAAACGTGCAGTACCGTCACCACCACCATGACGGGTCCCATAATAAAAATCACGTATATACACGCGAGTTTTATGAACAAGCGTACGTCGCGTTGTTGTTGTTGTTGTTCGGTGATCGTAAAGCGGCGCGACGATCGTCATTACGAGACTGTAATTTACAATTTTCGAGTCGTCTGGGATGTGGAAAAATGCGCTTTACATCAAAGTACAACCCGCGTGGCTGCGTGCGCTGTGTTTCGTTTTATAATGCGCGGTTCGATTGCGGTATTATGCAAAATTGCGGGGGCGTTTTTGCAATCGTCGCAGGTTGTAGGACACGGCAATTTCGTTTTATGCGGGTGAATTTTTTGGGATCATTAAGGCACCAGTGCGTTGCGGTTCTTTTATAAGCCCGGCCAAGGTGAATAGAGTAATTGTATAATTTAATTATCTCGAGAGGTTCGTAAATTTTTTTTTTAAACGTGGAAATCCAGCAAATTAATTTAAATTACCATTATTATATGTTTTTCTTGACATGTTGGCAATAATTTTAGTGTCACTCGGCGCATTAAATTCACGAAAATAATGGCCGCAGTTTTTATGGATGAAAGTTTTGTGATATATATGGTTTTAATTATCGCTGTTATAATTTATCTGACAAATATTGTACATTTAACGTCCAAATGTTGAAAACGAGATTAACGGTCCATTTAAGATAATTATAATTTTTCTAACCCAAATCGCGGGGTAGCTTTGTTGACTATGCATTTATGGCTATAAAAATTCTATACGAAAATAAAATTCCGTCACTTTTTCCGCTCACACTTCGTTTTTCTCTGCCGCCACTCTCTTTTCTCTATCCACCGCGGGCGCCCCTCACAACGACTCATTAAACGGCCATAAATTTTACAATCCGATTCGAATTAAGCAATAACTCATACTTGTCGGTGATATAGTGCATATTAAAGGACCGTAATTACGCGTATGGGTGCGCGCGCATGTGCGGACTCTGGCGAGAACCGGACTTCGTTAGTGTCAAAACACCGCGGGAGGCGTTTCTCTCGAACTGCGTCACACCGCGACGCAGAAATTCGTTATCGTCGCCTGAGATTTTTCCCTCCCGGGGAAAAATAAAGCACAAGCCAGCCGATAAGTACACATGCCTGCGTACGTGAAATTAATTCGGACAACTCGATTAATCGAGAGATTCCGATGTATCGATTCGTTCTACTTAGAGCGCGCTTGTGTGCATAAGAGCGTGGATTTTTTTCGGTCTAGCGACGTTAATTCGCAGGTTCGAAAATCAATGTCACTCGCAATGCGGTGGTTTTCCAAAGTTGTAACGGGTACGCTAGTGAGCAATTTACCAGATCGGACGATTTATTCGACTTACTTCTAATTGGTAGCGTGAAAATGTGCAAGTGTCAAGGCGCTATTTTACGACTCCGTTATGAATTTATATTGAAAATGTTAGATTAGCCGCGGCGAACTGAATTTCCATTTCTCGTTTTCATATACATTAGACGTCTTGGCGCAGAATTAATGCACTTTGCGGGCGGAAATGTAAACCAGCGCGCTTTAAATTGAAAAAGAAAGTAAAAGCCGCGTAAATGCTCGATTCCCTCTATCATCGCGCGTAAAACTATTTGTCGAAAGTCGCCGGCGAAGCGATCAAAATATTATTCTGAGGTGTTTCAGAAACCATTAAATTTACGCCTCTCGTGCTTTCGCAATGAAAAGAAAAGACTACGTCACCGACAAATCGAACTGCACCGGGATTTAATTGGCCCATAATAAATTCTCGTATCTCGCAATGCAACGGCCATTACCACTACAGCAGCGTCTCTCGTTCCCCTTTCGAGCGCGCGAAGCAAATTAGTCCGATCGAATCTAATTTATATCCACATTTACAACTCTCCGCTGCTCCTTTATGTAACCAAGGACCTCTTACGGCTGCAAGAGAAGCCTACTAACGCGCCGTTGGAGCCTAATTACGCCGAAAATCGTGCATCGTAAAACACTCTCGGAGCGTCCATCGCTTCTTAATTAAGACACACCATCTCTCTCTTTCTTTCTCCCCTTCGAAGAGAAAACAAAGAAGGCCCATCCGCGATGCAACAAATTGTTTCGGGGCCCGTTTCGGCAATCTTGCTCCACCATCTCTCTCTCTCTCACTCGTCACCTACTTTCGTGGCTGCGGCGACGGTAGCTCTGCCAATCTTACCGGGCCGATCTTGCGTAACGGCTCGACAAAGGCCCCCCCGAAGGAGCGCGCGCACTCACACACATGTGTGTATGTGTGTCTCGTATGCGCGACGAACCGTTATCTCGCCGGCGGGGTTAAGGGGGCAGAGCGGAGAGAAGAGACTCGAAACGAAGGTTCATGGCGACGGTGACGACGATTCTTTTTCATTTTGCCGACGACGGGCGGTTTAAGAGATTTTAATGGCGCACGGGGCATCGGTTCGTTATTAACCCGTTTAACGGGGTCCTCAGTCTGCCTCTGAGTGCTTTTTTTTTAGAGAGTCGAGTTTAAAAGGATGCTGGGTGAATACGGGTGAGGTTGACCTCTATATTTTAGAAGGATGAAGAGATGAAGCGGGACTTAAATTTCAGAGTTGAAATAATAATCGAAAGTTATTTTTGATTGTGATGATTTGTACAGTTATAAGATGAATGAGATCGCCGGGCAATTTGAATTTCTGAAGGAAGGTGCCAATAACTCAAACTGTTTTATAAACACTTGTCTTATAATAACGTACTGTGTATCTTACCGTTTTATTTATGTATTAAGATCATGGTTTTGGGTCATTTTAAAAATTTCGATTTGCAATTGGCGTGAGCAAGAGCAGAAGAGAACACTATTAATGAACATTTGCTACACGCAAGAGTTCTGAAGTCATCGATAAAAAAGAATATTGATGCGTCATAACTACTTACCTCTCGCAGCAGCCTGTGCCTGATGTGACAGGTATAATTATTTCTTCAACTTTACTTATGAAGATGAATGTTTCTTTTGTATATATAAGTGTGATCTCATTTCTTTCAAATCAGAACAATGAACCGAACGGTAAAGACGGCCACCAAATTCGAATTATAAAATGTTTAAAATTATTAACAATCACAAAAATTAAATTTAACATTAAACCTCGGAATTCCAAAAGCCAATAAATATTAAAGTATTACAATATCTTACCCGATAAAACGATTTCAATCTACATTTAATGGTAATATTACCTTTCCACATCGCGCAATCATGACACTCGCATTAACAAGTGTACTCGCGCGTGGATTCCGCGCGAATCGCCTTTTCGCGCTGACTCACTTATCCGGCCGCTAACTGCGTGGTCATTTCGCACCGCGCGTCTCTCTCTCTCTCTCTCTCTCTGTGATGTGTATGGTTTTCGCACGTTGAGAGCTCCTCGCACGTAAAGACTGAGCGGATGGACGGACGGTATCCTTTCGGAGATCTGATGTGCGTACGTGCGTGATCACGAACAAAGACGGGAGGAGCCGGCTGTCGGGACGCGGCTAAACTAAATTTCTTCATATGCGATGATGTGCACTGTATGCTGGGTTTCGCGTGACGTTGGTTTGGTCGTAATTGAAATGGAATTTAATGTTTAAACACGATTGAAAATTAAGAAATGTCTATATATGTGTAATATTTATTTGGAAATTGCTTTACTAATTTTGTGTTTCTTTTTGTTACAGGTAAGGGTTGTTTCCGCTACTATGTGTCCTATGAAGCAGTGCGTGAGTACAACATACGTCAATCAAAGTGTTAAACTAATAACATTTTGGTTCAATATAAAATGACAACAACTGATAGTATATTTATTGTGCTTAAGAGTCTACCATCACCTTCATAATGTAGTTTGCAAAATTCATAGTGTTTTCCCCAACTTTATGATGCTTATCATTTTGAAACTATAAAAAAAAGGTAATGGTGACAACCATTTATCATTTAACATTTATAATTTTATTTATGTTTCTTTCCAAAACCTACTTTGGAATGTCGCCGAATTATCTGACATCTCTCCCTTCACAACTTTCATCCTGGAAATTATCGCCATTTCATCAATCACATCTCATATCTGCGTTCTGCAAGACCGTCGAGCATCACAATGATCTCGTCACAAATCAAACGAACATACCTTTCGCACATTGGAGGAAGCAAGACAGTAGACGTCGTCACGACTCGTACGCGCATAAGCTCCTAATGTCAATCGCTATACGTCGACGACCTGCAGTCTACATGTGTGCGCGCGCATACGTACAATCCGAGCGCGTGTGCGAATGACGTCACAAATCGTTTTCATTCCTTTCACCGCGATACTTCGAGAGAGCGCAAGAGCAAAAGCGCGGGGCAACCTGCTGCTGGCCCCTTCGTATAACCTGCTCTATCTGCGCGCTCCCGTCCTTCTGTCTCTCTTCCTCTCTCTTTTCGCGAGCAAAGAGCGTGCGCGTATACTTAGTCACCGCGCATAACGGACACAAACGAAGGAGCAGCATCGGCAGCAACAGCAGCGAAGGCACAAACGGCTGCGTCGTCACGTTCGCGACTCGTGGGCGAAGTCGTGACTCGAAAATGATTGCGCCCTCGTATCGCTCGCCGAGATCGTTTTCTGTTTAGCGGAGTGACAGTGAGCGCTCTCTTTTTCCCTCTCTTTCCCTCGTGCGAGCTTGCACATTCTGCAACTCGCGAGAGAGGATTCTTATTGCAAGAGCACGAGTACACCGATACCAAATGGTGGTGTGTAAAGTGCGAGATGGGACATCAGAATCTGCTCTAATTGCAGATTGAAGCAAATTTGTTTTTGTATGAGAGCTACTATACTGGTTTCTTAGCTCTCATAGGGTGGATAGTTAAATTAAAAAACAACTGAATTTTAGTATTAAGAATTAATGAAGAAGTGCGATAGTTTTTATAGATGTTTTATTATTCGATTTTTCTACGTCAAATACATGTTAAGCAAATAATTTTTTTAAAGAAAATATGAGTTGAAATTAAATAAAACTAAAGATGTGTCAATGCAATTCAAATGAACTTTTCGTATAAAAGCTAGTATTTAGTAAGTTTCTCCATTGATTAATATTATCATTAAGTGTAGTCTAATAATAGCCATTGTTATGGATTATTATTATTATTATCTATGGAGCTCTGTTATATTGATTAAAGGCTAATTAATAGTTATTGTATAACTATTTGTAATGTTGAAACTACATTTATTAAATGGCTTGAAAAGTTATCGTATAAATATCACAGAGCGCTACAATATGTTTTTCCAATATATTCTACATATTTATAAAATGTAGAAATATCTTTTAATTGATATTTATTTTCCGACAGATAAAGTGTCTCATCTATGGGATATTATGGCTGTCCAATACAACAGAATTTGTTACATCAGCCATTATACAAACAACTACTATAAACGCATTTGGACTTAATACTCAACAACCTTTGCTTGATACAACAACAGAAAATCTAGTACCAAATTCTGAACATTCACATAAAAAACGAGCACTAAGTGCAACTATTTCAAATCCATTTATAACAGCACTAAAAGTACAAGGCAGAAATGACGGTTTTACAGACCAATTTTCGACACTTGCTTCAGAAGTTGTTGTTGCGAGCGCACCAGCCGAAAAACGTGTACTTTTAGACAGTTTGGGTTCTGCTACATATCATCATCATCACGGACATCATCATGGGCATCACCATGATCATAAACATGGTCACCATCACGGCCATAAGCACAAACACGGTCATCATTCAAAACATGAACATGGTCATGAACATAAACATCATCATGGACATAAACATCATCATGGACACGATCACAAGCACGGGCATCATCATCATGAGGAACACAAGCATGATCATAAGCATGATCATAAGCATGGACATCATCACAAACACGGTCATCACCATCATCGGGAACACAAGCACGGCCACCATCATGACCATGGCCATAAACATGGTCATGATCATAAGCATGATCACGATCATAAACACAAACATGAGCATAAACATGATCATCATGAAGACCATCACCACAAACATGGGCATCATCACCACTCCGAACACAAACATCACGAAGAGCATAAGCATGAACAAGAGCATCATCATCACCATAAACATAGTCATAAAAACGAGCATCATCATCATCATGATCATCATCATAATAATAAGCACCACCATCACCATAGTCACAAAGAAACTGAAGAGCACCATCATCATCATGGGCACGACCATAAGAATGATCACAAGCATGACCACAAACATGATCAGCACCATCATCATGGCCATGATCATCACCATAAACATGGTCACGAACATCACCATGGACATCATCAGGATCATCACCATAAACACGGCCACGAACACGAACACGGCCATCACCATGGACACAAGCACGAACACCATGAAGAACACAAGCATGGTCATCATCACCATCATAAACATGGCCACGATCATGACCACAAGCATGGTCATCACCATGGCCATCATCACGGTCATCACCACGGTCACCATCACAAACATGGTCATGAGCACAAACACGGTCACCACCATGGACATCATCATGGACATCACCATGGCCACCATCATCACCATGGGCATGAACACAAACATGATCATCACCAAGACCACAAACATGAACACGGTCACCATCATGGTCATAAACATGATCATGGCCATAAACATCATCATGACCATCATGAACATCACAAGCATGATGAACATCACAAGCACCATGTCGAACATGGACATCATCATGGTCATAAACATGATGAACATCATAAGCATCATGAAGAACACGGACATCATCATGGGCATCACCATGATCATGGGCATCATGAGCATCATCATCATTCAGCACATGAAGACCATCATCATAACCATTTTCAAGATAATCACCATCATTTTGGTGCTTCGCAAACACACGCAGAATATGCATTTCCTGAAGACGGTTTGGCAGCATCAGAATCGGCAAAAGTTAATAACGAAGCATCGGTGACTGCGACATCATCAACACCATTTATTGTAAAATTAGTTTAAATAAAATATTTTTACTCATGTGGTATACATGTTTTGTAAAATAAATTACTGCAATTTTTTAAAATAAATATGATAACATTAATAAGCTTTTTTTTACTATACCTGTTTACAAATTGAAATTTTAATAGTCTTTAAAACAACAATAAAAATTTTCAAAAAATATGTAGGAAATCAAAACTATAATGAGAATTACAGAAGTGCATATGATATATATACACACACGCCTGTCTGTTGAAATATAACTCTATGTTCATTTTTAAACGTTATTTATTAATACGTTTTTCTAAATGTAATATCTAAAACGAAAAAATAAATTGCTGAGTTATTTTATATTGTGACTAACAAGCTCACTCACAAAGTTATGTTAAATTTAATTGCAAAGAACATGCATTTACTGAGTATGGTAATTTATATAAATAATATATTTTGATATACTTATTAGGAAAATATAAATATAATTTTTTATTAATGTCTTACAAACCAAAGATTTTGGACGGTAACGATTTGCATTGAAACTTCGCGTAAGGAGAGTATGCCGTATAGACTAATAGAACTTTTCTTATACAAGCTAAGATTTAGTAAGTTTCTATGATAGTAATAAAATTGAGACTTAGTTCATTTATATTTTTAGTAAAAAAAGCCAAACTTACAATAATAATTACTTTTATCCTTTTTCTTAACAGATGTATCTGATATCGGGGTATTTGTGGCTGTTCGTTTTAGCACGATCTGTTGAATCAGCTACTGTGCTCCACGTTCCTACACAAAATAATGATACAAATTCACAAGGACTGAGTAATCAAGGGCAATCACATATTATAAATACACCAGACAATGTAGAATTACAAACTGAACGTATCATTGAAAAGCGCCAGCTTCATAATGGGAACAACTTTGGTTTCAATACAGGGATACCAGATTCCCATAGTTCGCCCTCGTCACAGAAACCCAAGCAACAAAAAGATTTAAATAAACAAAATGGAAGTCCATTAACCTCATTTGCTGCACTCACTAAAGCTATTGTTCCAATGACTAATCCAACTAAACTAGACAGTTTATCATCAGCTACCTCGTTTGGTTCATATGGACATCATAGCTCCCACAGCGACCATGGTCATCACCATAAACACCATCATGGACATAAACATGATCATAAACATGGTCATCATCACGGCCACCATCACCATGCAGATCATGGTCATCATCATAAACATCATGAGGATCACAAGCATAAGCACGATCATGGACATCACCATCATCATCATCAAGATCATAAACATAAACATGGTCATCATCATGATCAAAAGCATCATCATGAAGAAAAACACGAACATGATCATCATCATAAACATGGTCATCACAATGAACACAAACACGGCCATCATCATGGACATCACCACAAACATGGCCATGAACATAAACATGGCCATCACCATAAACATGGTCATAAACATCATGCAGAACATCATCACGGTCACCATCATCACCACACTTCAAAACACGAGCATCATGAAGAACACAAGCATCACGGAAAGCACCATCATCATCATAAACATGACCATAACAATGAACATCACCATCACCATAACCATCACCACAAAAATGAACATCATCATCATCATGAACACAAAGAAAAGGAGGAACATCATCATCATCATGGGCATAAACATGGACATCATCATGATCACAAACATGGCCATCACCATGGCCATCATCATGGTCATGATCATAAACATGGCCACCACCATGAACATAAACACGGTCACCATAATGACCATAAACACGGCCATCATCATGATCATAAGCATGGACATCATCATGATCATAAACATGGCCATCATCAAGATCATCATCATCATCATGGGCATGAGCACAAAGAAGAACATAAGCAAGATCACGATCACAAGCACGGGCATCATCATAAGCATGGTCACCATCATGGTCACGATCACAAACACGATCACAAACACGATCATGAACACAAGCATGGCCATAAACACGGACATCACGAAGAGCACCATCACAAACATGGCCATGATCATGGTCATCATCATAAACATGGACATCATCATAAACATGAACACAAACAGGACCATAAACACGATCACCACCATAAACATCATCATGATCACAAGGAAAAGCATGGTCATCATCACGGTCATCATCATCATGACCACCATGGTCATAAAGATCATCACGAGCATGGTCACCATCATGATCATCATGAAAGTCATGGGCATCATGGACATCACGACCATCTCGGATTTCATGAGAGTCATCATGTTGACTTTGGAAATCACGACTATTTTGGTGCTACACAACAACATGCAGAATACGTATTTCCTAAAGATGGATTACCCGCATCAGAGTCTGTTAAGATTACAAAAGAAGAGCCTATAGCTACTACATTTCCACCGCAACCTTATGAGGAATAAATATTGTAAAAACTTATTTTTCAATTAATAAATATAAAAAACTAATAAAATCGATTGTGTTTATGAATATTTATCACCCGCTTTATTTTGTACAATACTTTGAATCAATTAAAAAAAATAAGATGAAAAGAATGTCTTTTTGTACTAGTACTGGTTAGAATTTTCAAAAGATTATTACTTGAATCATATAAATAACTAGATATAATAAATAATAAATTGAATTATAATAAACAAATGTTTTGAAAAGAATACAGTGTAATCTGGACTGTAAGTGTAATTATTGAACCTTTAGTATACAAGCTCTCATTTAGTAAGTTTTTACGGTAGTTTTATCAATAAGAATAAGTAATCTGATACAAAAAATATATGAACATAATACTAAAATTTGTTATGTTTGATTTTTTCTGACAGATAAATTGCCTCATGGCTGGGTTTTTGTGGCTATTCATTGCGGCACACTTGGCCGAGTCTGCTAGTGTACTTCAAGTTGTTGATCAAACACGACCACTAAATATAATAACCACTACACAAAATATACTTTTGAATCCTCCACATCCACAGCAAAAGCGGCAGTTGGGTAGCAAATCACCTTTTGGTTTAAACCTAGAATTAACCCCTCCAAGCTCATACATAACAGCGAAACCGTTAAGGCTACAAGGGCAAAGAAATGTTAAAAGACGTAATGACTCATCAACTGTATATTCAAACATTCCAACAACCATACCACCATTTGAGCGACGAGCTCAATTAGACAATTTACATGATGCAGCTACATTTATTCATACGATCGGTGCTCATCATGATTACCATCACGGTCATGGACATCATCATGGTCATCATCACGGACACGATCATCATTCTAAACACGATCACCATGAAAAGCACCATCATGATCATGGACACAAACACCATCACGGTCATGATCATAAGCATAAACATGGACATCATGAAGAACATAAGCACGACCACAAGCATGACCACAAACATGGTCATCATCATAAACATGGCCATCATCACCATCGAGATCATAAGCATCATCATGATCAAAAGCATCATCACGATCATGAACATAAGCATAAACACGACCATAAGCACGAAAATAAACATCATCACGAACATAAACATCATTCTGATCATGATCATAAACATGGTCACCATCATCATCATGATAACAAGCATGGTCACGATCACAAACATAAAGGAGATCACCATCACCATCATAAACATCAACATCACAACGAGCATCATCATCATCATGACCATCATCATCACAATGACCACCATCACCATCATTCTCATAAAGAGACAGAAACGCATCACCATCATCACGGCCATGAGCACAAAAATGACCATAAACACGACCATAAGCACGATCAACATCATCACCACGGTCATAAGCATGATCATGGCCACCATCATGAACACAAACATGGACATCATCAAGATCATAAACATGGACATCATCACGAGCACAAGCACGGTCACCATCATGATCATAAACACGGCCATCATCAAGAGCATAAGCATGGCCATCATCATGAACACAAAAATGATCATCACCATGAGCATAAGCACGGTCATCATCACGGTCACCATCATGGTCATCACCACGGACATCATCACAAACATGGACATGACCATAAGCATGAGCAGAAGCATGACCATAAACACGGACACCATCATGAACACAAACATGATCATGACCATGAACACAAACATGGTCATCATGAAGATCATAAACATAAGCATGAGCATAAACATGGCCACAAACACGGACATCATCACGATCACAAACATGATCATCATGATCATCACAAACATCATCAGGATCATAAGCACGATCACGATCATAAACATAAGCATGATCATAAACATGACGAGAAGCATAAGCATCATGAACATCATGGACATCATCATGGACATGATCATCACCATAAGCATCATGAACATCATCACCATAAAGCCCATGAAGGTCATCATCATAAACACCACTTTGGTCATCACCATCACTTTGGTGCCACTAAAATTCACGAAGAGTATGCATTCCCTGAACATGATGCGCCAGTGTCAGAAACCAAAATTAACCAAGAAACTTCTATAACGACAATTCCACCACCATCTTTCACAGGTCAATCGGCGGAGTAAAATATATCTGTTAATTATGCATTATTACAGTTGTTGAATTGTAAATTAGAATATTTTAAAAATAAATTTATTGTCTTTTAGCAATTACGAAGTATTTTCTTAATAAATTTGTAACAATAAAGTGTAACGTAATAATATTTTCTCATTTTTATTTTGTTCGGATACACTTAAGCAGTCTTATATTTTGTATCCAGATTTCTTATTATATAATTACATTAAATACTTGTATAAAATCTTTTTGTCTTCTTTTACTCATTAAAAATATAATAACGAACCATTTCATTCCATTCAAAATAACCATACTATCCCAAATATTACGGCCATCATTAATTCATCTTTTTTTATAACTCAAACAAAAAGAATATACATTCTGTTATAAAAAAAAAACTTCGAGCCCACTGTAGTGAAATATAGTATATTTTTCAAACTACACGTAGAGGAAACCGTGTTTATATCTTCGTTATATCCGGGTCATCGAGGTTTCGGTCGTACGCGTACTAGAACGATCGCTGGCGGCGACACTGTAAGCGCAAGTTTCCGCAGAAGTAGCAGCAACGGCAGCAACAGCAGCCACGGCAACAACAACAACCCACCGGGCAGCGAACTAGTGGACTGTTGTAGTCGCGCGCGTGCACGCGCCGCAAGTGCGATGGTAAATTTCATTTAATGGTCAATAACTTCTCGACACGTCGGACAGATAACACACGAGTGAGCTCTAGCTCACTCGCGGAGGCACACTCACGTCCGCGCCCAGTAGAGTTGGAGTGGGCCTAGATGAGAAGGAGGCAAGGAACTCTCCGTAGGCTGTGAGTGTGTGCGTGCATGTTTGTGTGCGACGCGGTGCGCTCGGGAGAGCGACGAGACCGAGCGAGAAATTGTCGTAGATGTGGGTGACTAGCGAAACTTCAGAGCCGTTTCGTAGATATCTGTGCGTGCTACCGGTATTCCCGCGGCTTGCACAGAACGAGGAAAGTAAAGTTCAATGAAATGCAATGTTGCGTAGTCATTGATAGTGTTGAAGAGTCTGAATGGTTGAGATCGTAACGAAATTGTCGAGGTAGCCATAAATTTAATTAATATTTCAGTTCATGGTTGCAGCGATTATGTCAATCATTTTTGCAATCATTGTTGACCAAACAAACTTTTGCAACTTGATACAATTTTAATTTAAATTATTGTACTTAGTCGTGTACAAAAGTTTACCAACTTTCCCAGATATATTTCCTAAGGTATCTCTCTCTAAAAGGCTCTTCTCTCTAAAAGCAACCGCAAAACTTTGACAAAAAATCATTTACCAAAACCCATTTTCCATACCTCATACAGTATCACAGTCACGTAGCTTACAGCCCCCGCGTCCCATAACCGCATCTCCGCATAAAAGAATCAAGAACCTCTCCTCTCCGAAACCCTTCAACTTTCCCCCTACCTCCGTCCTCGTAATCCCATTACGGCGCTTTTGCGGCACTTTGCGTAACGCGCTCCGCGTTTTCCCAGACGCCTCATGACAATGCCTGAAAATTTCATCACGCGTCTCGCCATCTCTTCTCGGCGGTTTTTCGATTAGCTATGCGGCCGCCACCGCCGCCGCGAATCACAAGCGAAGAGACGAGACAACGCCGACGAGGACGTGGAAAACGACAACGGCAGCCGCCCATCTGCCCCCTCTTCCAGAGATGTCATTATACGCGCGTGTTATTACACACGCAGCGCTCGGGAATATATCGGCGCGCGAGTATACGCTTTAATGCGTGTATGTGCGTATACTTATGTAGAAGGGAGAGAGAGAGAGAGAAAGACCGCAAAGGTTTCTCGATTAGGAGTTTCGCGCGCGCGGTGCAGCAACAGCACATCCGGCACCCTGATGACCTTGGATGCGCGCCTTTGGCAAATGTTAATGGAGGCGCGCGACGAGCGGGAGAAAAGGAGGAATGGGACGGACCAACGTCGTCGCGGTAATTATCGTAACAACGCGAGCGCAGGACTTCAGTACAGCGGCAATGTTATTTCTTCTTTTTTTATGGGAGAGGTGTTATTAGGCGCGTGCACGACGGCTACCGTTTTGCTGCTTTGTTTTCAGGGTAAACTGCGCGATGTCCGGTGTGACATGATGATACTGTTTTATAGAATAGGGCAATTTCAGATGATAAAGGGAAATTGGCTCGCCGTGGAAAGGCTATTTTTATCGAGAATAACGAGAGTATTTATGTGTGTAAAAAAAGGATACATATGGTTTTACATTAATATTTTTGTACAAAAAAATGTTCATTGACATTGTTTTTTGTTTGAGTAATCATACGCACACTAAAGTTTATTGAATGAATAAAAACAATTAAAATAGAAGGATGAATCTGTATCGAATGAATGATCTGATAAAAAAACGTTCACCTGCAATCTTGTTTAACAAATGCAAATTACATGCAATGTCGCTGTACAACGGCTACTAAAATTTTTACTCACTCGCGTCTCGCCCTATAATTATCAATACTAAATACACTATGGATTTCCAATTCACCAATCAAAAGTTAATAGTACCTACTTCACAAACTCTATTCCTTACTCCCATCCTTTCTCACATCACCACGCACGATTGCATTCAAAATACCCTTTTCCATCTACAAAAACGGCCGACATCTCAAAACGGTCACCACCACCACCACCGCGAAATTCCTCCGCCTTCAAAACAATGGCCTTACCCACCTATGCACTCGGACGCACACACATGCACACAGACTTGCAGCTGCGCGCGAGTAGCGGAGCACCTGTGCTCGGGCTCGCATGAATTATTTAGAAGTCCGTAGAGAGACAGAGAGAAAGAGAGGGAGAGAGAGAGAGATGGCGGCAGCAATTTGCCCGCCGGCCACGGAGGCGCATCCCCGAGACCTTTGGCTCGTTTGGCGCGGCCTTGAGGCCGTCCAGACGCAACGCGCGCGCGCTCCCTCTAAAGAGAGGAGGAGGAGGCAAGCGCTCACGCTCGTGATGCACACGACAATTACGTGTGTGTATAAAGAGCTCTCTTGCCCTCCGACGCGACTTCTCCGCGCGGTAGGGCACTTTAATTGAAGGGATATGCGAAGAGTGTACATATACGCTGGGGGTATGGAAATAGAGCTGTTGAGCAGTTGCAAGAAATAATGTTTTGCGTAAAATGATTGTGGTACGTCGTTTAAATGTGCGGTTTATAGTTTTATATACTTTGTAGAATGGAGTTATTGTTAGAACGAGGGATGAGAAATGGAAAGTCTGTTAGAGTTTATTATAAAGCCGTCTTTGTCATTATCGAGTAGCTAAATTTAACTAAACTTATTGAGTACTGCGTCACTCTGCGTCAAACGTAAACGTATGAATAATTTGAAAAATGTAAAAGAAAGATAAGACAGCGCGCGCACATAGCAAGAAGGCTGCACTTATCGCGACGTACTACGTAGCAATAAAAGACAATCAGCGCTGCGGAGTGGACATGGAAATGACGCAAAAAGCGAGCGGAAAATCAAAGAAAGCCAGGTGGAGCGGCAGAAGCGCGCAAAAACAGAGCTAAATTAAGCGATAAAATAAGAAGAGCGCGCGCACGGCCTAAGAAACTTACGTCCGGGCGACAAGAGGCGGAAAAGATATATATATACGCGCGTAAGCACACGCGTGAAACGAAGAAATGGAGAATGCAAAAGATACAGCAGCATCTCCAGCGTTACCTTTAACCCACGCGCATTATGCTCGCACGAGGAATATATACACGCACGTGCGCGCGCGGGGTTCTGAAATTTATTGGCGATGTAAAAGTGTCAGTATAGTCGCGGGTATATTTCAGTCGCGTATATACTCGGTACGCCTCATCAAGACCGTAAATTTTGACGAGTTTAATGCCCAGCGTGCCGAATAAAAAAGTTTAGTGCCGCGGCGATCGGTGTCCGCTCTTACTCTCTCCGCGTGTGCGGACAATCGCGCAATTAAATAATTATTTTTGTTGCAGGAGAGAAGCGAGCTGACACCGCGCGAAACTTGAGACACACACGAGACGTACATATAATATGCTAATTTCGTAAAAGTAAAGCCGCGCACAATGGTAACCTGTATTTCTTTACGCGCGAGAGATGAATTTGGCGTGAAAGGGACGACCAATTACTTTCTCGATATATATACCGTATACTTGTAAATGCAAATTTCGAACGGTGAGATTATACGTTGCAGTTGCAGGGCCAACGGGTCGACTGCGATGATGTTGAATTAAGTGCGTCTTAAAAAGACGATAACTGCGATTAATTGAGACCTTTCTTTTGGGCGTAATTAATAACCCACCTCTTCGATGAGGAACCGTTATGGCGATAATTTCTTGTTGTACATCGTGTTTGATTTACTCGTAAAGTTAAGATGAAAGAAACCTTTCGTTAATTTCATCAGCATATATAATATATACACTGTTAAACATTTTCTGAAATTTAAGATAAATTCTGTAATAAAACTTCAAAAATTTTATTAAATTTCAGTTAAATTTAACTGAAACTTCAAAAGTTTTATTAAATTGAACTAAAATTTAACAAAAAAAAACTTCAATATTTTTAACAGTGTAACAACACATAAATTTTTTATACATATATATGGTCAAGTACAGCGATCTTTGCCTTTATTTATACCATAATATGAATTAAATGGACACTCCCGACATCAATAGACCTCTAACTATAATTTACGAGTAGAAAAGCCTTCCGCCACCGATACGAAAAAAAAGCCGCACACATACAATTGCTTATAAGTCGGATAGAGCGAGAATTTCTCGAACCTCATTAATTCCCAATCGCCCGACGCGCTTGTACATACTCTCGACAATTAAATTACAAAAGCGCGTGCGGCGACATTAATTAGTTTCGTTCTCCTGCCCATATAACCCGCACACATATCCCCTATCCATAAAAGCTCTCACGCACTAAGAAAAAAATACCATACAACTCGCGCACGCGCGTTTGTCCCGTCAATTATTCTCTCTCGCACGCGCGCGCGCATAAGCCGATGCAGCAGACCGGGCACATTATCCTCGCGACAAAGCCTCTCTCTCTCTCTCTCTCGGGCACCGATAATTTTCTCTCCCCCTGGGATCGATTTCTCGCGAAAGTGTTTTCTCGCGCTCACTTTTCGCGATGATGGTTGCCGCACGTCGGTATACAATGGAATATGCATGACGTGAAGCGAGAGAGAGGGTCAGTGTCGGGGACGAAACTGGACTGCGATTTGGAAAGTTATATATATACACATGCGTATATAAAGGGGGGGAAAGCGAGAGGGAGAGAATATAAGCTTAGGAATGAGAGAGAGAGAGAAGCGATGCACGCGGATGTCTCTCGACATTGGCTACTCCTTGGCAGTGAAACGTGTCTTTGTTTTGCTTTTGCGCGATGCGCACGTGCTCTCGTTATTTTTATTTCATTTATTCCGCGAAGAGAATCCGCGCGCGCGAGCCGGACTTTTATAGCCGAGCGGCCGTTTCTTTCGAGAGCCGATGAATTTTCAGCGCTGTAAGTTCAGTCGCCTGCTTAAATAATAAATATTTAACATATTACTCGACAGCAATTATTTTATAACGGTCAAATTAACTCCATCCCGAAACCTCGCCTCCATTAAATCGATTATCAAAATGATTCGTAACGCATTCTGACACGCGTAAGGAACCGCATTCGATCTCTTAATTGAACGCCTGTAGTGCATTTTTCGCCTCGATAACATCTTGCTCTCGGTTCTATGCCAAACCCTGTAATTTTCTAATTAATTATACAATAACGCATACACGCGTCATTAGCGAGCGGCCGAGGAGAAAGACGGGAGTAGAGGCGGTGAGACGCACGCGAAAGACAGAGAAAAGTTCCTGAGGCGTGCATAATGCGACTCGACAACGTAACCCCACGATATCGCGGCAGGCGATCGCTGTGTTTTCTCTCCCTCTCTTTCCCTCTTCGATCGACGACGATCGATCCATCGAGGCGAATTTCGATTTCGACGAGCGTGTACGGCATCTTTGACGAGTGAAAGCACATCCAATGCTCTCTCGCACGCGTTGATATGTATGGAAAAAAACGAGCAAACGGCGAAAAGTTATCATCGGTCGCGCGTGTATATGTATATATTACTCGCGTTGAGGCACCGAGAGGAAATTTCGCAAGTGCGGATATGTGTAAGCACAAGCTTTTGCGTATAGTTTCTCGATCGGAAGAAATACAAAGTTGCTCACACCCGGAACGATGCGAGTCCGTTCAGTGTAAATGGACGTGGCGGTGACGCGCGCATCTCCTTAACGGTTTCACTTATTTTTGGCTCTTATAATGAAAAATTGCATGAAATTTCGATGAACAAGGAAGATTAATAATTCGCTGGGTTGAATATAAAAAAAATTCCTCGTGCGAGTTGATATTGACTGAGATAGCTGTAATTACTCGAATTAAGTTTAAATTAAACATTAAATTGCATTTAATACTCGATCATTCTGTTCATAATTCAGAAAGTTGTCGAGGATACCACTTTTTGTTCGACGTAAAAGTGAAAACCGATGTCACAAAACACGTCTGCGCATACGATGCGACAGACAATTGGGAGTTGAAAGATCTCTAATTTAAAACAAAAATGCGTAATGACGTAACGAGACGAAAATAAAATTTGTTAAAATAGACGAGAGGTTCTTAACTCTTCCAATTAACGAGTAGCGTATATGCGCGCTGTAGCCTTACTAAAGTTATATTTAATTGTGTAAAGTCTTGTATTCCTCCATAAGCTGATTAAAATTTACCCCCACCTTTAATAAACATTAAGAGTAAAATTTACCAATATCGCTCGGTCTTGCTCAACCCGACTTGTTCTACTTAACGAACTCCGACATCCCAGTATATTAAGTCTATTTGAATTTGGCTCGGGTTTATTTAAAGTAGAGCATAAACGAATTCGACATGTGATCGATCACTGCCCGCAAGCCCGAACCGTAAATTATCTTAATACGCCGAAATTGACAAATTTGTCATATTATCAATTTCGTATACATGACTTATATCTCTCCGTCCCTTACATAACGTGTACACTTTAATCTACCGAACCCATCTTTCCAAAACCCTTGCAATCATTCTCGTCACCAACCCAATTCTATCCTCAACAATTCCACACAACATTTCTTCCACACAATCATTCGCGCGTGCGCATATATATACACACCCGCGCCTACCCACTCATTAATCAGCGACGGCGGCGGGGAGTTATCGCGACTCTCTTAGACACCGAGCCGCCAATACTAAATATGGCCACCCTCCGTCATCTGTCAGTTCCCTCAGCAGCCGTAGCCGCCGCCGTCGCCGCTGCCCCCCTACTACTTACTATCTCGCTGCGTATATACCCACGCGCGCGCTGCTATTCCGATCTCGCGGATCGTTCTCGCCAGTCGGCCAAATCGAGAGAGAGCCTCGCGCGCTCTCACACACGCCCGCGCGCTCTGTCTAAGAACGCTTCGTTGTCGACGTTCTTTTTGCTCTCTCGTTCGCGTGCTGCGCGAAGTGAACAAACGTACGGTGCACGTGTATCGGAACTGTTGCAAAACTGTGTCAATTAGTAAAGATTTGTTATATATAGGAGAGAGTTCGAGTATGAGCGCGGCGGCGTAAAAAACCATGCGCGTCGTCCAGTTTTTTGCGAGATCGCGTTGGAGTGCGGTGAATCACGCCTCGTTAGCATACGGTCCGATCTTTTACTCGTGAGGTGGATTGTGTGTGTGTGTTTCGGTGAGAGAAGAGGGAGAAGTAGAGAAAGAGAGGAACGATGCTGCCGCTGGGTACGTGCTACGCGCTAGCGCTGCTGATCCTGCCGGTGCTCGTGTGGCTGGTCAAGGTCGTCAGGAGGAAGCCCTACCTGGACGTGTTCCTCGACATTGCACGCGCTGCTAGGTATGAGCGCATCGGCCTTTTGTTGTTTTTTTGCTCGTTATAGTTTCGTGGTTAGGAGCTGACGTGGTGGTTTCGTTTGGCTAGAGTGTGCGATGAAGATGACAGGCGGTGTTTGAGTTTTTGAGATGTTGATCTTGGAGAATGAACTTTGAATGGCTCTTTTTTAAAGGGAAATGAACGATTGTTCTTCTATAAAACTTGATGATCCATCAGGATATAAGAATAAGCTAATCATTTATAGAAACTTTAAAATTGCTTGGTTAAATACTTTTTCACTTGTAAAAATATGTACAATATCATTGCGTTTGGTGAAAAATTATTTTCGCATTTCGTAATATTATTTAGTAATTTCAAAAGACCTTACAAATACGGTAAAACGCAATGTTCACATTGGTATATCTTAGATTCAAAATAGAACTATACAAACACGCATGAATAATCAACCAGTCCTTACAACGCGCGTAAATTCTAAAATTAATTCGATACTCGCGAGCGGTTGAAGATGAAAGACGCAGTTTTATTGGACTCTCTCTCTCTCGCGCTCGCCTCCTCCGTGCCTCGGTCTCGCGACTTTATCAAAGGGGCTCATTCAAAATACACTCGAGCCACAACTCATTTTTCTCTCCTCCGTGTATATAATTGCAATCGACTCGCGCGCATACATATATATACCTACACGCGTGTCTCTGCTTTCTCGCTCACTCGCGCGAAACACCAAGGACGCGGCGAAGATGTGCGCTGCTCGCGGCCAGACCTCGACGAGAATAGCAAATCGCCGGCGCGCGCATACACGCCCCGGGTGTGGAAGTGGCGGCAGCAGAGAGAAAACTTACGTATGTGAAACGTCGAACGTCGCCTGTACTTGGCGCTGATTTTCTCGCTTTTTCTTGGATTGCCGAAGGTTGCGAGGAAAATATAGACGCGGTCGTGGGAAGTGTGAGAGTAAATTTGGAAAGTTTTAGGCGATTGGGGGATGAAGAGGGGGGATAGAGGATATTAATTTTATCAGATGCGTGATTTATGTAAGCATCGATGAATTACGATAACCCACGCCAAATCAAATTAGCTGCCAAATTCGTATGGCTATACGCGAAAGAAATTGTAGAGTGTATTTATAGAATGTTTTAGATAATAATGAGCTATACCAGCTGTTGATATTAATTTGAGGAAAATGCGGAAGAGGAAATAGCGCGCGATTCTCATGCCAAAGTAAACACGCGCAGTCAACTACTTTTCCATTTTATAACGATTATTAATATTGCACCGTTCGAGAATCCGCCTAGTCGTATTTTGGACTTTTCTTTGTCGTACAAATCTGCAACCTAGAACTGTTAAATATTTAAAACCACTCTGTATTCCCAATCACCACAAACTTTCTACCCACAAGATCCACCAAAATCCTCTTCTTCCTTTACAAACAACTCACTCACCTATAGCAACACTCAAACATTTAATCGCCCTGCAATATCAAAGCTCCCACCCCATAAATCATTCACAACCAACCACCAACATAAAAGAACCCGAAAAAAATGCTTCTCCGCACATACACACACACACAAAGGCTCGCAGCCGGCAACGACCTCGAAGCGCGAGTATATAGGCATCTTTCCTCCGCCTCTCCCGCTATCTCTCTCTCTCTCTCCTTGCTTGCTTGTGCAGGTTGCCCGCAGCCACGTGCTCTTTGTCTCGGCCCCAGAATCCCGCGCGGCGGCTGCTGCTGCCGCCACCCGCCCCTCCTCCGCTTTTGGCGCGCGAAGAAGACAATGCCGTTGAGCGCGATGCTCTCTTATCGCGGTGCGAGAGCGACTTGCTGCGTCTCTACGTAACGCGAGAGTGTAATCGCGCTTACGTGTGTGTGTGTTTGTATACGTATGCGAGAGCGCGCTTGGATAATCGAATTCTCGGCGCGTTTTTGTGCTGATGTATATTGTGCGAGGTTTGTTTGCGGAGTCGGCTATAGGTAATTGCTGGGTGGGTGAGAGGTGTTGAGGTGATGAGGAAGGGCTTTTCTTTGGAGAGGTGAAAGTGCTGATAGGTGAGAAATAAGAAGGAAATTAACTGGTTTGTGGGGAAAAAGTGTTTGCGTGATATTTATTATTCTGATTCGATTGTTGTTAAAGATGCAAGGCATTGGTATAATTACTTTCGTGCTTATATGTAAACTCGTTAGAAAAATTTCGATAAAATCACGTTAGTTACGTATTCCCTTTGTTCATCTGTTTCTCATAAATGTCATATAGATCCGTTTGTTAATTACGTCTTAATAAAACAGAGGTACAATATTTACCTCTACTTCGATGTAAATTTACACTTTCTTTGTTTCTCACAACTGCAACCAAAGCAGTAAAATAAACTTAATAACCTTTCCAAAGAACAGATACACACAGACACGCGCGAACATTCATGCATATAATCATTCGAAGATCGGAAAATAATAACCCGACTTCCGCACTTCTCACAAACCCATCCTCCCGCACTTATTCCTGGAAAGCATCTCTTCGTCGGAACTCCAATAAAACGGGCGTACAAAGGAAACGCGACTAATTAACATACAAGGAGGCGCGTGCGTGCGTTACATAACGCTGCTGCTGATGCTACTGTACCTCATTTCTCCTGTCTCGACGCTTCGTTTTTTCATCACTTTGGCGTCTCCTCCTCGTCATCGTCATTATCATCGCTGCAGACGGTCGATTTCGATACGCATCTCTCGAAAGGAATCCGACAGTACTGCACTTTCGAGAGAGAAGGGAGAAAGTAGTAGATGCGCAAGAAAGAGAGAGAGAGGCGAAGGTCAGACGCTGCCGCTCTTCGATATTCGCGAGTCGCGCGCGCGCGTTTGCGGGAAATCGAAGGCGAGGCGATGCGCCGCAGGTTTCTTTTGCCGCGCGGGAATAAAATGGCCATAAAGGAGAGAAGAAGTGAATACTGGAAAGTTGGTTTTGCGACGTGCCGTGCCGGCTGCGAGACTTTTTCGCTAGCTTGTTTATGCGACTTTCTAGCTTTTGAGATCGATAATTTCGCGAGGGGATAATGGATACTTGACGGGAAAATGCGCATTGTGTTTTTGTTTAACGGCCGAGGTGTCCAAAGCGCATGCCCGTGTAATATTATAAGTCACAATGTGGTATAAATTTAAGTGGCCGTTGCCGGGCGTTTATACATTGTAAAATACAGATGCAGGAATGAAGTTTATTTGTACCGAACGCTTACGTGCGTCTTATAATAATCATAATCGTAAATCAGAAAGCACGATCGTGCATACACATAACGCGTATGTATTCCTCAAAATATTCTGCAAATAATTTTTTACGACCAGTCGCCGCACCGTTTCACCTATATATAGATACCACAAGGCAATCAGATCCCGCATTTTTCGGTAAAAATTCCTATATACGAGAGCTCCGATAGAACCCATCCCATGCACTCTATAATTTTCTAAACGCTCTCACAATCGAAACCAGCAGGCATCTTCTCTCTCCATGATCTCGCGATATAAAAACCGGAGCGCACGCGCGGCAGCTCTCCTCGCGGGCTTTCGGAATCGCGCGCGCGTGCGCTCTCGCACTTTTCACATTCCTCATTATTCCCGAGACCAAGGACGCCCACTCTCTCTCTCTCGGCGAGAATCGAAGCCCCGCGAGCACCCGACGACGATTTATCAACCGAAACGTTTATCCCGAGCGAGGGGTAATCGCGAGCGAACGAGCGAGTGGGAGAGCCTTTGTCTTCGTGATTTTTTTCGAGAGGGAGAGAGGAAAGAGGAAGATTTTCGGAGGGAATTGTGAGAGAAGAAATTTATGGCGAATTTTGGGTATTTATGAGGTTGGTGGTGAGATGGGTAAAGGGATTGAAGTTGATGGTTTGAGGAGACTCTTTGTGGGTAGAGAAAGGGTTATGATGTCTTGAAGTAAAGTGTATAGCAGTATTTGCATGGTCGTGTAATACGTGGGTAACATAACGAACTTTATTTATGCATTTAGATGAATATTTATTAGGTATAATATTAATCAGTGCATTCTATTGGACATGTTATCATTCAAATTTTCCACTACACTCTAACTCCCGTTCTCCACACATCACCAATTTCAATAAATTACGCCACCTTATGGAAAATTTCTCCAGCACCGAGAAGAAAGCAGCAACCCATCAACTTCTTCACACTAAATAAACCACACGCGCGATATCCTACACTTTCCATTTGTCCCTTATATATATACCGCATCGCGTTCCCCCCATTTCTCCTCCCCTGCGCCTCCATACTTCATTTTACCTCTGCCCGGTGCGCTCGCGCTATGCTACTTTGCGCGTCTCAAGGCTATCGTATTTTCATACATGCGGCGCGATTTATATTGCGACGACAACGGGCGAGAGATGAAGAAAAATGACGGCTGCGCGAAATTTTACCGCCTTAGAGACCGAACAACGCGCGAGGAATTTATGGGAGCTAATTATTCCGTCGATTTTTAGGTTGATTTTGACGATGTTTGTGATACGGCATTATCGCTTGAGGGAGATACTTTGTACTCGTCTGTGTGTGCGCGCGCGCGCGCGCGCGTGTGTGTGTGTGTGTGTGTGTGTGCGCGCGCGCGTACGTGTGTACGTGCACGTGTGCGTGTGCGTGCGCGTGTGCGTGTGTGTGTACACGCGAGTAGGTGATGTATGTTTCGGAACGTGAGATCGAGTCCTTGTAAGGGACGAAGATTCATGGGCGCTTTAAGTTAGTCCTTGATGTAGGTAGAGAGTCGTTTGAGGAGTTCGTATATAAGTTACTGGACTTCTCTCGTTTTAATGACGTAAATTAAGTTGTTGAAATAGGGGTGCGCTTTTATTGGGCTACGTGCATACACGCTATGCATATATATAGACACACACACACACACACACACGAGGCTACACGGAGTTTAAATCCTGAGTAATATATGTTTTTTACGTCGAGGAGGAAGGAAAATTTATTTTACGACGTCGATGTACTTGAGCCTCGTGCGCGGTCCCGCGCCGTGTTTTATATTGATTACCCGATTATAAACTTCGGGAGTAACGATGGCTATCTATACGCATAAAAATGTTGTATCATTTTAACGAACTATTGCCGCAATTGAAAAATCATTCTATTTCTATAGCAGCATCTCTGCAAATCGATACACAAAGCAATACTTTCGATAACGCTGTACTTTACGTTTACGTAACCAAACGAAATCGTGAAATCTTCAGCTCCGTACAAAAAAATCGAAATTTCTCCACGAGAGGACAATTAAGCATTACTGCACATCCAGATACAATATATCCATTCAATAATTCTCCTTTTTCGCAATTCGCATCTCCCGATCTCCGCCGCAACTACGAATAACACCGCTCCCGCCTGAAATCCGCTCCACAATTCGATAATTGGTTGGCGAAGAGATTAATCTGGCTCTTATGTATAGCCTCTCCCTCTCTTTGTCTCTCCTGTTGCTACTATTATAGCAAGCGCGCGCTCGCGGATCTCGAGAAAGTGCACCGGTGCGGGAGCGATTACGCGCGGAAGCGAATTTTCCTGCGTGCGGATGAGCGTCGGGAAATCGCGAGGCTCGTGGTCCCACGATACAATGGGCCGGAGGTGGAGGAGGAGGAGGTCGCTATAATATATTAAGATTAGCCGGTGAACAAAGTTATATATATTTTAAGGCGGGGCGCGGCATTATATGCTCGCACCGGGAAGCGCGTGCCACGCGGTTGTTTTCGTGGGAAAAGGTACGCGGTAGGTTTTTCACGCGCTGGAAGTGGCTTGAGAGGTCCCGTATATTGATTTGTAGCGGGAAGTGTGTTTGCGCAGTGGTGGATGATGTTGCAGTGGAAAATAATATGTTCTTGAAAATTCTTCATTCTGGCGAAATTGATATTACATTGTAGTAAGTAGAACTAAAAATGCACCGTGCGAACGGGAAGGAAGAGAGAAGCTATCGAAAAAAGCAGGAGATTTGATTTCCATCGGTGGAACGATTTTCTCTCACTCAAGATCGCTCCACAACGCCACATTTCATGAAACTATACGTATACGTATACCCGATGTATATTATACGACTAAAACAAAGTGACGCACTGTGCGCGACAAGAGGCAAGCGGAAAAAGAGAAACGCGCGGCGCGACGCGAAATTTATGGCAGCGATTTTTGCGCGATATTATCCGGCTGGCCGCCGCCGTGTGTGCGAATTTTTCAACGGTTTGTTTGCCCACGGTTTCCATAATGAACGACTTTTTGCGCGCGCTCGTGTCGTTAATCAATGCGCGCTTTATAATTTACGCCGCGATGCCGCTTATACACACCGCCGCGGAAAATTCGTCCGCTATATACAACAAACGCGGCGGCAGCTTTGGCGTCTTGTTAAAATCGACTTTATTATACTCGTGATTAATTTTAAAACCTCCCGCGGGGGCAAATTATACTCGGCGGTGCTTCGGTGCGACTTCATCGTGCCGGTGAAAAATTTGAATAATTGGTCCTTCGCTTGGCGGGCGCGCGAGACGCGATGACGTCGTTTCCCATGAGCGAGAGCAAAAAGTGCAAATGAGAAAAAGGCATCGATCGAGCGAGCGGCGTGAATTATTTTTGCGATGATGTATATATAGATACCCTTTCAAGGATATATCGCGGACGCGCGCGCGCGCGACGTGTTGCGGTCTACCGTCAAACCGCACGCGCGCGTGTGTGTGTATGGTATAGGTCGAGGGATTTTTGTTACTTCTGCAGCTGCTGGAGAGCAGAATTTCGTCCATTCAGGTGTTTCGATCAAGATCGATTTTCAGGCTTGTAAGGCTGTCGGTATCGATTTCGCGGATTGACACTGCGTCTAGCTCTCTTTTTGCGCTCGCGGCGTCGCTGTTGCGACATTATTTAGCCTTATTATTCGTCATTATAAAAGTGTCATTATAAGAAGACGTAAGATATTTTCTAGAGACGTTTCACAGAAAATTAAACTTTCCATCACTTTTCCAACGCAAGTATACCAAATTATCTGAAAATCAGCAAATAAATACTTCTCAAACTCCTCTCATACCAACTTACGAAACACTACACCACTTAAGGACCATTGTGCAAAAAAAAAAACACTTTATCATCCCTCGCAGCAAAACCGTCCGATCTCCTTCGCGAGTCATAAATTCAGGCAAAAAATTCGCGGTGCTTATACACGCGCAAACTCGACATTAATCCCCAGTGTATCCCGTCGTATCTCCCGACCGATTGCTCGCACATACACACGCACTCGTAGTATCTCTCATGATCGTTGCGCAAACGGAATCGCGACGATTTCCGCGTCGTAAATATAACGAATCTCTCGCGCACGCGGCGACTTGTGTCCGATGGAGAGAGAGAGAGAGCATAATGCGACCGAGAGCCACTTATCGGCATCCTATGGCGCGAGGAAGCTGTAAACGATAAGCGGCGGTTTTGCTTGTTGAGAGAAAGAGAGAGGGAGGGAGAGTAAGCCGCCGCCGGAAATGGCCGTGGCGGTAGCGGTTTTCCGCCTGTAGTTCCGACGAGCCGATATTAGTTGCGAGTGCGAGCTTGTCGAGGTGAGGAGAGAGGGAGAGAGCGTAATTGCTCGAGTTCGAGTAGTTTCACGACGAAGGATATGGTCGCGGGGGAGGATGTGGTTTCGCGTGTCTGTGATGTCGATTTTCAATAATATCTATGGAAATAGTTTAGCAAGGGAAAATATATAAAAATAAACTTTTGTGGTCTGATCTGGTACGACCTATGGTGTAAAAATAAATGTCTATTTTTAATAGATTCGTGAAACCTGCTGTATAAAACTGACTTTACATCCAAAAGATTGAACGTTGTACCTTTATTAGATCGTTAGCATTTAGCTGAGATCAATTTACATTACCCTGCCTCGCGCTATCCTTCCTATATAATTTAATCCGCGCAATAAAAACAATGAATTAATGGCTAATCCCGGCGCTCGAATGCCGACTCTATGCCTAATAGTCCGTGCACGTCCGCGCACAAAACCTCGCGGTGGAGGATAGGAGGGGAAGAAAAAAAAAGGAATCACGCTCGGCTCGTTAAACCGTCACTTTCCATTGAAATAAAGCTGAACGATAAATTTCCCATCTCGAACGAAAGCGCGCACAAACGAGAGAGAGAGGGAGCCCATTAGGCCAGGGCAATACTAATTATTCCCCGTGTCTTGGGTGCATGTGTGTGTGTAGCAGCCTCTCCCTCCTCCCGTGTGCATCTCGTCTCGACAGCTCGAAGTTGGGAAATTACCTCAGCGTAATCATCGGGCGCGACTTGCGCAACGAGCTTCTCCTGCATTCGCGCGCAGTGGAGACGTTCAATCGATTTTGCAACTAATTCGGCGGCTGCGCACGATTGTCTCTCTCTCTCTCTCTCTCTCTCGAAAATTCTCCTAATTACGAGGCGAAAAATCGGGCGTTAAATTCGGTAGCAGTAGAAGCGACGGCGCGCTTTTTCAATTACGTGAGATTACGTACGTCGTGGGAAGAGTATAGTTGAGATTCAATGGGAGGAGAGGGACAGAGAGAGTGAGCGAAGTGAGTGAGAAAGTTGCGAGCGAAGTAATCGCGATCGACGGGGATGACTAGACGGTATTTCGCGCGGGCAAGGCTGTGTCTGCAATCTTGTGTATAAGAGAGTATTGCTCAACTTGGAAGAGGGTGTAATTGATAATTCGAAGAGGTGATTCGGCGAAGTTTGCGTTCGCCGGATTAATAGAAAGTTTCAATCGATAATGGATTTATAAGCGCTGCGTGTTTATTGAAAGTTGTATATTATATTATTGTGTCTCTCTTTTTTATAATGTTTTTACTGCGGCCGAGAAACAATGAAAATATCAATTTCGTAACACTCTGACAGCGATGCTTATCTTTTTATACCATACCGGAATACAATAAATCAAGGTGTATAATATATCCTCGACGTGTATTTCTTATGAAACTTTAACGCCGCGCGATATCTCTTAATTTCGCGTGTAATTGCGACATAAATCCCGGGCATCGACTTTCTGAAAATTTGTCACGCTGAAACGATTGTCATGTCCCCCCGTCGTCCGCATAAATCTTCCTGATTTAATTTTCACCGCGCAATTATTCCGTGTACAAGAAACACTTGCGTAACCATTATCCAATCCTCTCCTCCGACCGAAAAAAAAGCCTCGATATATACACTGTCGCGTAAAAACACTGCAGCAACATCTCGGGTCATTAATAAAATCCGCACTTTTACTTCCTCTTGTCCCTCCAACACAAATATCACCCGCCGAGATAAAAACCTTTTTGCGCAACGTGAATAACAAACAAGAGTTTTCGCTTCCAGTCGCGTAGCTTTAGCGCGTAAAAGTGAAAATCACAATCGCCGGCCGTTTTTGCCATATCTCCCTCTCTCGTGTATAATATACGCACACGTGTGCACTAGCAAAGCCCAGACGATTTACGCGTCTGCGCTGAGCGGCGGCGAGTATGAAAATTAACATCCGCGCCGCGCAAAATTTCATAAATCACGAGCACTGGGAGGGAAGTTTTCGAGGCAATTCGAACTCCCCGCGTGTAATAGTCTGTGTGTGTGTGTTAGCCTTTTTCGTTCGCGAGATCAGAGATAAGATAGCGCGAGCGAGCGAGCGCTGAGGTTTCATTGGAGAGAGAGAGAGAGATAGAGGGGGGTACACACTCTAGTAGTTGTGTTAATCAATATTCATGCGGCTTATGCTAATTCGCCCCCCTGTTACCGAGTGTTTATCATTGTCGTTGCGCAATTATTTATGTAATCGATGATGAGGTATTAGATGTAGAGCGATTGCGATGGTTTATGGGAATAAAAGTTGTGTCGAATTTAAGCAACGTTGTTTTATTTTTATCCTGAATTACACTACAAGAGTACATCGTAGAAATGTGTATCTCGTAAGTTTGATACAGCAGTTGTGCTTCCTCGAACTCGATATTTTAAAATATCGTTTTCAGATTTATCGATTAAGAATACATTTTTTCCATCGAACCGTTCAGCGGCCTCAGAGATACCAAAGAACATTTGTACGTATATAATCATATATATACCTCTTCATAACTTAGAACCCATTAGAATTTGGAGGTGATTGGTTAATAGATGTCCTTATTTATTTAAAAATAAATCAACATTAGGATACTTAATATAACAGTTGTTGCACGCACGAAGCAAAAATCAGTACACAGCAAACGTTCTCTTCCTTTTCATTAAATTTTCAATTAAAGCAAAAAGCTATTTTATGTAACTTGCGACCAAATTCAATGAACAACGCATCGTTTGCTGTGTACGTACAAGAATATCACAATATAAATACGAACATACAACAATGTATAACCCCAAACCGCACCTTAGTAGTGCACCACCCACAGTTACCAAAATACGTCGAAACTAAGAAACCGTCGTTTCGCTTGTTACAGGTCGGCCCTGCAGACGCTGCACAAGGTGTCGAGCAAGGCGCGCGAGCAGAACTACTTCCTCGGCGGTCTCTCGCACGACTGGGTCAGCTACTATGAGCAGAGAATCGAGAGCGATCGCTCGTGTCTCAACGAGTGGCACGCGATGGACAATCTCGAGTCCCGCAGGCCGCCCTCGCCCGACAGCGTGCGCAGCAAGTAAGGAACACTTCTTATTTTTATATATAGCTATATGGTTTTCTTTTGGCAGTTTGAGATATTGTAAAGGTTCATGGACTTCGTCGTGTAAGAGTAGAGTTTTTACGAAAAGTATTGACGTGACCAGAATTGTAACAATTTAAAAACAATGATAAAATCAATAGTATAAAAAGAACGAGACTTATCGTATACATGCGATTTCCCTTTGTAAAAGATATTTAAAAAAATGTATTTTAAATGATTTAAAAAATTTATCTTTGGAAATATTCAATCTTCAATGTGCTACATACATAATTTTCACGTTTTATTTTCTCTAAAACTGTTGACACTAGTAATACTCAAATTTAATTATAACCGCGAACTCCGCCAAAACTGTCTTTTTTCATTCTCACTCTCAAATGAAAACAAAACATTCGTTATTCCATAATCCAAAGAAAAAAAACAACAAGTCGTAGCATAAGATACATACATAAAAAGTCACATTCGCGTCCATAAATAAGCAAATCCCCGAGTCAGCTTATAAGAAAAATTATGCACCCCCGCGCGCGTGATAAATCAGGTGAATCCCCGAAAAACTCGGCCGTTAAACAGAGCTCGCGCGAGCCGAAGGTAGCTCCATAAAAGGTTTCTCACCTTTGGCCAGACGGCGCGCGTCTTCTGGGGGGGAAAACTCACTCTCTTTCTCTCCACGGATTTAGCTTGGCCGCGCGCCAGCTCCGGTGGTTTGTTGACGTTTCTGGTTCTCTATACCGCGCGCATCTTTATAGTCGTCCTTGCAATTATTTCCAGGTTTCGCGCTCGCGCACGTGTCTTCCGCGAGGGCGAGAAAGCTTTTTCACTTCGAGGAAAGAGGATTTCCGCTGAGTGAGGAGAGAGCGAGTGAGAAAAAGATTTTGTTTCTAGTTCGATCTTGGCGAGTTGGGCTAAAAATGATTTTTGACTCGGTCGATGAAAAACTGGCGTTTTCAAGAATGAGTCGGCACAGAGTTTAAATTTAAACTATGACATTTGCAGCTCTTCTTTCGGATTGCCTTTTTTAGCAATGTTGTCGTTTTTCGTTTGATGAAATGTCGATAATGACATTTTAAAAGAATTAACGGTATGAACATGTGAAGAGCATTTTTTGACAGAAATTGCGTACGTATTTTGTCATTAAAAGAACACAAAAAATTAAATATAGTACACTTGGTAAAATAAAAATGTGTTCAATAATTACCAAGATTATGCATTATATCATACGGTCGTTTATACCAAAAATACGCATCTAACCATCATCTTC
This sequence comes from Torymus aiolomorphi, assembly GCA_036365515.1. NCBI lineage: Eukaryota > Metazoa > Arthropoda > Insecta > Hymenoptera > Torymidae > Torymus > Torymus aiolomorphi. The sequence continues at coordinate 240,785,077 of CM070873.1, read as the reverse complement.
ATTAAGCAAAAACTAACAACCACTCAATTCACCAACTCCATAGTTACGCATTCGTTCGAACAATCGCTCTAAAACGCATTATTGATTTTCCAGACCACGAGAGAGGGACGAGACTGAGCGCGTGATCAGGGCGACGCTGAAGGAGATCATGATGTCGGTCGACCTCGACGAGGTCACGTCCAAGTACATCAGAGGTCGGCTCGAGGAGGATCTGAACATGGACCTCGGCGAATTCAAGTCGTTCATCGATCAGGAGATGCTTACCATTCTCGGCCAGATGGACGCGCCCACCGAGATATTCGACCACGTCTATCTCGGCAGCGAGTGGAACGCAAGCAATCTCGAGGAGTTACAGAAGAACGGGTGTGTTCAGAATTCTCTTATATCCGTTTAATATTCAATGTTTAGTAGAATTTCCAAATTTTAGTTTTAAATTTCTTTCATGATATATTATATAGTATTGAAGAGTTTAAAAAGTTTATGTATGATGTATTTGTTTGAATTTTTGTTTCGTAATGTACGCTACAACTAGAGCTATTTTGATTATTTGTTTAGCTAATTATATCTGAAAGACTTTATTTATATTTCCATTGAAACTTGAAATCAATAAGAAGTGAATATCAGTTTGACGTCTTGATGCCGTACTTAAATAGACACCGTTATTATATAATAATGTCAAACCATTATAACTTCCAATAGCGTCAATTTTGAATGGATAACTTTACACAGCGAAACTACGCTGTAGTCGAGTATATTGACGTTGAGATGACCTGGATTGTCACTCTCCTGAATAGATCCACTCGTAATCGATATTACGCGTTACCCGACAAAAACGCGAATGGTAGCTGCACTTGAGGGCTTTTCAAAGCAGAAACTATTTGAGTCTATATTCTTCCCATCATCGTGACTAGTTTATCTTAATTAAAATAACATCCACACAAAATCCTAACACTTCGATTTCAATTTCAGAGTTCGGCACATTCTGAACGTGACGCGGGAGATCGACAACTTCTTCCCGGGCATGTTCAACTACCTGAACGTGCGCGTGTACGACGACGAGAAGACGGATCTGCTGAAGCACTGGGACGATACGTTCAAGTACATCAGCAAGGCGAAGAAGGAGGGCTCGAAGGTCCTCGTGCACTGCAAAATGGGCGTGTCGCGGTCCGCTTCCGTAGTCATAGCCTACGCGATGAAGGCCTACAACTGGGACTTCTCGCAGGCGCTACACCACGTGAAGAACAAGCGCAACTGCATCAAGCCGAACAACAGCTTTCTGCTGCAGTTGGAGACGTATCAGGGTATCCTCGACGCCATGAAGAACAAGGAGAAGCTTCAGCGCTCCAAGTCCGACACGAATCTCAAGTCGCCGACGGCGACGGCTCAGGCTAAGGAGCGCGCGAAGAAGGAGGAGAAGGCGGAGGACAGAGTGGAGGGTGAAGTCGAGGGTGAGGTCGAGGGTGACGAGGACGATGATGGGCTAGCAGTGGAGCAGTCGGGGACGGAGCTCAAGAAGACGGGACAGCGACCGAAGAGCTGGTCACCGAACGTCGAGATCACGGAGGATGTTCTGCCGACTGGTAATGCGATAATTCGTTTGTTCTGTGTAGAAACTCAAAGGGATTTAGTAAATTGTTAAGTATTGATATTTTAATTTATTCTATGGATAATCAATATAACTTTGAAATAAAATCAATTCTTTTTTATTTCATTGAACTTCTACGTGGTAAACTTCGGACCCATGAATAAACGTTATTTTATCAGTCAGAATAAAGAAAGGAATTATCGCGGTTCAAATTATCTCTTACGCGTAAATTTTAATTTCAACAATATTTTTTCTTACAGCCCCGCTCTCGCAATCCCTGGAGAGCATCGACAAATCCGCCAACCCCGAAGTGACGCGCGAGGACCTCCTGCGCAGCTCGGCTAACAACAACATCAACCTCAACAATATCAACAACATGAACATCAAGAACAACAGCAGCAACAACCCAAAGAGCGGCTGCCCGATCGAGCAGTCACGCAACGTGCTGATGCCGTGCGACAACGGCCAATCCTACAGCGTCTCGCAGAACCAGATCGTCCACCTGCCGGGTCCTGATGCGTGCAAGCACGCGCGGGCTCAGTTCGAGAGCCAGGGTCAGAAGCGTAAAGGTCTCGTGCTCAACCTGACGAATCAGTTCGAGGCGGCCAGTAGCAAGCCATCGTCGCCTAGCTCCGAGGGCGATAGGTTGGGCCAACAGCAGCAACAGCAATCACAGCAATCACAGCAACCCCAGCAGATGCAAGGTGTCAGTCCGATCGTTGAGAATGGCTGTTGCGACGAGTCTGCCGGTGAGCTGTGCGATAAGCAGCAACAAGGCAACTCTGGTGAGGATTCATTTGATTTTGTCGTTTTGGTTTTATTTGGAAAAGTTGTTTGAGGGGTTGGAATTTTCATGCAAATATATTTACTTTGTTATTGAGTATTAAATTGTTGAGTTTTAAATGAGTATGATAGCATATAGAGTTGTTGCAACGTGTCGCTGTCCTAAACTGTGTGTGTCTTGTGTAAATTGAAATGTTGCAAAAGGATCGGGAAAATTGTGGTTTAATTTTTTTTTTTACACCTTCATTACAGGCAAAACAAGACTGTTCTGACTATATGAAAGTGATTTTGTTCAAAAGAGAAGATATTACATACTCTACCTTTCTTCGCTCTTATTCGATTTGTCTCATAGGCTGATTATATACGAACTCCGAGGTTATAAATTATTTTATTTTATTTTTCACTTAATTTTATTTCACTAAAAGTAAATCTGAAAATATCTATTTTCAATATAGATTTTTCATACATTATTTATTTCCGTCGACAGCATTCAAGCTCGTTATAAGGAATAATCATATATCATCTTATTTGCGTCTTCTAACCACAATTTATTATTACCTAGGAAATAACGGTGAATGTCTAGTCTGGACCGCATCCACAGAGGTGAAGTGCATCCACACGAACGGCAGCGGTAGCCGCGGTAGTCTCGATCTGAGCACCGAGAGCAGCGTCGACGCGTCGAGTCAATCGGCCGGTGGTCGCAAGCCAAAGAAGGACAGCGATCCCTTCAGCGCGCAGCTCGACCGGGTTTTCGACCGGGAGGAGAGGCGGGAACCTCAGGTTCAGGTGAGGGAGTCGCCGTCGCGCCAGAGCTCTTGGAGTAGCTACGACAGCGCCGTCGTCATGGACAACAACTCGGTGCACAGCTCGTGGGCGACGCTGCCGTCGCGCAATAGCTCCTGGGGCTCCTACGACATGAGACCCGCCGCTGACTCGCTCGGATCCAGCGGACTCTTTCCCTACGACAAGGAGGAGATACCTTGGCATCCCGGCACCGTGAAGCGCACCAAGCAGAAACTCGAAGAGAGTTCAACGTCAGGTAATTGCTGTGACTTGTGTGGCTCGCGTGCTGCATTAATTAGTATTAAAGTGGTAAAACAGAAAAATAATTAACATAAAGAAATAAAAGTTTTTTGCGTTAATAAGTGAGAATTATTAAATAAATGTTACTGTATAAAACAAAACGTTATTTTTTTTTACCGTCTTCTTTTTTCTAACAATTTTTCTTTTTTCTAAAGATTCCAATAGATAAATAAAGTAATACAAATACGATAGTAAATAAACATATGCTTACAGGTTCCTGTGTAAAAGTATTATTGATAGATCTTGCGAATCTCGAATTCTTTTTTATAAGTTTCTTAAGTAATTAGTATTTATCGAACGTCTATTTGTTGACAGTTACTCTATTCTCGTTGAAATTTAAAACTAATCACGTAAAATAAAGTTCTAATATCTCTATTCTTGCGTGTAGGAACGTCGAAGAGAATCTGCACACAGTCGTCCGACTCGACGTCGGACGAGAAGCTGGCTGACCGTCTCGGAGTTCCGGACCACGAGGTCGAGAACCCGACGGTCCTCCTGCACTACACCTCCTCGCCGACGCCGCGTCGAAGGGATCCTTCGCCCGTCGCCGATCACCAGCCGCCGCTCGCCGCCGCTGTTACCGCAAGCGATTCGCATGCCGCTGCGGCGCCCATTGACATCTCACCCGCCGCCTCGTCGTCGCGCGCCACAACCACGTCTAGTCGGCTGTCGACGAGCGCGCCCGCGCCCTCCTCACTCGCCTCGAACGCGGAGCTCACGCCCCAGGCGCTGCGCAGCTGCAAGTCCGAGAGCGAGACGTCGAGCCCGTGCGTCGTCAACACGCCCCAGTGTCCCTCCGTCAAGCATCACAAAATGGTCCTGGAGAACCTCTGCAACAAGCCCATATTCGCGAAGCGTGCCGGTAGTATGCAGCAGTCATCCACCGCTCAGCCGCAGGATGACTCGCCCGAGTCCGAGTGTCCGCTGCGCAGCACCTCTGGCATTGTCAAGAATCTCAAGAAGGAGTTCGAGGCTAAGTCGTCGAGTAAGCTCGAGCGCAGCCCCGACGGTGGCGGCAGCCTCGACGCCGGTCAAGAGTGCGGCGCGAGCCAGCAGCGACAGAAGAGGGACGGCAAGATTCGCAGTCTGCCCTCGTCGCCCGTCATACCGCACAACGACTCCAAGATCCAGACCTCGCCGATCATGGGCGAGACTACGCGAGAGTCGAGAGCCTCGACGTTCGCCAAGCGGTGCAGCGAGCCTCCGCCCTCGACGACGACGAGGCTGACCTCGCCCGAGCAGGCCACTGGTAGCCTCGAGGATCTATCCGTCAAGGTCCTCGTCGGCAAGTACGAGGTTGCCAAACCCGAGCCCGTCAAGCGAGTGCCCGAGGTCCAGCTACGCGTGACTTCCGCGGCTCAGCAGCAACAACAGCAGCACAACCATCACCATCACCACTTCCATCATCATTATCACCAGCGGGGCAACAGGGACGGGGAACACGCGGTGGAGCATCCGCCCGCCAAGTCCAAGATAGCACCAGATCTGGCGCGACGCTCGGCACCCATGATCATCAACCACCACACGGCCTCGCTCTTCGACACGTCGTTGCCAACAACGACGACGGCGATGACGACGACGACCACGACGATGGCGACGGCAGAGGCGCCCGGTCGGCCGCCGTCCGTACCCTCGCCGAGCCAGGTGGTAGCGAGCGTCGTCGCCAAGGCAGCCAGCAAGAAGCAACAGCAGCACGGTCGAACGCATCCGTTGGCGAGGCTGCAGGTCAGGCCAAGGCACAGCAGTCCCGTTTACAACACCATGTGAACGCGGCCCGACGGCATGGGAGCGCACGCACGCGCGCGCGCGCCGTCTGAAGATGCTTTGACTTCAAGTAGTGATATATTATGTATATGTATGTGTAATGGGATTAAGAGATTTCTTGTCGGAGCGAACGGAGCGGAGAAAAGAAAATTTAATTGTGTGATCTCCTCAAACAATGGACATAAGACTAAGTTATTTTGATGATCGTAATGTTTTTAGAATTATATTGCGAGAGGTGGGTGATGTTTGGGGCGGCTTTCGTTGGTTTGAACCTGGACAACTTTCTGCGTTCTTTAGTTTAACTTTGATGTCACACGAAGATAGTACTCGCAATAGCTTTCGTAGTTAGCCAACACTCTTTCCATGAAGATTTGTGTATTTCGCTTCGTCGATTATTTTGAGGGTAAAAACATCACGATTAAAAGAGTTTTAATTCAAAATGAAAAGTAGTAAGCTGTATGAAAAACTTATTGTCTATTTCAAATCAATGAAAAACTGTCTACATTTGTTGTGAATCGTTCTTTTGTCAATTCAGGAGCGATGGTTGACTGTCGAATACAAGTACGAAATTTTGATTTAGATAAATCGATATTGCCAATTAAATTTAGTGAGGAGGATTAATGTCGCGCGTTCATAAGAAAATTTTTACTGTTATCTATTAAAAGGCTGGATAAAATTATTAAACATAAAATAAACTAAAGGAATGTTGTTTCCTAATTAAAAATAATTTTATTGCGTTGTCAAATGAATTAAATATAATGAAAGAATGACAAATTTTGTATCTATAAAGTTTTTTGTAAAGTTATCGTGTTTATCTATGCCTTTTAAAAAAAATAGTATACAAATAATTTCTGAATTACTATTTTCAAGCCAAAATACGTTTCACTGCCATTTTACTGATTTTTATAATGGCAGTATAATCGAGTAATCAAATACATCATCGATTGAATTTAAGTGTATCAACGAGATTTGAATGATTTATAAAAGCATAACGCCGCAAACCGCTCTCATGTCATGTGAATATTTTATCACGAATAATTTGTGGGCCTGCAAAGGTCGAAAGAAAAGAAGTATGGAAAAAAATTTGCTAGGAACGATAAAGTAAGTGTGTATACGGAGTGAATTAAAATGATTAATTCCTATGTAATACTGTCATTTGCTGTCGAAAATTAAACAGCAAGAAGTGAGAGAAAGAGGGGCAACAGAAAAGCGTGGTGAATAAATTTCGGTCGATCAAAGAGATAGCGAGCGCTCAGTCAGGCTGTGAATCTAAATGTCTGGGCCTCGCGCGAATTCTGGTCCTTTTTTTCTTTGTTTAAAAATAAAGGCGGAAAAAGTCAGATTCAGTGTTAAATAAAAATGCGTCCGCGATGTCTTCTGTGCATCATCGACACATTCAACTACACTACTAGCAATTTATAGTAAATAATATGTTTCGAATGAAAGGAGCATCGAAAAGACGGTGCACAAAGTATGCGTGAACATGTGCGCGGAATGCGAAAGAATGTTGTCAAATGTATGCATGATCGCAAGGCAAAGATTGAGACTTCGGAAGCTTTGAAAATCGCTCGAGTTTCTTATACTCATGTTCGTTTTATTGTGCATCTCTGCGGATCAATTTATGCGTACGTTTTGCAAATAAAGTTTTAATCGTGCATTTTTTAATCTACCGATTGTTATCATTTTTATCAAATTATTACTTGTTCCTAATTTTAACTGCAAGTGGTAGAAACGTTTGCGCATACAATTTTTGCTCTATTTTACTTGTATTATAAATAGCTGAGTAAACTCTGCGATGCAAATTTTGAATTGAAAATTGATTCGAGCGGTTTTCAGCAAACATTACCCAGTCTCTCTATCTGTAATTAATCTGTTAAAATATCACGCTACTTTTTGTAACGTCATTATAGTAACTGTATTATAATTATCGTATGACCGATCGAATTTGTAGTGAGTGAGTGTTCGGTTCATTAGGATTGCTTAAATAGCTGGCGATGCGTTTTCTCGCTTAGCATCGGCGCGATACAAGTCGCGTCGACGGTCGAATTCCTATCGTGATTTTCGAAAGCCAAAAGTACAAGTCTTTATCGTGAAAAAAAAATCGGAGGGTGCTTAGCTCATTGAGAAAAAAAAATAATAAAAACTTTTTCTACTTTGTATCATCGAAGATATTTTTTCAAGACATATCATCATCATTATCGTCGCATCGTCATTGCCGCCGTCAGTCACTATAACATAATCTTTGATTGTAATTTCTACGCGAGAAAAAGGGGAAAAATGCGATCGCGCATTGTTGTAAGAATTTTAGTCAAGAGAGTTAACTGCGAAATAATGAATGGAGAACGAAGAAGAAAGATAAAGTATAGAAAAATGATGTCGAAAAGAATCGGAAGTCGCGTGGGCGAACCGATGACCAATTTTTTACAGCGGCTTGACAAGCGTTTTTCGCCACGATTGTGAAGTACTTGGCGAGTACATTTTTTCTCGAGCACATAATGACAATGACTATATTTTATTACTGCGTGACATTTCCAAAATGAATACAGAGTAAATAAAGAAAGAATAAATAATATCGAAAAAGTGAGTAAAAAAATCAATTAGAATCTTGATCGTTTAGATGTAGAATTTGTGAATAAGACCGATATCTTGTTTTTTGAGCTGTAGCTTCGAAAATAGCTGATCGTCGCTGTTTAGAGATTAAATATGTACCTACTTACTCGTTTATAAGACTGGATGCGACCTGGAAAGAGCGCCACTTTCTTTAAAGTGTTTTTCTCTTCAGCCGACGCTGGGACTTTGACTTTCCTTGTCAATTAGTATTAAAAAAAAATACATATGCGATTAGAGGGGGCATTGAAAGCAAGGTCCCATTGTCGTCATTAAATAAGCGAGTCTGTTAAATATTGTCTTCATTGGAGATGCGTATGAATGCCTTCTTTCCTTCATCGAGTCGATTATCAACTGATTAGTTGCTATAGTAAATCAAGTAAGTTCGTATTATTGCGAATCGATGTGCTCATTTTTAGTGATTCTCTACCTTCCTCTCCATGTCCATTTTGCTTAAATGTGTGCGCATCTTAAACGTGATGAGAAGCTGCTGTCATGAGCAAGAATACAACGTCATAACGAAACGAAAAAAAAATTGTGCGTTGTTTCTGTATAAATTTTGTACCATAGTTTGTATTAAATAAAATTGTTTATTGCTTGACAGTCTTAGTATTATTTCACACATATCCCGCTTTGTTTATTATTAATTCATTTTTAATTAAGGTGAAGCGATACCCACACTATTACTCAATTCTGGGTTCCCGTTTTTCTCCTTCAATTTTAAACTTTTTGAAAAAAACTCTTTGACACGTTTTAAGTTTAATAAAGAACTATAACGTATCAAAGAGTTTTTTCCTTAAAATTAAAAATTGAATGAGAAAAACAGGAACCAAATTTTGAGTAATAGCGTAGGTATCGCATCACCTTAATATTTTATTATATGAATTTAGATAGAAAAATATTGTTTATTTAGGTATTAAAAATTATTCATTTAGTATTAGCTAACATTAGTATTTTATTTTTTAAATAATAAATTAACATTAATATTTTATTTTTTTAAAAACGTACAATATATTTAAAATTTATTTATAACTTGTAGGTTAAGATCACATATGCATAACAATTCGTGTGTTTCAATACTGGATTTGATTCTGCAATCATTATAAAATATAAATATCAAAAATCCAGGGCAAAAAATGTGGAAAATGAATTCATCCAAAATACTTACCATCACTTAAGGTATCTACAGAAAGTATCACATTATTGTTACTGTTAAAAATACCTAATAACGTAATGGATGGAAAAATATTTTTAAAGATATCTATTTTTGATCTATCTATACGATCTTCACTCGTCGGTAACATAACGAACGCTATAGAACTCGAACTTAAGCAAACGCGTCTCTTAAAATTCTGTAGTCTTTTCACGATTTCCGTTTCTGATAATTTTATATTCAGAGCAATTGACCATGATTTTATTGAGGTACCGGAAATAGCTACAGCAAAGAATCTCGTGTGTAGAAAGGATGGAGTTGCGTCTCTTGTCCTTAAGAAAATATCGTGAACACCTCCACCCCACAACGAATATGTACCAGGAGCATATCTTTATAAAACACATCAAACCATTATGTATTACATGCCGAAAACACTACGAAAAAATATATTGTAAAATAAGTTGACCTTGTTTTAAGACTATCTAAAATATTGTCTAAAAATCTATTATGATAATTTGCGTAAGTTGGCTCATTCTCCCACTGGTGATAAATGAATATGAGAAAACAAGTGGATAGGGCATCCGGAGTAAATAAATTTCTTGTGATATTTGTTAGTATATAATCTCTTCCTCTAAAACATTGCACAATCATGTCAGTACTCGCGTCAGCATATCTGTAATTCACAGATGGCAAGTCGGGAAAAAATACAGCCGCGGTTATATTTTTTTCGCCTCCTATAATACGGTCGTTAACATTAACTCCTGATACCTCGATGGCTTCATAGACAGACATTATTGGCTGTGTCCACTGTTGAGATTGTGTAACTAGAATATTCAATTACAAGTTATAAAGTACTTCATTATAACATTATCACGAAAATAGAAACTTTAACTAATAAGTAATTTTATTTTAAATTACGCGATTATCATTAATACTTTCACGAGTGACAGAATCGCTGATTGAAGTGGCCGGACATTTGCCATCGGTGAAGAAGAGGCCTATAAGAGGCTTTGCCCTTAGAGCTACGCTAAAGTCATCAATGACTTCGTTCTCATCTATAGGTTTGGCATTCGAATATCCCGTGGCAACATGATCCTCCAAGGCTTGCAAAACCATTACTTGTGGACCTCGTTTCAATTTTTCTATTTTTGCCGTCTCGTACCAGGATCTTCGATCAATTAATATTATTTCTAAGCAAATTATTGAAAACGGTGTATAGATAGATAGATAGATAGATAGATAGATACGTAATAAAGCACACGTACGTATTATATAAAGCAATTTGGTTTAAATTTACTAATAAAGAACGTACTTGCATACTTTCGATGCTCGGTGTAAATCGTAGACATTTAGATAGCTAAAAATTTGATCAAGTACATCATATAAAATAATTTCTGTGCTTGAGATTTCTTCATAATATTCATTTTCAGATTGGATTTCTTCCATACTATTATCGTTTTTTAAATTATATAAAAGAATATATTTAAAATAACTTTAAAAGTACTACACTTGATTAAGTAAAATTATAATGATCTTGTATTTATTTAACAGGTAATGCGATCATTATATCAATTGTATTTAAAAATTAAATTACACTAAATTCAAAATAAAACGTTTACTGAAATCAAATCAACCTTTAAAATTATGTATAGTTATATAAAAGATAATGAAAATGTATCCAGGAGGTTGTTTTAAACCTTCAAATCTAAGACTGGAGGTATTTGTTGATTTTGTTACCACCCAGTATTGATTTCGTTGTTAAGGACTCTAACATTCATAAATACACATATTCATAGAGCTTCAAGAATTAGTATATTACTAACGCGGGCGGAAGAGGATTATTTACCTCATGCGACGTTTTTCGGCCGAGCGAAGCGAGGTCGAAAAGTCGCATGAGGTAAAAATTCTCTTACGTCCACGTTTCAGTAACGTATTTTTCCGTCCGAGGCCGCAAAATGACATTTAAGATGGCATTTTGAGGTTAAAGGGCGGAAAAACTTATTCATCTCTGCTTTCACATCATAAAATTATTGTCAGTGATTTAGTTAAGCGTATAATAATCGTAATTATGTACTTCATACACAATTTCGTCGTATGCATATAAAAAAGGCTGTTGTTAAACGTCCGACAGATGGAAAAAAAGATGTTCCTGTCGTAAAAAAATTAAAAAAACGCGGTAATATGAAAGGTACTGTCGTAAAAATGAAATATAAATTTTTATATTACCGAAATATAGCTAAAACCAATAATAAATCGAAAATAAAAGTGAAATCTGTCGGACAATCTGTCGGATAGCAGAAGAAGTTGTGTGTAAATGAGAAGATGTGCAATACGATAGGTTATTTCGTGACGGTCTCCAATGCCGCCAGGCGGCGACACGTTAGGAACGCGGAATTGGACCGATTTAAATTGAAAACTAATATAAACGTAAGTGGATGCTCTAATTCATTTTCATTTTAACAAGGCCGTTGTTATATGTACGACAGATTTCCTAACCTCAAAAAATGTACAACATGTATTAATAGATGAAAGGATACTTAAAAATTTTTAAGATTACATAAATTTTGACAATTAGGTATTGGTAATTGACTAAAGAAATAATATTCCTTCTTGTGTGGAAACTATTTTCTTGTGAAAAGTACACGATAGTAAAGTACGAACTTTACGATGGATGTGTTAAAAACTTTATTTGTACGACAGATTTCCAAACCTCAAAATGTACGATATACATATTAAAACATGAAAGGACACTTGGAAATTTTGACAATTTTTGATAATTGACTAAAGAAATAATATTCTTTCTTGTGTGGAAACTATTTTTTTGCCTGTTATATCAAAATTCTCGTTACTGAAACGATAAGTATTTTTGTCGCGGTAGACAAATCTGTCGTACATATAGTAACGCCGTAAAACTTTTGCTATAGACGTGATCTGTGAAAAACAAGTTATGCGCTACGTACATAACCTATAACAATAAATAAGTTGAAAAAGCGGGAAAAATTCGAAGTATTGAAAGTATTTAAAATATTATAAGCAATTCTACTTTACTTATAATCCAAAACCAGGGGGGGGGGGTGAAGAGGTAAAAAGTAAAAAATAATTCAATTTTAGTTCCAATCCAAAACCAGGGGGGAGAAGTGAAAAATTTATTTTTATAAAATAAATTTTTATAAAAAAAATTTATTTTTATAAAATAAAATTTGAACAAAAGTCTACCCGCTTGCGAATGCGCAGAAGACATGCGCGGTGGTTGTATCTGAGAAAGGAATGATGGAACGAACGGAATCTACTTCGCCATAGATTACAAACTAACATAGAAATCATAAGAAGGAGGGGGTATCTGTCGGACGTTTAACACCACCGTATAAAAAAAGGTCAGTTTAAATTATATAATTTTTTTTAGAAAATAAAAAGATTGCCAAAAAGTTCAATAACTATTCACTTTATTCAATATAGTTTCCAAGTAATCACATTTTTGGAAGGATTTAGTGTAGTTATAAATATTCTCATAAAAATATGAGCACAGATTTTTGCATAACTAGAGAACGTAAAAACCTGTATTACACTGTAGATTGTAACAATGTTTAAAAGATTATATATTTCATATAATAATTACATTTTACATTAAAGGGTTTTATTTTTACGTATATTTAATTCTTTTTACAATTATTTACAGAAAATTGTTTATTTTTTTCTTTTGTCATTCAAATCTCGAGTTAAAGGCATTAACTATTCGTGAAAACATATTTATAATTCTAAAAAATTAGGGAATCTATTGAAATGATGTTTTTTTTTTATATTTACATAAATAACGAAATTTTTCATTTTTAAATGTTGTTTTTAAAAGAGTATGGTAATGCCTTTGACTTTTTACATTATATTATATAACAAAAATATTATAACATTGTAAATAGTTTCTTTCATACCATATGGTATGATAGACATAAATATTAATAAATATTCTCATAATTTATTATTATAATAGTTAATTATAATTATATAATTATATAGAATCGATATTAAAGCAATAAAGAAAGAGTATAAATTTTTCCTAAAAATGTTAACAATAATGTATGAGATCCTACTTGTATAGGAAGTATGAATTCATAGTTAACACATTTATAAATTAGTATCAGATAAATTAATTAGCACATAAAAATTATATATAAATTACTAACTTTGTAAATTACTAAAAAAGATTATAAATAATCTCATGAATCTTTCTTTGACGTTCTCATACAAAAATATAGCATCTAGTTTTAACAAGAATACATATTTCTTTAACATTGTGGCAAGATTTTAAAAAGACAAAAATGAAAAATCTAATATGTTTCTGTATCCTCGCAGGCTGAAGTATCATGTCCAAACACTGGAAATATTAATAAAAATTAATTAATAAAAATGAAATTAAATGATGGTCAAATGTACTACGAAAATAAAATAAAGAACGTACTTTCACAATTGTCACAATATGGCCTTTCCACTGGCACCTTTTTGCTAGTTTTCAACGGCTTTGGAGGTTCAGGATCTTGAGCCTGTTTGGGACAATCTTCAGTTTCGTGTGAATCAAATTGATCACAAATATCACAAAACATTCTAAGAGAAGGCTGGATCTTCTTTTCAATAAGATTTCTATAAAACATTTGATAAATTTTAATGTATTGAATAGATTTTGATAACATCAAAGTTACATAATGTAAAACAAATATTCTACTGCTTACAGATTGTAGTCGTCTGCTTCTTGGCTAGGAATCCCCATTTCTAAAACTTGTATTTTGCACGACAAAGCCTCGTTTTTACGCTGCATATCGACTATAACGGAATTTAGAAAATCAATTTGGCCTGTAGCTGTTTCATATTCCTCTTTCAACTTTTCATATTCAGAATCAGAGCCAGTTATAATAGGCTTTGCATTTTCTTCAGTCTTTAGATTGGCAACTTTATGATTCGATACATCATTCTAAAAAAGTAAAGAATTATAAATTAGTAAATATATTTATTGAAATTTTTAAGATTCTAAACATTAATAAAAATATTACATTTGTGCTATTTTTCAAATTTTCGTTAGCAATATTTAACTTTGACACTACTTCATTATAATTAACTAGCAGTTGTTTATTTTCTTTTTCTCTGAAAAGTAAATAAAGTTTTATAATATTAAAAGTAAATAAAATATATTTTATTAACAGTATTACACTAATACATACATGTGTTTTTGTGACTCTTCTAAAAGTAAAGATTTTTCATTAGCATAGTTAATTTGATCCATGAAATTTTTATTTCTTTCTTGCAATTCTTTCTCTGTGTCCCGAAGATCCACAATAATCTTATCTTTTAGTTTTATGTCATCTTCATATTTTACTATTAAATCATCCATGGATTGTTTCTTTTCTTCGATATCTTGCAATGTTTTATTTGTTTTCTCTTCTGCACTTTTTAATTCAATAATAATTTTATCCTTTAATTGCAAATCTTGTTCGTACTTTTTAATTAAATCTTCATTCATTTTTTGTTTATTCACAAAATCTTCTACTACCTTTTCTTTGCTATTACCCGCATTTTTTAGTTCAGAAATTAAATCATCTTTCATTGCTAAATCAGATTCATACTTCTTGAGTAAGTCATCTATTTGTTTTTGTTTTTCGTTTATAATATTAGAAGTTTCATCGTTGTTTGATTTCACTATCTCAGCTACTTTATTCTCTAACTTGGTTATATGTTTTGTTTTATTTTCTAAATCATTCTTCAAAGTATCAACATGTGATTCCAAACCTTTTATACTTTCATTCAGAGATAATATATTATTATTGTTTGAACAAATTTCATTATCTTTGGTTGCAATACTTTCTTGTAAAGCTTGAAGTTGCTGTTTAATTGTTTCACTATTTCCTTTTTCTGATGTTAAAGCTTCGTTCAAAGTTTGTATTTCTTTTTCTTTGGCAATTATCAGAGCATCCATTTCTGTACACATGTTATTAGATTTTGCGCCATTTTCTGAAGCCATTGCTAATTCCTTTGTCAATTCATCTATCAAATTTTTAGATTCTTTCAAAGCTGTATCTAAAGTATTTTTTTCATCTTCTAACTGTTGCTTCAAATTGACGACTTCCAATGCCATTTGAGATTCTAAATTAGTATTAGAAGATTTAAGTAAAGTTAATTCGGTAAGAACGTCATTATATTTAGCGTTAATTTCTGATAAATTCTTCTTTACTTCTTCCTTCTCTTCTTTTATATGTTCTAAATTGTTCATAATTTCTTTAATTTGCGAATCTTTACTATTAAGTGAAGACTCTAGTTCCACTAGATGTTGATTTTTAGCATGTAAACTTTCTCTTAGTTCTTTTGTGGATTCATCTATTGCCTGCTTTTCGTTTTGCAGTTGTGCATTTAAGTTTTCCAAAGATTCAATATTTGTTTTCAAAGCTATTTGATCACCTTCACCTTCACTTATTTGTTTATCTAGTTTTTCTTTTTCATTTTTGTATTGTTCAAGAGTATCAGCGAGTTCTTTTTCCAGGTGAGAAACTTTTTCTTTTGTTTGTGTAAGAGAATTTGCTAAATCAGTTGATTCAGAAGTCTGTTTCTTTAGTTCATCCTCAAGAGTTTTATTTTTATTAGATAATTCTTGTTCTGTTGCTTGATTAGCCACAAGTTTTTCTGCAGTCTTTTGTGTTTCTTGTTTTTCCAAAGAAATTTGTGAATTTATTTCTCTGTTTTCTGTTCGGAGTTGCTCCACCAATAAATTAATTTTGTTTAATTCTTGCTCAATTGAATTTGCCTTAGTTGTAGCAGCTGTTGCTGATTTTTTCAATTCAAATTCTCTATCACGAGCTTCATCAAGTTCTTTTTCTTTTTGCCTCAAGTCTTCAGTATACTTCACAAGTTTATCAGATGAATCAACAGAAGTATTCATAGCATCAGCAATTTCAGTTTCCTACAAGAAAATAAAAAAAAATACTTATTGTAATTTAAGTTCAAGTTGAGTATAATTGAGTATTTAAATATCTCACCAATTTCTCTTTCAAATTTGTCAATTGAGTAATTTTTTCTGATGATCTATCAAATTTCTCATTTAATTCTGCTAAATTGGTTTCATACATACGTAATTCACTTTCTAAATTAGTTTTAGTTTGTTCAGATAAAGTTAAAGCATCTTGTAATTCTGAAAATAAAATTTCTCATTTAAATTGTGTATGAATTCACAATAGTAAAATTTGTTAGAAACTTTGGATTACATACCTGAAGTTTTTTCAGAAAGATTTTTTATTTCTTCATCCTTATTTGCTATAATAGATTTTAAATCGGCTAACTCTTTCTCTAAAGCACTCAGTCTTGAAGATTTTTCAGAAGCATCAGCAGTTATATCTTGAATGCTTTTGTTTTTATCTTCCAGTTGATCTTGGAATTGTTTTTTCAAATTTTCCATTTCCTCAACTTTGGAATTTTGAATTTTGGATAGTTCTAAATCCTTTATTTTGATACATTCATCTAGTTTACTTAATTGATCTTTTAAACTATTTATTTCTGCTATTAAGGAAGAGACGTCACTTTCCTATAATAAAAAATGTTTTAATAATAAACTTTTAATTACGTTTAAAAAAAATAAAAATTACCAATTTTGATTTTTGCTCTGTGATAACTTGAAGTCCCTCTTCGTGTTTAATCTTCAATTCACTTATTTCTTTATTAAGGGAAAGATTTTGATCATCAGTAGCCTTTAGTTTTGCGTTTAGATCTGAAAAAAGAGGATTAATTACATCAACACTTTTGAATTGACAACTTGACAATACGATATTCATACCTTCCATATCGGAAGAAAGTTTCTTAATTTCATTTTCCCGTGCGGCAGAAATACTTTTTATTTCCACTAGTTCAGCAGATAGTTTGGTAGCGTCTTGTACTTTTTCCTCCAAATGTTTAGAAATTTGTTCAATTTGGGTATCCCTGGAACTCAACTGAGATTTGAACGATTCTGATAACTCTTGTATTTGTTTAGCATTTTCAGTTTTTAATTGTTCTAAGATACCCTCTTGCGTTGCAAACATTTTTTGCGATTCAAGCTTAAGTTCCGCAGTTTTTGATTTTATTATTTCTTCTTTTTCTTTTAGTAATTTTGCATGATCCTCAACAAGTTTCGTTTTCTCGATGTTGTTTTCTTCAGTAATATTTTGAATGGTTTCTTTAAGTTGCTCAATTTCTTTTTGTAAATTCTCAGTTTGAATCTTAAAGTTATTTTGCAATTCCTCGATATAGGCCGTTGTTTCTTGCAATTGCTTCGTAGCTTCTTCCAACTGTTTTTTTAAATTTGATTTGTATTCTTCTTGTGACACAGTTTCTTCTTCCTTTTCTTTAAGTTTCTTATTAACTTCACCTATTTCCGTAACGTATTTTTCAACCGCTTTGTTTTTTTCTTCAAGAAGCTTCTCAAGTTCCGTTCTCGCTTTTTCCAAGTCCTCATTTCGTTTTTGTAAATCTGAGAAAAATATTAAAAAATCATTTTCATGAATGACAACTATAATATCTTCATTGCGAATAATTTCGTATAAAAATAATTATTATATATTTTACTTATAAGTTTCTCAAAAATATGTGTTATATACCTGAAAATTCATTTTTCTCACCCGTAGTAGAATTTTGTATTTCAATTCGGAGCTTGGTCAGTTCCTCTTCAGCTTCAAATAGTTTTGTACTATCTCTTTCTAATTGTATCACACGTTCTCTTTCTTCGGAAAGTTGCTTTTCGAGCTCCTTTATTTTGTTTTCATATATTGAATTTGCCACCTATTTATTAAAACATTTTCATTGTTCATTTGTAAAAAAAAGTATTAATTACAAATGTGTAAATGAATTCTAGATAGGAAATTTAGAGAGCAGATTTTAGACTGTGTGTAACAACATTTAATCAACAACTTTTATAATAATGGATAATTTCAACAAAATAATTTTTTTTAACAAAATTAAACAAAATAAACAAAATAATAAATACTTATGTAAGGAATTTAACAATCTTTAGACGAGCCAAAAATTCTTAAGTGAGCTAGTCAATCCACTTTTTCTATACTGAAAGAGTATGTGCTATATTTTGACAGACAATTTTCATCTCTTGATGGAAAATGTTAGGGGAACGGCGAAACTCACAAGACGAGACTAAATTAAAAGAGAAAAAGTTAATATACAATAATAATTTGGGAATTCTATAAAGGATATAAACCGGCGTTTCATTGTAAGTGCTGCCTGGTGTTTATTTAAGCAAACGGGAAAACCATTTTATTCCTATTTCTACTATAATGATCATTTTATAGCCTGAAAAGCGGGGTAAAAGTGACGTCTGATTCCCTCTTTTACTTTATTCCCGCATATGCGAGAATAAAGAAACATAGTCTAATTTTTTACGTTTATGGTAAAAATTGGGTTAAAACTAACAAAATTACAACACATAAATATAAAATAACTTTTCAAATCTATAAAATGGCCACAGTGGAGATGCGAATAAAGTACTATATATAACACGGGAATAAAGTCAATCATTCCCTTAGGTGATCACTACCCTCGCTTCGCTACGCTCGCTCGGGCAGTGAACTCACCCGCGGGAATAATCTGTGATTTTAGTCCCTTATTACATAATGTACTATTATTGAGGGGTGCCAATAAAAGGTAGCTCCTAGTGGTAAAGAAGTAAAACTATAATTGTGGATAGAAATTTTATTTAGATTGTTTGGCATATTATGGATCCAATGCCTTATAAATATTAGATAAATTTGTTACGCTCGTAGTTAGGTTACTTATGTAATGAATTTAACGGTCTTTAGATGAACCGAAAATTCTCAAGTGAGCTAGTCGATCTTCTTTTTCGATATTGTCTGTTAAAATACACACTCTTTCGATATAGAAAAAGTGGATCGACTAGCTCACTTCAGAATTTTCGACTCGTCTAAAGACCGTAAATTCATTACAAAGTAACCTAACTACAAGCGTAACAAATCCTCTTGTGAGTTTCGCCGTTCCCCTAACATTTTCTACCGAGAGGTCAAAATTGTCTGTCAAAATACAGCACACTCTTTCGACATAGAAAAAGTGGATCGACTAGCTCACTTAAGAATTTTCGGCTCGTCTAAAGACCGTAAAATTCATTACATAAGTAAACTAGGGTCGTAACAAATTTCTTTAAAAAAATAAATAATAAATAAAGTAATAACAAAATAATTAACATAACTCAAAAGTTAATTCATACATACTTACAGAAAATCAAATTTAAATTAATTAAATATACAACCACTAGATACATTAAGTAACTAAAAATAATTGAAACTAAAAAGGAGTATACATTAAGAGAAGTAAAAGCTTTGAACATAATACTGATAGTGAATACATTTTTTAAACCAAATTTGAAAGAATACAAATTACTAGCATGTTTAAATGCAGACCAATTTATAACGCAAACTGAGATACAAACCCATAAAGCTCTAGTGACAAATATGTATTACTCGAATTCGAAAAATTTTTTAATGCGTTTAAATAAATTTGTATTCTTATTTATGGTTTTATACAAAGTGATTTTGAAAGCTTGAAAGCCTCGGGTTCTAACGCTGACAAAAAGTGAGAAAGTCACAAAGCTACTGGAATAGAAACGTGAAGACGCGCATAAGCAGACAGAAAAAGTAAAATCTGGCAAGGGCGTGCGAATAGGTGAAGAGTTCTAAGGCGGCGATGAAGCAAACTGTGCAGAAGATGATCTTCAGTGTATCCTCAGACCCAATAGATTTTCGCTTGCGTATACTCACACATTGCTCCATGTTCTCTTTCTGAAATGAAATGAAAAAAGATGTGTTTGCCTCGTTAGTTCACTAAATGACTGCGCGGGACACGATCGGACAAAAATTTTGAGATTATCGATATTGCAATTAATTCGTAAAGTGTAATAACTTTTTTTAAGTAACTAACGAACTCCGATTCGCTATTGCCAGTACATTTTTGAGAATATTCATAATGATCCTGAAAATAAACGTATAGCATCTCACTATTTATTTACATGTGCGCTGTTAATTGTCATTTGCATTTAGTAATTATTTCTACACTAATTTTATAATTTATATGTTCATTTATAATTAATTGCAGATAATTTATTTTATTATTTAAAAAAATACGTTAATTTGTTAACCGATCACCTATTTATAAAAAAATTAAATCATGATTAAATCATTAATAATGTATGCTTAAAAAGCGAATGGCAAATAATATAAAACTACTAATTGCTTTGATAGCAGCCACCATCACCTTTATGTACACACTCTATGATTAATGTAAGTTTTAAAAAGTTTTTGTGAGAAAATAATAAAAATACTTGCACCAGGTATCCTTTCCTTGGAAGCACTCACGCGATAAATTTTCATCTTACCTGAATGTCGTCCTTGTGTATGGACTCTTCTTCGAACCGAAACAGTAGATCCTCGCATTTTCTTCGCTCCTCCTCTAGTTGCGTGGACAAAAGATTCTTTTCCTCTAGTAGTTGCGCTAAAGTCGTCTGAGTTTCTTGTACGACTTTCTCAGTATCTTCGCGGTACTGAAACGTTATTGCATATTGGTGTCGCGTAGTTATTTCCTTTTAGTTAACAAAGTGATTGTGTCGTTTGCGTAAGTCTCATACCTTATCGTATTCTTTCTTTAAAGCTACAGCAGCCTTTTCAGCTTCGTCGGCTTGACTAGCGGCTTTCGTCACTCGTTCACGTTCCAAATCTCGTTCTTTGCGAAGCGCCTCGATCTCTTTTTGTCTGTCTTTCACTATGTCCTGCAATGATTTATAAGATAACGTTTTTATTTGATTCTACAACGTATTCATGACATCTTTATTCATATCAATTAAATTAATGGCTAGAAACAGCAAACTCAATGAAAAATTATGGATTAAATCATTTCGATATGCGTATATACCGTTTTGACGCCGCGAAGTCAATGTATTTTAAATGGAGGGTGGCGCTGTATAACGCGTTTTTATTATATAAATTAAAAAATTCTTATCTTTTCGGATTTTTGAGACCTGTGTGCGCTTTGGATATTAATGTTTTGTTATTTCTCAAAATCGCAACTCAATCGATCAATTAATTGCCGAGAAAAATCTTGAAAAACTTGTGCGGGTACCATAAGTTATAAATTACGAAATTGAAAGATAATAATTTTTTTTAATTTCAAGACTTGAGCGCTTCGTGTATAAATTTTATTATTAAAAAAATAATAAAAAATAATAATTTCAGTCCAATCGGTTAATTATTCGAAGAGAAAAATTTGAAAAACTAACTGACGTGACTTCGGCGTCCCTTTAACGTAACAATATACTGCTAATTCTAGTATAAAAATTCCTTTATAATTGACATATTAAATATATTTATCTAGTTCTTGATTACAACATAGTAGGTATTCATTTTCATTCTCAAATATTGATATTATTTCTAAATAACGTGTGTCTGACCATAAAATTAAAAGTGATAAGATCTGACTGTTTAAAAATATCAAATAAAAGCTTAGTGGTGTATATTTTTATTTGCTATTGAAGACCTAATTTTTGTGCAAATAATTTTTGTATTCTTTCTAACCAATAAAGGCTATAGTACTTGATTACAACTATTTAAAGATGTATCACCCTACTTCTTTTGAAGTATAATCTTAGGAACCTTTAACTGTTGCGATACTTTTTTTTTAAAGTAATTTATTGCTGGTAGTAGCGGAGCGTGCGAAGCACATAAACGAGGCAGGGTGTAACATCTTCAATTTTTCGTAGAAAACCAGTTCTGTAATCCATATTAGTGTGTCATGCATGTTCAAGTCTGGGGACCTTTTTAGACAGTTTTATACATCCTCAGACTTGAGCATGCCTGACACACTAATATGGATTACAGGACTGGTTTTCTACGAAAAATTGAAGATGTTACACCCTGTCTCGTTTATGTGCTTTGCACGTTCCGCTAATAGCAGCAATAAATTACTTAGAAAAAAGTATCGCAACAGTTAAAGGTTTCATGGATTTCCTCATATATTCTTTTTTAGATTGGCTTTGTATGCTCGCTTAATTGTAAATGTGGGTCAAACAATTTTCACGTGTACAAAATCAAATTTAGTATAATAAATTGTAAAAAAGACACGAATGTAACTTAAAATGATTCAACCAAAAATAAGTAGATACAAATATATAGTAAAAATACTTTCGAAATTTCGAGGAATCAATTAAATAATGAACCATGAATCTATTATATATCTATCTTTATTGTTCCAATTTTAAATCAGAGGGTTTGTCAATTACATTTCAACTGTTTTATCGATAGATATAAGTAATTTTGATTGATAAACGTAATAACTGATTAACAATAATATTTTTAACACACTCCATCATAAAGTTCGTACTTTATTCCCGCCGAAGTGGGAAAAAAGTGCTACGTTCATCCCCACTCTAGTCCCCAGTGCCACGCACATGTGCCCTCGTCTTCGGCTTGGGCACAAACAGTGCGTTGCGCTGGAAACGAGAGTGAGGTTAGGGAATCAATATGCAGCCTTTTTTCCCTTTTCAGCGGTAAACGAGTACGAACTTTATGATAGTTGTTTTAAAAAATCGTATAATGCACTCGTGAATATAGTCGGTTGTGCGAACCTGCGCGTTTGTCGCCCTCGCTTCGCTCAGGCGACAACTCTCGCGCAGGGAGCACACAGCCTACTTTATTCCCTTGGTGCATAATATACTATTATGCTTTGCCGATAAAACAGAAAACTCTTAGATATCAAAATATACAAATTGATCTATCCGCCATATAAAGGGTAATATTTTTTCTCAATAAAAAATTATTGATGGTATTTTCAGACTTAACCTCGAAAGCGATTATTCATTCAAATAAGACAGAGTAACGTGAGGAAATTTTTTTTTAAGTTTAAAGCGGACTTGCTGTTATTTAACTATTTTAGCTTGCTCTGATCTAACTAATAAGGTATCATTCATATAGAGTAAGCGGTATGTACTTTATTTTATTGGTTTATAATAAGGTAACTCTGGGTAATTCGACCATGCACCTTATTCGACCACACACACATTTCCTCGGCCCCACTTTATGGGAAAGCTTAATTAGGCATAAAAGTACCTAGCTAAAAAATATGAAAATATGGCTCATAAGTAAATTATTTCAAAAGTTTCCGTATCATTTTCACTTGATCATGAGATAATTAATCCGAAAAGTGGACATATTAGGTAGGCGCGTTAAGGTACAGTTATTTAGCTCTTAGCAAGGCTAATTTCATTTTGGGTGTTCAGAATTTTTTTTAATAGAAGACAGATTGCATTTTAATGCATATTTATATATTTTTATCTATTTTGCTTAACAAAAAAAAGAAAAAAATGAAAAAACTTTTTTAAATACCAATCCTCTTAAATTACCGCTAACCACATTTTATTGTCTTAAAAGTAAGATAAAATTGCATACTAACAAATTCTCTTATGAGTAGAGAAAAGAAGCTCTCGTATTTTGATTTAACATTGGAAGCACAAAACAGAAATAACACAAATATCCCAAGAAATTGAATATATTGAGGTTATAACATTTTTTTAAATGAATCATTTGATTTGATTCTTTATAGTTTACATAATTAAGGTATGTTTTAACAGTGTAAGTCATTGGATGTATTATTGTTTATAGCCCAAACAATGGACAGAGTCAAAATACATGAAATAATGCTTAAATTTTCTTTTTTTTTGGAAATTCAGAATGGTTTTAACTATTTCTGGGAAGGCGTTACGATCTGTACAGAGTTCTATTTTAAGGTGTTACCATCAACTTCTGCGAGTTTGAAGAAAATTGGGGTTCCGGAACTCTAAGCCTCTTCTAGTAAGCATAATGAAAATGCTTTTTTTACATTTTTGCTTCGTGTAAAGTCAATATTACTTCTAGGCATCCTCAATTTTTTTCTTCGTAGAAGATGTAGTATATTTTCATGTCTCTTCAACAGTTTTTTTTAAACATGCTTGAAGAACTTACAAAAATTGTCCGTATAAAGTGGCCAAATTCTCCAGAGTTACACCTTCTTAAGAAGTTAAATATAGGGGGCTCATAAAAAATCCATTTCAACACTTTACAAACTAAACCTATTTATCAAATTTGATGGAATCAAAACAGGACAAAGGAATAAAATAGGAATATTTTTTATTATTCAATATATTTTACAATCTATTTGGCACATGTTAAACTGGTTATATGATTTTTAAATTAATATATTAAATAATATATTGTCTAATTAACATTATGTCAGTCTACAGTTAATTCATTAAAATATATACAGATCAATCAACGACGATCTACCGTTATATTTTTTATATTTTTCATTGGAGTTATGCTGTTATCTGTTTTACACCATAGTTGCAGGTTATTGTATATATATCTACATGCAGTGTCAAACTATGTGATTCAGGCTGTCATATACGCTGAATCTATGAAAATCATTTGGTGCAATACGTTATATACAACGTTATATATAACTAAATGGCATTGGTAGTCAGTATTTTTATTGTTGAAAAATGGAATTGTTACTCTTTGTTAATTTTGGTATCAATATAGTATTAGATAAAAATTCAAGTAATTTATATTATTCTAGTACTACTTGAGCAACTTTATTTTCGATCTATGGAAAAAAAGATTTTTCAGAATAACGTGAGTTTTTGTTGCTTTTGCTCATATAAAAATTATTACTGAATTAGCAAATGAAAAATGAATGTAAAATAATTAATAGCTCTTATCCTATTAATTTCATGAGTCATATTTGTAAAAGGGAATGGTATAAATATACCTACCTTTCTTTAATAATGGATGCTTCTGGAAAAACTTACTTATAAATGTAGGTTTTTTTAATGTTTTATTTACATGGCAGCATCATTCATTAAAGCCAAACATATCACTTAATAGCTATAAAAACAAATAAATGAATAACATTGTATAACTTAACGGATTACATGGTATTTTCAAAGATTCAGCTTACTATTCTACGACAACTTATGTGTTTTTTTGCACAGTTTATTCGCTTACATAATTATTAAAACAGAACTGCAGTTTCCTTTGAACGCATTACACATGCAGCGTCACAACTTTTACTTCGAGCGATACCACTTTTATGGACAGAAAAAAAAAAAACAAAAAAAAGACAAAATAAACGATGATCTCACCTGCGTTGTCTTTCGGGCAGGTGTCGACATGCGCAATAAGCCAATCTTCTGTAAATGTAAGACGATACAACAACTAAAAACTAAGAAAAAACATGGTAACAAGTGTCATGCGAGTATATAAGACGCGCATGCGACTGTGAATATTTTGCGATAAAGTTGAAGTTGCAAAGACGAGATGTCTTCGTTTGAGAAACAGGCACCTTCGTCGCCATTTTTTGTAGAGCAGTGATACTTAATACTCCATTTGTAAGGTACATTGCGTTGCTTGTGCATTTTTTGGCTTGAAATTTGAACTATTACAGGAGGTGTTACGAGAAATATCGAAAGTAGACTCTTTATAAACATTATAATTTAAAATTCGTCGATCTATTTATTTAATTTTGTATTAAATCAATGTTTTGGATCATATATTCTTCCTGATTTTATATAATCATGTAATTGTTTGAAATTGTTTAATGTATATTGTAAACGCATAAGAATAATGTATTAAATCAATGTTTCGGATCATATATTCTTCCTGATTTTATAAAATCATGTAATTGTTTGAAACTGTTTATATATTACACTGTCTATATATTACAAACGCACAAGAATCACACATACATTTTTGTACTTCAGCGTAGCACCTTAAAGGTAAATAAACATCAAGAAGAGTATATAATCTTGATAGCTAACATAGTAGCCACTTCGCATCTTCTCCAACACCTCCAACGTCATCATCTTCAAGAGGAACAACATTAATCAAGACAAGAAAATTATTAATCAGGCGAAAATATTAATATATACGAAACAATCTTAAAACTTAAATCCTCTGTTAGTTAAACAAAAAAAAAAAAAAAAAAAAAAAGGAAATTAAAATATCTATAACACTCTACTACATAATATAAGACGGCACGTATATGAGACTCGTTACAACAGCAACAGAGCACAGGAGCGTTTCAAACTCAAGATCCGCACTGTTCCCGTATCGCAGGATGCACACGATGCAGCATTATTATTAAACATGAGGCTACGTATCGTGCACACAGCATATCATATAGCCTTTCGGGCCCTCAATCGGCGAATCTTACCCTGGCGGTGGTGCTGGCGGTGGCGCGGCTGGCGACGCTGGTGGCGGTGCTGACGACGCTGCTGATCGAGGCGAGGGACTCGCGTGAGCCGCCGGCCCTGTTGCGCAGAGACATGCTCAGGGCGGCGCCGGTCGGCCGGTGCACCTGGCACATCGAGCGACGGCTCGACGGCGAGCGGCTCACCTTGTGCACAGGCGCGAACAGTCCATGCTTAGGACGACACTCGAAGTACCTGTGGTTCATTGTGTTGCGCCGTATTTTTGGGTTTGGTACAGAGGAAAGTTGTTGATTAGTCGCGGGTTGGTATGTACATGTAGAGAGATTTCTTTAGTGAAAGCGGGTAGGTAGATGCTCGCGGATTTGTTTGTAAGTTTCTTTTTTTTTTTCAAATGGCGAGCATCTTCCTGAGAATGAAAAAGCGTTATGGACGATGGCAGAAGATACACGAGAGAAATATTTACACTTGACTGGTTCACAAAAATTGTTTTTGTTTTGTTATTTTATTGACAGATTAAGTAATAGTAGAATAAGAAGTAAGAAGAAAGTTTGTAAGATATCGTTTTTTTAGATTGAAAGTATTCCCGAAAAAAGTTGATTAGTCTTCGTTTCTAAATTTTAATAAACAGGTCAGTACTGTAATGATAACCAAATAAATTGTACAAAAATTTACAAAAATATTAAACGTTTTGCAATATATTTACATTGTTGTTATTATTAATTATAGATATTGCTCTTCTTTTTACATTATGTTATAATTAGTAATAAAATTAAAAGTTAAATTTTAGTATAATTTGTTATCTAGTACTGACTTGTTACTTACGTTATTAAATGTTACCACAACTTGACGTCTTATTTTACAAGGAAGACACATTGATTTAGATATTAATTATATACAGTACAACAATTCAAAGGACAAATAAATCCTAAAAGATAGGTGGTTAAGTATTTATTTTCCTTATTTATTGTTAAAATAGTTCTGAAAATTATACAATTTTAAAATATAATAAAAGACGTGGGAAAACCTATGCGTACACTCGCATGCACCTCGAAGAGTCAAAAATCAATGGTTCCACTCTCTACTAAATAAAGACAATCAAGTAATGGCACGATGTACTTGAATTCGGCATTAAACTGCTCTTCTATCGCAAAAATATTCTAGATTAATAAAATAAATTCACTCTATCGTCTCAAACTAATCACAAAGAATCATAGCCCATTGACCTCAAATCAATTTCTCCAGTTAGAAATATTGAAAAATCAATTGTAACTCCTTCGTAAAGCTCTCCGGAAGATTTTTGCGATAGTACAGCTGTACCAATCCAAATTCCATCAGAGGACGAGGAAAATAACAAGGCCTCTCATCGTCCTCCTCTTTAACGAAACAAATCCTCTCGTCGTCACTGTCATCGCGAAAACCAAAGCGAACGCGCAAAAGCCAGGCAGGCAGGGTGAAACTACTACAAGAACTGTCAGACAAGCACCTTTTGTCGCCGACGGCACCATCGTTCTTGCCGGTGCCCTCGTCCAGCTCGACTCCGCACCACTCCCCCGGCGCGAACTCCGTGCTGCCCATGTACCTGAGGATTCCGGTCTTGCTGCCCTGGCTCGACGACACGATGACCCGCTCGCCGATCTGCAGCTCCTTCTGAGTCACCGACGCTAGGCTCGTCGTCGAATTGTCTGCGGCGCGCGGCGAATAATTGCCAAACGACACATTGATGAGGTACATATGTATATAGATGACGGACATTTGTATATGTATACATGGATGACAACGATGAGACGTGATTTATGGGGAGTGCACGACTACGTGTGCGCGTATAGCTGGTTATAAGTACAAAGGGGAAGAGACAGAGAAAAAGAGAGGAGGAAGAAGGTTGACGTGGATGGACAGACGTATAACGTATACGTGCAAAGAGAGAGAGAGATACGCACACATAGACAGAGAGATGCAGGCATCGTGCTGTATTGTTCTTTTTATTATGTAATAATAGTAATAGTAATAATAATAGTCGGCGGTGCCGTTGCAACTAGTTGACTGTGACAACAATCTATAAAAGCTCATTCTGCGAGTCTGATTGTCTGTATGCGTATGTATGTGTGTACTTGTGCGTGGAAGTAGTATGTGTTTGGTTTGTGTAACTGTGTGTGTGTATAATAAGATTCGTTCTCGATGACACTTATGCGATGCTCGTTGAGCCTACGTCGATTAGTAAGAAGCTCCATTAAAGTCTCCTCATCCTTGACGCTATTTTAAACGTTTTGCAGCGTTGTATAAAGCGTGACTCGAAACTTTTGCGTGTACCTATACACACTTGGAGAGAGAACCGCACCGCGGGCCCAATTTTGCGAATCACTAGTGGCACTGCTAATTTTTTCTCTACTCTTTTTTTAGATACTGTATGAAAGTAGGGTGCCATCTCATTGTTTGAGTGGTTTTTGTACTTGACATACAAAGAGGAAAGGAGAAAAAAGAGCATGGAAATGTGAATTTAAGTAAGACAGTTGAGATAAACTGACTGACAAAACGTTGTATAGTTCCTAACCGTGTAGTTCATTAGAGTATTTATTAAATTTTTCAAATTACAATAACATTTTACGTATAATTAAAGTATTCTCATTTGCCTTAACTAAATTCTATTAAAGAGGAAAGATAAGAGTCTTGGATTTGGTATACATTTCAAACAAATGATTTATAGAACAATGAAATTAGCAACTACTATTTTGTTCATTACCAAGGTCCTACATTCGTATTGAATTATAATAGTTTCCATCAGAAAACCATTATAACACCAATGACGCAAGTTTAATTGAGTATGCAATTTTGACAATGCAACTTCCCGAAGTGCTCAAAACAAACATTTCAATGCCCGAGCAATATTTTTCAATACCGGAACGCGTCCTCGTCATCTATCAATACAACAAAAAAATCCACTCAGCCTCGTCAAAACCAACGATCTCAAGACTTTTGTCTCCCCTTCCCAAACAACACTCAAAAGCGAACCAAAAAGTAAAGTACACATCGATGCGTAAACGTAATAAAAAGTAGCGTAACATAAAAGTGCGTGTGACAGGAGAGAGATAAAGAGTAAACAAAGTACAAAGAGGATATAAAAAGAGCCACGCCCGTTATTCATAGCGTACGCGCACGCCTAGAATAAATCCCGTGAGAAGGTGTACATAATAAAAGACAGAGGACAGAGAAGGTGTGTTTTTGCGTCTATAACAGAGGACAGTGTGTTTAGCGTTGCGAGCCGTACTTAGGCCGGTGCTTACTTAGTGAGGGCGACATGGATTTGTTGAGGCTACCCTTGACACTCTCGGCCGGCGAGATAGGCGAGGTGAGACCCGCCGAGGAGATCGGCTGGCGTGTTAGCCTCGTCAGCCGGGAGAAGATGCCGCGCTTCGCCTCGCACTGGAAGTAGCGACAGCCCGCCACCGAGCCGTCGTTCTTTCCTAGAAAGCCCGGTGTGTCGTTAATTCGAAGGGTTAAAATTGATAGGATTGTGTTTAAACAGAGGGATTGGAAAAGTCTATTTCAATTTTTCTATTTATTTTTAGAAAATATGGATTATTATGATACACATTTTATGGAAAACAGACGACTTCCCGCGTAAAAATCGTTAGTATTGGACATACGTGGCCAATATATTGGTAATTGCCATTTGCAATATATTGCAAACATATTGGACCCGCAATTAGCAATATATTGCGGGAACATCTGCAATTGTACCATTTCCAATGTGTTTCCCATATATTGCAATTTTCAATAAAATAAAGATTAAAGTATATATATTACCAATATATGGGACATATGATTTGACTGAAACACGAAATGTTCTTTTATACCACTCTAACCTCAAAATCACAACTTTGGTATGATTTTTCGGCGCTCGTGGTATAAAATACCGTTCGAAACTAGTGCGTAAGTCGATTATTTAGCTGGTGTGACTTTTTCGCACTCGCTTCGCTCGTGCAAAAAGTCACACCAGCTAAATAATCGACTTCCCCACCCGTGTCGAAATGTACTATAATAGTGCCGCTACTTCAATAAGTTATTTTTATGTTTTATAAATTAAAATTTTTTCACGCAAATATTGCGGAAATTTTTGACTCCCTAATATTGTACATTGTACAAAAAGGGCTAACAAAAGCAAGGCAAGCCTTATACTTCGGAGTTCGGACTCTTCGTAAAGAGTCGTTCGAACGAAAGAAAGAAAGAAGGGATGGTGGGGGCCCCCTCCGTCGCCCCCTACCAGTGAGGTACAGCCTGCCCGGATCACCGTCCAGGAGCCCCTTACGTAGAAATGAATCCACGTAGGAGCCTGGGCGATTCCAGTTACCTCTCCTTAAAGAAGGAAATCAAAAAGAGGAAGTTGTGCGTTACCCTGTGAGGGCATTTCCACACTATCAGAAGTTATAGAGCAAAAACGGTTGTATGGCTGGACTACTATGTGGAGTGTAGAATGGGGAAAAACCTCGCTAGGAGTAAAAACCCATTCGTTCGAACGGATGAATTGCACGGGTTATATACTCTCGGTCTTCCAATGCGTCTAAAGAAGTCACTACTGATGCGCCACATAGCGGCATGTGCCGCAAACTTGTTTATCGAGCGCCGCCCATCAAAAGTTCCCGTTTGCCACCGCTATGTGGCGCACCAGTAGTGGCTTCTTTAAACGCATTGGAAGACCGAGAGTATATAAGCCATGCAATTCATCTATTCGAACGACTCTTTACGAAGAGTCCGAACTTTGAATACAAGGCTTGCCTTGTTTTTGTTAGCCCTTCTTGTACAATGTACAATATAGGGACTCAAAAATTTCCGCAAATATTTGCGTGAAAAAATTTTGATTTATAAAACATAAAGATAACTTATTAAAGTAGCGACACTATTAAAGAACATTTCACGTTTCAATCTAATCATATATATGTCCCATATATTGGCAATATATATATACTTTAATCTTTTTTTCTATTGAAAATTGCAATATATGGGAAACACATTGGAAATGGTACAATTGCAGATGTTCCCGAAATATATTGCTAATTGTGGGTCCAATATGTTTGCAATATATTGCAAATGGCAATTATCAATATATTGGCCACGTATGTCCAATACTAACGATTTTTACGCGGGTTGTTGATGTTGAATTTCTCTTGGTGGTTTTTCCGCGACTCCCTATAGTCAAAGCAGTGCTAAATGAAGAGGTTACCAAAAATTAAAAAAAACCATAGTTGTAATGTGATTTATTTATTTAAAATTATAGAGATAGCCAATGTATTATAAATAAACTGTATTTAACATGACTAAGATAACTTTATTCACAAAATGTCGATATTCTAGAAACTACATATTGTCACTACAAACAATTATTGATAAATAACTGGAATCTTTTTTTTGTCAACCGATTTTAGTTTTGAAAGTCTCACTTTATTCCTTAAATAATTTCATGGCGACTTGCCTTAATTAAAAAAATATTTTTTTTTTTAACTACGTGCATGAATTTATGAAAAATTATAGCTATAAGTTCCTGAAATTTGAATAATTTTGAATTTTTCCTTCGGCAAGTCCCCATGAAATTACTTAAAAAGTAAAATGAGACCTTCAAAACTAAAATCGGTTGACAAACAAAAAAGAATCCAGCGATTTATCAATAATTGTTTGTAGTGGCAACATCTAGTTTCTAGAATATCGACATTTTGTGAAAAAAGTTATCTTAGTCATATTAAATACACTTTATTTATAATACATGGACTATCTCTATCATTTTAAATAAATAAATCACATTACAACTATGGTTTTTTTTAATTTTAGATAACCTCTTTATTTAGCACTGCCTTGACAAGGAGTCGCGGAAGAACCACCTCAAAGACAACTACTTTTGGCAATTTATAATTTTCTCTGTTTGAAATAGAACTTCTTTATTTTTCTGATAATTGTACTTACCAATAGGCTCATCGAGGACGACACCGGCCCAGTCGCCTGGTGCGAAGTGCGTCTCGCCGATAAAGGCGATTCGGCCGGGTTTGGTGCCACCGACCCAAACATGGTCCCCGATCACAAAGCTGTCGGTGTCCTCCGTCAAAACAACGCTATTATCTGTTCGGGGATTTAAGAAGGCGTCAGCAATGTTCAAGGCCCCTTTACGCGAAGACTTTGCGAGCTTTTAGATTTTAATTCGTGTCATTTGTAATATTTTTTTAGATGGTATCATGTTGCTAATTTGCTATTAAGATGGAATTTTATGATGTGGATTTTTGATTTTCGTAAGAAATTAATTGGGAAGCAGCTAAGTGATAAACTTGTTATAATTCAATGTTCGCGGTATATTTAACTGGCTTAACCTTTTTAGACTTTCAATCATCTCGTATTGTTTATGCACTCTTAAAAAATTCTTTGTAATAAAATTAATAATCATATGCATGAAATTTATTGTATGTATTACCCTTTGTAAAGTAGGTGCTCCAATTTTTACTATATATACTTGATTTTAACACTTATCAGCTACCGTGCAATACAAGATACATGTGCCATTGCATGAAAAACATTTATGGGAAGAAATTTTATGGTACAAAAAACATCTTACAGAAAAATAACGGTGCTATTTCTATGAGGAAGTTTATAATTCAGTAACTGAATGGAACGTATCCTTTAGAGACATTTACATGTCAACAAGTTGCAACGCGTTCAAAATGAATACTAATCGATGACTAAAGAAACTTAAGATATCCAGTTAAACAAGGTTACTTTTTGCAGATTGAAAATGAACTTGAAATAAGATTTGCTTCGTTACTAAAAAATTTCTCGCAAGTGCTATATTTTAAAAATTTCTGTACTTAAAAATTCGCTTTATTTAATAACTTTCACCATAAAAATCTTCCCGTATCATGCATACAACAGTGACAGCAAACATAACATGCACATAACTCCAATCTACAAGGTACGAACACAGCAAACAAATACATAGAAAAAGCTACGATATACATACGCATGTAGGGTGATACCGCTATAATCGTTTTTGAAAAAAATTGAACCAGTATGTGTATGTGTGTGTATGTGTGCGCCTCGAAGCTGTACACCTACCTGATCCTCTGCGTTCTCCGGCCTCGCTCAGGCGGCGACCACGCGTCTCCCAACTCATATCCATTGATACTGGCGAGTAGTCATGCAACACAACAACAATATTCGTACTGGAAAGCCACAGAACAAAAGCGGGTTCGTCAAACCAGCACCACGAAGCGAAAGACTATGTTACAGGCACTACCAGATAAATAATTAAAAAATTGCATAGCGAGAATTTTAGCTTCTTCATAAATAAAAAGTTTTTTTTTATTATGTTTTATTATCGTTACGAATGTAGGTATACACATTTTAAGAATTATTAACGCTGTATTTTCTTCGTTCACACCAGTGCCAATATTACACCTTTACAATCAATTAAAGCATTGATGACAACACTAAACACACAGATCTGGTAATGTCTATATTTGTACAGGAGCAATTTACAAGCTACTCTATTGATGAATGAAACAGAGGTCGACTATAGATTGGTTTTAATTAGAAATTATAAAAAAGACATTTTAAATTTCCGTAAATTTTATGGGGACTTTGCTATCTTTTCATAGATCATTGATGTGAATCTTAAATAAGTATGAAAACGCTGTCGTAGTACATAAAGAACCAGTAAGATATATCGGCGCGATTTCCTTGCTTTATTTATCTTTTATGAATTATAAAGACGCTACTACGTATAGATGACTAATAATATTGATTATTTAATTCTATTTTTAGTATCATATATAAACATTTATGTATTTAACCAGATACTTTACTTACTACCTTTACGAATCTTTCTCTTTTCCATCCCAAATATTTAATATAACCACGATGAAAAATTTTTTCTTGGAATAATAAAGGCAAATCAGTTAAATATTTAAATATCGTAAGACAATTTCAAAACACTCACAAAAAATCACTTTAAGGATATAAATGTAACTTATTACTACAAAATTCATCGTTTTATTCGAATTTTTCGTCGCGTTGTATTACAAAAACTGAACTTTTTATTCAAAGTATCGCATAAATATCAATCTCTGTTTCCTCATTGATAAACACTGAGAGACAAGATAAGCGAGTGATAGCTTTGCATGCAAAAAATAAGCGAATATCCAACCAATCTTAGCAGGTAATACATGCAATCTAATCCGTTATAAATTAATGTACTATATTTATCAGATTTAAGACAATTGTCTCGGCTAACTTTAGACATTAATGGTCCTTGAAATTAGTTCGGTTTATTAATCTTTCTAACGACGAATTATTGAACACATTTTCGTAAAAGGCGCCTCAACAACTTCAACATAAGAGGGTAATTTATTACCACAAATTAACTAACATTTCAAAGTGATAATCAGAAAACTAAAGTGTTGCCAAAATCATCCTGTCATGTATACGCGATCACTGCTGTGCATGAGATCTGCAGCAGCAGCCGCGCCATGTATGTTTGTTACGCAAGACGTTCCGATCGAAAAGGCAAAACTCTATCATTCCGTAACAATATCGTCGAGTTGACCCGCGGCGCGTCAACGGTAAAAATAAGCCGCGCGTGCTTAGACAATACTGTCGTGTGCAGTCGCATTGTCCTACGCGTACCCGACATCGCGTACTATACGTAAGTACCTACTTCCACGGACGCGCCTCGTGTGTGCGTTACATAGACGAGGAAGCTACGCCGTATATACGGGAGAAAGAGAAGCGGGTAATAATGGAAGAAAAAACTTATCCCTGAACAGAAGAACGTATCGCTCGTGTGTGCGCACATGTATGCGTATCCGGGTATACATATACAAACGTCGTCATTCGCCGATGCAATTAACTATTTATGAAGGACGTGGGCGTGCGATAGTAGTAGGTCGCCCGCGTGGGCGGTGTATACATGTGTGTGTGTGCGCTTGTGTTTGCGTGGAAGCGCGATGGATTTGCGATATCGCGAGATACAGCGAGAACAAGAGAGAAGGACTGGGTTGCTCTGCGTCTGTTTTTCTCTTTTTGTAGGTGCGAACGAGCGGATGGCAAAGATAGCAATCGTAAACACGGACATGACGTGGGCGATCAGTTCTGCAGCAGTGCGTAAATGACATTTTTTGGTGGAAATTTTGCGGTCGAGAAGATTTACGATCGTTGGTCAGATTGTAAATCGAATCGGCGACGTTTGATGTAGCGGTTGGTGACAAAAGGAATCGTAAAAAATTTTAATTTATTTTCCGGCGGTTGGAGTGGTAAAAAGTTGTTGATTCTAAATTAAGTTTGTATAAATTACGGAGGAATCTTAAATATTCCTTTGTAATCGCGGCGGTGTATCGAATAGATTATTTCCGAGGAATGAAAAGCTACGTTTGACCTGAAAACTCTCAATAGCTTCGTCCTTATGCAAAATATACACGTTTTTTGCTTTATTAATTTTAAGTATTCATTTTTCTCCAGAGCGATTTACATTTAGAACAGTTATCGCAATTTTCTCCGGTAGCTTGTAAATCTTGTAAACACGCAATGTTTACGATTTTGTTATATGTTATGTTATTATGTCGAAAAAGGATAAGGTAGGGTGTTCAATAATTTATATCTCAAGCGTGAGTAGCACTTTTGCTCCTCTTATTCAATGCTAATATTAAGAGCTGTAAAAACTACAAAGCAATAGTGTAACCTTATTAGTATCGATTTATTTATGGCACGTAATCGAATTACGTTTTTTTTATGTGACAGGGCTGTATTGTCAATCATCCTAAGGACTTATATTAACATAACATCATTTTTCCAACTTAAATAGTGTAATTGTTATAGAATCCAGGCCATTCTTATATTGTGCACGGTTTAAAATATTGGTGAGCGCACTAATTATGCATATTTGATATTCCGAGCCATTATGTAAGACTTTTTCCAAAAATTTTCAAACAAACGTTAATTATGATAAACAGCACCGATGAATAAATGACGCAACTGAGGTGATTTTTTCACTTTTCCGATCGAGCGATGACTAATGGATCTCAGCGAATCCGTGCCTCCGATTCCCCCGTAATTAATTCACCCGCGCGTTAACCGCGCGATCCCAAAATAATAGCCGGCTCAGCGCCACAACCTTCCATTATACTTTTCTCGTTTCCGCGATTTCCATTTTCAACGGAATCTCGGAATCGCGATGCTTATAATCCCCGCGCATTACACGAAATAACGAAACACCTCTGCGAGCCCGCGCATACTAATTTTCGCGCAATCAAGGCCGGATCGTTCGCCGAGCACACTGCAGCAGCAGTAGCACTCTATAGGTGCGCCGATTTGACGAGAGAGAAACGGCGCGGGAAAATCCTTGGGCTTTCCATTAATCGGCTGGGGAATCGCGGAGCCGCCGAAACTGACGGAATGCGCGTGCGTGCTCAAGGTGTCCCGCGGCGTGTCGTCGTCGTTATGTTGAGGAAAAAAAAAGAATCCGCGAGCGCCGTCGTTTTTTTTGTGTGGGCGGCGATGTTATGAAACATGCGTCAGGCTCGACATCAAAATATTTGCTCGGAATGCGAGATAAATATGAAGCGTTGGAGTGTGCTCGTGATGCAGGGGAATTATATATGAGAAAAAAAATTCGCGAACTTTCGCAAGACTTGTTGGTTTTTTTTTGTCGTCAGATGATCGTATATAAATGCGATGTTACGTTGTCATTTGCATATCGGAGGGACGCGGAAGTGTTTGTACGACAGCCGAAATGGTCATTTGCCGTTTTCGGTGATTAAGATTAAGAGACTTATTGGACGGGTGAATGAATTTCGGTAAAAGCTGTAAATAATACATGAATGAGCGGTGACGAAATCTTCGAGAGATATTTTTTAAGTTGTTTTTATAAAATCACGAGAATCGTTAGGTAGATTAAATTTATTTTTGTAATTAATTTTTATTGATTATTCAAATTAATAGATAAATGAAACTTCCTATTACAATAATTATGATTTTATAATTAAATTTATTCTCGTCACAGTATTATTTTTCGAAATGAACAATTCAAGCCTATTGTGCAATTAATCAAAATATATAATTTAACAATTAGCTTTAAATCGCAACCGTTTGAAAGTCATTAAACCAATTGTTCTATCCGTAATTACCGAAATCATTCTCCTAAAGTACTCCTATAATAACTATTTCAAAGTCGAACTAACTTGTTCTAGATTACCCAACCAAATAAGTCAAAACTTTAAACGAGCGTGAAAATTTACCACCTCCCTAACTTGCACCGCGAAAAAGAGGTTAAAACGTACACAACACAGACACACACACACGGCTTCTAACGCGCGCGCCTACCGCTTCTGCACGCTTCGTCAAACCAGCCGACTCTAATTATCCTGAACCTAAACTGCGAAACAGCGCAGTACCTTTTATCTTCAACCTCCATCGGCGATTCTCTTCGGCAGCGAATCGGCCTTTCGCGCCTTAACTTTCGGCGCAGAAGCCGATCGGCCGTGACCGGAGCGCTAACAACGACAACAACAATGTGGAAAAATGTACGTTTCGGTATAATTGCGCGGTGCATGCGTCACAGGCCTACACCGATGACTGTGCCACACAAGCAGCAGCTCGAATGCAGAACGAACTTGCGCGCGCGTGGTAGTTGCAGCGCGATGTACCAATAAGGTGAGATACGTGCCCCCGATTACACGGCGCTGTGTGTGTGTACGTACTTATGTGGCGGCGAGCGACAAGAGATCGCTGAGCGAGATATGCGCGAAAGGGGGACTACCTATGGTTTACGAAAAAAGCGGGCCGATTTTATTTATGTGCTGCTTCTCTCTTTTTTCTTCCACGGGAGAGTAGAGTAGAACGTACGCGGCTGCCGGAGATTTTATGGTTGTCGATGTGGCGCAAGAGGATCGAGCGTTGGTATGGGCAAGGTTGTACCTTGGAACGTTCGAGATTCGCCGCGGCGGAGAGATGCATTGTGTGTGACGCGCGCGGAGATCGCGGGCGGAATACGGAATGTGAGCGATCGGCTATGATCGAATTTCGAGGATGAGCGACAGTACAGTAATAGAAATTCGAGCGCTGGCTCGGAGGATTGAATTTTCGTGCGGGTCAGATGATGGGCGATGAAAGTTGAGGTAAAAAGTGTCAGAAAGAGTTATGTCAGATGAATATGAGCGATTAATATTCCGTTTTCGATCTAAGGTCGTGCTATGATTTTATTTGAATTTGATTTTGTTGAAACGTCGAAGAAGCGATCGAAGTATAAGTCTGCAGGTTTATTAAATGTTTATTAAAAATAAGCGATGGTATCAAACCAACTATATGCAGAAACAAAACTGCATATTACGAGAACAGAAAAAAGTCAGGAGATAAAAATCACGGAAACTTCATTCAACAAGTCTATCTCCACCATTGTGTTAACACTTGAAAACAATTTTTATAGTTTATCATTGAAGTTGATCACAAATGTGTTTTACAACAGTTAAGATCTTAGCAATAGTTATATAAATAGACACGATAGCGAAAAAGATACATTTTTCTTACATATAATTAGCTGTCAGATAAATATCGAGGTTCTTAATTGAATAATTATATATATTTTTAAAAGAATTTCAATATTTGCATAACTTGTAACTACCTCTGATTAAATATAAAACGATTGAACCAATAAGAAAAATATTGAATGGCATTATTAATAAGGAATAATAAGCTCAGATTAAGAATTCTTTCATCTGAGCGCCTGGATTATCTCTTTAAAGTTAAATGCAACAATAAGCCGAACAATAAAATTGTTAAAAAATTAGCATAAGTTAGTATTCTCCTTTCACAACTCAACTCTCTAATTAAATCATTTCAAAACTAGAAAAATGAATATTTATCCTCACTATCTTTATTATTCTCATACTATACACCTCGAACTGAAAACCTATCGCAGCGCCGGTGTTAAAGCGATACCGTTAGTACTTATAAACAAAGCAAAATTAAAAATCGTTACTAAACCACCCCTCCAAGCGTTATACAGACCGATCCACCAACGAAAAAAGCCAGTATACAAACAATGCTCCAGTATCTTACAGCCTCTCTCTTCCCTCTATCGTCGATCGATCTCCCGAGCGTCAATCGATCCCCTTTAAAATCCGCACAGTGCTCCTCTCTTTCTCTATCTTTCTGTTCCCGTCTCTCGATCGCTCGGCGAGATACGTTCGTCCGACGATGCGGCGCGACCAAGACTCGCCGAAGAGCTGCTACCGCGCGCGCCAGCAGCCCGCGGCGTGCAGTGGGCGTCCGCTCGAGCGTATAAACACAAGCGCGCGCGCGCGCGGGTGGGAGAACGCGGTGCTGCGTGTGTCGTATGGTAGTGACGATGGTTGCGGCTTGCGGCGTCCTTAAGGTTCGGCGCCGAAGTTTTCGACTTTGATTCGATTAGGAGAGGCGCCGCGTGTGTCGTGTTACGTAACGGTTATGTTATGCGTGTGTATACATAATAATACACGTGAGAACACGGGCATTGTTTTGTCGTGTATGAGACGTATGGGAGAGGATGTGGAGTAAAAAAGTAGAGGCTTAAATTTGATATCGGGAAGGAGGGATTGACGTGTGGTTATGATATCAGTGTCAGTCTTGGCGATGTTGAATTCATATGTAGAGCTTTGTTGCAGGTGTACCTTTATACTTGTAAATGAGTTCAATAATTTTTTAGAGCGGAATGGGATACGTTTTTTGATTCCGTTGGTATAAAGCTGGTTCTGGTTGGGCTCCGAATTTAAAAGTTTAAAGGGATATTTAAAAGTTACAAAGTCATGACAGAGTTATAAGTAGTTCGATACCCGGTACTGAAAGAGATTCTCATACATCAATTTGTACTTTATACTTGCATAATTCGTAACAATTTTTTTCATATTAGACGCAGATTATTCTAAAATAAAAGGTCTTACAGTTTTAAGTAGGCATATATGAGAACAATTTTGATCAAGGATTGATGTTTGTATACGTATGACGAATACGATTTTAAAGTATACATATAGGTTTGGGCGTCAGTCTGTATAAGTAGTAGAAGCCTACAATATTCAGACATGTTCTATTATTTTTACGTGGAATTTAATATTATTATCGCTGCTATTTTTTTTTACTTAAATACTATAATTTTTGTACGTTAAGGAAAACTCTTATATAGTTTACTTATTTTGGAGTGACGGCACAGTGTATTAAAAATAGATTCCCAATCGTATATAATAGTATAAAAATAAAACAAATTGCGCAGAAGCGAAACGTTACTGCGAAAACGGTGAAAGTTTTGATTTTACTAATAATGAATAGATAAACTCTCAATTTTTTAACATTAATAATAATTGTAATAAATTTCTGTCAATATGTGAAGGGCAAGATTTTCATTCATTATGATAAACTTGTATAAATAAGTATTTGTTTATATTTCAGTAAAAACTTATTATAATCTTTTAATTTGATTAATTTGGTGTTATTATGTTTAGTTAACAAAATTATTTTCATTATTACTGTTGAAATTGTTAATTGCTCTTATGTGAAATTGGATTAATTTATTTATTAGCAATTATACAACTATTATAATAAATATTATTAAATACTTACCTATTTTTAATAATATACTATTTTCTTAAAATTAAACTTAATATTATATAAGTAAATGAAAAATATATAAAATAATCCAGTAATAAAATTATAAGAAAAATGATATAGAAATTGAAAAATTTAGTGCATGACTTATTTATACTACATAACTAAAAACAAGTTATTAAAATTTTTATTAAAATTTAAATAGCTGTCATGCAGAATATTTTATTTACTTATTATCATGAAATTACATTTATACACATTTCAAAGTAAGTATTGTATACACATTGTTAAACTCTAGTGCTTTTATGACCTTAAATTTAAAATTTTTAAACTGATGATCAAAATTTTTTTTAGCATCAACTTACTTATTGATCTAGGTGGTGATGGAGGTATCGCTGGTTTTGGAGTCACTGTACAGGTGGGTCGACCAATTTTTGATGGTGGCCTTATTCCGGATGGTTTATCAGCCATTTTTAATCACTATTTAATTCACTATATTCACTAATAAATAATTCTGAAATAATAAGGATGCACTTCTTTAATTTGACATTTTTGTTCTTTTTTTGTGATTGCAATGCACATTTTTTAACATTAAAATTGTAAATCAGTCTAATTAGATAAGTTTATAAGTATCACTACACAAATGTACAGTTAGATTTGATATTTTTGGAGCACAAGTACCAGTGTTGTTAGAGCACTTGATCAGAGCAAAGATTGGACAATAACTGAGTGCTGATACAGTGACAACCCCATTTTATAAGATTGTCTTTTTTAAACTAATTATAGCATTGAATATTATCTAGTGGAGTGTAAATTACATATCTGTCACAAGACACTTCAATGATCATCGATCAGTCTATACAATTGAAAGCTATACACTAAGAAAAATAATAAAAGTATCAAATGCTATCATACTACTTATGTCCTGAAGAACAGGTAAGAATAAACAAATACAATACGCAGTTGCAGTTAAATTCTACTGTTTCAAACAGGAGGTATCAAAGCTCAAGAAAACAAACCACTGCACAGTGGCACATACACTATTAATTAACACTAATTAATACAAATCTCAATCTATTTATAATCAACAGCACATCGCAAATCTAATAATATCAATTAAAACCCCGACTAAACCGCCTTCTCCGACAGTCAACGTCAGGTGCTCCAAAACAACGAATTCTGCAAGTGCACCGTTAAACCCGCTGGGTGAGAGAACTCTTAAACAAAAAAATGTGCATTGCAGAGAGGTTAGGTATCGCGCGCAAGCGCCTCCACCAGTGTTGTAACACACACGGCAGTGAGCGCGAAGCGAAAAAAAAATAACAAGGCGGAAATTGTACTATATCGCGATGCGGATTTTTATCACTGCACAACACCACACATATACGTAGGGCCCTGCGTGCGCCCAATGGAGAGCTATCGGCGGGTCATTTCTCCGCGCTTTTGTTTAGACACACGTACACACGCAAGCACACACACTTTGCAGTCAGACACAACGAAAACAATACGGCCTCTTACTACTACAGGAGAGTTCGGATTTCATCCGTGACGTCTCGCGCGCTTTCGCATTCACTGTACGCTCGGATTTGGAGCTCGTGATGATGTATATATTATATACTTATAATATTTTATTTTTCCGAGAGAGCGCTGCACCGCAGCCCGCAGGGCGCGCAGTCCGCAGAGCAGAGCGTGCGACCGTTGACGCGCGTGTTTGTATCGGACGCCGTGCGGTGGCGACAGCTTACGGAGAAAGAGCTATAGAGAGGAAGAGGACTGATGAGGAAGACGTCGAGACGCGATTGGCGCGTTTGAAAATGCGAAGGCATGGTAAAAAAAACGGACTGCAGCTCTCGCCGGCGGCCGGACTCGTGTAAATTTTAGTTTGTATTCGCCAAATTCCCGTGCGTAAGATTTTGCACTTGGTGATAGAAGGGTCAAATTCCAAGTGGTCGGATCTCGGTTGTGCAAAGCTTTGTGGTATATCCAGCTGTGCGAGTGTGTCTAAATCGTGTAGTAACGCCCTGTAACCCCTGTTCCCTCGTGAGTGCTTTGTATATAGGGGTGATCAGTTGACTTGTGTGCCGTTTGATTAGAAATTAAGCGAATGATTATCTTTGAAATAGTAGTGGAATCAGATGTTTGATCATGGAGAAGTTTCAGCACATGCGAGCGTTCATTACCGCTGCCGTGGAATATGCAAAACATCCGAGCGAAACCGCAGGTTCAGTTATACAAAGAAATCTTGGGGTATGAATTCATTTATCTAAAGAAAAAAAAACCAGATGTTTGCGCTATTTTTAAAAAATGTTGATAGTTTGGAAAATGAATTGTGATAATATTATGACACCTTATTTTGTTTTAGGCAATAAGTGCATCTTTGGACCTCAGTATATTTGATCCTGGTTCTAGTATATCTTCAGTATTCTATGTTAATCTTCACGAGTTGATGAATGCTTTAGGATCAAGATCGAGCCTCATTTGGAGTGCTGTGGACGTTCTGCAAACAGCCTGTAAAAATTTTGATGCTCGACAAGCTCTTATTCATACTTATAAATTTGCACCAATTTTGACAAGACTATTGGAGGTGAGGAAAAATTATATGCAAAATTGAAATTTCTTACCTTGGTCTTTAGTAAAGAAAAGTAGATTACCTTTACCTTTTTATTATTTTAGAATTATTATTTTGATATAATTTTCAATCTAATATTTAATGTTTTAATTTTTTCTTTTAGGCAAATTTAACATCAGAAAAACGCATAAGAGCCTTGAAACTTTTACAAGAATTAACGTATGGGATCAAAATCTCATGGCAAGAAGCACATTTGCCATATCTAATAACGACTTTATCACAATGGGTAACTCAATCTAGTGAAGAAGAAGTTATTACACTTTCATTAGGTGTATTAGTTAATTTATGTTATAAAAATTTGCCTGCGGTATACGTGTTAATGCGTAGTGTTAATACAAAAACATTTCTACAAAGTGTAGTCAGAACTCGAGGACAAAATATTAGCATAAGAGTACAATGTTGCAAATTATTAATTATTCTAGAGCACTCAAATAGTGACATCATAGACTCATATATTTTAGATGTTGCAGAAGTTACTTTTACAAATATCATTCCAACTTTAAAAAATGAAGATGTACTTTTATTAAGACACATAGTAGATTTCTTTGATGATATTAGGCAAAATGAACGTTTCAGAACAGTTCTTTTAACTTATCCAAAGTGAGTGTATTATTATTTTTAATTAAATAAAGATTAATAGATTAATACAACTAATCATTCAATCTTTTTTTTAGTTATTCAAAAAATGTAGAAAATATTTTGGAAACATTAAAAGATATTTCTAATAGAGAATGTGCAAGTCTTCTTATGGAATTTTTACTTTCATTGATTAAATTAAAAGTAGCAGATTTAGTGCAATTATATCCAGCAATTATTAAAGCAACTA
Organism: Torymus aiolomorphi; assembly: GCA_036365515.1. Classification (NCBI taxonomy): domain Eukaryota; kingdom Metazoa; phylum Arthropoda; class Insecta; order Hymenoptera; family Torymidae; genus Torymus; species Torymus aiolomorphi. The sequence continues at coordinate 240,740,792 of CM070873.1, read as the reverse complement.
CATCATGGGTCCCTATAGAATATGTAAGTTACATGTTAAATATTATAAAACTTTTTTAAATAAATTTATAATAATTATGTATTATGTAGGTTGGTTCAAAAGCATTAACCCTTATTAGAACTATTGTTATTGATTCTCGAAGAACAAGAAATAATACAGAAGTTTTAGAAGAATTAGACTTATCAGTATTGACACTTATAATTAACAAAGAAGATGATGATATGGATGGAGATTACAAAAAAAAAACTTTCGAAATAGAGAAAAATCTGACAGAACTCATGCAACTTTTTCAAGAGCTAGTCAAGACTCCTTCTATTAGAACAAAAGTATTTGAAGTATTTTCAGTACAAAATATGCGGACTTTATTGAAAACAATACTTGATTGTAATAACTCAGAATTATTAGAAAAGCCAAAAAATCTTTTTCATGTTAGTATAAGCTATAAAATATGTAATAATTAAAAATATATGATGTGGTTGTGACTTTAACAAGTGGAATTTTTTGCAGGATCCATCGACAAATTTTTATATTCATGCATTAGCTCTCATAGCAGACTTAGCTACTAATAATACACATTGGTTAACACTCTATACAGAAGCATTACAAAAGAAACAATTGCAAATGGTAATGGCTATTGCATTATTTACTGGTAGTACTGATGTGAAGCAGAAAGTTCTTCAACTAACTTCTACTGTTGGATTTCCACAGGAATGGTAAAATAAATTTTTTTATGAGATAAATTATTCTGAAACTTTGTTGTAAGTTTTTTTACAGTGAATAATATTTTTTAAAGTATTTTTGCTGTTGCGCGTTCCATGGCAGAATTAGAGCCCTTAGTATTAGTACAAGAAAAGACAACAACTATAAAAATCTCCGAAAATTTAATAAATAATCATACACATGAAACCTTACCATTGTTTTCAATGGCTCAAGAAGGAAGACTTGATGCATTCATCTCAAAACTTGAAAATGAATTTGAGAAAAATCAATTATCAGATATAACAACTTCAGCAGTTATGGAACTTTATGAATATAAAGTATGTTTTGTATATTTTTATTGTATTACTCAAACGATAATTTTTATCAAGTTCTCAAATAATTATGAGTATTTTATTTTAGTTAAAAAGCAAGTTGTATTTACTATTTAAATCATCTAATCGAATTAAATATTACAGATGGCAGCTATGAGACATGCTGAAAGAGCTATGCAAACCAGTTTAGAAGCAGCAACTAATAATGCTACAAGTCTTCAGCATAGATTAGCCCAACTTATTGCACAGTCAAATCAATTGCATCAAGTTTTATTTAATACACAACAATGCTTGGAGGGTGCTCAGACAGAAAAAACTGCTCTAATGAAAAGACTTCATGAAACTGAAGAAAAAACTAAAAGAACACACTCTGCTCAAGTTCAGGTTAATATAAAAAAATAATTAAATTAAGATGAAAAATTTTTAACTCAATGTTTTACAAATATTTTTACATTTATTAGGAAATTAGTGGGTTAAAGAAAATAGTTATGGAAAAGGATACTCAAATAAGTCATTATACTCAACATATAAAAGATTTAGAAACTCAAAATGAAGAGATTCCAATATTAACAGTTAAAGTTAAAGAGCTGGGATGTGAAATCGAACAATTGAATACTAAATTAACAGAAATGACAAATAAAAATCAAGAAATGACTAAATTACTCCAGAAGGTGCAAGAGAGTATAAATAGAAAAGAACAGGTGCAATGCTACATATATGTTTATTCCTGTAACATACATAATTGCCTCAGTATGTCCTTTTATAAAATTTATTTCATTTTTTTTTTTCAGATTATTGAAGAAAAAAATAGAGAAATCTCATCAAATCAAAAAGATATAGCTGCTCTTAGTCAAGAAATCAAACAACAGACCCAACAATGTCATACTTATCAAATGACTATCGCTGAAAAAGAAGAAGCTGTACAAAAATTAAGAAATGAACTGAACAGCTTAAGTCGTATGCGTGATATGATTTTCGAGTTAACAGCAGCGAAGAAAAAAGACGAGTTGTAATATTCGGACAACGTAGCGTGGCTTACATAATAATTTTTATAATTTAATGTACAATATTTTTCTACCTTGTTTACATACATCTGGGGACGAGAAATTTATATAATATTAAGCTAATGTAAATATAGTTTTTTAGACTCTACTGATGCTTTTTTTTTAAACTAAATTATTTACAAAATATCTAAATAAAATTTATTAGCTAAATTAGTTTTGCTTGTATATGAGCAACTAACTTTATCTCACAATTTTTATCAATTTTCATGTCAACATTTACATCAATAAGGCAGTCACTTTGTTAACCATTTTCTCGTATATTCTCTAAATTATTACCAAAGATTAGTCCATATGAAGAAATAGAGTTAACATTTTTCAGTCTCTTAAAATATTCAATGGCAACGTTTACAATATTCAAAATCGAATTTTTACTTTTCTATTTTTTATTATATTACAGTTTATTGTTATAAATATAAATATCTATCAAATTCTTTTTCATTTAAGATTAATTGTATGCTTTTGACTTGAGTAAAGATATAAATCTTTTTTATGCTATATCAAGTTTTAAAAATTTTTCTCATTTTTATTTGCATATCTTACAAAGATATTTATTAATATTTGATATGTAAACGTTGCAATTGATAGTTAAAATTTATCAACTCACAAAATAAATGAATGCTGCTAAACATTCATCAAATCTTGTTCCAGCAAGATTATATTTAATATTACCATGAAATTTATATTCTCAATACTATGTCATCATATACAACATCTATTCAAATACTACTGATATATAGATTTTTTATACTTTTATTGTTCAACATTTTATTTAAAAGCTTTGTTAAAAAATTATTTCATATATTATTATCGATAAATAATTGTTATATTTTTCTACATACAGGAAATTTTGAGTTCAATAATTTTATAATTGACGCAAATTAAGTATTGCAAGACTTGTAAACATATTAAAGCTTTCTCTTAGAATTCCATTACAAAAGTTCGTACTCATTTTTCCGATTTCATACTTAGTCATGCAAAAATAACTTCGAAAAAGTCGAATATTTTTCTTACAAATACGTTGTGCTAGTAGCTCGCAGTTTAAATTTAACACAGAAGAATAAACAGTTTTTACAAAATCTTATTTAGTACACATATATTCTTCGGTATATTGGAAATAAAATTTCTATCTTTGCATAATAGCATAGATTCTTTGTACTAACCGTTAACCGGATAGATATCACAAACGTAAAAAATATTCAAAAATAGGAAGAAGGACCTGGCTTTGAGATAAAAAATAGGCAGCAATAGAGCTGAGTAAAGATATGGACAATGAAGATCCGTACAGAAAAACCGGAAAGAGAGCTAACGCGGCGATGGTATTTCATATCGATATTGTCAGCACTTGCGTCAATTTCTCTTACATCTAAATATCCTGTTTAAGTCATCACGGTTTGATTGGTGAAGCAATCAAACAAAAATACTTTTCAAATAAATATACTATTTGCGCACCAATGCTGTGTCTAACAAAAAAATGTAGCTTTCTTTATCTTGTAGTAAAATTAAACATAACGTAATATTGCTTTTGAAAAAAATTAGACTATTAAACGAAATGAATTAACTAAAATGTACTGAGAGCAAGACGGTCCAACGGTACGTCGCTCATCGCGTTAAATGTCTTTTGTTCTGATGAAATCTGTCATCAACTGCTACCCCTACTCCACGGCTGTTCCTTAGCTGATGCAAACAGCAGATAGAAGCAATTTGCTCCCATATTAATAACTGCTGCTAATAAAAATACTGTGTGCCAGCGTGCTAGCGTTTCCTGTAAAACAATACATGGGAGAATTAAGAGACATTAAAAAAAGTTGGAAAAAGTTCATTTAAGGTGATGTGATATCCACACTATTACTCAATTCTGGGTTCCCGTTTTTCTCCTTCAATTTTAAACTTTTTGAAAAAAACTGACATGTTTTAAGTTTCATAAAGAACTACAACGTATCAAAGAGTTTTTTTCTTAAAATTAAACATTGAATGAGAAAAACGGCAACCCAATTTTGAGTAATAGCGTGGGTATTGTATCACCTTAATGCAATTTTGCAAGACAAAAATTTAAAAGCTTACATGTCCATCAACTATTTGACCAATAACGTAAGGTGCGAGGAATCCACAAGCATTGGCCGCAGCATTCGTTATTCCATACAGCGTTCCCGCATATCTTGGTGCAAGAGCAATGTGGTTCATCTGATTTCCAGCATACACGGCGCCGTAAAGCGAGCTCAAGCCAGACAACATCATCATCACAGTAAATCGATCGCATCCAGCCCAAATGGCCCCTAAGAAGCTCAAACTAGGGCCCAAAGAGGCTACTGTATTCCATAATTTGAACGAAGTCAATGGGGAAATGTAATTCTTAGCTAGCATAGCGTCAGCAAAACTAGATATTATCAAGCCTACTACCCAAGCTGTTAAGTATGGTAATGCTGACAGGAATGCATCTTGCTGCACGTTAAAGTGCAAAATTCGGTCCATATAAGTAGGTAGTTCAGTCAACAGGGTGTAAAAAGCCCACGATTGACCGCACTGAGTAATAGCTATCGCCCACATCGGAAGTGACGTAAATACTGATAACCACGGCACACCATTGTCATTGGTCTAAAATAGATAAGAAATATTAATTCTCTTTTTTATATCTTATCATCCTATAAAAAAGCTATTTGATAGTAAATAGACTACATTACGAAAGAAATCGCATTTTATATTAAAAAATATTGAATAACATGTATTCCGTTTGTAAAATTTAATTATTGTTTATAAATGTTATCTATGAATAGAAACATAATTAAATTTAAAATAAGCGTCACTTACATCGTCCTTGGATTCAACCAGTGATTCTATGTATGCTCTTTCTTGAGGATCGATTCTGGGATGTTTTGCTGGTGTATCAAAAACAAATAGTAACCAAAAAACGTACCATACAATTCCAAGGCCGCCGAATAAATAAAACGAGAGTGGCCAGCCACCCCACAATGTCAAGGAACACAACCAACCACTCAAAGGCAAAGAAATAACAGTTCCGAAATTCGAACCTATGACGGAAATTCGCAATGAAATTCAATTTAATTTTATAATATCTTAACGTTATTGTAATTGATATTTTAATATTTACCTGCATAGACTAAAGCAGCAAATTTACTCCTTTCCAATGGTGGCACCCAGTGTGCCAACATACTATGCATTGCTGGGAAAGTCACACCCTGTACAAATGATGTAAGTGGTTATTATATTAAGCAGCAAATATTATAAAAATTTAAGGAAGATTTTACTATCACTTACCTCTGTAAATCCTTCTGCAACTCTAATAATTAAAAATGGATATAAACCCCAGTATGCTGCAAAGGGGCTTATAACAGTAAGAACTGCAGTACAAAATATTCCTAATCCATAGACTAACTTTCCTCCCACTTTTTCAGCAATTCTGCCTCCTGGTACATTAGTTATGACATATCCCAAGAAAAATGCACCAAGTATAATGCCTTGTGTTTTTTCATCCCAGGCAAATTCTCCTTCACTCTATTAGATGATCAATCAAAACATAATTTATACATTTTGGTTATTATTTTACAAAGATTGATACACAATATTAAAACAATATTTAAAATACGAAATATTTAAAAAATTTCTTTTCAAATTTCAATGAGTTTTCCAAGTATTAAGAATATTAGAATTTAGTACAACCAAATACTACTTGTTGTAAATTGAAATTGAGCTATTTATATATAAAATAATGAATAAGTCAAAAATTGTTTTAAAATTATATAATAGACATAATTTTATAATTTGAATATTTTAATTATAAAAGACAGTGCTATAATGCAATACTAACTGGAACAAAAGTTTGATTGATGGGATTTAGTTTAGGACATGCATCACTATCACTGTCATTGTTGATCTGTGGAATTGCTGATGTGTTAACCATTGATACTATAGCCACTGACAAATTCACTCTCATTGCATAAACTAAAGCGAATCCCAAAAAACCCAGGAAACCAAAAATTTGTCTTGATTTTACGCAATGTCGACTATCTGCTATTGGACCTCCTGGTGGGTGAACTGTGAAAAACATAAATCTATTAGAATTTTAATTTTATTAAATCACTTGTGGAAATAAGAGTTTAAAGAAACTAAATTTACTGGTATTGTACATAGCAAACTCAATTCTTTGCTGTTTACTTTTAAACATATTTTCAAACTTTTGCTTAGAATTGCTGTGCAATGAATACTGAATAGAATATTTTAACAAAGGATTTATTGCAAGCTAAACAGAAACTGTATTGTTTTTGTCCACTTGCAAAGAGGTTGTGAGTCAACATATCTGAATTGACATCGTCCAGTAAGTTTCTGTTTCCGCAAACAGCTGATTGTCATAACACATGGCATGTGTGCTTATCTCATCAGCTTTGGTTTTTCAAATGGAGATGAAAAAAACCAAGTATTGCGACACTGCACTACCAAATTTAATCAATAAATTTTTAAAACTTTAACAAAATAAGTAATATTGAAATATTATAATAGCTATAGTTAAAAAGATATATGTGAAAATTATTTTGAAAGCATTACTCATATTTTTATCTCTTAAAAAATTTTGTGAACAAATTTTACTTAAAAAAAAAAGTAACTTTATTAATGTTTTTAAAATTTTGGTTTTACCAATGATACTTTATCAAGATTGAAACAAACAAAACATATGACTTATAAATTTAACAGATCTAAAAGTAAATAATAATAATAATAGATAATTTTTTATGATTTCACTTATCATAAATGTGTTATTTTTAGTGAAAGATATTTACAAACCAAATTCTCAAATGTATTTGGCCAAACAAATACATATATGCTAAGGCTAAAATATTTTTTTTAATTTTTAAAAGTGAATAAAAAAGATGCTCTGTAGATGAGTAATTATACATTTCAAATTTTGTTAAGGTATTATCATTATTTCAACTTTATAATTTACTCAACGTTTTAGTGTATAAAGAAATACTTTCTTTACCTACTTATCTAAAAGTAAAAATTGGTCAACCATATGCGATTATTTCTCTAATAATTTTCAAGCAACAATCAACATTTGCTAATATTGCTTATAATTGCAAAGGTGATTCTTTTCAAATGAGTCACATGAAACCACTTTTTACAAAAAAATATTAGAGCATTTACTTTCTTAAGGCTTTTCAAGAAATATGCATAAAATTACAAGATAATTGCGCTTTTTATCAATATCATACTTTTTTTTTATCCTCTATTATCTGTCAGTAACTGAGATGACTCATTCAAGGTTAATTAATTTCTGACAGTCTTCAGATATCTTAATTTCTTAATATAACTTCTAAATTCGCTTCTCACTATCAGAGCCAATTAATTCGCTTATGTTTCCCTCTTTATATTACCACAACAATCAAATGCTTTGTAGGTATCTACATCTCTCAGCAATTTTTTTTCCACGTAGCAATTATTACCATTACCCCTAATTACACTCTGAGATCCTGATGCCAAATGGACATGAAAAAACATTGCAACAACCATCGAACCACAGGCTGCGGCCAGGAACAAACATGACATTTCCCCCTTTCACAACAGCCTGTTATGTCATCAGGCCGCTGTCCAATTACCATCGAAAATTCGTCCTGTCGGCTGTTCCACGGCAAGCCTCGTGTAGCGTACTATTATGATTATACCATTGTGTCAGCGCGGCGGTCGCGTCAGGGGCCGTTAGTCATACACACACACACACACATTCACAGAGCGCCAGCAATCCAGTACCCTATAAGTAAGAAGTAAGTAGACAGCGTCACCAAATCTGTCTGCCTTTTTTCAGAAAACGCACGCGAGACACCCACTTTAGACCGAACACTATGATAGCTCCCTAATGCCCAGACATAAACATAGCAGAAGTACCACTGCCACAGCTGTGTGTACGGTACGCAGTAGCGCGCGCTGCTCGGGAGAAAAAAGTCACATGAAGGTAAACAGAGCAGCGCTGCACGCGACTACGCAGTATCATGGAAGTATATGTAAGTATGGTGTACCTTTTCGCAAAGAGTCGTTGAGACAGAGCGGCAGATCGTCTCTCGTCGAGACACTCGGGTCCAGCACCTCCATGACGGCGACGGCGGCGGTGCGTCTTGGCGGGTTATCGTCGCGCGCGGTCGGGCGCACGCACACACGGTTTTTGGCCTAACTACGTAGATATCGCACTGCTTCCACGGTCCACACTCTCTATAGGTATTCCGGAGCAGCGATACGAGAGAGACCTCACGACGCGCAGAACGGAGTCTCGTGCGGCTACTGACTTTCACATCCGCTGCTGATGGCTCGCGCGATGTCTCCCTCCATCTTTCTCTTTGCTTTGCCAATATCTTACTCCTTCTCTCTCCTATGCGCGGCGGAGAACGGGAGAACGCCTACCATGCGCGCGCGAGTAACTCTCGTTCTCTTTTTGTTCAACGTTAGGTATCTATATATAATGCGCGTTGCTGCGTCTCACTCTTTTTTTCGCGCGGTCGCAATCGTCCGATATCGTTTGTCTCTCTTGCGCAGTTGCGCCGACGCGCGCATGCGCTAGTTTCCCCCCACGCTGTCTGCTGCTGTTGTGCGCTTTTGTCGGTGTTTTCCTTCGTATGGTGTGTGTATGTATATAAAGTGCGCGTGTACAAGTATGAGAAAGAGCTAGCATTCATTCATCGTGTTAGAAAAGCTATAATATGCCTATCAAGAGCGAGATTTCGACCTTTGTTTACGAGGTCGAAAAACGATGGCAGCTGGCCAGTTCGGAGTTTTGGAGCTGTTGGGAGATGTTGGATGACGCGGGTGGGTGGATGAGGTGACTCATTCGTTTGGAAACGAGAAAAAAGTGGGAATGTTATGAGAGTTGCGCTGGTGTGCGTCGATAAATTGAATGAAGGGGCCGGGAACTGCTTTACCTGTTAGAAAGAGATAGATATAATAATAATAATAGAGTATAGCTGTATGTATATATGTGTGCGAGAGGTGAATACGTAATCACGGGGAATAAATTTTCAACGAAATTGTATATGTATCTTTGTTGTTACGTAATCAAATATAAATTGGTAAGTTTTTACGAAATGATTCGCTTAAATTGGATCGTTTTTAATCACATATGGATCTGAAATTTAATGGATTTGTTAAAAATGTTACGTTTAGTTAAACAAATCGTTTTACAAGTCTTTGCTCTTATATAAATGATAATACAATTTATTATTTTAAATTACATTTTCAACATTTTTTGATGCATTCATTATTCCTGGAACGTAGAAATTCCTGTTATTATTACAAATTGATTATTGAATAACATTAAAACCTGTTTAATTGATGAATTGTCGGAAAAAATGCATATTCTGCGGAAGAAATCACGAGTTTCTTCTCATCTTCAGTGAGGTATAAGAAATATATTTTATGTGAATATTTTTAGAGTAGATATATGCACCAAAAGATAAATTTAATTTAGACTTACTAAAACTGAATCAGAAATAGTGTAATCGTTTTACTTATTGTTTTAATAAAAAAAACTCAAACATTTAGGTATATGAAAAAAGTATTTGCGTTATGTACCTTTTAAGGCATTATAAGAGGATTTTCCCAATTATTATAGCTTGCTTAATTTTTATCGCTAACTTTCATGTGTAAATTCGTGAAGACTTTAGTTTCGAAATAACACAGTTGCATGCGTACATATATTTCAATAGATAATAATTGAAATTCGTATAAATTAGTCTGTATCAGAATATCGAAATCAGGGCACTGGAATTTTAGTTACATAACTGATACATTTTCATACATAAATGTTTTACTACATATTTCAATTTTAAAGTTCTAGATTATTTCCTTTGTTAAGCAATGTAAAAATTAATTATCATTTAGAAAAAATATAGTTGCTAGACTTAATAATGATTTAAAATAAATATTATCACCAAAAACTAATTTTATAAATTTTTATATTCATACAACAATTAGTAATTTTTGATGACGCATAAACGGCAATCGTTTAATAAAAGAAGAAGGAAACAGACAATTAATATATCAGAGTTTTTTTTATTAAGTTACTGCGAAAGTTAATAACTAAACAGCTAGAAAAAGTACATTATGTAATTGCATAACTACTACATTAGTAACAACGCAAGTGCAAGCATGACGTTGATAAGAAAATAGGTAAGCCTTCACACCGCCGCTTCACGCTTCGATACTCTCCAAAGCCAAGTCAGTGGGAATTCGTTTCTTTACATTGAAAAGTTACTTGGTTCGGACAATGACTTATCGTGTCATTATGTATAACAAATAATTAATACAGCTGAATTAGTCAGTGATAGTGTCTATAAGTTAGAGCGGTAAGCCGGTAATTGTTACGGAATTCTATAGAGTTTTTCTCAAAAAATGAATGAAATAATAATTAAAAGTATGATTGGTTTATATATCAATAGAAAACTAAAGGAATTTAATTTCTAATATTTAATTGTGTTTAATTTAAATTTGTTATTGGTATTGTCACGTGTGTATCTTTTCGTAATCGACGCCGGACTGCTCTATTACCAATACCGTTGAGCTATTCTACTGCAAAACTTAAAAGTGAAGAAGTTAAATTCCCCAATATAGGTAAATATTAAAAGCGTAAAAGGTAATTAAATTTTTCCGAATACATAATTAAATTTTATACCACTCTAACCTCAAAATCACAACTTTGATATGATATTTCGGCGCTCGTGGTATAAAATACCGTTCGAAACTAGTGCGTAAGTCGATTATTTTAGGTGGTGTGACTTTTTCGCACTCGCTTCGCTCGTGCAAAAAGTCACACCAGCTAAATAATCGATTTCCCCACCCGTGCCGAAATGTACTATAATAGAAAAACTATGTTTAAAAGTTTATGACAATTCTTATTAACAATAAAACTCAAACTGAAAGTTAAAAGTGCATTGCACTCAATGCAGGAGTCATTAACTGAAACTCGTTTTGTCTGTTTCGTGTATCTTAATGCTCGCTTTATTTGATAAGAAAAATAATTTAGCTTATGTTAAAATTTTTTTTTCTTGAAAATGACTGAATAAGCGATGTGTTGTTAGGCTTTTTGAGTTAGTGATTCATACATTGCTTTGGACATGTATGTACAGTAAAATTGCAGTTTTAAACTGAATTTAATTAGATTATTTTCAAAAATATCAATCATCAGTTTTAGTTGCATGTTGCTTATCAGTTATAAGTGTATTTTGTCTGGCTAATACACATATATAGACATAGCAGCTGTGTTTATATTCATATCTGTATTGTTATACATAAACTGTCAACTCCTGTGTACATAGTAGCTACACGAATTTAATATATGATTATATTTTTTGATTGCCTACTCGTAATTATTTTACGTGCAATCATGAGCGATTCCAGCTGTCCTTACTGCAAAGTAACTATAGCCTCCGGGATTACTTGTTCTGCATGCTTTATAAATAAATTTGTTGTAAAAGACTGATGTAAGCTCAGCGTTGGAGAGCATGAGAGGATGTTAAGATTTGGCGTGATAGGAAAAAGGTGGTTAATTAAATAAGTTTAAACGAAATTAAAGATAAAATAATATCTAAAATTCGGTAGAGCAAGTAAAAAAAAAAATTACGGCGACAAAAAAAGAACGAGGTACGCGGTCGTGTCGTTTTGCGGGCTCGCGAGACTCTCACCAGCATGTTCGCTGTGTCCCGGTGACACCAAGCGTGACTCGAGGAGTCACCCCCTTTTGCCCTTGCGCGGACGGTCGTCCGCACTGGGCGAGGGATATAGGATGCTCCTATATGCCGATAGCGACGGAGTCGCTGTGGGCGAAGAGGCGAGAGCCTGGCGGAACCAGGAGGTTCGTCTTCGGCGAAGCGCGGAGGACGAGTGTTGCTCCAAAATTTTGGATTAAACAAAATACCTCGGTGAGGGTTGGGGGCGAGCGTTCACGCTGGCTGATTGGTTCTCGCAAGGCGGCGGCAAATAGTCAGCAGATAGGCTGCTGTTGGGGTTGCAAGCGGCTTGCTCCCCTCCCCGTAAGTCCGCGGGCGCGGCCCGTCGACTGAGTCGTGACGCGAGCTTCTCCGAAGCTCGCGGAGTTAGTGAACATTCGAGAATTCCGTGCAAAAAGTCGGGTCTCGACTAATTCCCGAAAGTTTAAGAATTACAAAAATAAAAAAGATAAGTTGGCAACCGTTGCGGACGTCAAGACCATATTTCTTGTGCTAGTCGTTGCAAAGCTGATGTCGATGGAATTTTTTCATGCTGTCTCAGAAAACTTCTAACACAATCAGATTCTGCAAACGAATTGCCATCGAGAAGACTCTCGTCATTTTCGAACATTGAGGATTTTCCCTCGAACAACAATACTTCAGCTTCACCCTCAACTAGAAATCAGAATGCACAGCCAATTTTATCCAATGACTTGCTTACACTTCAGCAAAACTTAATGTTATTTAAAAAAAAAAGAAACCGCAAAGATTTATAACCAGTCTTACGTTAATTAATAATACACTGAGTGACTTCAATGATAAAATTAATAACAACAAGAAGGAGATTGAGGACCTTCGCGCTGATTTTACTCAATTTGACACCAGACTTGACGAAGTTGAAAAGAAATGTGCTGCTGTGAAATCTACTGATACTACTTCATCCCTAGTGAACTCAACCCAAGTTCTGACTCTCTCGGTCGATAATCTCAATGCTGAACTTGAAGATCGATTATATCGCTCGCTTAAGATAATGTGTACTTACCGACAAATTTTAGAACATGTATATCTTTTGCAAATAATAATTGAATTACTAAAAAAAAAAAATTGAGTATAGTATTTATATATACGGAGCGCCTGACAGAGCTGTTTTTCCAAAAATCTACTCAGAATTTATTTAATTAAATAAAAGCCGCAATGCCGATAAGTAGGGATCTGTAATACTTCGAATTTTGCCAGTATTAAAACGAGCGTATCTCATGGAAATGCTGATAGAATCGCACAAAAAAAAATCTGAGCATAGTATTTACATACACGGAGCGCCTGACAGAATTGTTTTTCCAAATAAACGTTCGAATGTTTATGAATTAAATAATGAAATTGGGTTGATTTTGAGGTTCACATCGCCTTAATATGTTAATTTATAATTTTCCGGTCTCCAATGATTCAACTGATATTGCTAAGGTCAACGAATGCTTGAAATCTATTTCGAACATTAATATCAAGAAATGTAACGCGATCTCCTTTTTAAAAGGAAATTTACGAATCATGTATGATTATTCTTTTATAATTTGAAGTTAAATAGGGCGGAATTTATAAAGGATCTTGGAGTCTTGTTTGATACCGCGGTTAGTTTTGCTCCTCACGTGAATTTTGTAATATCTAAATCTTTCAAAATTTTAGGCTTTATTAAATGTACAACTAATCTTTGCTAATTTCTAACTTAATCTACTGCTCCCGAATCTGGTCGCCATTTGCAGATACTCTTAAAAGTAAACTTGAGTTAATTAATCATAAATTTCTTCGATACGTCGCGTTCAAAGCAAATAGACTCATTAGCCCGTTTGATCACAATTACACTGAAATATCATCTTTATTCAATATTCAAACCATAAGCTCACTTTACCACTACCATGACTGTCTCCTTCCGTTTAAAATTATTTATAATGTTATTCACTGTCCTGAATTAAATAGTCTTTTCCGTAATTGTCTTCTCACCTATTCTCTACGCAACCATAGAATTTTGTTAGAGTCTACTTTCACATTCTAATTTCGGTTTTTATTCGTCAATAAACCGCATGAAACGTTTGCCGAATCTTCTACCTGCTAGTCTAACGAGTGTGCAGAATCTTTCAAGGTTCAAACCGGCTGTAAGATCCTTAACAATAAACTATTAGCAATTTACTACTAATGTAACTGACATATATGTATAACAGTTTTGTTTCATTTGTATAATTGGTCTTCTACCATTGTTTGATAATCTTCTCTTAATAATCGCTATCTTGATAATTATTATATTTTACTTTTTTCTTTAAAGGGTTCTTTGCCCGTATAATGAACAAAAAAAAATGGTAGAGTACAAGAGGAAACATTTATTGACAATCTAATATTCTAAGGTGATCAGATGATTTGTGGTGATATTCATAATATTTTTTAAATAGGTGTCGTAGGAATAATAAATATTTATCTATGTACAAAATAAATGACAGAATAAAAGGTCATTTTTGAAGATTTTTAGGAATAAGATATGTAATCTATTCATTTAATAAAAATCGATCTCGATGTCTGTTAGAAAAGTGGTTGTGTCGATAAAAATCAAATGATTAATTAGTGTTGATAATTGCGTAACTACGACGCATTAAATTCTTATTATAAGCTTATGATAACGTACATATTAACACAACATTGGAACTTTGCTAAAAAAATAACTTACTTATGTACTGCATGTAGATGAATATAACATTTTCATACTATAGAAGAGAAATAAACCTAAAAATAAAAAGATTAATATTATTTTAAATAATAAAATGATTATAATTATTGAACTGTTATACATTTAAATTCTTCATAACAAAATATATTCTTATGCTAAAGTTATTATAATAGAAAACACGAGTTATTTTTCTATATCGTATCTACACGAATGAAAATAGTACATTTCGACATGGGTGCGGAGGTGATTATTTAGCTCATGTGACGTTTTTCGCACGAGCGAAGCGAGTGCATTTTTAACCCAATATTGTCTTCAATAAGTGTAATAAGTTGTTAATTTTGAGTCCATAAATCAAATATTTTTTGAGAAATTAATTCAATAATTGTATTCCCATCTCTACTATAACGGCCATTTTATAGCCTGAAAAGCGGGGCAAAAGTGGCGTCTGATTCCCTCTTTTACTTTATTACGTTTATGGTGAATTGGGTTAAAACTAACAAAATTATAACACATAAAGACAAAATAATTTTTCAAATCTGTGAAGTGGTCACAGTGGAGATGGAAATCCCTCTTTTTGCAGGAAATATCGTCATATTTCCCGCAAACGTTAAATTTGTTGAAAGAGGGAAACAAATTTAACTTTTGTCCCGCTTTTCAGGGAAAAAAGTGGCCATATTTGTTGAGATGGGAATAAAAAAAATACGTATCTTTTATTTTTCAAGGTAGGGTGATCTCACCAGTGAAGAAATTAATAAGGAAATTGTAACTTTTGTTATTTAATTAAGTGGTTTAAAAATGGATTAAAAGTAAAACCCTTTGAAATTTATATTCTAAAATGTTCAAACTTTAAGTCGGTGAGCAAATTTTAAATAAAGAATCAAAGTAAAATTTTTATTTAATGAAAATCTGTAAATATCTCCTAAAAACCAGCAAAGGAACTCGGAATCTTAGTATCTAAATACATTTTACCAGTGAGGAAATACATCGCCAATGAAGAAACACTTAATAGCGACGATTTTTTATTTTATTCTTAACAAGATAATTTCTTTTATGCAGAATCTTTATATAAAATGAAATAAAAATTTTCAAGGATTTGAAAGTTATCGTCATGTTAGATAAACAATATATAGAAAGTTTTATATATATATATATATATATATATATATATATATATATATATATATATATATATATATATATATATATATATATATATATATATATATATATATATATATATATATATATATATATATATATATATATATATATATATATATATATATATATATATATATATATATATATATATATATATATATATATATATATATATATATATATATATATATATATATATATATATATATATATATATATATATATATATATATATATATATATATATATATATATATATATATATATATATATATATATATATATATATATATATATATATATATATATATATATATATAAAGAAAATGTTCGTTAACTGGTCACTGTTCTAATACTGGTGTAGTCACCCTACTATAATATATTGCAATATTATAAAAATCGGCGACTGACACTTGAGGTACCTTCCTTGTAAGTAAAAAAGACATTATTTCATTCAATTTTATGAATTTATCGACGAGTACAGTTTTTTGTCAATTTTATGTCAAAATTAGGGGATGTCGTAGCTAAAAATGCGACTTTTCCTTTGCTAATAATTTTTAAGGTAAAGAATGTATAAGAAAAAACCAAAAGTTGAGCGGCCTAGTGCTTCTAATCAAGAATCTATACTTATATCCAAGATGAAATTGATCCAATTTTTTATTATCCCGATTTATTGGAAATACGAACGCGTTAAAACCTAACATCAAAATTTGAGTCATACCAAATTTCTGCTTATAACTTTGTATAGACGGAATTTGCGTTTAGATTCGGAATAGAGCGGCCTAGTGCTCAATACAATAAAGCGATATTCACAAGATAAAATCAATCGACTTTGTAGTTTTTCCGAAAAATTGGAAATATACAAAATCTATCTCATAGTTTGAGGAGGGGGGAGTTAACGACATACCCTGTAGCTGTAGAAAAAAAAAACCTTGGTTGAGAATAAGATTTTTGCAGTAATATTAAAATTCTGTAATGTTACTTTATGCAAATTTTGTATTTAAAATAACGAGCGGAAACTATCGTCAATAAAATGTTTTTTTCAACCGTGCATGAAAAAGGCCCTTTTCCTGCATAGAAAATTGAATGGAAAATCGAGCATTTTGAGCGTCTAGTGAGGCCTCTTGCAGTAGCGGGAGGAAGCGAACTTAGTCTCCCGTTATGACGACTCGACCCCTTCACTTTTCATGCAAAAAAAGGTCCAATTCCTGCACTTATTAAAAAAAGTACTATGTGTAACTTTCCTCGCTAGTTACACAATGTACTATTACATCTAGCCATAAGTTGTCCGATAACGCCAGATATTGTTATATAGAGACAAGCTCGAACACCAGAAACGCGTAGAGGTTCTATGCGCTAGTTGCTAGCGGATAACTTTCTCCTATACTTACTTAATAAAATATTCCTTTTTTTATAAAAAAGAACTTTGAAACTCATAATCGCGGACACACCGAAAAAATCAAACCCATCCAAAAACACACTTCGAAAGTAATAAAAAGAATAATAACGAAGCGGCGAGCGCAGATGAAATCCCGCATAGCCAAGCAAAAAATATCATCATCCCTTCCGAGCGCCCCGCGTGCACACCCTCTCGACCAAACTTTTTGATGGAACTCCGGATGCGCGTGGGGTGGGAGTGAGGAGGAGGAGGGAAGAAAGTTTTCGCAAAGAGTAGGAGGGGCGAGATGTTGTACACCTATACGAACGAACTTTCACCGGAGAGACGGAAAAGGCGCGAGCGTTCGCGCAGGACGAGGAGAGTCGCGGCGTGATAAAGTCAGTCGAGCAAGAGAGAGAGAGCGGAACCAAAGCGCTGGAGAGAGACAGAGTGGGAGAAAAGGTCGGCAAAAATAATACGAGTCGAATGTATAGGATGAGAGTGGGAGAGAGGAAGTCGGAAAGATTGATTTGTATTGACTTATATTATGCGATTAGTTATAGCCTAGGTAGTACGTTATATAGATAAAGCTTTGTATAAAAGATGTGGATCGATATCTGCAGATAGAGGGCTTGTTTCACGAACGTAAAATTAATTGCAGGATGCGGAAGTTCTTGAAATAAAGATAACGTTGCATTTTTGCGTTACTTAGTCAAATAAGTGTTGGTTGCTGGTATTTTTTATTTTGATGGATGTAATAAAATTAGTGTCAATTATTTCTATATAACATACGTTATGTGATGCAATGGAATTTGTCAGTCGTATATGGAATTATAATTCATACATGGAAAAGTGCAAATTTGTCATTAAGTAGTTATAGATACATCGTCAGACATGTCCATGAATTTTTCTGTATTTTTATAATAATAAAGCAAAAATAATAATAATATAATAGACAAAACTACAAATCCATTTTATTAATACAAATTTACGGAAACAATTCAGACGTTTCCCTAACTCCCCCAAACCCACCCCACCGACCAAAGACGCTACAAACTCAACTACGCTGTCTAAAATCCGTCAGCGTTTAAAAAATGATCATCCCGAGCCTCCTCCTCGCCTCAAACTCTCTTCTCCTCGCACACAAACAGCCATCCCCAACTCCGGAGACGAAACTTTATAAAGAAAGCATCTCGCAGCCGAGGGCGTGCTCGTGAGCAAGTATAGCTGCTGAAAACTTTGGGCGAGTAGGTGTAGAACGCGCAGAGGAGCGCGCGCGGGCGGCTGCCGCGGGCGCGCGCGTGAGACTTTGAGGGAGAGCCGCCGGCGCGCCGGAGAGCCAGTAGTACCCGCTAAGCGGCCGTCTCGGCTGGAGCAGCCTGCATGCGCGCGCGCGCGGTTTCTGACGTGCGCTGCGGTGCGCGCGCAGCCACGCGCGCGATGTCCACGTGTGGAAAGGCATATATACACCTGCGCAGCGCGCGCGTGTGTCTTTTAGATTAGCGCGCGCGCGCGTGAGTGATGCAGATGCAGTGCAACTGACTCAAGACGGTGCAACTGCCTAAGATGCTGAGAAACCGTGATTGTGCGTGTATGTACTTGTAAAATTGAACGGTAAAACCCATACGTATATTACACGCGTCTGTGGATCCAGCGAACGAGGGGTGGTGAACTTTGAGAAAAGTTTGCATTGTGCTTTCTCCGTCTCTCTCTTTACCACCCTCTCCCTCTTAGCAAAGTTTCTATAATTGCGTATACACGATCGGCGCGCGCTCCTCCCCTCCACCTTCCGCCTCCTCCTCCTCCACCGCGTGCAGACTCTTTTATAAATACATCCCTCTCGCCACCCCCCGGACAATCCGTTTTAATTTCTCCCGCTGCTCCCGCGCGTACACCTATATACCTACTCCCGCGCCGTTATATTCCTAGCGGGATATTGATTTCGCCCGCGCGCACGCGAGACTCCGCACGAGGAAGCTGCGCGGCGCGCGAGCGGCCCGCGCGCGTCTAACGCAGGTATATATAAGGAGAGAAAGAGCTAGCCGCCTGCACACCCCCTCATACTTGACATTCGGCCGCGAGCCTCGCCGCGGTGAGGAAGCGTCATCGTGGTGGTCTCGGTGTCGAGTAGGTGGTTGTGTAATTATAGGATTGTGACATGGGGAATTAAGAGTTACGGGTAAATTATGTTGTGAGTCAAGGTAGGAGTCGTAATGAAGGTAGATTGAGGCTTTCGAGAAAACGTTGAAGAATGCAGTGAATTTAATAAAGTGATGGCATTTCATCGTTTTCGTTGATGTAATTCTTCGCCGGTATAACGGTGAACATAATAGAATGTATATATACATATATTCTAAAGCAATATGTGGAAATTTTCCAGTGCTTTTCATCACATTGGATTGACGTTTAATTCTGTTTTCATTGTACGCTGAATTTCACGTGATAATAAATCAAAGCTGTTTTCCGGAAATCCTTAAAGTAAGATGTGACATTAAAGTGACTGCATCTTTGAAAAAAAAATATTTTCATCCCAACTAATGGATTGAGTTTTGATCTGAGAATGATATCTCGCTCAGGATACGTATACTTTTCGTCGACTCAGTTTTTCTAGTAACCGTATAAAAAACACATTTCTTTACAGAAAAAATTTTTCAAAATATACATTTGCGAAATAAACAGCAATCTCACAACGTAATATTTTTCATTCTCTTTTCTTTTAAACGTCAAAATATAAGACAAAAGCAAAACACCCGCCCCTATATACGGTGAAAGATATTTGAAAAGCACTTGGTAAGTCGCCCACGCGATCAGGCAGCCGCTTGATCGGAACTGCCATGTTTACGTTTCACCCTCCGCGCGCTCACCTATACACATGCTTACTTTCTCTCTCTCTCGTATGCGCTATATCTTCGGCTCCTGCTTTCTCCGGTTACTTTTCACCGTGGGTTAGCCCGCCGACGCGCTCATTGTTTTCGCGTGCAAGCGACGGGGTAAAACTGTTTTTCTCCCTTCGCTGCGCGCCGACTACCTAATACTCGTGGCGCGCGCTGTTTACGTATCTGCTTTATGCGTGCCGTGCGCGCCAAAGACTGCGCTGCAAGCTCGACGGGGGAGGAACGCACGTTTGGCGTTTGCTTTATATTGTTCGCTCTTGGATTTTCATGGCCTTCGTGCTTGTTCGGGTAGTTTCTATTGAGTTTTATGGAATTTCTAATGTGCGGATTGTGCGCTATTAAATTTAGTGCTAGTAAGTAATTGAATAATGTGAAAAGTTTCTGGAAAAGATTTATTGTGTGTAATGTTTTATTTCTTCGTACGGTAATGTATTTTCCAAGAATTTGGTCAACTTTATACGCCTTCATTGCGTAACAAGATGGGATCGTGCAAGATTTTTGCTCAAAAAAGAAAAAATATTGACCGCTGTACTTTATATCATTATAACTTCTGCACTAATTGGATTCGTATATCAAACCAACAATTAATCAAAGCAAAATGTATTCAGCATTAACGAATTTATGATAAAATATGAAAATGACATTGTACATTTATGTAGTCGCGCTTAAAAATCTTGAAGAAATATTATGCACTAAAAAGGATTGTATGAAAATTTTTAATGTAAAACTGTAATATATTTCGCTTAATTTTAATTTTATGGATATTTCTTTTGAAAAGTTTAGAAGAATCTAATTATTATTTAATGGAAGTTTTTTCTAAAGCTTCGTATATGCCATCAGAATATTACCTTCTCTTCGCATATACTATATATACCAGGTTCAAAGTTGTCACGTCTTTGAAAATCCAATTTCCAGTTACTATTAAAGATAAATGTATTCTTGCCCACTTTGAAATATACCCTGGTATTAATGATTAATCATCTATATGGTAACATAAATAGATCTCCTTGTTTAATAGGTCTCCTTGCTACGCGTCCGTCAGATATAGGAGTAAATATTTTAGTAATCATAAAAGTTAGCATCGTGAATAAATAAATATACAACTTATCATGCAAAATCTGATCTTGTTTATTAAAATTTTTATACAATCGAAATAAATATATTTTCCACGTCAAATATGCATTGATAAACTAAAAGAGTGTACGAGCTGAATAATTTGAAAAACGAATTTTGCCCTCTCATCCCAATCTCGTAATAACCAGAAAAAATTGAATAATTTTCCCCCGTTCCCTCATTTCTTCCTGTTTCGCGACAATTTCACTACACACGCCGTTCTTTAACTTTGGCCAACCCCGCATGTAATTAAATTTTGAAACAGGTAAATAATAAGCCCCGAAAGAGACGGAGGGATGAAAAGAGAGATGGTTACGTGAATAGAGTGAAAGAGATAAAAGTACAATAAAAAGGAGAGAGCGAGAGGGACTAGCTATCTAAATGAATGAGAGAACGAGCAACGCTGAGCTCGTAATGACGTTACAAAAGACGCTTTACAATGGTGGTGCGCGTGCCACGTTTTTGAGACTAACTGTCGCAAGAACGAGAGAAAAAACGAAATCCGCTGTAGCGATTCGGGACTGACGATAACTCCTGCCTAAGGTAAGTGCGAGTAATAGTTGATATTAATTAAGCAGAGGTTATAGGTTATTATTGTTCAGATTTTTGTAACTAAAACAAAAGACGGTTCACTTTTTGATTCAATCGAAAACTAATTTTATGCATTAAATTTATAATTAATAAGTAGCAATAAAACTTTGCTTCTTATACCTAACTGCTCTAAAATTACGACATAATCCTCCTATAAAACGCTTCAAATTCCACCGCGTATATAACTTTTGGAATAAAGAGAAAAGCAGCTTACGCACTATTTTATCAGTCGCACGCGCACATCCGCCCACTTGTAAACAACTTCCGAGTGCCAAAACATCTCATATCGCACTTACCCCTGACTCAACGAAAATACCCATCCCCCACACTTTTTATCATCGACTCGACTTACACTCGACACTTTATACGCCCGCCAGCGTTTACCGCGCGCTTGCTAATTAGGCTGTGATCGTCGTTGCGTTGCAAGCGACCAGCGGGCGCCCGGGAATTCCGGGGCGGCAAGTAATGGCGAAGACCCGGGCACGTCTTTTTCACGCACGGAGCAAAGCTTCTTTCTTTTTGTTAGCAAGAGGGGACAACACTGTGGCGACCTCGACAAAGCCGTCGTCGGCCCACTCGAGAGTGAGGGGCTCAGCTGGATTAGAAAGTTAATCAACGTCGGCTCGTCGGCCGCGTGTCGAGGTGGAGAGTTTAAAGAGCCGTTTTGAAATGTTAACGCCGACCTTGGGTTGGGTTGTTCTTGCGATAACGTTGGTTACTTAATTTTTGGGAGTTGCTTTGAGCCTTTGAGAGAAAGGGAGTGAAATTATTTGTTATGAATAATGTGTAAATATTAGTTTGTAATAAATATGTTGAATTTGTTTTGGAAGAAGAGTTTATTGGGGAAAGTTGGTCTAATTGTTTGTTAATGTAAATGGCAGTGATTGTGGGTATCATAAGTCTGCTAGTTTTTGAGATATTAAATTTAAGCTTCAGCTGTAATACTTAGAACGTAAGTCCCATTTCAGAAATTGAGGTAAGTACTTTTTATTATAAAGCTGTTATAATTTGTACCGAGTATATTAAATTTGTATTAAACTTGATTAAAAAAATATCTAAAAATATTATCGACCTAATGCGCTCGAAAATGTTCTCTCGGTGAAAAGTCAGAAAAAAAGATGAAAAAAACGAGAGAAACATTTTCTGAGTTTCAAAACATTAATTTATATCATTTGCACAATAATTTAATTATTGTAATCATAATGAAGGCAAACGTTTAAAATAACATTAACGATAAACGATACGATAATTATTGAGTGCACTAAATAGCAATAAAGCGTCTGAAATCGTTCATCACTCTACATATTACCTGACGCGCCTTATAAAATTCGATGCGAAAACAGATTCTGTAATATCTTTCAGTATATCAAGCCGTATAAAAGAGCGTGCCAGCACCGAGAATAGAGGGACGAAGAGAGAGGAAGGGAGGGAGAGAGAGAGAGAGCGTGCAAGGGCGGCTCCGGAGCAACGAGGAGAAATGGATTGCATACTTATATATATATACATATAGCATAAGCCACTAAACTCGCAAAACTGTTATCCCCGGGGGATTTTATCGCGAAAATAATTTATAAATATCCGCCGCCTCGCCTCTGAATTATCGTTTAATATGTATGAGGCGCGCGGCGCTCGCTCACCATATCATCCGGTCACGACAATTGAAAGCGTTATTTAACTTTCATTGCGCCACACCGCGGCGACAAATTGATGCGCCCGCGCATTACGTATTGATTTCAATAATAGAATAATAACAATATCCGCGCGTGCAATCGAGCAACGGATAACTGTTTGCGGTTGTGTTTTCGCGGAACGAGTCGGGAGGTATATAATTGACGTGCGTATACCTCGCGCGAGCGCGCGCGCGGTTAATTTAGTTATACGTGAAGAGGTAATGTTTTCCAATAAAAATGTAGTTTTTATGCATCATAATTAATGTGTACTTTCAAGTGTGAGAGTACATCGTGTTTTTCATTCGCAATTAAACGAGAATAAAAAGCAGTTACATCAGAGCTTATTAAATTCCGGAAACTTGTTTCATACTTATAAGCTCTCTCTCTCTCTCTCTCTCTCTCTCTCTCTCTCTCTCTCTCTCTCTCTCTCTCTCTCTCTCTCGCTGTCTCTCTCTGTCGCGACGTTAAAGCGTGTATTAAAAGGGCTTAGTTAATTAAAATTGATTTTGCACAAGCCGCGTGTAATGAATTTTAACGCAAACTCGGAATAACGGTGCTGAATTACAGAACGTATAACGCAATAATATAACGTTTTAAGCGCTCGCTTTTCATATACCGCGTGACTCTCCAAACGAGAAAATCGATCGCTTTGCAGTAGCTCGCTATGAAAATTTCGCGAAACTCTCGTAAAACTTTTTCCCGGATCGTAGCGTCTAAAAAAAGCATACCTATACACACGTGCGTGCGTGTATGTAACGAGCGAATGCTCGAGTGAGATGCAACATTTTACACTAGCCCCGGTGATTAATTTCCGCGAAATGGTTTGGCGATCGACGTAAAACATTGCGCGCATTCAGAGCGCTATTTATACACAAGCATGCATCTAACTAAAAAGAAATCAATACGCTCGGCAGGGCGATGCAAGCTGATATCCTTAGATACGAGTCGTCGTCGTGGCGCGCGCGCGCGCGGGCCGAAATTGAAATTCACTCGAGTGTGCATAATATAGCGGCGCGGTATACACATGCCGCATAATATTCCGCCCGGTTATGACCTGCATTATAGAGTATTGACTCGCGGTAAGCAGCGGCAGCGGGCGATTCTCTCCTTTTCTCCGCGACTTTTTAACAGTCGAAAAAATCCGCATTCACGGTGACGACTTTTTGTCGTTTTCTCTCTCTCTCCCTCTCTCGCGTGTTGGTACAAAACTTTTCGTCTCTGGTCTTCGCGCACGCGCGCGCTCCCCTCCGTAAATTGGCGTCGAAGTTAACGAAGTTAGCGAAAGCCCTCACTATAGCGAGGGGGAAAAGTTTTACCAGAACGCGTGTGCGTGCCGTATACACATACATACGCGCGCATACAGCGATGTAATGTAATGCAAGCGTGGTTCTGGCGGGATAGGTGCGCGCAAAGCGTGTGGCTCGATTGCTATAGACGTGTTATGATTTTGGAAGGGTTTCGGTGTACCGTAGCAGGATCCTCAGAAGTGCATCTCTGGATGGTAAGGATGGGAGTTATTTGCTCGTGCGAGAATAAGGCGAATAAGCATGGATGAGCGAAATTTCCAGGAAGATTGCTATATCGGAGGAGTTTTATTGGTCAATTCGATGTTTACGTGTACGAGGATTTAAACGGGCGTTTCAGTTTTTATCGAACGTTAAAACCGCTAACATATAGAAGTTATTGCGGATATTGTTTGGTTTTATTGGTTTTGTCGCATTGGTTTAAAATGAAGCTAATTTCTTATTCAAACATGTATAGCTCTAGTAGAAAATGAAGTATATTTTATATAGCTAATGGGTTAATTAAATCAGCATTTTTACCCTGGTAGAAATGCTAACCAACGGTTGGCTAACCGTTCGTCAATTTTTAAATTAAAAACATCACATCATGATTATGTTGCTATTGTCGACGAAGAATAACTATTTATACATATGTGGAAATATTATATTGTAGATGCTTTAAAATATAGTGATAGTTTTAAATAGTTTTAATTAAATTTCGATGTTAATCGAAAGTAGAAATGCTTTCATTTGATTAACATGTTAACCAACGAAGTTGGTCTATTTTCTACCAGGGTAGCAAAAATCATAATGCAAAAATAATATAATTCATCTAAAAGTTCTACTTATATGACTTAAAATACATATTTTATGAAGCGTAAGCCATAATTTATTTCGGATTGGTACATAATTATCAAATACAAGCAATGTTCGTTTTTAGCCATAAAGTTAACTGAAAAATAGCTATAGCTTCTGGTTAATAAGTATTTCTACGAGGGAGGTAGTTCAGTTTTTAGAAAAATAGACAATGCAATTACCAAAGTAGATTCATCTAATATGTGGGTGGTAGATATAGTATATTCGGATATGTATTTACTTATCGATGATTTGTGTGGCAGTACTTCGAAACGTTTTGATAAACAGATAATTAAATTAATTAGCTGTATATCACCACTTTTCTTACTTCATTAAATATCTGGCCATTCATTCTACGAGACGTGTAAATGCGTCATATAATCATTGCAAATAAAACGATTAACGAGCAACGTAATGGCTTATAAGTGTGCATTTATAATGCTGCCGATGTATGCATGTATAATATATAGACTTAACTAAAGTCTGCAGCTACGTATAGAAGAGAACATATTGATGCGCGCGTACACCAGCTGTGCGGCTTGCGTACCTTGGGAAGCCTTACAAATACACTTTAAAATATAAATTTAATAAACTTGTATGGCTGAATTTGTGGAGTGCTTTTACGTTCATGAAATCAACTTATATTGATATTTTCCTTTTTATTCAAGTATTTGTGCCTTGACAATCTGCATCACAGATATTATAAAAATTGTTACTTAATGTGACTAAATAAATGTATTATTGTATATGTTGCTTATCTAATTTCGTTGCAATCATTCTATAAAAGCATTTATCAGTCCATAACTCATTTAACGATCATTTCAAGTTGTTAAAAGATTTAATAAATATTGCTTTTAGCAATATTATAAAGTTACACTTTTAATATGATAAAATTAAAAGTGTTTTGATAATTATATTAAGTTTTAATTGTTACATTTTATGACACATGCAAGGATTGATTTACAAAAATAAAGATTTAATTAAATTCGAAAATGTATAGTATAAATAAATGACAACACAAATTAATCTATTTTCCATAATTAAGGGAGAGTGACACATTGGTGGCACCCATAGCATTTTCGGCCATAGCTTTTGATGTTATGGATAAAATTTAAATATAAAAAAAATGATCCTTAGAAGTCCCCCTACAAAGAGGTGGATTATTTTTTTCCAAATATTATAATAACAAGAAGTTACTTGAAAAAATAAAAAAGTTGGTTTTTCTTGATCCCTAAAAACTGTTTCCCACCCTGGTTGAACTTGACTTCATTATTTGCCTAATAAATAGCTAGTTTTAATGGAGTATAGCCAAAGACTAGCCACTATTCTTGGATATTTTTATCTATCGATGAAACGATTTTTCCACGATTATTTGACCATTTAATAGATTGAAAATAGAAAGACTTTTTTAGAGATTTACACAAGCTTGTTCTTAACTATTTCGAAGGTATTAAAATTGAAGAGAAAAAGAAACTGTTGGTCAGTTTTTGCTTCCTCCGAGAGGAAGCTTTGTAATTTAGTTAGAAAATGGGTAGTAGAAGGCTTGTTCTTATGACGAGGAGTGAGAGAGACAGAATCTAATAGAAAAACATGGGTTTCAGTTAATATTTAAGGAAGGAGTGCTGTAAATGATTTTTTAGTCTGTGTTTATTGTTTACATTTTTGTAAGCTATCTATTACAATTGAATGCTTTTAAATGTAACATCAAGTCTATGAGTGAATTTAAATTCAATATTCTGAGGTTATGCCATTCTATTTCAAATCTATTAAATGTGCGAATAATAGGGGGAAAGGCGTTTCAAGATGGCCATTAGCTAGCCATTTATTCTAGCTATTTACTGACTTTCTGACCATTTCGTAATAAACAAATTTCTACCAGAGCAGTTCTGGCCACCTTAATTTTTCACGGAATTTTGAGTTGTAACAATCCTCAATCCACATGAACAAACGTGAAAATGTTTTAAAAGTATGCTAGAACATCTATATAATTATTATTTACAGTATATAACTGATATATACATAGTAATTCAAGTTAAAAATTAATTTATCTTAACATAATTTAGAAAAAAATAAGATTAATTTTTGTTGGCATCAACACTCAACTTTGATGTAGGCGTGTTCGCTCGGGTAAAAGAGTAGAACAGCGCACGGAGGTCGGCGGAGCGCCAACTGTGAGCTTGCCTACATCAAGGGCTGCTCAAAGCGCAAGGAGGCGCTATAGAGCGTGGGTAGAGCTGTACTTAAATTACAGGCGCGTTGAGACGGACGGCGAATCCATCGTCGACACTCTAAGAGAGTGTGTGCGGGGACCGGCGGAGCGATGAGCGCTTCCACGCCGGTCGAAGACGAGGTGCGAGCAGTGCTTGCTCGCTCGGAGCTGCTCTCCTTGAGCGGGGATAAGATGAGTCCATCGCCGAACTTGCAGGTAGATTGGCGGAGCAAGATCGCTCAAACGCCGATCGGTGAGCAGAGGGCAAGCAGAGCTTGCTCGCTGGAGGGAGCGCTTCACAGACCCGCCCACAGGCGTCTCGTGGTCTGAGTCGCTACGTCCCCCCGTCGTACTCGCTGGAGGTGTGCTCTCCTAGAGCGACGAAGCTCGTTGAGGCTGCCACAGCTGAGAGGGCAGAGCAGAGAGGGCCCGCAGAGGCGAAGTTCCCCGTTGCCGGTCGCTGGGACCGTTATCCACCGAAGTAGCTTCTACGTAGCGTGAAGAGCGGACACCGCACGGACCCCTCCACGTCGACTCAGGGTTGAATCTGGACGAGAGAAAGCCCGCCCAACTTAGTATCGGCCACACCACCCAGATATGGTAATTGGGCAGGAAAAGGAGTCGGGAGATCAGGAGTGGTCCCCGTCACCAAAAAACAAGGCAAGGGTAAAGACCTTGCACCTCGTGGGTATGTTAAATAAAACAATTACTTAACTGTCAAAAGTGAGACTTTATTCAACTCAATAAACTGGCAAGGGTGCTGAGACCATCTACACAAGGAGGATGTCCGAGTGAACCAAGCTATCGGGGTTGCTATCGCGTGCCTATATCCCCGCGCGCCGCCGGGTTGACTGCGGGAGCCGCACGGAGAGGGGTCGCGCCGCGTAGCGGCAGCGCGCGAACTAGACTCTCGCCGGCGCCGCGCGTGAGGCGGGAGATTCAAATTCGAATCTGTCGCGCCCTTATCGTTTGTATTGCAAACCGGCGCGAAGAGTCTTTACAATTTAATAATAATAATTATTATTATTAGTTAGGCGTGTATCAACTTATGCTAATATTTATTTATTTATTTTATTTATTTATTTATTTTATTTATTTATTTATTAGACGGGCTAAAACCCTTTGTACAAAAGATAAATACAGGTAGTTGGATTACAAAGTTGCTTATCATAAAGTAATAAATATATAATATTTTAATATTTAATCGAGAGAGAGAGAGAGAGAGAGATCGGGCGGCACTCTTAAAGAGCGAAATATTAAGAATCGCTGTAATGTGAGAAGAGGTGTTCCATGAGCATTTTAAACGATTAATAGTAGAGTAAAAACCGGTATTCGAGCTACAGGTTTGTTCACATAATGGTCTGAAATGACGTAAGTTGTACGCGAGTTCGCGTTAGATAAACAAATCACCAATTGAAACACAATTTATTAAGTCATTTAAAACTTTAAATGTAAAAACACAATCATGATAATAATGCAATGAACTGATAGTTTGAGTGTTGACGGATAAGGCTATTTCAGTATAATCATGATTGAATCTATGGATAGGCTTATTAATTTTGTAAGAGATGTAACGGAGAAATTTATGCTGAATTAAACTGAAATATATGGTGGCCAGATGGGTGAACAGTATATTAAATTAGGAAAAACTAACATATTGTAGAGATGAATAATCACTTGTGCATCTTTAAAATTAAAAGTTGTATGCTTAATGAAAATAACGAGGCTTAGCGACTTCGAGACAATGGTATTGATATGGTAAGAGAACGATAGTGTCGTATCCAAATAAACTCCAAAATCCTTAATAACATTCACTCTATCTAGTTTTACATTATTTATGAAATAATCAGGTAGTAATGAGTTTTGACATTTGTAAAAAGAGATAGTGTGACATTTTTTTATATTAAGGTCAAGCTCGTTTTCGATAGACCAGACATACAGCGCGTCAATGTCGCATTGGAGATTTATAATATCATTTGGTGAATTAATCGTAAAAAGTTTGACGTCGTCAGCATAAAACAAAATATTAACATTCTTAATTCTATTGACTAAATCATTTATAAATATACAAAACAATAAAGGACCTAAGTGTGATCCCTGCGGGACACCGGATGTAATGGGAATGGAATTCGATACACTATTTCCAATTTTTACAGCTTGTGACTTAAACGATAAATATGACGCAATAACATTAAAAATATTTCCTCGCACACCAACATTCCAAAGTTTGGATAACAGATGATAATGACTCACCTTATCACAAGCCTTTGAGAAATCTGTGTAAATTGCGTCAATGCGGGATGAGTTACATAAAGCTTCAGATACAAAATCATTAAAAAATCAGTTGGTTAGTGTCGAGCGACTCTTTATAAAGTCATGTTGCTGGTCGACTATTTTAGGTAAAAATATTAGCGATAAAGCATGTGTAATAGCTGTGTCGAGTATCTTAGATAAACCGCTCGTGATTGAAATAGGCCGATAATTACAAATATTATCCTTATGACCACTTTTATGGATAGGTATAACGTCGGAAAACTTCCTTTGAGATGGAAAGTACTCTGTATAAGAATTTTACTAAAACTGGCCATAACTGGGGACTCTATTGCAGACCAGCAACGTTTAATAAAGAATGCTGAAATTTCATCAGGTCCAGGATTTACATTATCTTTTAAGTTATGTACAATAGAGTGAATATCTGCAGGAGAAAATTGTATGTCGGTAAAAACGGAGTCATCTGATTGGTCAGAGAAGGCCGGTGTGTAATGCACATTATTATTAACATAAACAGAGCCAAAGTGATTAGAAAATAAATTAGCCATCTCTAACTCATTCATTGACATTGAATTATTTAAGTACATTCTCGAAGGTATATTTGAATTTTGTTTACAGGAGTTTACATAAAACCAGAAAGATTGTAGATTTATTTTAACGCTAGATTCGATAGATCTTATATAATTAACTATATTTTAGACGAGAAAGACGGATACATATTGCACGACGCCTTTTAAACTCTATATAATGCTGCAGATCATGTAATACACGGCCAGTACGTCGTACTAATCAACGGGGAAAAATCGAGCAAAAAGGTCATTATTTTATTTTGAATGATACTCAGCCACCAAGAGATTTTACCAACCCGGAGACACGTTAACTTATTCCTCAATATCTAAAGAAGTAGCAATTATTAAAAAATATATTGCACCAACTGTAGAAAAGAAACGAGAAGACAGCAATAACTTTTAACATTGTGATTCTTGTTAAAATACTAAATTCTCATGTAACTTTGTAAATTCCGTATTTAAAATATAGGTTACGAAATATGCTGAATAAAATGATATTTTACATCTAACCATAGTAGCCAGTCATATATCACCAAATGCGAAAAACGCGTGGCTGTACACAGAGAAAAGAAAATCTTAACTGTTAACGAACGGACGTTTGGATATGGTCAAAAGGAATGTTCATTTATAGTTAGACAAATTCGTTAACAATTAGGTCACGAAACGTTTGAGTAAACAAATCAAACTTAAGTGTTAACGAATTTCTCTAACTATAAATGAACATTCCATTTGTTCATATCCAAACGTCCGTTCGTTAACAGTTAAGATTTTCTTTTCTCTGTGTAGGCGCCGGCCATGCGTGTGCAACTCTCCCCTATAATAAATAAAAAGTATGTATAAATTAATGATCATTAAAGTATGTAGAAATTATTTTGGCACACTGCAGATTCATTTGACGTAAAACTCGATGACACCGAAAATATAAACCACTATACTTACACAGATGCATCCTACCCCTAACTTTCACTATTCAAAACCTCCACTTAGTCTCCGTCGATACATCCTCTACACAGCGCTTCTCTCGCAAGCTCTCGCTTCTTCTCTCTTCTTTCCAGCACTCGCAGCTTTACTCGGTCGGTAACGCGAATCTTACCCCGCGACTATGGCAACCTCTCGGGCGCGCAAGTGGCGCGCTTTACGCCGCTTATAATGGTGCGATATACTCACCGTCGGTCTCGGGGAAAATCGATTGGCCCTCGCTGCACTGCGAGGGTAATGCGTCGTGCGCTGCTTTATTGCCGATAAGAAAGTTTCGATGCGCTGCTTGACGAACAAAGTTTTCCCAGAGCGCCGACAGAAAGTGCTCCATCATCAGATTTCGCTCGTTTTAGCGGCCGCCGATCGTTGTTCTCTGATTATTTTTAATAAGGACGGAGAGGTGGTGGAGCTTTTGGTAGGTGCTTATGGGCGAGGTTGAGGGAAGTAGGTTGATGTTAATTATGCAGGATGAGATGAGATGGAAGTAGCGTTATTTTGGGAGGGGATATCGCGAGTTGTACGGGCGCGAAGTGCATAATGTATTTGTAATGATTTCTAAGTAACTTTCTGTAAGTTGGTTATTGTTAGAGTTTAGTGATATTACGAGAAATTGCGAGGGATGTTAAGGTTTTATTTCTTTTTGGTTTCTTTGATTTGTGGTTTTCGCTAACTACTGCAAATGTTAGATAAATTAAATTATTGTATTTCTAATGGAACTATTAATAACACGTTGACTTAATTCTTGGGAGGCTCTACAGTAATTTTTCACTAATCATTAAACAACTCTTCTTTCAGTATGACATTAATTTCTTGGTAAGCTATGTAAAGAAAGGCTATATATTTTTTAAGAATTGCACTAACTATGTAATTGATGCAATTATAATTTTCTATTAAATACTAACTATAACTTTTACTTGATCACTTAATATCCACTCCTATAATTTACAAAATAACGCTTAACGCATGCTTATAAAAATTCATCCACATACTATTCTCCACAAACACCTACATCGCAATATCACCTTCATTCCTCTCTTCAGCTCCTTTTAAAAACACATATCGCTTCTTTCAACGTACGAACAGCTCGCTTCGAAGAGGGCCGCCAGCCCCTGCGAGGCGCGGGAAGAAAAAAATCTGTTTGAGGTCTGGCTAATCCCGGGCTAGGCCGGCGGAAAACGCGGCGTTAAAATACCGGAAAGCCAGGAGGGCAATCCGCTTAAGGAGATTTATTTAATACTTACGCGGTGGTCGTCTGGCTTGCCTCACAGCCATTTTCGCTACACGGGCTTGCGAGAGCCTTGCGCAAGCTCGTTGCCGCCGCCGGCTGCTGCTACTCTCAGTATAGTGGAGTGACCACGCCTTTTGCGTGAGAGTGTCGGGTTCGCGTTGCATTTTTCAGTATTTGCGGTGTGATGATTCGAGTGGTTGTAGGTGATATTGGGTAAGAGGTCGGTTTCGCGTTTAGATTGTGGTTTTCACCAATTTTTCCTGGAAGGTTGTTAATGTTTTGCCGAATTCGTCTCATTTTTTTAAAATACTTATTTGTATCATTTAATGATTGATTTTTTAAGAAGAATTAAGTTCTTATATTTGAAATAAAATTTTAACTCCTTTTTATAATTTACATACGACAGGATTGATTTTTATGAAATATTATTTGATATTTTTAGTATTTTAGAATTTATGAACATTCTGGAAGACGAACGTATTTATACATACAGTTTTTTGTGCAAGTACTACACGCACACTTAGCGGAAAACGGGGTAATGCCAGTCACTGGCTAATTCCGGTCAGCTATTTACAAGGAATTCATGAACAATTGAATATTAATATGTTGTTAATATACTCCCATTTTCAAGCATAAAAAACTTTATATTATTGTTAATTGAGTCATTATAAGCCAAAGTAGTTTTCGGATACTTTTCTTATAAGAATTCCCGAGTATTAAATAAGATATTAAGCATATCTTTTGATTTTTCAAGGTTACTCTAAATATACTAAATATACTAAATACTTTAACGAAATTAACTGACATGAACAATTAGCATAAATACTTACTCTTTTATTTAAAAAATTTTTGATTTTTATTGCGTCATCGGATTTGAGGTAATCCCGGTCACACTTTTTCGCTTTGTATAAAGTTTTTTTATGCACCTACTGTGCCACAATATCAACCCAATAAGCAAAAAGAATTTTGAATGAACTCTTTAAGACTACTTTATGAACGCTCTTTTCATGAAAGTAATCATAAAGAATTCTTATTGGACCACTTTATCCGATCTCGAATGTCCCATCGGTGCTGATTCTTTAAGTATTAACAAAGAATTCTTTACGGAAATATTTTTTGCCAAATTAATAACCCCAAAAATTTTTTAATAGTTAAAAGAGTTCTTAAAGAATTCATAAAGACTCCACAAAGCATACACAAAGACTTCACAAAGATTCCCTTACGTTGATGTAGAACATTTTTTAATACACAAAACTTTTATTAATATTATAAATTTATAATTTACCGATTTTTCTATAGAAATAAGTAGATAAGATTAACAATAAATTAATCAAATTCAATTGTAACAATGAAAAAAATCGTGCCGATGGGGATTTGAACCTGGGTCATCGGGTTGACAGGCGAAGTCTTAACCGTTTGCGCCATCGACGAACACTTACGTGTTATAAATCGAATCGTCTACATATGTTATAATGTACTAATACTAATAATCTTTTAGAATACTTAGTGATTACTTTATGATTACTTTGTGATTACTTTCCATTGATATTATTTTGTTTTATTAAAAATATTTTTGAAAATATTTTATACTAAGTAATCTATAAGATTACTTTGTGAATACTTAGAAAATCATCCTCAAGCGGACATTCGGTACTACTTAAAGAATTCTTTTACCCCGGATTTTTGCTTATTGGGAACATACATGTAATAACTAGTATATATAACCATTTTTAGATACAAAAAATATTTCATTATGATTTTTTTATTCGAAAGTGAGATCATAACCTCACTTTTGCTATCTTGGGTCACTCGACATTTAGCTGACGTATTTTAAAAGTAAAAATCAATTTAAACTACGTGTTTCGCTGGGAAATGATAAATAATAATATTGTGAACATTTTTATGCTTATTTAATTTAATTAAATGAATTATTTATCTATAAAAAGAATATCTTTCTAGTGACTGGTATTTTCACTGTATTGACCAGGATTACCCCGAGTTGAAAGCCAACCCTTAGTTTGATTTTTCTTTTTGATTTTTCTTATATAACATTACAAATTTTTATTTTAAGATGAAATTTTTTGTGAATTTTGATAAATAGTAGCAGAAACTAACTATATAACGTGAAAAATTAATCAGAACTACAATGAATTGAATATGTTAAGCAATTTCGCTTGGGTGACCACCAATACCCCATCCTCCCCTATACACCTACGGTTCTAACGACCCTAAATTCGCGTACATCCATTCTTATTTCAAATATAATAAAAACAGGTGATTATTCTAGTTTACATTTAATAGATAGGTAATTGTGAAATAAATCACGCAAGATCCTTCCAAGCAGACATTTTTTATTAGTGAAATTTTTTCCTAACGTTTCAGAAACATTTTAAGTTTCCCTCTTCAGAGACTCAAAAGATTAACTCATTTTATTCGTGAAAGAAAAAATGGCCTGTTGTCAAAATTGCAACAAATAGCCGACCGTAATACGTCACACTGTCCATGATTGAAAAAATCAAGACAGAGGCAAGGCGCTTTCGCCTGGGTGGTAATCCTCAAGCGTCAAAATAACATTCCCTTGTTTACATTTAGCCACAGATTATACTCTAAACGATATTTCGTGACATGATAATGCAAATTATGTGTTTAGTGAAAGCATATAGTTTAGAAGTGGAGTGAGAAAAAGAGAGGATCAATCTAACTAACAATCTTTTAATTTGAAGTATAAGAAACCTAATGTGTGATATGGTTTAAGTGATATTCAATAAAAATAAAGATTAAATATAGATTTTCTATCATATTCAATTTGTCGATTTCTAAAAAAAAAAAAGAGAGAGTTATTGTATTCTTCCTCTTCCCCCGCTATTCCCGACCATAATAAATTAAATTTCGAACCTTTACACTGTAAAATATTATTTTTCATTATATAGAAGTTTCATAATACTTTTTAGTTCAATAAACAAAGAAAAAATATTAGTTCACATGAATCTTTACCGTTTTCCTGGATGCAATGTGTATATAAATCAAATGCTTAGAATTTTGCGGTAAAAGTGAAGTATTATATATAGTCATAGATTTCGAAGAAATAATGTCGAAGTTGAATAACACAATTTACAGCAAAGTTATTCATTTTAAATCATTGAATTTTTAATATTTAATTTTATAAGGCTTTCGGAAAGATTTAAATGTCAAATAAGCAAAAGAATAAATTTCCATCCAACAATAATTTTCCACAAAGAATTATACGATGAAAAGTGATAAGTTTGTCAGGTGCATAATGTACCACTTATCACCCTTCACTCTAAAATAATTGATATGCTTCTCCACCCCTGCTGCCAGCCGGGCAATTATTATTATAGTCATCGTCATGAATGTTGCATCCCTAAGTATACACTCGCCGCGATTTCAGCGTACCAATTTTTAATGAAAAGTTCTCGCACGTACCTACCTATACTGTACTACTCGCAAGTCAAACAGTGCTGCGCGCAATGCTACCTATACACGCGCCACGTGCGCGCACTCGCGACCGATTCGAAAATGGAGAAGGAGTTCACCTCTATAATATATCTATATGTCATCTCTCTTTTGCCCGCTCGCGCGCATTAGCCCAATTACTTCGCTCGTGCGCGCGAGCAAATATTTACAAAAAGCCGGATAATCGCCGAATGCCGCGCGAGTGTCAATCTGCCTATATACTATACAGTCCCGTCGTATTATCGTTCTACGTGCACGATTGCCACAAATTTAATTAAGTACGAGGTTCAGTAGTTTGAGTAAGCGTGTGTATACAGTCGCGGGCAAGGTGGATTTTGAAATTTCTTCGTACTTATTATGCGTGGAAATTGACGCAAGAAAGTTTTCTCGTTAAGGGTAATGACGTACAGAAAATTGAACCGTTTTTCCAATTTTTCAATTTGGGCAAAAACGTTATTGGTGAGCAATTGTATCGTACGGAATGGTGATTATAGAGGATATGTTCAATATTAATGATTTATTAGCATTTGTTAGCAACTATTTTACTAATGATAAATGTGACTAAAAATATTCCATTAAAAAAATGTTATAAGTATCTTATCTTCTTGTTAAATTAAAAAAGCCTAAGAGAAGTAGTAAGAGTCCATCCTCACCTAAATTACCATCTGCATACATCTGTACAAACCTACATAAGAAGCCTGAAGCTGCCTCAAAGGGTCACTACACCTATACATCAACAGCACCTCGCGCTGTACCATCATCTCGCAGCTAAACGCAGCCGTACAAGTCACTCTCCAGCTCGCTGCCTCCGCTTCGGCGTGAAAAAGGCGAGTTTTAGACGCGGTCGTTACGCGCGAGTACCATATACCTTCCCCTCCCCCCGTATACACTACACGCTCTTGCAACTTCCCTCGCTACAACCAAATAGGCAAAGAGAGCCAGCAGAGAGCCCCTCTGTGCACTCTCTCTCTCTCGCACTCCTCAAGAGCTTGCACACATTCTCTCCCTCTCTTTCCCGAGAGGAAGGGAGGAGGGTTGGCCCTCGGGGCATTGTAACGTCGTAAATACGCCCTCCCCCTCCTCTACTCTCCTTGCGCAACGTCATGACCATTTTCTACCCGCGTAGGCTAGCAGCTAGCCAGCGGCTAGGCGGCTGCACCGGAGCTTG
Source organism: Torymus aiolomorphi (assembly GCA_036365515.1). Taxonomy (NCBI): domain Eukaryota; kingdom Metazoa; phylum Arthropoda; class Insecta; order Hymenoptera; family Torymidae; genus Torymus; species Torymus aiolomorphi. Next base: position 240,703,447 of record CM070873.1, on the reverse strand, counting down.
ATTGCCACGAGTGCTGCGCACACGCCCGGGTTCTCTCGCTCTCTCTTACTATGTGTGCGAGTGGATGTACTTTGCCAGGCTTGCTCGGACCTCGCGCGCCGGAAAATCTGGACGACGTGCCCTAGTCTGACCCGGGGAGAGTGAGGGAGAGAGAGAGAGCGCTGATGTGCCCCGGAGGCGCTGCCTAGCCGCGGCGCGCTGATTTCCGCAGCCGTTGCCGCCGCCGCCGCTGCTGCTGTTCCTAGGATGACCTTCTGGGAGTAGTGTGTGTATGTGTGGGGTGAGAGAGGCCGAGGGACGGAGGGTAGAAGTTTTTGAGAGAGTTTGCGGTTCGGGAGGAAGGAGGGGAAGGGACTTTTTGCGGGGAAATTTGAATTGAAAAAAACAGGAGGTTTTATTGGAGGGTGGACATGGGGTGAATGTGAAAAGCTTTTGTATGTAAGGTAAAAGTTAGTAGGTTAAAATCTGTGGTTAAATATTAAAAAGATTGTTATGCTGAGATATGTAAAATACATTGTTTCTTAAAAATATGATTTAGTTTAATGTATAAGTGTTTAATGATTTATCAGAAAGCTTAGCATACTTTTTAAAAGAATAAAAGGATCGTATTCATGAAAATATATAGCTATCACATGGCTACTTATATCGCAAAGATGGTCCATTTTCCCTACCTCCCATTACCATTTTTGAAACATATACCGAAAACGTACGTCATAAATTGCTAACGTATCCTCCTAAAAGAAAAAAAATTATATGCAGAATCGCGAGATCGCGAAGCGTATAACGTACAACGTATAGCTTGCGCTTGGTGCTGTCTTAAATTACTGCGGGCGCTTATCGGATTGCTGAATGTGCAGCGGTACATGTGTGCGTTCGAAATTTGCGAGCCTCGCGCGCTCGCGCGAGAGAGAGAGCGCAACCGCAAACGGAACCTATGTCGCGGACGAGCGAAGCGAAGACTGATGCGACTGCAACTTTGCGGGCTCTAATTTACGGGCAGCGCCGGAAAATGAAGCATAGACATTAAATTTGATATATATTTATGCTGGGAAATCGCACTCGCGCTGGTAATTTTAGTTATATATACTGTAGCTGGGGGGATTGAGCTGATAATTGGGTTAAAAAATTGTAAATGTGGAAGGTGTATGATAGAGGTCGAGCTGTATAGTTGAGAAGATGTAAATTTTGTTATTTTTATGCATAATTACGATGATGATCGAATAATATTTGGTATATTTAATATAATTGTTCACGATCAATAAACATTTAGGAATGTTGCGGGTACAATCGTGAAAAATGTAAAGTCCATTTGGCCTGAATAGCACGAGAAAAGAATCCCTAAAATAGTTACCTTTTATAATAATACCACCCGATACTATAAGATTTACCAAACGCTTTACGTCATTTCTCCATGCATAAATACCAAACACCACCCAATCCATTCAAAGTCAGAATCTCAATATCAAACGAACTAATATTTACACCCGCAAGCGCCGTGATTTCCTCGCCTCCTTTTCGCGATTCTCCCTCGCGCTTTTTCTCTCCTCACTCCTCTCGCGCGCCTGTCCTCCCGAGATAATTTCTTCCCCTCTCCTTAGAAAAGACCAGGACCTCACCCCCTCCGACTTCCTCGGATATCGCCTTTCTCCCCGATTCTCTCAATATCTAGCCGCGCGCTCGGAATGGAAAGGGTTCGCTCGCTCGCTCTCTCGCGGGGTCCGGAAGGGCTGCGGGGTTATAATGAAATATAGCCTCCGTTCCGCTTCGTATAAGACTGCATTAAGATTATACCTAACGCTCGGAGGGGTTGGCGCGCGCGGGGTCATGCGCGCGCGAGCTGCGGTGTAGCAGCGGCTGCTCAGGAGGAGCGTGTGCAGGGTAAAATAAGCGGAGGGGAGAGAAGAGTCGTCGACGACGGTGGCGAGGACAGCGACGGCGGCGGCGACGTAGTCACGGCTGTTACTGCGAATTAAGGGAGGACTCACACCAGGTTTCGGTTATTGGGATGGAAAGGGGTGCTGATTTCTTTTAGTAAGAGTGGGGTTTTGCGTCTCGGTTGGAGCGGTAATGTCTTGCTTTTGGCGTTGAGTCAAATTAGGTTTTAGGAACAAATTTTTTGCTTTCTCGACAAATGGTAAGTGTAGCGATATGATGAAAGATTTAATACAATTTCAGGCAATATAACAGCCATTTTATGATGAATTTTTTCTTAAAAATGATTAGCTTAATCACTAATATGAATACTTTATAGTACTTTTCGATACTAGTACGAGAGAGATGATTCTCGTAAGAGCGTGAGTTTGTCGACCGAGCGAAGCGAGGGTGACAATTACACGAGTCGACAATCATCTATTGCACGTGTATCGAACAATATTTTTCAAACCGACGCGCGGAAAGTCTGAGTTTGCACACGCAAGCCTGTACAAAATAAGTACTTTGAGCACTGAGTGTGGAAAAATAATATTGTTTTATTAATTAATGGATGAGTATTAAGTATGTGCAACTTCTTGAATAATCTAAAAAGGAAAAGAAAAAATATAAAATGTTACATTTTCATTGATTGATTTATTTAGGTCATGTGTGTGAACTGCACAGCGAGCATATAAGTGTTATAAAGAAGAGTCCATCATAAATTGCTGGATACTCGGTGAGTCTATAGCCGATGCTTTTTCTCATATATGAGTTCTCATTATTGTTGTTTTTTGTATTTTTGATTATTATTATTTTATTATTTTCGTTATTTCATTGTCTGTCATTTTTCGTCATCAGAATTTTATTTTTTACAACTTCTTACTGTTCTTTAATATATTTTTTTACGTTACTGCGTGGGCGTAATGTATTCATTATGACGGCAATAATATAATTATGATTTTATTATATTATACAAGATTACATTTTTTCTCTATAATTTATTACAAATGACCGTATTGTTAGAACTAGCAAGTTCCGTTAATTAACATTACTTTGAAACTCAGTACCTAATTACATCGCCCCGCGACTTTTCAATAAACAATCGACCCACCCTGATTAAAAAAACCTATTCATTCCTTTAAAAAGCTGTTAGTTGAATCGACTTTAATGAGGATTTTTTACTGACTTAATACATGGACTATATAGGGAATTTAATAGGATCCAATAGGATTTAATATTTTTTTTTAATCAGGGCAATCTTCCCATCAAACTTCCCCCAATCCCCAAAATAAAAAACTCAAAATCCCGCACTACCTCCGCCACTTCCGATCCGCTAATTATAAATCTGCTTACTTTCCTATTTAACAGTGTGAAGGGCCCCTCAAGGAGTGCACGCACACAGTCAAGCCCCCCTCCTCCCACCCCCTGCCGAACTCGCGGCGAAGGGATATAGACGGCGGCTAAAGGGGTATACGGGATTCCTCCTACAATGTTTTAATCAAGCCGGATTTGCTGCGGCAAGTCCCGCGCTCGCGCTTCCAACTTTCATTTTAGCCTTAGCCCTCGCTCGCTCGCTCGCTCCCGGAGTCCTTTCCTGATACGAGCCCCGCCGGCAGCGGCGGCGGTGGCGCTTTTCCACCTCTAGCCCCGGTTTCTATCCCATAAGACGAGATTTCGATATTCCGCGAGAGAGCGTGCATTAAAACGAGCGCGAGCGAGCGAGAGAGAGAGAGAGAGAGAGAGAGAGAAAGAGGGAGATGCGATGCCGAACGCTATTTGGATTGCGCTTAGTCGGGGATATTCCGTGGCGGCTGTGGCAGTGGTATGGTATACGGTGTGCGTTAAGATACGCGGCTCCGATTTTACATTGAGAGATGCGATGTCCTGTGTTTTACGAGGAGTATGTGTTTTTTGAGATAAATGGTCTGTATACAAATCTAGCGGTTGGCGTTTTGTTGAAAGAGATATGAGAATTATGACTTAAGGTAGACGAAATGCAATAAAATAAAAGAACTTTGCAAAGTTTTTTTTTAAATCGTGGATAGTTTGTTAATTTATTAAAAATATAATTGCCCTTAGTTTATTATTGGTAATGACTAATTCATATATTGAGAACCAACAGAGATTGGACGATTATAATAATTCAATATTCTAGGGAATTTTTTAGTTCTTTTTCTTTCTCACGCTCGTTTCACATTCATCGGTCTTATATCTATAGAAACATGATATAGAATGTTTAACCGTATATAAAATAATTTTTTCTATTTTCCCCCAGATAATAATTGAAGCCACACGCAACTTTAAAATATTCATTATCCCCAACCAAAGCCTCACCTCCTCCTCCGCGTCCACTCGATCGCTAAAAGAGATCTATCCCACACCATTCGCTCAACCACCACTATAGGTACCACCACCACCACCTCCAGCACTCGCTTATATTCGAAATCTCGTCTGCTCGAGCGAAAACCGCTTGGCTCGCGTCGCGCGACAATGGCGAGTTTATTTCCGGGCCGGCTGGAGCTACAATCTAGGCACTATACAGTAATTAAATTCCCAAACCAGAGCGGGCCGAGTGCGCGCCGGAGGCCGCCGCGCCGCGAAACTTTGGCATATTGCGTATATATATACTGACCAGCGGGCGGGTGGTGCGCGCCTCCTTACAGCCGGCCACTGCCGTCCCTTCGTCTTCCTCTAGGCTGTATGTGTGTGTGTGTGTGTGTGTGCGCGCGCGGAACAACCGCACCGAGGGAGCCGTAAACGCCGTATTATTTGCCATATGCCTCCTTTCGGACCCAGGCAGCGCACATCAGTAGCAGTGGGCTCTCGCGTGGGAGGGTATACTGCGCTGGAAATGATTTTCGCGTTTTCATGAAGATGGAAGGTATATGCGGAAGGCTGACGAGGTTTTTTTAGAGCTTAAGGGTGGATGTGCATGTGGTTTGGGAGTGGAGGTTTTTCGGAACTTTAAACGTTTTTGTTTGTGTATCTACGAGAGTAAGGAAAGAGATGTATAAGTAATTGAAGGCGTTGTTTTTTCTAAAAAAAGTTATATTGATAATAAATATTCCAATTATCCTATCTTTAAAAAATGATGGATTTGTTATGATATCAATTTATTCGTGATTTGGTTGGTGGGAGTAATGGGTTGCTAGGTTACAAAAATAAAAGTGGCGCGATGGTTTGCCACGCGTGAAGCGCACTTAGAGATGGCTAGTGAGGATAAATTATAGAATATCGGTAAAAATAATAGTTATTATTTTTTAAATTTCGAACGAGAAATTTTACTAGATTATTTATAAGAAACGAAATGATTCAAGGTGGTAAAGTTAGAGTCAATCTTATATTACATGAAATTCGTATATAATACTTTAGTATAAGTAAAACATTAAAATTTAAGGGAAAAATGAATTAATGGGATCGTTTGTTGGATGGGTATAGTTGTATAATAATTAATACAATAATCGTTTTTTTCTGCGTTAATTATGTAGATATATTATAAAACTTTTTAAAATGTTAATATATATAATTTCTAGTTTTTACATAATTACGTTACGAATATAAAATCATACAAATCAAGTTACATCCGTTTTACCAAAAACACAAATGTCGGCAAGAGACATTAAGGGGATGCCTTATACCGGCAGAGTTCTCTGCCGTACCGACCACAATGTTTTTAATTAAATATTAATTGTTATAATCTTTTCGTTGAATTCTGAGAGTTGAAGCACGTAGACAAACTTATTATCTACTTCCCGGTCAAATTTCAGATAAATCTGTTGGAAAATAAAAACGAAATTTGAGAACTCGCAACGTCGCATAATATCATATTAACCCCAAAATACGCCATCTTGCGAGTTCTCAAATTTCGTCTTCATTTTCCAATAGATTTATCTGAAATTTGACCGGGAATTGTGGTCGGTACGGCCGAGATCTCTGCCGGTATAAGGCATTCCCTTAATATCTGCTTTATGCAGTGCACAATATTTTTTGAACAATGTAGAATCTTTTCAAATATTTTTCGCTTTTTTTGTAGCTTCTCTGTTCAACTCGGTTTCCAAATATTCGAGTATTTTATCATACTAGGATTTATAAGCCCAGCACTATTAAAAAATTAGAAAAAAATATTCAAATGTTTAAAATATTTAGCGATAAATAAGAACCTTTTTCTTTGTATCTGTGCAAATTTGCTTTTTTTGACGGATCATTATTGCTAGGAACTCTTCTTTTTTCCTTCTGGAATACATTTCCATATTTTGGTGGCAAACTGCATAACAGTTTCGATACCACTGCTGAATCTGAAATCTTCTCTCCTGATTCTTCAAGTCCTTTACAAATAGTTTCAAATTCTATAAGTTGTTTTACAATGGGCACGTCATCTTTTATGTTGAATTCGTAAAACAGCCCCCGAGCTCTTTCCTTTGCGTCTTCTCCCGATTCAGCATACAAGGTTTTTAACTTATTCCACATTGCTATTGGACTATTATCAAATGTGAACGTAAAGACATTTCTATGGACTTGAATATAATTTGCGCAGTATACGATGAATTTTTCGTCCACGTCTTCTATTCATTCGGCTTAGTCGCTTTTTCTAGTACTTCCTCTGTACCATCTACAAAGTCCATAAGTCCATTTGCTTTCAAAACAAGCTGTATGCCAAACTTCCACAGTACGTAGTTGGAACCGCCGAACTTGAAGTCCATAATTCCCTTATCAGCAATAATAAAAAAATTATTTAAATTCGTTTTATACGCAACAAATGTGACACTTTACAATAAACGACACGCGCTATGTATGACTTTATTTAATCAGATGCTGGGAGTAGTGGAAACGTGCTGGGCGCTCGAATCACTGGATATTTACTTCCCTGATAAATAAATATAAAGCAGAGCTGTAGTGTTTCACGATACTTATTAAATATAATATGTTTGATGTACAAGACACAAGATGTAGATGTCTCGTGAGTAAAGATCCGACTTGCTTGACAGTTGCCCGTCACTGATGCGCTTCTGCAGAAGCGACGCGCTGGGTCATGGCAGGCAATGGAAAAATTGGAAAAGCGTCCTACGGCTACTCAGGTCTAAAGGGAGGACGAGCCTGTTAGGGATTTTTCGCGCTTGTGAATTACGACGATCCTCGCATTCGTACATATACTCCTACACTCAGGTGTACCACTGCAGTAAGGAAGGTCACAGCATAGATGAGCTGCGCAGTTTTGATAGACTTTTTTTAGACGCTAAAGTTGAAAGGGAAACAAGGAAGAAACGACTTGGCGAAAGGGTATGCAGATATTTGCCTGTAGCTTGCAGCTGGAAGAGCAGCTATCACGAAACGAGGAGTCCTTGTCCATTTGTTTATCATTTGTAAATTCTTACTCATAACAGGACTATTATTATAATTTTGGTGATAAAAAGCGGACTCTAGACGAACCATACTTTTTTTGCAATTTACTTTTTTATTGGCAACGTTTCGACAGTGTTACAACTCCCTTCATCATTCTATCATTATAATATTTTAGTAATAAAGAACAAATACTCAGATGCTGGAAATGCAATCCTCAATTTTAAGTTTTCTTTTTCTTTCAATACCGCCACAGCTTATTGGGCCAGTTGGCGGGGGCCTTCCACCACCTTGGTGTGGAAGTAGTGCCCAATCCTGTGATCTCACTATTTTTTCCTCCTCATATTATCCTACCTATATCTTAACCCACCTGGAAGACATTTCCGGTGAGGACATATTTCAGTCTCGTACCATGTTGGTTAAGCCAACACTCTCTGTCCACGGAGGGGCATCGGGTCCGACTTGTTCCCTGCCTAGTGCATCGGATCGGCCTACCTACCTTATCGACCTTTCTATTTCCCTAACACTGCTTCGGATTCACCCAGGTTTACTCCTGAAAGGCAAGGGAAAACCCAGGATTCCACTGAAGGGAAATTCCGGGGAAAAACTCGCCTTAAAGCAGCCGGTGTCTTGGTACTTTTCCCGCTGAAAAACAGCTCGAAAAAAAATCCAAGTGATTTCACCGGGAATCGAACCCACAACCCCTGGAACGACGTTGTTTCCGTGACTAGCATGCTAACCACTGAGCCAACAACGTCGCTCCCTCCTCAATTTTAAGTTAAAAAAAACAAAATTTATTTTTTATACCGAAAAAAAGTCATCAGATCGCAGCAATACTATGTGTACGATATGGTTTATTGTACCGAGACGAATTCACATCATTACCTCCACTATCCGTATTCCTCTAGGAACAAAACAAGCTATTAGAAGATACAGCGTAAGAATCTGGTTAAAAAGGCCACCCGCACAGTCGGTAAAAAAAGAGAAATTTTTAATTGTTCAATCTTTTCTTATAATTGCTTATAATTTCCTAAAAAATTAATATTTTTCATTAAAAAACAAAGTTTATATTTTAGCTTTTTGAATGTACCAAGGATAGCTGTCTGAAGCATTTATAATGCGAAATCTTGATAACGTACAAGTATTTTTTAGATAAATATGTTGACTACTTATCAAAACGAATTTGTTAACCTTAGTTATAACCTTTGAGTTTTTTCGAAATTCGAATACCAGCAATACCAGTATAAGTGTTTCAACTATATCACATATGGGTTTACAACAATACTTTTATTGCTACAGGAGTACAAACATTGTTAGATTTCATATACTTTTTTCAGTGTACTTTTCAAAAGCAAATCCTCAGAGTCTAAGTTTAGATTAGTCACAACGGTAACGTGGTACATTAGAAAATCAAGATTTTGTTATTATTTTAAAACTTTTTTTATCATGCAAAAATTTAATAGGGTACTTGAAACCATTTTGAAGTGCTCGAAAGAATGCATTTTTCTAAAATTTTTTACAATCTTTGTACATTCCATATTTTCATCTTTGTTTAAGTGAACTCCTTTAAGCAGTTAAAATATCTTATTGGTAGTTTATTGCTTGTTTATATAAACAACTACATAAAAACCTTAATTCAGATAAATAATTAATCACTATTCATGTAAAAAAAAAAATCTGGCGTAGGATTGATGATGTCATTTTTTACTATCTCCAATGTAGTTAAAATACTATATTTACTTAAATACGATTCCTTTTATCTAATTGATAAGATAAATATATAGTCAAGCTGTACTTAAAGTCTATATGCAATAATCAAAAGTTCTTGCAAGGAATTAGTTGATAAATGAATTTAAATGGTGCAATGTCTCTTATTTTAGTGTTTGTGTAATAATTCAAAAGTAACTAGGTCCAATCGAGTGATCTAGGCTTTAGATTAGCAACTTGTCAGTGTTATATTAATATTGTACGCTAGTCTTTTGCGATAATGTTTATTTGCACATAAAGACTTATTATTGGAGATCGGGAAATCGAGCATATACATTTATTCAAATAATACAGACGACATCATGTTACAGAGTTTATTACATCACAAATGAAATGAAGAATAAAAAAGAATTAATATAACACTGTCTTATGTTGGCACTAAATTTACTGTACGTGAATAAAAACGTGGAATAAATATAGCTATATTGCTGTTGTGGGCACTGGGCTGATGTAGTCGACTGTTCTGTGTGAACTTCCGCACAGGTCTTGCTGCTAGAGTGCGTCGGTGCCTGACCGCGTGCATCAAACTTCAGGTGTAAACTCTCTCCTTTCCTGACCATGAGGAGAAAGTCGAGTGTGCATCTCGTTGCAAGTATTTTTCGAAACACTTTTTGTATGAATCGGTTAAAATTTTTTAGCTATGTAGAATTTAAAAGATATGTGCATTAAAGCATTAAAAAATTCGAAATGTATTCGTTATTGTTCGTCATAGTGCAATAGATCTTGGACTTGTTTAGTAAACTGGATACTGGGAATCGTTTCACTAATAATTTTGGTTATTTATTCAAATAAATAATTTTTCATCCTGAGATTTCTGACATAACTTGAGATATTCTTTCGTGATAAAAAAGGTTTCTCAATCATTAAAAAATATTAATATAATAATATTAAATTTTAAGTTTTTGACGATTAGTTAAGCAATGTTTTATTTCAAAATGGCTAGAAAGATGAAAAAAAGATAAACTATTTCGTAATTTTTTTTGCGGCGACGTGACATTAAGAGCAGGGATGATCAAAAGAGTACTTTTAACGACTTAAACCTTTTAGCGGAACTTGATGACTAGGAAAGGGTCAAAGGGCTAAGTGAAATTAATAAAATCGAATTTCAGGGGAATCCCATGGGCCTCGTATGGCTATTAGTATTAGACGATGAATTTCATGCCTGTGAGTACATGACATCCAGAAAATAAGTGAAATTACCAACTACTTTGACACAACAACAACAAAATAATGACAGATAGTAATTTTTTTACCGACTTTATTCACCATTTTAATATACTCACACGCACCACACAAAGCACGTTGTCCATAATTTTCTTTATCAACGATTATACGATAGCGCCGATATCGATAAAGATAAAAACGCATCAAAGCAAAGGCACTTTTACAAACGACAAACCACAATTAACAAAAAATCTCTTCTCAGAAGCGAACCTTGAACCGACCAATGAACATTCTAGTGAAAACGCGAGTCGTCCCCTCTCTCACACAAACCGCTCAATCGTTCCAATTAGCTATCGTTTTCACGCCGGCTGCCCTCCCGCGCGTGTATACATACCCCGCTTATTTTTACGCTCGTACCCCTCGTTTACGATGCTTCACGCATTCCGCGCGCACTGTACTTGCATATATACGCGCACGCACCCCCCCCCCCCCCGTCGCAAGCGGGGGCTTTACAGAGGGTGCGCTGCCCGTGTGTATATATATATAGCCGCTCACAGCTCTTAACGATCGCTCTCGCGGGGCGGCGTTCTTCGACGGCTGTTATTGCCCCGTGACACGCGTCTTCTGACGCGCTATACTTGCGGCCATCAAACGCATCGAAGGAATAGTTTTGCCGTCGTTGCTTTGGGCTGCATCTCTGTGTTTAGTATGTTCGCGAATTTTTCGCGAATCGATGGTTCGGTACTTTGGTGGAGATGCTCGCGGTTCGGAGTTCGAGGCGATTTTATGTGGCTCGCGTGCGGGATTATTTTGCGCGCGCGTGCGTCGTCATTGTCGGCTCGTAAATATAGCCGCGAATATACGGCGGTCGAAGCGCAGTTTAGTGCCGTAAACCCTCGGTAATTATTCACCCGTCGTTAAATCGCTCGCCTATACACACGGCACAGTAACAACTTCCGCTGCGATGGGTTCTGCCGGTCGTCCGTCGTCGTTGCGACTCTCGCTAATTGTTTGCCGAGCTGCGGACTTTTTTGTTTGGCTGCGTCGCGTGGTGCGACGCGTAGGGAGTGTTTTAGCGATCGAGAAGTTGAGAGGATTCTGGTCGGATGCTGCGCGGTATAATTGAGATTAATATTTAGTCGCTGATAATGAGAATGTATTAGGAAAATGAATGTCAGGATTATTTCGTTTTAGATTGTGAACAATGTGAGACTTTTGAAATTAAATTTTGGTATTATTTTAGCAAATGGTAATAAAATTATTAAAATTAAAGTAAATTTCAATGCGAATGAGGCCTTGAAATAATTATTTTGAAGGAAAAGAGTTGGTTGATATGTGAGTATTGCCAAATGGTGGGTGTTCTCGGGGTTTAGAAACTTGAGCCTCTAAATCGTGTTATAATTGCTTCGAGACGGATTGGGCACTCGAGATGTAGCAGATCTTCTTTTTGCGGGCCATTTTAAGGGCTGAACTTGAAACTAGAGCCTTCGTGTAGACGATGATACATGTCGCCGAGATATTGTCTAGGCGTCGATAGAAGCTTCAGGGCGACTAAAGACGACGAATCGTCTTTACGTACTGTACGGTTCACCGCTAATATATGGAGATCATCATTTACAAAGAATATTTTTCTAACTAGACTTATTATATATTCGTGTTTTATATATTTTGTTATTCGACTGAAGCATTCAACGTTGTACATTCTAATAAAAACAATGATATTGAGATAGAATAGTTTACTTTTCATAGTCACTGCTGTTATATAGAATACATTTAATTGCTTTAAAAAATCCGAGACATTCCGAGCGAGCAATCAATAATTTTTTTCTTTACTTTAAATAAGAAGAACGTCACGCGTGACTTGTCAAATTACATTCTTTAGAAAGTTCATCTCATCCTCGGTAATTACGGAGGGAAATGAGACTCTCGCCGCCCTGTGACGAATGCTGTTTCCCATTTGCAAATGCGCGACGAAGCGATGGTATGCGGAAGCCTTATTACCAGTCGCCTAATTTTATTACAAGAATCATTTGTTTGATTCGAGTATTGATATTTATAGATGAGTAGTCGTATTTGATAATTAATTCTAGTCTACCATTATCACTTCTTTCATTTATATATTTGATGTGATTCCTAATCTTTTTTTTCAAAATCGTTTCCGCATAAGTGTATAAACTTTGGAAAAATTACATAAAAATTAACATTTACGGCATGCAGACTTTGATAAAACAAACATTTTACTCTTAAACATACGTCGCTCAGCTTAAAATACGATTATCGCTATTCATAGATAAATCTCAACAAATGTACACATGATCAGCGACACAACAACCAGATTTCATCTCTCCCATAAACAGCCTTCAAAAAATTTGGCTACTCCTACACGCGCTAAGCCAGATTTATTCTTCCGAGATAAATCAAACTTGCATTATCGCGCATAGCTATCCTCTCCGCAACCCCGCAGCAAACATTTTATCTACCGGCGAAAATTTCCCCATAAATATGTAAAATTCACATCGCCACTGCCACGCTGAGAAATCGGACACACTGCCCCCTTTATCTCTCGACCTGTCGTGTCCGCCTTCCCCTGACATCCCCCGAACATTTATCTCATCGGCCGCTTACACACTCGCGCGCGCGCTCTAATCCCAAAATTCGCGCCCAAAAAGTAACTAAGTAAGTTTCACCTCTGGCGGAGTCTGAAGTTTCTCGCTCTCCCCCGCAGCCATTCGCGCGCGCCTTTATCCTTATCCGAGATCTTAGGCCAGTCTCTCTCTCTCTCTCTCTCTCCGCAAGGACCGACGACTCTCCCCGTTTTAGCATACGGGCTGGGTGTGCTCGAACTTTCGATTTATGGGTCCTCGGGGGGTGACGGCGACGGCGCGGTGGTGTGGTCAGAGTGACAGGGTGGGTGATTAGGTGTGCACAATATTCCGTGTCCAAAACAGCACCTGCGCCGCCGCCGCTCTCATTGATCATGAGACGCTAGCTCGGGGTTGCCGCGCGGATAAGAAAATGCGCCGATGCTGTGTATGGCGAAAGGGGATAGAATGGGTTGTTGGGTGGATTGGCGGCGAGGGGGCGTGCTTTGGGGTGAGAAAAATTGATGAATTTAGGTGGACGCGAGCGAGGAGGGCCGCGATGGGCTGGTTTTGATGTGGGAAATGGGTTGAATGCGGAGGCGATGCTGGAAATGAGATGGATTTGGCCGATTTCGGGCGTTTATTGCGTGTGTCGTGGCGTGGCGGTGACGTATAAGCTGGTGAAAAATATATGGCGTGTATAGGATGATTAATGTTGTTTATGAGTGTTTTGATTTATATTTGACATATTGTTCTATAACTGCTTATATTGTTTGTTAAAGTATATTAGTTTTATATGAAATAAGCGTTATGATGGTTATAGTGATAATTGCAATTTTATGATTATTAATTTTTTTTCTTTGCGATAATTTGTTATTAAACAAAAGATTAATAATATTTATGTGTTAAAAGCTGTATGTCTGAAAACTTTCTTAACTTAACGTTTTTCTATACTAAAGACACACCTTTTTTGACATTGAAAAAGTTCAAAACTAAATATGTTAAGTTTACATAAGTTTTATTGTTATTATTATTATTATTATTATTATTATTTATGGATTTCAATTATTTAGGTTTTTTTTTTTGAGAACAGAAGTAGCAATAAATATTTACGATTCCTACAAATAATACAAAAATATCATCAGAATAGAACGATACGATAACAGTATAGCTTAATGAATAATAGCCGGGGTACAAAAACTTCTGCATCACTTTGAAACTTCTTAAGCACTTCGCAACTCAACTTATCAACCCAAATCTTGAATTGTAATTACAATCTCGCAGATCCCGCCTCGGTTCAACGAACCTATTGCCACGCCGTGAACTTCGAAAAAAATATGCTAATATTCCTCGCGTCATCGCCTCTCCTCCGCGCGCGCGCAACTAAATAAAATTCGCGATGTATTACCGCGAAAGTTGAAAAAAGCAGCGTCTTATATAGATACCTACATAATGTGGGACGAGCGAGCGCGTAATAAAATTTCGCGCTCGGGCATTATGAAAGTCCAGGAGAAAACTTTGGCAGCGTCAAACTTTACTTCGGCTACTACCAAAGCCACCGGAGAGAGAGAGCGAGAGAGAAGCCGTTACTACTTAGAGGTCAAGTTTAAGGAGTCGCGCGAGCGAGTATAAGCGAGAGAGCGACCTTGGACTCTCTCTCTCTCTCTCTCTCTCTCTCTCTCTCTCTCTCTCTCTGTTTCTCTCGACCGCGCGCGAGAAACTTTATGGTCAGATCAAATGGGCGCACGAGATGTGCCGAAACGCGTCTTCTTGACCCTCGCGGCCGCCACCGCGAAAGAGAGAGAGAGAGAGAAAGCATAGTGTGCGGGTTACGGTATATGGAAGAGAAGGAGGATGAGAAACTGTGCGTGATGCGGTTTCTCGCGGTCGTCGACGCTATATTCCGAATGAACGTGAGTGCGGTGTAGACGTACTCGATATGGTTGTGTGATGAATTTTTAAGGTATTAGGTGGTAGTAATGCTCATATAGAATTGATAAAGAGCGATTTTGCAGATCAGGTTGTTCATAAATATTGCAAAATAAAGTTAAGGGGTTATAGAATGCACCAATGATAAGATTTTTTTTATTTAGAATACAGGTGTGCTTTTCTATTATAAATGTGAAGTTTTCAATATAAATGCTGGCTTGAAATCCTGGATTTTCGCTTAAGCACTAGAGAATTCAAGTAGTATAATATGCAAATGGTCAGATTAAACTCCACTATACAACTAATTTTGTTCGCAATAACACTGATTAGGTACTCGTATAAGTCACCAGATTTGTGGGTTATTAAAAGCTTTGAAAATTATTCAATATTAACAAGGATTAATACTGTTCTTGAGTTTACTAGTAGCACTGTCGAGAGGGTCTTTTTTTTTAAATTGATAAACACTAAATGTGTTTATCAATTTAAAAAAAAAACCCTCTCGACAGTACGAGTAGTAAACTTAAGAACATTATTAACATGAATATGACTGTCAGTTCGATCCAACATCAGATTAAGGATTAATACTATTTATTTTATTACTTAATCGGCGTACTTATTCGCAGTAACTTGCTTTCGAGATTAATTTTTTTTATTCAATCTAACGGCATGATATATTCTGATTACCCTTTGAATTCTTCTCGCGAAACTTCCCGCCACCGATATCCCGCGTATATGCAGATACACCCCCATCTCTCTCACCCCGTGCGCATCTCCATCTCCGAGACACAACTTCCACACCAAAGACTCGCTCGCGCCACCTCCTCGGAATCTCCAAACAGCCACACTCCCTCTCCTCGCCAAACACGCGCGATAGAGTACAGGAGTCGAGGCGCATTCACCCGCGGCCCACACACGCTCTCGGCAGCAGCGTATGTGATCGGAAATAAGAATCCGTCGGTCCGAGAGAGCTCCTCAATTAGGGGCCCCTATGGCTCGTCCGACCTTTCTTTCGCCGCCGCACCGCCCATATCCTTGGGAGGAAGGAAGCCCGCACATGTGCCGTGGGCGTGAATATTTGCCTAAGTGATTGCCTCTCGCTCTTGCTTGCCTCCTTTAAGATGCGCGAAGTGACGCCTGCAGCGGCTCCGCAACTTTGTACTTCAATTCGCGAAAGTCCCGCGCGCGCGTGTGTACCTTTCGCGCAAGTTGCCTCGTATAACGCTGTTCGGGAGGTCCGCGTGTGCGTGCGCTTCGCCTCTCGTTCCATGGGGTTCTCTTATATGCGCATCCGTCGGTCGAGCGAAATAAAGAGAGTGGTGGAGGGTGGATGGGTGGGGGCTGGGACGTGTTAAACTAACATTTAATTTGTAAGGGCTGAGAGAGTTGGGTGGTGTAGTGATAGCGGTTTTATGTGACTTTTAGATGACTGTTTTTAGAAAAATATTGTTGACTCGTTTAATATTGAAAGCTCAGAAAATAGATAAGATAAAGTACGTAAGCAGTACTGCTTACGTGCACGTGCATTTAAATTTAGTTAATCGTAATTAAATTTTTCTTTGTTTAAACAATTTACGATTGTATAACATTTTGACAGTAAATTGGTTAAAAAGACATATGAATGTCGCTGCAAACAGTGGATAACTAGCATAATTTTACAAATCTTGAAAATAAATTTAAATGATGAAGAATTCGGTTAGAATTCAAAATAGAAAATATTTTGGAACTATAATTTGTAAAGAATTATATATTTATTGTAATAATCTTGTACCAACAACAAACCATTAGATTATCTTTAACGCGACATTTCGAATATAAAAAAATTTTAACAATCTAAAAAATAACAATAGCCTCAATTAAATTCCTTAATTTTTCCCTCTTAATTACATGCAATAACCAGCGCACCCAAAAACCCCCGGGCCGGCCAATAAATCAGCCCGAATATCGCGGATCAAATTAAAACCTCGTCCTATCAGTAATAAGACTCGCTTTATCGCCGCGCTCCGCCTCTCCTAAAGCAAGAAGCCGAAAGAAAGAAAGAAAGGAAAGGAGAAAAAAGAAACGCGCTGGATAGATCAAGATGCAGGAAATCCGTAAGTCCTCGAGCGAGCACAACGGCCCCGTGTATAAATCATGGACGTTTCAGCGTGCGGCGCTGGGGCAAGAAAGAGAGAGCGAGAGTGAATGAAGCGACGGGCCGCACCGTCGAGGGAGACTCGCTGCTGCTTCGCTCGGCAAATAGTATATATATACGCACACGAGAAGGGGCCATGCGGGGTGTAAGAAGATGAGATAGAGGCTCGGCGTTTTTAGAGGGGAGGTGGGGGGCAGAGATTAGGGGTGCTCGGTATGAGTCAATCGCGTGTTGCGCCTTTTTTGTCCGATCGCGAGGGAGAGATGGGGGTGGGGAGCTGGAGGTGAAGATTTAGAAGGTTAGAATGGAGTGTTGGCTTTTTAGAAAGTGGGTGTATTTTGCGAGGACGATATGGGTATCGCTGGATACGGAGAGTGTTGGTCCTTCTTGGGAAAGGGAAAAGCTTGTTTTCTTTATTTTGTACAGATTTTATGGTTTATAAAGTAAAGTATTGAGAGATGCTCATATTAAAATGTTTAAGATTGTTTTTTATTGTCTACTGGTTACTTGAGACGTACCTTTGTTTTAAAAAAAAGACGTATATTATTGTATATCTTGGAATTGAGAATATAAATGAAGTGGCATATACTATATATGTAAGCCGGTGTAAGCCATAAAACAGGTTGAACCTCGTCTGCTTTATGATAACAGTACTTTATACCACTCTAACCTCAAAATCACAACTTTGGTATGATTTTTCGGCGCTCGTGGTATAAAATACCGTTCGAAACGAGTGCGGAAGTTGATTATTTACTTCATGTGACTTTTCGCACTCGCTTCGCTCGTGCGAAAAACATCGCATGAAGTAAATCATCACCTTCCGCACCAGTGTCGAAATGTACTATTAACCTTACATTGCACCTCTTACACCGGAAAGTTGCGATATTTTGCATTTAAATATAAAAATATCAATAATTTTTAGCAAATAAGAGCATTTAAAAACTAATCATTTTTTCCAAGATCCATAAAGCTAATTATATTATTATAACAAAATATTTCTTACCCTATACTTACATAAAGAACCCCTCGCATCCCTACAACCAGACGAATTCCATAATAGTATCGAAAGAATAGACGAATAGCCGATCTCTAGCCATATACTCCAATCCTCCCTCCTGAAAAAAACACACAAATAAGCGGAAAGATAACGTGGCGAATCTCGTGCGCAAGAACGAGAGAGATCTCTGGCGGAGAAAAAGGCGAAAGGCGGCGAAGAAGGAAGCGCCACCGCCACACCGCCGACGAAGGCAAGATCAGTACATTACAGATAAAGCGCGGGCGGTAGGCGACCCTCTCTCTCTCTCGCACCCCTCCACCCCCGTACCGGACTTTTTTAAGTCATAAATCCTTACGGTCGAGAAGTGTTTGCCGAACTGGTTCCTTCCTTCCTAACTCAATTGCTCGCCGCCGTCGAGTGATCTACGGCCCGCGGGGCCCCGACCTTCTCAGCCCCCCTTTCCCCGCATGCTTAAAATCACGCGAGCTCGCCCAAGTCCTCCTGCCCCGGATTTTTATATTCCGATCGTCTGAGAGAGAGGGGGGGGGGGGGGGAGAAAGAAATCGCGAGCTGTCGGTACGATAAAAAATGGCCCGAGGCTCGAAAGAATGGTTTTTCGGGGCGATGTATTGTTATGTAGTTTCGGGCTTTTCGACTGTGCAGTGGTACGGAGAAATGGGGCGTCGGAATGTAGTTCTGAGATTTTGCGAAAATGTGGGTTGCGGAGGATGGTGTATACTTTTATTTTGCAGAAAATATAAGGCGTTGTATTAGGTTACTTTATATAGTATGGTTACTTTATAAGTTATGGTTTTTACCTTATATATACATACATCACAATCTTTTTATCATTAAAAAATTGTTTGTCCACGTGCATTTATTTGTTCACGGAGAGAAATTTTGTAGTGAAAATTACAAATATTCGAGACAAAATTACAAGTTTCTATGGTAATGGATGTAAAACTTTTTACCAAAGTGCCTTGGTAAAATTTTTTTAGTTAATTTAAATTAAAAAATTTAACTTTTTTTATCCATATTGACGGATATATAGTATTTTAATATAGAAATAGAAACAGAAACAAGGATGAAAAAACATTAAACTGAAAAAGAATTTTTACGGAAGCGGGATTCGATCCGACGATCTTTGGGTTGAGAGTCCGACGTTCTACCGACTGCGCCATGGAAGCTGTTACCAACAGTCATTTGAATCGCCGTTATTACTTACTGAAAATATGTGTATTGTTTTCATTTTAACGTCGCGCACGCCTCTAGTATCAATCTTCTGAAACACAATAATGCGCAGTGCGCATGCGCGAGTCACAAATACCAGGTTATTTGGTAAAATTTATCAGTTTTCTTAGTAAAAATTCTTAGGTTACCTTGTAAAAATGACTAGACCTCAATTTTTACCAGTGTGTCTGGTAATTTTTATTCAGATAATTTGGTTTTTTTTTTAAGTGGTTATGGTAGTTTTTCCTGGGAAACTTATAAATTGTATTAGAAACCTGGGAATATCACGGCTTTTGACAGTCTATCCATGCGCTACCAAGGCACCTTGGTAATTTTTACTCTAAAATTTCTCTCCGTGTTCATATATTGAGTGTGCCAAAATAATTGTAGCTCGATGAAATCGTAGTCAAACTAACTAAATTCTCTTTTAAGAAATACGTCATACAATTATTTTTCAGTTTTGTATTAAAAATCAACACATGATTAATTAGAAATAAAAAACTTAGGTATGGAAAATCTGAGAGTTCAACGAAGGATCTTTCTAAAAGTAAATGGATTATTTGCAATCAATATGGTATACAATAAATCTTAATATTAAAAAATTTTTCCCCTTCAATCAATCATGATTTGAGTTTCTAATATTTATTTTGAAGCTTATTTTCTGCCATTATAATAATACTCCCAAGCATGTCCAGACGTTGCTTACAAATATCATGACCCTCCGATAAAACAAAATAATCGTCCGAGCGTGCCCACCGACACTCGGCATTCCCCAACGGAACGCGCCAAAACCGCGCGAGGGCACGCTACATTCGAAAAACAATGGCAAAATAATCCCTACCCACTACTACCGCCTATATATATATGTACGCTTTCACCTCCTCTTTCTCTCTCGCTCTCACTCTTGCGGCGCGTAGCCGCCCACCCCCTGAAGGGGGCAATATTCCGCGAAGTTCTCAAGTTAAATACATTACGCGGCGCGCGGGGCGCATTGTCGTGGGGAATATTGTGTCCTTTTATCTCGGGCCGTCGCCGTCGCGGTTCGCGCGCGGCTTAAAATAAAGGAGCTAAATAAAGTAAACAAGAGAAAAAAAGCGGGAAGGAAGACGAGGGAGGGTGAGGGAGAGAGAGCGTAGAATCGTTTCAGGAGTTTCTGTCTTTTTGGAGGGGCCGAGGGTCACGCGTTTCTTGTGGGAGAGAGCGAGGCAGTAAAGAGGATTTCCCGATCATTAAATCGTTTTGATGCGCTGCGCTGTGTCCAGGCAGGCGGCGATTTTCGGGAGGATTGGGGAGGTGGAGGCGTCGCTTGAATGAGTCGGAAGAGTGTGCGAATGTGGCACCTTTTGAAGGGAGCTCGGTTTTGTTGTACGGAGATTAGGTGTTTTTTAGGGGGTGTGAGGGGTGGAATTTGTGTACCTTTCTGGTAAGCTTGTTTTTGCGTGGAAGATGAAGAGGAAAGAAGATTAGGTGGAACGTTACATGTTGTAATAAAGATTCTTAGTGTATTGAAAAGTATATGTACATAAATCAAAGGTTGTATTTATTATGTAGAAACGCAGTGATTTAATAACATTTTATTAATTGTGAACTTGATAAAATAGATTTTTTGTTTTGATCTTCTGCAAAGAAAGTAAATCAGTTCTGATGAATATAGAAAGTTTTTTTACTCGCAGCAGTGGAACAATATATTAGAAACTGTAACTACCCGGGAAAAAATGATCCATATACGGCCATATACATCCATACACGGAGAGAAATTTTGTAGTGAAAATTACAAATATTCGAGGCAAAATTACCAGTTTCTATGGTAATGGATGGACAGACTGACAATTTCAAACTTTTTACCAAAGTGCCTTGGTAAAATTTTTTTTTAGTTAATTTAAATTAAAAAAATTAACTTTTTTAATCTATATTAATGGATATATAGTATTTTAATATAGAAATAGAAACAGAAACAAGGATGAAAAAACATTAAACTGAAAAAAAATTTTTACGGAAGCGGGATTCGATCCGACGATCTTTGGGTTGAGAGTCCGACGTTCTACCGACTGCGCCACGGAAGCTGTTACCAACAGTCATTTGAATCGCCGTTATTACTTACTGAAAATATGTGTATTGTTTTCATTTTAACGTCGCGCACGCCTCTAGTATCAATCTTCTGAAACACAATAATGCGCAGTGCGCATGCGCGAATACACAAATACCAGGTTATTTGGCAAAATTTATCAGTTTTCTTAGTAAAAATTCTTAGGTTACCCTGTAAAAATGACTAGATCTCAATTTTTACCAGTGTGTCTGGTAATTTTTATTCCGATAATTTGGTATTTTTTTTAAGTGGTTATGGTAGTTTTTCCTGGGAAACTTATAAATTGTATTAGAAACCTGGGAATATCACGGCTTTTGACAGTCTATCCATGCACCACCAAGGCACCTTGGTAATTTTTACTCTAAAATTTCTCTCCGTGTATATAAAAATCTTGCATGGGGATATATGAGCATACGTGATTATATATGATCATATATCGATTTCGTCTCTATATAAACATATATACTTGTATATTAGAAAATATAGTCATATATGAATATATATGATGATATATGGACTTATATGATAAAATCGATATACATTCATGTACGTCCATGTACGGTCGTATACGGTTTTATATATTTGTATATAATGATATATGTTCATATATGGACGAATATGGACACGTATAAAGATGACTTACAAAAGTATTATATATATCCATATATGATCATATATAGTCATGTATGACTATACTTGCTTATATACAACCATGTGTTTTTATACACGGAGAAAAATAACATAGGAAAAATTGCCATATTTGATTGTAAGTCGAGGACAGACTGAAATCCTCCACAAAATTGCCATAATTTATGGTAAAAATTGCCATAAATTTATAGTAATTTTTACAATGTAGGAAAAATTGCCATAAATTTATGGCAATTTTTACCATAAATTATGGCAATTTTGTGGAGGATTTCAGTCTGTCCTCGACTTACAATCAAATATGGTAATTTTTCCTATGTTATTTTTCTCCGTGTATAGAGACAAAATCCATATATGATCAAATATGGTTATATATAATTACGTATGATCATATATGTCCATGCAGATTTTTATATATGAGTATATATGGCCATACATGGATCATTTTTTGCCGGGTACTTATAAACATTTAACAACGTAATATTATATTATTGGTAGTCCAAAGTAACACACAAAATAATGAGCACTCCATAAACTCCCTAAAATAAATTCTAACAATCGATCTCTGTGAATATGAGCTCGATCATTCAAAACCTCTTAGAGTTGTCAGTGGAACTTGATTACACACGTACGTCCATCCATACGTACATCGTCAAAAATTCCCAAACGGGGTTTTTAACGAACCAGAACATATTTTGGCACTATAAAATGTTGGTTTTTTAGATGATACATTTTTCACCATGGTGAAACTATAAGGCTCTTCCGAGTAACGATTGGGCCTAAAAAGCATTCTATTGTTTTATCGTTCACACAATCCCAAAATACCTGGTAATAAACAATTATTATAACTAATTATATTATCAAAACTGCACGTTCACAAAAATCCAGCACCTCTCCAACCCCAGGCCCCCATTGTCTCGCTCACCAAGGCATCTCCCGCTTCATTATCCGTAAAATTTGCGATTCGAGCATCGTCTGCGAAAGGCCACAACCACCAGCACCATCTCCTACAACGGTGCACTTGCAATGTCCGACGAGCGTTTCCCCTCCCTCGAAAAAGGAGCATAAAGAGCCCGCAAAAAAGCAATATAAGAACCGGCGGAGAGCCGTGTGCGCGCACCTAGCTCCCCTTCCCTCTCTTGCATTGCGCGCACGTATGTGCAGCAGGCGCGCGCTCAACCCCTCCCGACCGGCAGGAGAGAGAGAGAGAGAGAGGTAGAAGAAGACGAGAAGAGGAGAGAATATCGAGGTCAGTGCGTTTTTCCCCGCCAAGGGCTGCTGTTGCTGCTGCCTGCGCGTGGGGGTGGTAGCAGCTGCCTCTCTCTCTCTCTATCTCGCCGACGAGACGATTGGGCTCGGCGCGCACCGCCCCGAAAGCCGTGCGTGGGCGGCGGATACCGCCTCCACGTCTTTTTTCTCCTCTTTCCCTCCCTCTCCCTCTCTCTGCGCCTCCTCTCCCTTTTTCGTTTTGCACTTTCCGCGCGCTCTGGGTTTTTTCGTTCTCCGGGCTTTTACCTCCTCTCTCTCTCTCCTTATTTTTTCGCCTATTTTTACCCGGGAGTAGGTACGCGCGAGGTCGGGATTCGCGCAGCCGCCCTGATCTTCGACAGCGTTGGTGGAAGGTCCCTCTCTCTCTCTCTCTCTCTCTGTATGCAGCGCGGGCGGTGGTAGCGTTCTCCTTTTTTTCCACGCGCGCGCGCGCGCATGCAGAGAAACGGTAATGCGTTCCACCTTGATTTCGCCCCCTTCTCTCCGGCTTCCTTTTCCTCTGCCGTGAAAGGAGCGCCTCTCCGGAATGATCCTTTCGCGAGCGGAGGCTGCTGCACTGCTCGTTTTTTTCCGATGGCGAAGAGAGGAGAGAGAGAGAGAGAGAGAGAAAGCGGAGGTCTTTGAGGCGAGTGCACGCGTACACGGCGCTTTTCCGAAAGGTACGCGCGCGCTTCGATGATCGTTTATTATTTAGAGTGCTTTTGCCTTTTAGTTCGGGCTGGTGATTGATGTGGAAATAGCCGTAAATGAGTTTGGAGTTTAAGGATTTTGCGGAGAGACCCCTCAATGAGCAGTCCATAATTATAATATTTTAATTGATTCATGAGGGATTATGTATGCTTTAAAGAGTTTGCTTTACTTGGATGAAGTATTAAATAAAAGGCGAATATATTTTATTTTCCGATAAATCAATAGTTATATTGACTGCTGCATCATATAATTAATGAGTTGAAGGTACTTCAAAGTTCAATACAAAAAACGTAAAAATGCGATTCGCATAATACACGCCGTATAATGATTTATTCCATTATTTTAAAGTCTATTCAGAATTAATTATCGCAAAAATAAATTAGTATTGTGATAGCCCAGAAAGCGTTATGCAACTAAAACAGCTATAGCAAAAATTACAGTGATATCAGTGTAATTATAGGCACGACCGCTACTTGGAAGAGCCTTATAATTTCACCAGAGCGAAAATTGTCGGAATACAAATACTGAAAATTTAACGTGTAATAGTCGTGTAATAGTGCATTTCGACACTGGTGCACTCGTTTCGAACGGTATTTTATACCACGAGCGCCGAAAAATCATACCAAAGTTGTGATTTTGAGGTTAGAGTGGTATAAAAACCATTTTCCACTCATAGTGAGTGCGTTTTCTGAGATGTATGTATGTCTGTACGTCCGTATGTAATCAAGTTACCTGATTCTCTCAATGAATTTCCGATCGATTTCATCAGAATTGTGAGCAAATGCTCCTTTAATTGTACCTACCCGGTGGTCCTCTTCTGAGAAAGATCGATGAAAAAGTTTAGGAATACGAGCACAAAGAAAAATTTCAAAAAATCGTTTTTTTAGCATAATGTCTATAAAAATTAATTTTAAGTTAATATTTATACATCTATCTGCTAAAACTAATTAAAAGACACCTTTTTTCTGTTGGACATTTTTTGCTACGAGCAATATTTACCAATACAACTGAAAAACAGCTAAAAAGGTAAAAAATGGACGATTTTCGGCTATAACTTGACAGGATTTAACTTTGGAACAATGTGTTAAATGTAAAAGTTGTAGATTATAATAAAATAAAACTTTTTTCCATTTAACATTTTTATGTACAATCAATTCCTGATGAGTTAGACCTATAAAAACGATTTTGAAATGCCTAAATACACCTGAAATAGTCGATTTTCGCTTATTATTCAAGGATGTGACTTTACACAAAAATGCAAGATTTTCTTTAGAAGTGCGGTTGTGTCTATAATGTAAAAACGAAGTTTTTACATACACAGGGGGGCTTGGAGTGCGACAGCGCGCAGGGGGGCGCGGCCCCCCTAGTTTTTGTAATCGAATCTCTATCATTTTTACTGGACTCTCATTGTAATTTTTATTAACCGCTTCAGTTGGCGCATGTTTACCGAACTATCGCGGTAATTTTCATTAGAAAATTCTGTCTATCTACATCAACAATAATTTTTTACGAAGACAAGAGTCTTATTTTCTTCACTTATTTTCCTATTCATAAATCCCAATACAAGGATACATGTCGAGACACGTTCGCAGATCTGAGAACCCACGCACGCGAGCCCCTAAAATTAATCTCAAAGGGCCGCATCCAGCGTCCCTATAACGCAAATGTCGTTACACCGTCGATACACCAAAAGGGTCGAACGTCCGCCTCACCCTTTCTCTCCTTCTTTCCAGATCTAATTAGCCAAGAAGACCTTGCCCTCTCCCTCGCTCTCTTGCTTGGCTCCGTCGTAATGCACCTTTAATCCCGGTCGGAGGAGGACACCAGGCGCAAGAGAGAGAGAGAGAGAGAGAGAGAGAAGATGCGATGGTGCTTCTCCGAGGGCTCGGCAAGTTGGCCGCGTGTATATACCTCTAATGATTCCCAAGGGCGTGCGAAATACCGGATTAATCGACGTCAGCCTGGCTAAAACCGTCAGACGTAGTTGCGCGAGGCTCTCTCTCTGCGTTATGCACGCCGCAAGGAGCACCGCACGTTGGACGCGGTGGAGACGGTCGCGCGCAGATGCGTTTATTGCGTGCGGAGAGTTGAGGAGGTAGGCGGAGGATGAAATTCGCGGGGAATTGATTGGTTGAGAGGTAGATGTCGAGGGTTTGCGTTTGTTGGATATATCATCTTTACTTTAAATTTATGGATTGGAATATGTTGTTTATTGCAATAATCGAGATATGGTATAATTGAATATTTATAAAACTATCTCGTAAGTTAAAGAAGTTAGTATTGTTCATTTAGTATGCATACTTTCTAAATTTGTTTTCAGTGTAAAATCGGGCACTGATCTGTAATAGTGAATATAGACTATTTTTGTAGCATATTATGCACTTTAAAAGTACTGAAATTGGATTTTTAATAAAAAATTTGTGTATACACACTAAGAAATAGTGTTGTGTAACAGTGCCCGGCTTTGTACTAAAAAAATTTAGAGAATATTCATATAAGGAAGTAGAATGAATCAAGTATCGTCAGACGTGACTTAACTGTTTTACAACCTTGTTATATTTGCTGAAAATTATTTACTTGACATATTTAAACACTGATTAATAATTAAAAGCAAATGACGTATATTGCGGTTAAATTTTTATTTTACAACGTAAAATGTAATTTCAAGAGTTAATCAGATAAAAATACGCGAGTCTACGAAAGAAATAAAATTCCAAAGTATTAACACCTTGAAAAGTCTTAAATACAAGCCAATAAAAAGCCGTGAGAACGCCAGATGATCGTAAAATAATTATTACAGCTGTAAAAGCCGAGAGAGAGAGAGAGAGAAAGAAAGTGCTGGAAACTCTGTACTCGTCAATTAGCAGATTACACGCGGCTCCTACAATTAAATTTCTTCTTTTTTATCGCCCTCGCGAAATTTATCGCTCGCACCAACTTACGCGCTAACACAATTCGTTTCGAATTAATACTTTAGAAAAATATGCGAATAAATCTGGCCCAACGCGCGCCAAGTTAAAGTGTACATACACATTTATATATGAGTATCTCTCCACGGACGACGACGCTTTGCGCAAAGTGAATATACAACAAGTGAAAAATTAAGGGTCGCCGCGAGCGATAAATTTCGCGGCCGTCCACTCAAATATTTTCCGTCCTATAGACACTCAAGAGACCGAGGTTTTTTCCTCCTGACCCTTGCCCGTACCCCCGGCGGATACACGGGCTTCCCCTAATACTTGCATATTCACAAATCATTTGCGGCTCTTACGCAAGAATTCCGCTTTCACGGTCCTCGCTCGCTTTCCCTTCGGTCATCCGCGTTTATAAATTCAGTGTTTTCACACTAGATTCGTATTTTAGAATATATTATCATAAAATATCTTTTTCCAAAATGTGTACATGCTAAAAAGAGTAGTATTCATAAATAAAAAAATATTTTTAAAATAGAAAATAGTGATGAAGAAAATATTAATATATTAAATAGAAGTCGACTATATGAAGTTTTCATAAAAAGAAAAACAGGTATTTGATTTTCTTTTGTAAAGAAAATTACAAATTTTTAGAAGAAAGAAGAGATCTATTTCCGAAATATTGCTCGTCCACAAAAACTTTTTGTATTCAATGATACTTTTACTGACATAATTAACCGAACTTTCTTTAAAATCTTCTTTTTTTGTTTTAGTTACAATGATTTTACAAATGTTTAAAAATGTTTAAAAAAGACAATATTATTTTATTTATATTATACTACAATTATAGAACAAATAAAGAAGAATTGATAATTCTCTTTCCATTCATAAATTATTTTTCCTGTAAAAGTACTAAATTCTATAACATCACAGTTTGAAAAATTGTATAACGGATAGCATATAACTTGTAACAGTAAAAATAAATCATATAATCTTAATAATTTTTATTTTCCTGAAACTAGTCTATTTAGTTTAAATAAATTATTAATTTTAATATATCATTAATGCATTGCTTTTTATTTATTCAAAACAACGTGTGATACATGTCAAACGCAAATTCGTTATTTACTTTTTATTTCTACAACCATCTTATCAATATTCCACCTCTCAAAGTATCATTCTCCGCTGCGAAAGATAGATAAAATTCAATCTCCCCGACCCCATATATCCTACCACGCAACCACAATGCATAATCTACAGGCGAACGTGATGGATTTTTGTCGGGGCGGACAAAAAGTCCCCGGTCTTTTCGCTCGAAAATGACAGATTTTACTCGAGAACAAGAAATTCACCCCCACGTCTTTCAGTCTCCCAGGCAGCCTCCATCCTTCCCTTCCGCGCCTCGAAGGGAAACGAAGTTGCCTCCCGGGCAAACTGGACGCTAACTCTATGCATATCGATGCATTAGAGAAATCTATATTTTATGTATCCTGACGGGATACAGCGCCGTGGCGGCGGCGGCGGATGACCCAAAGCGTCCGTTCCGTCCCGTGGGGACGACGCGCGGACCTTCGATAAAGACCGGAGGCGTTCCGCGCAAATTTTTCTTCCCAAGCCCGCGGACGCGTCACGTATGGGTTTAATACATATTTCTCTTCTCCAATTTTACGCGTGACACATTGGCCGTCATTCTTATGTAAATTTATCGAGGGAGAGTTTCGTTTCAGCTCGACGACGTAATTTTGAATATATTATTCGTCGATGATTATAGTGTTACTTAAATGATATATTCATTTCTATATATGTATTCTGAAAGTGAAAGTTTTAATTAACAAATATATATTTTTTCAATTTACCACGTTAGATAAAATAATTTTAAATTATATTTTAAATAGTAAAGTTATAATTTTTTTCTTATATATTAATACAAACTTAACTTTATTATATACCTACAGTATAGTTTTTTAATGCACCAAAAACTTGCCACTTGCGAAAGTGGCTTCTCGATAAATGTATAGGAAGAGAAGAAAGCACCGAATACGCGTATCATATTTTCTATATTGTCATCGTTCTCCTTCATTTAAGTTGCTTCTGGCCAGCTTTCAAAAAGCCAGAGAGCAGCGCTCGACTCTCATTCTGCTTTATTTTATTTCAATGCCTCTTAATGTATCGTTCGAGCGAAATAATCTATATACTATACTGCAGTGGCGTAAGAAAGGCTTTGGAAGCAAAAATCTTTTTCAGTTACCACAAAGAGAAGCATAAATGAGTTCGCGAACTTCTCCGTCGCTGTATGAAAACAATTTTCCAACTACTTATACGTATGCTGAATTATTTATAAGCGTGTATGATTAAAAATACCTCTTAATCATTATTATTGCATTAAATTGAATTATTTATAATATCTATAATGTTGATTATTATAGTTTTACTATTTATACACACTCAGAAAACGATCTTCCTGTATCAACGAGAATCTGACTGTCGGGAGACGATTTCAGCTAAAAATAGGGCCAAGAGGATATCTTCCTATGGAAGGAGGAATTATCTTTCAACAGGAAGTCATCTTCCTGTAGCGGGAAGATGATTTTTCGCGCAGGAGGAATCCTTTTTTGTCGTACGAAGATTTTCTGGGGAGGAATTTTATTTCAAGGCAGGAGGATCGTTTTTCTGCTTGAATATATCAAAAGTTATTTTCGTCTTTGAGAAATAACAATATACAAAAGTACAATCAAGTAATTTCAATTCATAATAATTTCCATTAAATCCTCGTTCTTTCCAGAAAAAAAAGAAGTTACGAATGCAAATGAAAATTAGCGGGGAAAAATAGACTGTCGCAGCACTTTGCATGACAAATATCGAGAATTGCGACTGTTCTGTCGTGTGCGCGCGCTCGCAGGCACAGATGAAATTCATTTGTTTTTACGTCCAGCGAAGCCTGAATTAAAAAGGAGAGGCGAAGACAATGAAGCCTCTTCTCCTTGCATTAGAGGGAACCGCGGCGGGAATTCGTTGAAACGGGAAATCCCGAAGAAAAAGCGGACGATGGGTTCATTAGGTATTGTAATCGGCACTGGTTCCGCCGCTAATGAAGATAATGATATTAAGGTTTTTGGTTGGGGGAAGGAATTGCGCGCGACCAAAGGGACAAAGAGGCGAGAGGAGACTCGGAGAAAAGCTTTCGCGTGTTTATACTTGAAAAAAAAATCTGAGAGGCTTATTTGTATATTCAATGACATTCTTAAGATTTTTTCCTTGCTTACTTCAACGTAACCGTGGACCGTTATTGTGAAGAACTATTTATAAAATTATAATTTTAATCAAGAAAATTCCTCATAATAATACTACTAGATTTAGTAACGCGTTTTTAATTGTCTACATCATTTTTACCATTTAATAATTCACAATATGAAAATATCAAAACTCCAATTGATTATAAGTATTTTGACTTTTTAAGTATTCTATATTTCAGTAAAAAGTATGATAACATACACGGTCATCTAATAAACTCTCTACCTCTCATCATTTTCACTACCCAAAAAAATGTCAGCAAACAAACTCGCCACAACAGACCGAAATTCCTTACCTCAGCCGACGACGTTCCTCAATAAGGACACGGGCCTTAAAGCCCGGACGCTCGTGTCCGGCGGTGACATTTTCGTCGGTATTCTGCTCTAAACGACAAAGCGTTAATTGAAACCTCGATATTACGGAACAGTCGCCTTGCGCGCGCGCGCGTGCGCTTTTGGGCCGCCCTCTTGTGTATCTTGGAAAGTAAACAAGACGCTGGTCACACGGCAAATAACGCGTAAATAAAATATATGGAATACTCTATAGTTTCCCTACCCTCTCCGCCTCCACCCCCTACGGCTCCTCTGTGCCGACGTAGCCGCCTTTCTTCCGGCTAAAATGACCTTAATACTCTCTGAAAGTTTTAGTCATTATAGTAATATACGGTGGTGCGCGCGCTCGCGTGCGAGGCTTATAATAATTATCGGCAATTAAGATTTCCCATGTAAAATTCAATATGGGCATAAGTTTTAGAATCGAATAAGAAAGTTGTTGTTGGTGCGCATAATGTTGAAGAAGTGACGTTAAATGATTAATGTTAATCATTTTGATGAATTTTTAATTTATCATTTTTAAACTTTTCTTAATGAACCTTTTTTATGGATGATACTTTAGTAATTACAAAGAAAAAATGACATCATTAATTTTTAGATTTATAGATTCTAAATTATCAAAGAGAACCTAAACGAGTGTAGCGCAACTAAAACTATATTTTAGAGTTTGATCCTTCGTATCTATATACTTTGAAGCTCAGACCTATATAGTATAATAGTTACCCACAATTTGTGATTATCTCGAAGGCTTATGAGTATTACACATAATCATTTTTTATCGATCCGATACATATTGAACAATACAAAGTAATTGAGAACGATGTAATTTTTCTACCTAATACCATAGTCTGACCGTTTCCGGAGACTAACTACTTCCTCAATATTTTCTAAAATCAATAACCCTATTAATCTATACTCTCTACCATATCTCCCAGCCACTCGAAACCCTCAAAAACGTACTCGACATCATTTTCGATCATCAATTTATCTTGCTGCCGGTAAACAACCTTTCAAAACAATGCATTTCATCACAACGAACCCACGCTCCAATCATCTGCCCCAATTTCCAGCACGCTCGCAGCCCTCTATCTTTTCTCTCCTCTCCCACGTCGATTTATTTTATCATATCAGAAAAGGACGCCAAACTCTCTTTCTCTCTCTCTCTCTCTCTCTCTCTCTTCCGAACAAGTATTCGCAACCGCTTCTATATACATATACATATAATATATACACGACCGCACGTCGCCCGTATCGGTCACGTACGCTTGGGTCTCTCTCTCTCTCTCTTTTTCCTCTCTGTCAGAAGAGACGCGAAAGACTACAGTCTCCGGCGTGTGCTCGGCCATACATCACACCGACGGACGTATAATGCGATACACAAGCTCTTCTTCTTTCTCCCTCTCTCGCTCTCTCTTTCCACCCTCTCGCGCGACCCCCGTATTTCGCGAGTCGAATGTGTGTATATATATATATATATATTCCGAGCGGCCGGCCGGCAACGACTGTAAATGCATGTGACTACCGCTGGAACTGACGCTGCCGCTGCTGCTACCGTCGTGCTCTCACTCGGAAAAGGAGAGAGAGAGAGAGAGAGAGAGACAGGCAGGCAGCAGCAGCAGTAGTAGCAACGGTAGCGAGGCCGTGGCAGAAGTGTCGCTAACTATTTTACGTAACTTTGCCGACAGTTTGGCCCGCGTTGACCACGTACGTCCGGCCCGAGCGCGCGCACACGCTTTCTCTCTCTCTCTCTCTCTCTCTCTCTCTCTCTCTCTCTCTCTCTCTCTCAGTCTCATGGGATGGAGAGAGGCAAGGGTGTAGCGAGGTGGTAGTAGTTTCGAGCTTGCGCGAGCGAGCGAGCGAGCGCGTCCCAAGATATGCATACGTGACAGACGGAACGGAGGTGGAGGAGGCGGTGGCCCCTTTTCGTGAAAGAGAGAGAGAGGAGTTAGGTTAGAATACGAGGTTTAGAGGCGGGAGAGAGAGAGGGAGAGAAGTTTCTGTTTCATTCGTTTATATGCGAGAGCGAGAGAAGGCCGTGCGCGTTGCCGTATTTTCACGCCAATCTAACGCGCGATGTGTTTTCTCTCTCGCTCTCTCTCTGTCGTCTCGGATGGCAGAGAGGAGAAGAGGCGCGAAGCGACGGCAGCCCTGGGTTTTCGAAATTGGAATGAGAATATTCGAGGGAAATGAGAGTAGGAAATTATGGCGAGTGTCGCCAAGGATTTTGTGAAAATTCAGATGCTGATGGTCTCAGCTGTTGTCAAGGTATTCTGGGAAAATTTCGAATTTAATGTCAAAAAGTAGAAATTATATTTTGGATTATTTATGTCGTCTATTTTGCACAAAAGTGATATCAAGTATATGTTAAAATATAACGAGGTAAAAAAAGGATTAAAAATCATAAAAATATTCCAACTATTTTATAGATTCATCTACGTTTTCAACAAATATCACGTCAATATTTTAACCTCATTTCTCTTTTCTGTTTTATATTGAAAATAAACTTTTCCAATTATCCCTTTACGCGAACTTTCGTTTTGATCTTCCCGAAACGATGTTAATGATCATTATACGCATGGAGGGGAGATCTAGAAATATTACCCACGCAAATTTCCGCGAGCAGCAACATATAATAACATTAACAAGGGCTTTGCCCAGGAACTAGCTCCATAATCGAAAATACCTCTACCCTCGGTAAATCAAGTGCCCGTGAAAATTTAGCGAATACCTGAAAGCCGGCTAACACGAGTGTAACAGCAGCTGAAGCAGAAGCAGTAGTAGAGTTGCTGCCCGTATTACTGAAATGCGTAAAATATTTTCTCATCTATTCGGCATTATGCAGGCACTTGCGCGTCAATTTGCTCTTTCGTCGCATTTTAAAATGAATTGTTAATTTTAACTTTGCGGATAGTAGGTGGAAAACAAGCTGCAGCGGCGTATAGAAATACTTTTGTAATTTCGGCATTGTTCTGTTTAATTTTAAGAATGTGTTTTGATTAAAACAATAATTTGTTATTGATAAACTATCTACAACATTTTTTAATATAAAATGGGTATCAAGTCAGAAAACTTGAAGATTTATAAACACTTTTCCGTCTATACATTCTTTTTAGAGAACAATGGTTCGACGTACTTACGCAAAATCTTTATGTAATAGATCTTTTATAGCAACTTTATCACCCCATCTTATCCGGAAAAATCTCTTCTCGAAAAACAAGCCAAATTTACCCTCACCCTCAGCCTCGCCACCTCTTCACAATCACATCATTCGGGCCGACCCACTGCATCTAGCAAATACAAATCCGTAAAGAGCCTCGTGCACACACGAATCGTCGCTCACCCACACTTCTTTCCCAACCTCCCTCTCTCTCTCTTCTAGCCAGTATCCAAACCCACGTACGGCCACTCGGCCAGTTCCCTCTCTCTCTCTTTCTCTCACGACCGAGAGCAGATTTACTGCGCTCTCCTGTAATTATCATCATAAAGTCGACTTTACGAGCAGTAAGGGCCCCTCGTAAAGGAATGCTTCATTTCGTCGGCCACCGCCACCGGCCGGGGAATAGAGGTCGCCTACACCCGGGGTTCATTTCTTCGACGTGCAGCGCGAGTGCTTCAATAACGAGAAGAGATTCGGGGGGAAGTGGGATTCTTCAGCGTGGTGTTTATTACCGCGGAGGTGAGGAAAGAAGAGAGAGAGAGAATCTTCTTGCGCTGTGGCGAGTGTTGCGGGCTTTTTACGCGGTAAGTTGCCGGGGGTTGGTGTATTGGCCGCGGGGTGCGGGATTGAAAGAATGGCGGAGTGCGCAGTGAGTATATTGTTGAGAGTTATGAATAAGTTAGGTTGAGGATTGTGGCGTTGAAATGATATTCATGGTGAGGGCTGTGGTTCGCTATTAAAACGGGCAATCATGAGTTGATTCTCGTTAGAAGGATACAGAGAGATGTAGAATTATTTACAGTTCAGAGATATAATATTTTAGATATGGAGTGGTTAATAGTTTGTTTGAGAAAAATGTATTTCTTCTTATTGAAAGAAATAGTTAATTTTGGAAAAATATTTAGTGAAATTATAGCACCGTTTTTCTGTGTAATATCGTGGAATAATGATGGTGCTAATTTCTGAAGATTATTTTATTTTAAAAACTATTCGAATCGTTAATATATCGTTTGATTGGCTAGTTTATTTGAATTGTCAAGTAACATTATTCAAACTCCACAGTCTTCTCCGAATTCCTCACTTATTTTGATTACATACTCCACCTAACAACAAAATCCCTTGCTTTCGTCATCGAGTTGCCTTCTTACACACACACACACACACACACACACACAC
This sequence comes from Torymus aiolomorphi, assembly GCA_036365515.1. Taxonomy (NCBI): domain Eukaryota; kingdom Metazoa; phylum Arthropoda; class Insecta; order Hymenoptera; family Torymidae; genus Torymus; species Torymus aiolomorphi. The sequence goes on along the minus strand of CM070873.1, from coordinate 240,668,841 downwards.
ACACACACACACACACACACACACACACACACACACACACACACACACACACACACACACACACACACACACACACACACACACACACATTTTCCCACGCTCTTCTCGCGACTCCCCCGTCTCAGCAGTATACACCCGCCGCTAGAGAATCAATTATGAAACTTTTCAAATTTGTCGGCAATATTGAAATTTCTTTTTCCTCCTGCGGCGCAAATGAACCAGTCCATCGTCTCCGTCGTCCTCCGAAGATGCTCGGCAAAGGACGCGCCCGCGCGCGCCTCTCCCGCCCCGTCACCAAAGGAGGAGAGCGAGAGTAGATTGCGCGTCGGGAACTTTTTGTTTTTCGCTCGGCCCATTGTCCGCCCGCTCGCGCGCGCGCGTCCCTTCTCTCATTTCCGCGGGCGTGCGCTAAAGCGAGCCGACGCGCTACTGGCTCTCTCTCTCTCTCTCTCTCTCTCTTATCAGCGTGAAAGGCTTTTGTTCGATTTCGTGCGAGAGCGCCGCCGATGGATATTGCCGACGTGCTGGTGATATAGTCTAGGGATTGAAAAAAAGGAGAGGAGACGAGCACAGCGCGAGTGAAGGCTTGTGTATAGTTAGTAGAATGGAAGTAGAGTTCGTAAAATCTTATTGGATGGGGCGGGTAGGAGCTTTTGGTCGAATATTTTTCGGCATTGGGTTATTCGTATTAATGATAGTTAAATTATGAGAGGTGTGAGGGTAATAAATTGTGGTGTAGGTTTCGTGAGGAGTATAGATGCATTTGGATAAGCTGGTTTGTTGAAATGAGTTGTAAAGTGCGTATCGTGTTTTGGCTGTGTTCGCCGGATTTCGGGAGTAAAATAAATATGTTGATATTTAGTCTCTTATAGAACATTTTGGTATATTATTACTATGCTTATGAAAAGGTATTCGTTACATTTAGCTATAACATAATAAGCTACCTTGCTATGGGTACATTTATAAGAATAAGGAATATCTGTCTCTCTTAATGGAAAAGTGGAGTTGTATCGTTTTTCCAGGATATTGGATGAAAAAAAGTGGAGTTATATGATTTTTACGGGAATTATTCTTAAAAAATGTGGAATTTTGTGGTTTTTCCGGGAGTTATTCTAAAAAAAATGAAGATGCGTGGTTATTCCGGGAAAATGTTAAAAAAATGAAGTTATATAGCGTTTTTCCTTGCGTTGATTCAAGACAACGAGTGCACTTTCGTAATTTCTGTCGCGATTACGTGATAGAGGACTGTTCGAAAATAAGAAATAAGATAATAAAACCTATTTTGAAAAACACGTTACTTGCATAGTTTTTCGGGAAGCCACAGATTCAGTTGTAATTCTATTCTTTATACATATTTATACCAATCTAATGTTATGACTTCAATTTTTATGGAAATGAGAAAAAGTATTGGTTACGAAAACATATTCCATCAAAATGATTACATAAGTCTTTTTTTTTTATTGCGTAATATTGTCTCTTTAATTTAAACATCTTATCTAAAAGCATATTTTGTAAGAAGAAAAACTGTACATCTGAATAAATCGTTAACGAAGCTATTAAATATCTAAGAAAAGGGAACATATCAGTCAATTTTACCTCTTAACCTGGTTTATTAGGAATAATGGAATAAAATTATTATATCGTTTTTATAAGATATAATGTTACGTAATTAAAACAATTTTGAAGGTATTAATAAGCTCTCTTCATAGCGCACATTAATAAAAAATAACATTTTACTCAAGTTATTTCTCATATTGATAATCTTTTTCTATGATAAAGAAAGATTCTTTTTGTTTAGAGTTCTTTGTAGTGAAAAATACGATGTAATTTAAACTGTTTAAATTATTATTTTCATGAGATGTGTTCTAATAGAGAGTGACGGTTTTTCGAAGATAAACCCAATAAATACTGAATTTACGTGAATGTTGTTAATTTAGATTAACTATTACATATAGCATTCTTAAATTTCTTAACACGACATGCAACACGATTTTTGTAGATATCATTAGCTTTAGTAAAAGTTTCATTGCCATATTACAACTAAGTAATTTATTTAGAAAATATACATATTAGGTATATAATTTTATTAACGATTAGTTGCATAAATTCTATAATCCCAATAAACTCAAAGAATCACCCACTAAATACTTTTAATTCTTTCTCCAGACATCCATCGTCTCCACGTCACACTGCATACTCCCTTCCAGCGTTATAATTTCACAAGTCAAACAGAACAGCCGCTCGACATTCTCCTCGTGCACTTTGCAGCTCCCAGCGCGTCGTCCTCTCCCGTCGACGTCCGCACCGCTTGAACAAGGCGACGCTCGACAACGAAAAAAGAGCCGAGGTGGAAACACAGGGAGTCAGATAACAGCGCAGATACGAGGGAGGAAAAATAGAGGAACAGGAGGAGGAAAGCTGAAGGCGAGCAGGTACGTGTATTGCGCGAGCGGCAAAGTTTAAAGGGAGAGCACGCGCGCGCTGCGGTTGAATTGTTCAAGGAAACAATAATAAAAGTTGCATTAATTAAGAGGGCAGCGAGCGCGCTCTCGTTAGAAACGGGGAATTTTCTCGCGCCGCTGCGTAGGCCTTATCGACTTCGCCTTGTTTCTTTCCGTCGTTTTTCGCTCTCTCTCTCTCTCTCTCTCTCTCTCGCGATGTTGTTGGCTTTCGCCCTTTCTGCTGTGTAAAGGCTAATGCTTTTTTTTTTAAGTTAGTACGGTTGGTTGTTATTTTCTCTTTGTCGCAGAGGTATACTGGAAAATACATAAATTAAAAGAATCGCGGAATCAGTTTTGCGTTTGCTGTGCGAATGCCACAGCAGGGCGTTTTATATTATGTAACGGAGTTTAATGAATTATATTGAATTATTTTGTGCGCGATGACGTCGTGCTGAAATATAAACGTATTGAATGAATTTGTTAAGTATAATTAAAAAATTGAGAAATCTGAATTAGGAAGTAGTAGAGTAGTGTATTAATTATCTTTGTTCATTTTTGGATTTGAATCTTTTGTTGCGTGCGATGCACCACTGGAGCAATAGGACATTTCAAATATAAATTAGGTAAAATCCATGAATTTAGCACAATGTGCCTGAAAAATATTGATTGTATATTTACATCATTTACTTTTATTACACGTAGAATAATAATTTATCCTCGTGAATAATCATATTGAACTAAAACATTAACATTACCTTTATATATTCTCAGTAATCACCCGAATTTTCACCATGATTCTAGTGAGTGCAAATAAATAAATAATTTAATAATTTTGAAGTAAATCTCCTTCAACCCCTCTGCACAGACCGGAACCCCACACTCGTCACCCGAAATCCTATACTCACGAAGACATCATCGACCATACATACATCTCTCCCGCTACTGCGCATCTTCCTCTAGTGAACGGCTCATTTTGTCTCCAGTCGCCACTGCGCCGCAACCGCTGCAATTTCGCATCGTCGTCGTTGCTTCGCGTGACCTTAGCGGCGCAGAGCTATTGAAATTCGCGGCGCAATTACGCAACGCGGCTATACAGGAGCGCAAGAGCGTTCGGATCCGGCTAATCCGCTGAATGAGCTCAGCGAACTATGACGCGCCGCGACACACAATGGGAGACTCGCGCGCCAGGACAAAGATCTCGCGCCAATTAACGTCCGACGACGAGCCGAGAGGTTCTCTGTAACACTCGTCTGTATCGCTTTTGCGGTCTTGCGTAGTTGGAGGGAGGTTGGGTATTACGTGTGTCGTCGTATAGTAGTCGTCGCCGCTTCGTGTACCTTTGAGCTGCGGATTTCTATGGGGCTCTGCGGTGCGAAAGGGCGAGAGTGCGAGAATGAGGCGATTTGCCCCGGCGCTGCTGCAGAGTGGATGTGATGAAAGGTGCGGGACCCTGGCTGCGGATTCTTTTTTTTTGGGTCGCCAGTGTGTGGTGGTTTGGGGTGTGCGGTGGAGAAATTAATATTGAGTTGTTAGCAGGTGTCTATGGTGTGTATATCAGGGTGTTATTCATTTTACACGTTCTATCCTCGTATTGTTTTTCGTAACAATATACGGCTTACATTGGATATCGGGTTTCGTCTTTGAAAGGTATTTGTAACATTGAAAAATGAATTTACATTTTATTAAGAAATTTTAATAATAATAATTAGATTCATTGTAAAACGATATTTTGATTTTCACCTTGCAGAGATTCAAAGTAATGATTTTTGTTGAAATTCTTTATGTTCATACATTTGAATCAAAATTTGTATCATCATATTTCGTTACAAGGTAATTTGTTACTTGGACTTATATCATATCAATGAAATCTTAGTTAATTAAAATTAGAATAACGTTTTAAGTGGGTAAAATACGAGCTCGTATAACTTAATTTGTAAAGTATTGAAATTTCCGATAATTTTCTGATTTTCCATCAACAATTTATTACAAAAACCGTGCTTTTATCACAGCAAAGCAGGCACCGTTTAAGGCCAGCTACCCATTAGCGGCTAGTACGTTCGCTCTTCTCTCTCTATCTCTCTCTTCCGGTAACGTCATTCCGAACTTCCTCCCTATACACATACACACACACACGTACACGTAGCTGCATCACACGCTCCCGCGAGAGCGCGCACGGCGCGGTATCATTGATTTTGCTAAGCGCAATATTCGCGCACGTAAGCCCCTCCCACGCGCGGGCAGAACTTGACCGAAACTTCGATGGACGCGCGCGGTCTTAGGTATGCGCGACGATCATTTTGCGGCCACGCGTGCGTACGCACGCACACTTGACCATTAGCGCGACGGCGCGGTGACTTTGCCGAATACTGACCAGCCGAGAGAGCGAGAGAGGGGGAGGGAGAAACTTGGCGAGCGACGCAAATATCGTTAACGTTGCTGGATACAGCAACGCGATAGCGTGGGAGGTGGGCGGAGGTTGTGGCGCGGGAAGAGGGGCGGTAATTTTGCCGACAACAGTTTGGCCAACAAGGACGAAGACGACGATGTGGAGAGAGGTCCGCGATGGCTCGCGTGCTGGACACGACGCCATCTGCTGCTGCCGTCGCCGTGTCCTTGCGCCGGCGATATCGTCTTCGTCTTTGCTGTGTGCCCTGTTACGCTTGTAATTAATATAACGCTGATGCGGCAAAAATTTTAGTGCAGCTTGACGTTGTTGAAGGGCTAGTTATTGCAGGGTACAATCTTTTGATACACATACGTTTAAAAATGTGTGTTCGAAATAAATCAGAGTTAAGCGTGGTTTTAGAATGATTTGTTATTCGGTTCGTAAAAAATGTGTCGATAAATTGTATTCGATTTATGTTAAACAAAATAATGGGTCAAGCTTTATGATTCAAGTTGCATCTCTATATTTACTATAATGAACTGGGAATGAAAATATTTTTACAATCTTCCAAGAACAACGTTATTAGAATATGAAATCATTGAAGTAAATTCAGATATATAGAGTTACTAACTTCCAGTACGTATATACAATTTATTTTTAATTAATATCTGACATGATAAAAGTTTTATCAATTAAAAAAATTCAATATTTTATATCTTAAAGTAACGACTAGCATATGATACTATAAATAAATATATTATGTCAAAATTTTATAAAGTAAAATCTTATAATTTATACAATTTAGATTATTCTTTTACTAATATATTTGTCCCGATTCTAGTAATATTAAAAAAAATATGCATACTTTGTTATAGAGGTAAAATAACATATAAACAATAGTTGAGTTAAAAATTAACACGAAATTTAACACTAACCGACATTTAAGTTATCCAAATCAGTATGCAGTGATTTCTAACTTAACTACCTCTCTCTCTTCTTTTTATTGTACGCCTCTTCGCAGTCGAATTCACCCCCGCTGCCGCCGAGGCACCTCCGAATGCCTTCAATCTTAATTAAAAACAGCGGGGGCGATTAAGCCTACGCGCTCGCCGTCCTTTCATTCGCACGCGCGCAATAAGGTCCGTTCGTCCGTCAGTCCGTCCGATCGGCTGCTGCTCTCGAGCTAATTGCGATTGGCCCGGGACAAAGACGCCGACGACGACGACGGCAGTGGCGGCAGAGAAGGATTAAAAAATATTCGTCGATACGCGGGCGATAAGAGGCGATCGCCGTTCAAGAATGCAGGTTATGCATCAGACGAGGAGAGATGGTGGCAGGAGGAGGTGAAGGAGGAGGTGAAGGGAGAGGAAAATCCAAGTAATTAACAACTTTTTGAAGCCGAGGATAATCTCCGGACGGATTCCCTTCGTTTGCCCGAAAGAGTTTTACCGTCGCTAAGCCGTGACCATTTGCCTGTCGAGGCCCTTCACGTAGTCCTCCTCCTCCTCTTCCTCCGGGAGAGATTTTATCTCTCTCGCGCTCTTTTCCGCGCGTCCTCGAGTTGTCGGGCTTCGTGACTATTCCGTCTCTCTCTCTCTCTCTCTCTCTCTCTCTCTCTCGGCTCGCTGTTTATAATTAAACTTTTTCCTCCTGTTTCCGCTCGTCGTCGACGTCGTCGTTGAGCCTCGGTCTTGTACGTTTGCCGGGTCCTTAGTGATTCTAATTGTCGACAAGCTGCGCGTACGGCGGCCCTTCCGACTTGTACGCCCTCCCCGTTTTTTTTTTTCAATACTGCTTCGTCGTTTTTTCTCTCTCTCTCTTTCTCTCTGCCTCTCTTCGCCGCGGATTTGCTCTCGCGGAGATTAGAGGACTTTTCGCCCAGCGAGAAAAATCGAGGATTCGCCGATGAGAGAGATGGGAAAGCTTGAATCAGTTTTATTTGATGAATATGAAGAATTACTTGATACAATAATTTTAAAAGTAATAGTGAGTGATCTATGTGAAATTGATTATCATATTTTGGTTTTCTGAGAAGAAAATATTAAATACCTCCTGAAAATTCTCACAGCAGTTTCAGGTAAATTGTGCTTTTTTACAAAATCAATGTATAAAGGCCATATTCTATGATGTTGTGTTATAGGAAGAGCTCTAAGAGCACGATTAAAAATACGCTGATGTTAAACGTCCGACAGAATGACAGATACATAGTATATAGTTTCTATAATGTTTTTAGTCTATGGTTAAAGCGTTCCGTTGTTCCATTCTATTCCGCCGTATTTCGTAATCTCATAATTCGTAATATTTGTCTTTGCTATCGTTCTTTATTCTGGTTGTTAACTATATTCTCTTATTGACATCGTCCTCTGTGTTGTTATTATCATAATAAATATGTCTCTAAGGTCAAATTTTATTGCGCGTTGGGCTTGGAATTTTCTTTCTCGAAAATATCGTGAACTGTGTTCATGTAACGAATTTGTTAAGTCGGTTTAAACGTATGTACTAATGTAGTATTTCTTTCCACTACTTTTTCTTTTAAAAAATGGATAGTGGTAGCGACGATAGTGTTTCTGAGTTTACGCCGAAAAGTCGTGAAAAGTATTTTTTAAAAAAAGAGAGTGATAATGATTCTCAACAAAAAAGTCAGCAGTTTGATGCTAAGAGTATTAAATTATTACATTTTAAGTCTAATGACGATGTCTACAAGTTTATTGACAAGTATCAACGTCATACGTGTACTAATTATTATAGGCGTGATTGCCAAAATAAATTAGTTTTAAAAGACGAAACAAGACTTGCTGCAAATAAAGAATTTACGTACAGATTCATCAAGTACTCGTGCATTCACGGGAAACCGAAATCAGAGCCTGTCGATATTTCTAACAAATCTCGTAAAACTAAGTAAGTTTTTTTCATATTTGTTTTTTATAAGAATAGTTTTTATAGTCAGGTTTTTTACTATACAATGTATGCTTCTTATAGTACAACAAGGTTAGGATGTCCAGCTGAAATCGTTTTTAAATTGTCAATGTGCGGCAGCTATTATTTTGTACTAAGTCTGGTCATGCATAAAAACCACGACATCATTTCAGTGAGATCAAATATTCTATTATTTACATATATTTATACGTTATTTGTATGTATTAAAAATTTATCATTTTATTCTTTGTTTTCAGACTTGTAGTAAAATGTTACCGCAAAATCGTAAATTAACGGTTTCTCAAAAAGAACAAGTAAAAGAAGTTAAGCTTATTGGTGGCAGTAAACTCAAATTACTATCTAAGCTTCATGAACAAGGTTCATCTGCTATCTTGAGGAATATTAGTAATGTTCATGCCTCCATGAAAAAAAATAGTTTAAGAGACTCTTTACTAGCTGTAATAGATATTTTAAAGAAACATGGTATTTTTGACTTTGTTTAAAATTATTTATAATCTATTACTTTTTATTTATTTGTTCTATTATTTTTAGATGCAATTTTTGACATCAAATCTAATGACGATAATGAGTTTGAAGCTCTTTACTTTTCTATACCAAACATGAGTACAATGTTTCATGCATGGCCCGAATTTTGTTTAATAGATAGCACATATAAGTTGTTAAAACTTGATTACCCTGTAGTTTTATTGAACATTGTTGATGGCAATGGAGCCACTGAAATTGTAGGTGTCTGTATTGTGGCACGTGAAACTGATGATAATTTGAAATGGTTTTTAACTAAATTTCGTGAAAGGCATGCCTTATCATGCAATCGCATACGTTCTTTTATGGGCGATAAGGATATTTGTGCTCGCAATATTATCAAAGAAATGTTTAATGTACCCATGCATATATATGTGCCTTCCACACGGCTAAGATATTTTACAGAACAATAACTACACTTAATATGAACATTACACAGGAAAAAAGGGATGAGATTCTAACATTATTGCAAAGAATGATTTATGCATCATGTGAAGATACATATTTAGAAATATATGAAGAATTCCTAAAATGTTCACCTGACTCTGTGCGCCAGTATTTTGAAGACAACTGGCATCATATTAGGTATGAGTGGGTAAAGGGATTCATGAAGGAGAGCAATTTTTTAACGGATACAAATAATCGAACAGAGTCACTTAATGCTAAATTGAAATTGTTTTGCAACACAAAAGTTTTTTTAACTGACTTTGTATCAGACTTTCTTATTTACATGAGATGTATACATTTTAATGAGCGGGATCATAAAGCTCTTTTAAATTTTTCAAAAGTGCCTACATATAAACTGTCAGAAGATCAGAAATTGTATTTTTCACATGTGACAAAATACGCTTATGATCATATTGAGAAAGAAATGAAAAACATTGTTCATGTAATAAATTTTACAAGTGTTGGACCTGAAGTGTTTAATGTAAAATCGAAGATTGGTAAATTAAAATATTTTGTCACGCCATTTTCTTGTACATGCAGAGATTTTCTTTCTATAGGTTTGCCGTGTAGACACATATTCAAAATTAGAAATATTTTAAATATGCCAATGTTTCATACAAATTTAGTTATAACTAGATGGACTAAACAGTATTTTCATAATCATCATCGAGCATTCAAGTCACAATCTGGAATTGATAAAGAGCCTGGTGTTTCTACTGTTATAAATAATATATCTAAATCTACATCTAATGTTGAGGAGGTTCACAAAGAAGGCACCAGTATTATTAATAATAGTTGTATAGATATAGATAGTCAACAGTCGAATAGTATGTCTAATGTAGATGATAAGATTACTAGTACTGTTGTAAATGTAAATGAAATAAAATTAGTTAGTCAAGTCAGTACAAGAGGAAGGCCAAAGGAAGTAACCTCACTGCAATAGGACTTCCCAAGAAACCGAAATGTAAAGCTTTTATAGATCTTAGTATAAAAAAAAAGCTTACATCATGTTTAGTTGGGAAATATCCAATTATAAACTGAAAAAAATTAATCTTGATTTGGAGAAGGTTAGAATAGATCAATTAAAATTAAAAAAAGTACCTTGCTGGTTTTATAATGAAGATGTGCAATTGGAAGTCTTGAAAAGGTTCATGGAAGATGATGCATATGTTTTTCTTACAAAAACTGTTATGGATAACTGCAATCAAGTAAAATGGATATGTGATGTATGTAAAAAAGATCTCCATGTAAGTCAACGGCCAGATAAAGAGCCAAGTGAAGCTATTATTTGTAATCGCTGTCTTAAATGTTTTCATATGGAATGTTTAAAAATCGAGAATTCTTTCAAAGAAAATATAGCATATTTTTGTAAACTTTGTCTCGCAAATTAAACACTATGTATAATTATATGCATAATTTAAAATGTTTCTCTTTTTTTAAAGCCATTTTAGGTTTATTTAATTTCAAAAGAAAAGATTTCATGATTACATGATTTATTGTTATATAATACATTTTATGTATGTTTAATAAAAATTTTATAAATTTATTTTGTGTCTAATAAAGTTTATAAGTTGAAGGTATATTGATTGTAAAATATTTTTTTCACCCCCCCCCCCTCCTGGTTTATTACACCTATATAATCTTTCCTCTTTCACGATTTGGATTTTTCTTTATTTTTTTCACCCCTACCCCCTCTGGTTGATTTGGATTTTTGTATTTTCCTTTATCCCCCCCCCTCCTGGTTTATTACACTTATATAATCTTCAGTCTATCACGATTTGTACTTTGCCTATCTCTCCTCTGCCCTCTGGTTTTGATTATTACATCTATACTATACAATGGATTCAGTGGCAGTTGGCAGTCCGCTGATTGTAAGGTTTGTTGGTTTAGTAATGAGTTGATTTTTATTAGTGAAATTATACTAAACATAAAATTTAAAATCACTACTTTTTTATTTTTATATAGTTTTCATGTAATTTTACTTTTATATCTGTATATTTTTTTTAGTAATTGAAGATGTCGAATTTTTGGTATGACATGAAATTTTATTGCTAGAAGGCAATGATTGATAAGTATGCTCCCTTACAAGATAAAAGTGATACAATGTGTATTCGTAGAGAGGAAGATTGTACGGGTAAAAGGATATATTTCCTTGTAACAAAATAAATTTTTATATCATTATTCAATTATGAATGAATGTTATTATTATGAGGTTAGTTTATAGTAAATTGATTATTTGAATATGATGCATTGTTAATCTTATTAATTTTTATTTTATTGTTTTAGATAATTACTGACAAATGTGTGGCTTATTTTGATATCGAATATAGTCGAACAGATTATTATTTCATTAATGACCTTAAAGGATTTAGTTTATTTATACAACTTTTTAAAAGGTTTCTGGCTACAAGACTTCCTGGGATAAGAGAATCAGATATTTATCATCTCACACTTAATGCATCAAATAATAAAAAGTTCAGTAGACACCTAATTTTTAGAATTATAAGTGATTCAAAAGAATTTGTGTATAATAACAATTTTGATGCATTGCGTCAACATATTCTTGATTTTAGAGAATATATCATTAATTTTGTTTTTAATCCTCAAGTTTATATGAAAGAATATAATAATATTGCTCCTTTTGAAGATCGCAGATATCTAAAAAAATATAAAAAAAATGTTGATGAGTCAAAATATGATCTTATGTATGACCATTATGCTAGACAGTATTTTGTGCACCAAATTACAGAAGTTGTGATATTTTTAGCTGATGGTATGTTTTCTTTATTTACTATATAATTTATAAAAAATTTATTTTGTAAGCATATACTTTGTAGGTCTGTTTATTGACTGGAAGGTATACGACAGAAATAGAAACTTTAGATTGATTAATTCATCAAAGAGAAGTGATCCTAAGAGAGTATTTAAATTTTTATCAAGTGAATCCATTTTACCTTTTAAACATGAGTCAAAAGAAAAATTTTTGAGATTTTCTTTTGTTTCAAAGCCATTTTAAAAAAATATTGTACCAGTACTATCTTTTGATGCTTCTTATCATGCTAATGCTACAAACTTAAAGGATACAACATTAGTTGCATTTAAAGAATCAAAATTAATGAAATTTTTACCAGATTTGTTAACAGAATCTCAACAGTTTTATTTGAAAAAAGCGTCTGACACTATTGAGACCATTCTTTCTACAAGAGGTTTAGATTTTAACTATTCTATAAGCAACATTTCTAAAATATATGCATTTATTTATTGTATTAATGTGGATATCAAGTATTGTCTTATAGAAAATAGGATTAACAAGACTAATAGAGTTTATTTTGTTTACAATTTTAGTAACAATATTATACGTTTTAAATGTTTTAGTTGTGGCAGGCATAAATTTTGCGATATAAATATTACTACTTGTAATAAATAAACTTTAGAAGTATTAATAAATTTTTTTATATTTTATTATAATATTTTGTATCTATTTCATTCCTATTCCGCTTTATTAATTCACGAGTAGTCGTAATGTCGAAGTTGCGCCATCTGACGGTAGTTATGTATATTTTCTACCAGTTACCCATCTCCATTGTTTTCGCTAGCTTTGAGGTTACAATTTCCGACAGATTTTGTTTTAAATATGTTTAAATAGTTATTTTATTCATAATTTCGCTATTTTAGTACGAATTTAGTACTTTTACGACAGATTCTTTATTATTTCTGTATGTTTGAGGTTTATTTCCGACAGAAAGTATGTTTTTTTCATCTGTCGGACGTTTAACAACAGCCTTAAAAATATGCCTAGTACGTATAATATAACCTTGCTCAGTCATTAATGTACAATAATAAATAATGCATCCAAATTTGAGGCATTTTGTGTATAAAAGCTAAAGCTCTTTCAAATGCATCATTTACAACTTCATATAATGGATCTATAACACATCGGTCTTTTAATTGACTTACTCGGTGTCTTAAATAGTTGTACGATAACTTGTAACTGAAATAGAAATAGTTCATTATTCCGCATGTTTTGTTGGTTTACAATATCGAAATTAAATAATGAATTAATGAAATAAATTTTTACCTTCCAGGTAATTCTTTAAGAGCGCGCTCATAAACCACATTCAAGTTTGAACTGTGAGGATTTCAAGTGATCAATATACCGTTGCCAGTGTTTGACTGAATATGGTTTTCTTAGTATTTCTTCTTCATAAAGTATTCTCCTCATTCTAAAAAAAAATTACAAATGGGTAAAAGTTAAAAGAAAGAATGATTGTTATTTAAAAAACCGCTGCCAATACATTGGCACTTAGCATTGGCGTTGTACAATATAATAACAAAAACAACTCACGTATTTATGTAATTGACATGCAAATTGTATACTTATCATAACTGGAATAACGTGGGATAACGTCTTGTATACCATGGAAAATGACGGAGAACTTAATTTTGAAGTGTCAGTTGAAGAGAATCAGTTAATGGTAAGAAATAAATTTATTTTTCTTTACTTTTTATTATTAAATTTAAAATAATCTTTGTCTTTTTTATCTTTACAGTATTCACAGGTCCTTAGCACCCTTTACGTTGTAAATGATCGGTTTGTGCCGCTGACGTTTAAATATACATTTAGGTCAGCGGAAGACTCATAAAATTTACAGCTGCTGACCAGAGAGTCAGTTGTAGACAACGAAAATATAAATCGACGCTCCCTACGAAAACTAGCACCTTTTTTGGCCTCCTCACGAAGACTAGCACATTTCAGAAAACTGCAACGAAAACTAGCATAACTCACGACTTTGCCGCGAATACTAGTACAATTGGCGAGGTTGCCACGAAAACTCGCATCATTCACGAGTTTGCGCCGAATAATAGTACAATTCGTAAGATTGCGACGAACACGATTCGCGAGTTTGCGACGAAAAGTAAGACGATTCGCAAGCTTGCCGCGAAAACTAGCACTTCGCGTCACCGTGTTAATTTACATAAGAGGCAGTGGAATGTGCTAGTCTTCGCCACAATCAAGTGGATCGGGCTAGTCTTCAACGCAAATCAATGGGGCGTGCTAGTCTTCGCGGCTGACGCTGAAATAGACTAGTCTTCGTGGCAATCTGAATCGTGCTAGTTTTCGTAGGGAGCGTCGAAATATTGAATTGTGCAACGATCATAAGGTCATGTATACAGACCATAGAAGCCTAATTTTTGAGTCGGAATTCCCGATATCAGTGCAGATTACTGATGAAGTCATAAGTATTACATGACACCAGGAGTCTCTCCTCGACCTGTTTCACATTTTGAAAGAGCCCGAGCTGGGCATAATGTCAGTGCAAAAGAGATTTAAATTCCGATGCTTGAATACCTGCTCAAGCATCGGTAGAAGACCGATCAAAATGATATTCCAACTGCAAGACGGAGAGGGAAATTGGGTCGCACATACTTCCGTGATGGTAAGTTTGAATTATTATTGACAAATTGCTGCTAATACATTGGCACTTAGCTTCCTCAAATCTTCTCGGTCAGTAATAATTTAAAACTCTTTTTTAATGATTTGTGATTGTATAAGTGCCGACGAATTCCCTGCATTCAGGCATTCCAATAGCACTTTTCATACACTTCGATCTCTTAGCCAAAAGACCGAAAAACGATGCTGCTACAACTTTGCAGGCTCTTATATGCCCTGGAAAACGTTTTTTCACGTGCGGGATTGTTTACGCTGCCTAGCGGTTACGAGCGGTAGACGCGAGCTGGTCCGGTGCGCCTGCGCAGTGGCACTGAGCTGACCTGTGGCGCGAACGTTTAACGGTTAGAGAGCTCTACTTAATATTTTCAACAGTATTTCATCAAATAAATTTGATATAATATAATAAATTAAATATCTATTAAACTAATTAAGCATATTCATTTTTAATGCTTCAGTAAAAAAAATCAATATAGACATAATTTTCTGGTGGATCAGAAAAATATGTCATTATTACCTTATATTAATTATAATGCTCAATTGTTTATTACAAAATTATCAATAATATTATTTGCTTAGGAAGTCACATTTATTAATTTGGTATGAATGTTTGAGAATTACACGTTCTATAGCGTAGTACCGAGTGAGAGACGCAAAGTGGGTCTAGCATTCACTTAAGGAGGTTCGGGGGTTTTGATTGACGTCAGCTTAAAGAAGTTTTTACAATGATTTTTACTCATTCGATGATAGAAGCTTCGACATACGTTGAAGGTAGAGGTGTTAAGATGACGAAAAAATTTTTCTTAATGACATTTACTTATTATTAAAACTAGTTACCGTCACCTAGAAGAAAATTCAACAAAATATGACAATCATTTTGATCTTTTATCTAATTTAGATTTCAAAACGGTCATGTTGTTCCTTGTTCAATTTCAGGGGTTTCCACACAGTTACCACAAGAAAAATTAGAAAATTATCTAAACCTGCGAAGTTATAATCAATTGTTTATAAATATGTGAAAGTCTCTCATAAACAATTGATTGTAACTTTTTTTTCTTAGAAAATATAGGTATTTTAATTTTCTTTCGAATGCCACCCATCCGATTAAAATATCTCGATCCTATCATTAAAAAAAGCAAAAATAAATTTTGAGAAAATTGAAAATTCGAAATAAATCAAAATACCCAATCAAAAAACGGATTTTTGACCCGCAATCACAAAAAAAAAAAAACAAAAAAAATGAGACCTGTCCGGTTAAAATCGATCGAGTAGAAGCTGAGATCCAGGCGTACACACACACGCACGCACGCGCACACACACACACACACACACACACACACACACACACACACACACATCAATACAGATATTTTTCAAAACCATGTATTTTGATTCCTAACACCTCGAAAAACAATTATAACATGTTTTTACAACAACTCAAAAAATTACTATCACAAAGGTTCCTCTAGGAGGAAGCAAAAATAAAAATCTCCCGTAATCAAATTTGTCGGGATATTTTAAAATACTTGTTCACATTATCTTCTATTTGAAATAATGATGAAATATCAATACACATCATAGCATTGCTCTAAACCACTCATCCTCAAAAATCCACTTGAACAGCCATGGCCATCATCACCCACACCCCATGTCTCCACGATAGACATTATACGAGGGACGCGACGACGGCGAGATCCGCACGTATATAGGTATACATCCGAAAGGAGCGACAGATACGATTCACGAACGGCGACGACGAATGGTTCTTCCATTGTCGACTAGCTGTTAATTAGGTATCTAGACACGCGCAAAATTTCGCCGCCTTACACGCGCGTGCGGTAACTCCGTGACTAGTCTATACTGTATTGTTCTTTGCGCGTCTCTCTCTCTCTCTCTCTCTCTCTCTCTCTCTCTCTCTCTCTCTCTCTCTCCTTAGTTATGGTTATTTGCGAGAACAGAGAGAGCGAGTGTCGAAATTTCGCGGCGCGCGTGTAAAGCGATATTATTGCCATGCGAGCGCCGTGCGATGAGCATGCGAGGTTTATGCATTATAACGGGGCGAGGGAGCGAATTCAGAAGGCTGAAATGGTCATGGTGGCGGATAACGGAGTCGTTTGAACGTGAAAATAAGATGGGATATGTATGCCGTCCGAATGATCTGCGAGTTATGAGTTTCTAGTTTTGACGAGTGTATACAGTAGCATTATTTCATATATGTTCCGATGGTACCATCAAGTTTTATTTTTAAGGAAATTCTATTTAAAAATTTTCTTACATTTAATTATTTATCGCTTAAAGTTTGCAATATCAAAGTAAATGCGAACAATTGTTCGCACAACCTAATTACAGATGTTATATAATAAATAGAATAACGTAATTTTACCTAATCCAGAGTATACTACTCCTACATTTATCGTAGCATACTGACTTAGAAAAAAAAAATTACATCTTCGAGTGGTCTTGGACACATATCTCACGATAACAACAATTCGTTGACCTCCCTCGCGACGACTTAAGCCTTCTGCAAACGAAGAGCGAAGTGGACGGGTTTTATTGCGGGGCGTTATGGTTCCGGGAAAATATGAAATTGGCCCGGGGAGCGCGTCACGACAATTCTGGTGTCAATATTTTCTGCAAACACCGGGGGATATATACACTTATCCGAAAATACGCGTGGAAGCTTTTCCCAGCAATTGCCGCTGCTCGCCGCCGCGGTAGTCCTCTCGCGCGCGTAAGTATTGACACTACGTAATTGGCTATCCCCATTTGCTCGTACTCGACTTTCCTTGCTATGAATGTTATGGCGACGCCTCGTATGTGGGTGCCAGACATAAAGATATGATAATATTTAATAAGAATGGAGTACGTAGGGTTTGATCGTGGTCGTATGATTGTATGTATTAATTGTAGATAAATACTATATGTGTTGTTGATAATAAACATCAAGTATATGGGAAACAATTATTTTTGCATAAAGGTTTTTATTTTTGTTATCACAATGAAGATTTAAATCTTTTACAATCTAATTACTTATAGATTTTCTAAAGACTTAATTATTTTACTTTAGAATCTAACAATCGTATTTAATAATTAAATCGTAGAAATAACTTGATTGAAATGCATCCGAGTTTTTGTCACAATAAATTGTTGGTAGTATTTAAATCTCTACAACTTTTCGAATTCCCCTTAAATAGCAAACCCCATTCACCCCCGACACCCAATAATCCTTTTTCCCCAAAACGAAATATGCGCATTATTACGCACCGCCCACGCGCTCTCTCGCCAAAAACATTTAATCGAATTCTGACTTGACGGCAGCTCTCTGTCTCTCTCTTTTACGCACACGCATATATGCACACACAAAAGTCCAGCAACGGGGGCGTGTAAGCGATGTCGTTTCACCTGCAAGGTGCACACACGCTCTCTAGCGCTCGTACGCGCGCGAAACTTTTGCGGGCGGGCAGCGAAACGCGCCCCGCTGTTGCGGGTGCGGTGGTATCTGCAATCCAGAATGGAATCTGTCGGCTCCAGAGACGTTATTTAGCTCGCGCTCTCTCTCTCTCTCCTTTCTCCCCCAAAAATCTCGCCTACGCGGGAAGGTTAGACGCTGGCTCTGCGGTGTGTATATAAACGTACGCGAGCGTATACGTGTGTGTTTGAAACTTTTAACGCGACGTTTCAAAATGGGGAAGGGGGATAAGGGAGGAGAAAGAGAGAGAGGGTTCTGAGCGCGGCCGATCGATTAATTAAAAATAGCGGGAGTTTAAATTAGAAATTTGCGCGACGCTAGATTGATCGGGTTTCCTAAACTTTTCTTCGGTTCGCCGCTAGTCCGTTGCTCTGATAACGTGTTTGAATAATGTAGAGAGAGAGAGAGAGAGAGAGAGAGAGAGAGAGAGAGAGAGAGAGAGAGAGAGAGAGTAGTGCGCGGAAGGGTATAGAGAGCGTATTTTCGGATGAATTAAATATTTTCGCTGACTGCGCAGGTATTTGTGAAATCTAAGGTTGTTTGTTATTTTGGAATGCTTGGTTTTGACGCATTTCAGATTGAAATGTCGTAAAGTTCAGAATAGTAACTTTTGAAATGATGAATATTGAATTAATATAATATTTCTCCTCTTATGTAATAATCAAAAAATAATATTTTGCTTTATTTTTGTTTCACAGAATGTCTATTATTCTAACAATATATAAAATGCATTAAATTTTGTTATATTAATATTAGTTTACGAACAATTTGAATTTATTATGTTAATGCATCCAAATGAATGTTTTCACTGTAATTAATATGCAAGCAATTCCTCGAAATTTACATCAGCCGCTCATTCTCATGTCAGTTATAATAATACGCAGTATTAAACTATTTTACGCTTGTTCATTTTAAAGAATACCAAAATATTCTAGAAATTATTCCCCCATTTGTTGTCAGACGAATATTAAATAAAATTAGCAAGACCAACAATTACTATATAAACTTTCGTACCTTTAAAACGAATTCAAAATTCCCTTCTTCCTCCGAACAATCCACTCGCCACCGCAAGCTCTCGCATCCCTCCAACCTCTCGAAGAAAAGAGAGACTTTCCACACCCCGATCACGTAGCCCTGCAATATTAGTCTTTCGTACATACATAAAGCGAGCGAGCGAGCGAGATAGACCAGCGCTCGCTCTACATATCGGCTCTTTGTACCCGCGAAAGGACTTGGCAAACAGGATTTGAGCTTATTTCGCGGGAATAAGAATGCGCGCGAGTGAGTGCAGACCCGCTCGCTCTCTCTCTCTCTCTTTGCATTCCTCGCGATTGTGTTCCACCTACGCGAATTCGTGACCGCACGGTCCGCCGCGCCGCGAAAGGCAAATAGAAAAAATTTACACGCAGTTGAGAGAGAGAGAGAGAGAGAGAGGGAGGGATGGAGGCTGCTTTGCATACATTGCGTGGAGAGAAGCGCGCCTCTGTGCTCGAAGAGCCGGTGCAAATTTGATGATAGGCGGAAATCGAGTTGCGGGCTGCGAATAAAAATGGTTAATGAGGGAGGGCGTGTGGTGGGTGTGTGGGGAGCGTTGGAATGTATGCAGGGGATTGTAAAGGTTGGGAGGTGTTTGTATTTCGAAGATGTGTTCTACTCTTTTGAGAAGAAAAAGAATTGATATGTAACAACCATTGTGTTAAATATGTATGATACGTTCCCAAAGTTCTCACTTATGATATTATCAAACCTTTAGTCGACGTATTCGTCCAAACACTTTCAGGCTACTAAAAATTGATTATAATCAATCCACGGATTTTTTTCTTTAATTTAACGATTGGGTGTTCATTATATTTCACTCATTTTTTAATGAATAATATGAAATTTTTTTTTTGCGGGACATGCCCTGAGCACTGAAGGGTTAAAAAGCTTTCGCAAAATGCCAATAAAATCGATTATTAACAAAGATCTTTACAACATAAAGCTTTGATATTTAAATTAAAATACATAATGTTCAGTAAATTTCGAATAAACAAATATATTCCATAAATATATTTCAAAGAAACAAATACGTTTTTAAAACTTCCATTATTCGAGCTCTCTGCGATTCTCGATCATTTTCCCCTCCTTATAAATATTACATCGGACTGACCCGGATATATCATTCTAATATCCACATTGTTCGCAAAATAATTACTGGCGTAACTGCGGAGTTTGCCGGTGAAAAATGCCCGCGCGCTTCTCGTGCCGTTCGCCTCTGCGCGTCTTGAAATTTACTGCGTTATAAATCGAAGATGCGGTCGGCGCGGCGCCTACGGTAGGTATATTGTCTCTGCTTCCCTGCTAGCAGCAGCACTGCACCGCACAAAAGCGCTTGCGCGACGTATATGTACACATTCGATCGATGCAATTTTTCAAAATGTTTTTCTCGTGTTGTAAATATGGCCGTAAATTTGAACTTGGAACTTGGAACTGCGGACGTTGTCGTTTTTTGACCATAACGCTCGGTCGTCTTTGAGGAACCAAATTTTGATATAACATAGAAATGAATAGCATGGTTTTATGATGTCAAGAGTAATTTTTTTTAATTTTATCTTTATTGTATTAATATACCATTTCCAAAATTATCGGTATAGCAGTTCAAGTAATAATTGTTTAAATAATTTTTTTACAACTAAAACATTACATGAAACAGTTTTTATTTGACAAAATGAATGTAATAATTATTTAACAAACAGGATCCTATTAAACTAAAACTTTTATCATGCAGGCATTTATACATTATCATACGTAATCGAAAAAAATTTCCTCGAATTTCACATAATCCCAAAGTTTAGCACAACTTAGAAGTTCCAGAATTCCGGGAAACCCGCATAACTTCATTCACCCCCTAAAGGCCAAAATCAAAATTCATTCACGCGTACAAACTGTCCGGAACACTGTGTCCCAGTACCGTCAAGACATTGCATTCGCATTACCGCGCGTAGAAACTACGTGCCAAGCCCGGCCCGCGTAATATCCTCCTTCTTACCCCCGTCCGTGCGAAAACCCTTAAATATCGAAATTTCGCGGTCAAGCCGACTGCTGCTGCTGCTACTGCTCGCCAAGGAAAACCCAGCACACGCTGCTCTCCCACGAGAAACTTGAAATTTCTCCGCTGAACTCAAGAGTCTCCCTCTCCCCCTCCCGCACCGAACTTTGATATTTCGTAATTCCATTGCTCGCAATTAGGGTCGCGGTAATTACCATAACCATTAGCGCTAGCGCCAGCCAGCGCTTCCTCCCGAGAAACTGTCCGGAGAGCGAGAGGACGTACACGTATACGTACGTCGCATAAATACTCGCGGTCAGCCCGACCGCGTCGACCGCGAGTAACAACTCCGAGAGAACGGCGGGCGGCGGCGACCGGACACACAATCAGGGAAGTTTCGCCTTGAGGAATGCGACCGCGGTGAATTTCTTAGGCGGCCGAATTAAACTCGCTCTCTCTGCGTGCGAGCCGGCTACGTCACGCTGGCCTGGAAGACGACGGCCGAGCTGCGGCCGAGTCCTGTCTGACGCGGATCGTTGAATGCGAGTGGCATTTTGCGAGGTACGGCGCGGTGTGAGAGAGTGCGCGCGTGTCTTTGGGATTCTTAATTGGGTTGCGCGGAATTGACGGCTCTGCGGTAGCAGTTGGAAATACTTGGAGCGGATCGGCCGCCGTATAAGAGAGAGTCGACGCTGAGATTTAGTATGTGGGAGGGTTTCTTTTTCGCCGGTGGGAAGAATAACAGTGGTTTTTCGAGAGTTGGAAGGGGAATTTTTCGAATTAGCGCTGATGTTTGGATTGTTGAAACGATGAGATGGAAATCGGAGGGAAAACGGGTTTGTACAAAAAATAAGGTAGGGGTCTTCAGTAATTTAATTCTGCAGCAGTATTTTAATTGAGCGATTTTAGCGATAGTTACATTCTTGTATGTAATTAATTAAGTAATGCAAAGGAGACTTCGTTGGTGGTGTTCGCTCAGGTTTGCTAAAAAACGTAGAATTTTAAGAAATCATGAACCTAAATCAAGTAGTATAACTCAAATGCTGTATAGCTATCGATGTTCGTTTGAATCTATATGTTAAAATGATATATTATTTTTAAATAATATATCATTATAAGTTTATCAGCACTCTTCTCGTAAGTATAATATCTATACTTATCATTACCGTCATAAAACGTCATTGCACCGATTATAAAATAAATTGCACATTATCTATACGATCCCTCTCGCCCTATCAACCCAATAACACGAATCTCGGCAATTAAATCAATGATCCAATACCAGCGCAACGTGCTTGTATCTCCCTCCCGATCAGCCATAATGGCTCAAAATCGAACGCCATAAAACGCGCCATCGTTCCTCTATATCAAACGACAATACAATACGGCACACGCAGCGATTAAATCTCCACCCATCGCATCACATCGTTTCCTCCGCGCCCAACGTACACGCGCATAAAACAGCCCGCTAGGATCAATCCGCGCGCTTATACGTAACGATCCGACAAGTAGCTATTTACGTGCCACCGTACCTATATACGCTCGCCCTATCGCAGGATACCGAATCTCTGTATATACATAGACTAAACGGTGCGTTGTATAGCACACCTACTGCACGCGGGAGGCTAATTTCGGGAGAGAGAGAAAAAGAAGCGAGATAAGGCGAAGCGACGCTCGCGGCGGGTTGAAGCTTTCTTTTCATTAAGGCGATATCCGCGTTCGGCTTACAAACGACACGTTAATCGCTTATTTATATTCATAAAATTCGAGAGGCGGCGGTTCTCTCGCACGCACGCCTCGAGAGTTCCTTTTTTCGAGCCGGAGGAATCTTAAGGTGATTATGTTAAGTGGGGACGAGGTATTTAAGATTTTTATGTATTTAATGTCAGATTTGGGGCTTGTCGGCGTGGGGCTTGATTTATGATGTACTTTGTATTATAATGGAGATTATTAGACTGTATGATGTTTTTGGATGTAGCGGGGGAGAGTCGCAAATGGAGAATTGAACGACGCTTTTGAGATGTTAATTTTCAAATATATATTTTAAAATATCGGTGATAAATTTTTGTGTTTTGTTGAAGTTCAAAGTAAGTGTTGAAAATGTAGATCGCACTGTTTTCTGTAAGAAAAAAACCTGTAATAGATATATATACATACGTATATATAGTTTAATTGATATAATGGCAATGTTAACATAAAGTGTCTGTGCACAAAGTAGGATAGTTATGTGATTTGAACTCTTTCATAACGATGGCATGCGGAGACAGCCAGTTGCTAGTCTAAATCGGTTATTCGCACTCGAGTGTTCATTTCATCCCGAAAAGGGTAAATATTTTTACACATAATCATGTATTGGTAATCACCGATCATAATGACGTGTGATTTTAATAGTCCTGATTGAGAGTCCAACACGAAAGAGAAAAAGTCGTAACGATTGCAGATCTGTGAAAGATCGATTCGTCGACGAGTAATCATCTGAGACGGTTGAAGACGTGACTCACGTGACGGATGTCTTCATTGAAATCGATGCGTATAAAGCTTAGTTGTCGTAAAGCACGCTTTACTTTACACATTTTGAACGAAGATACATCGACAGTTATAAATTGTTTTGAAATTGGAATGAGTGGCTTCATACTCACAACAAAAGATTTCATGATTAATTTCAACTATAACAGTTCCCTTGAAACACAAATTAATTAGTAAATGAGTATGTATTGAATGTTACCCTAATATATATTTTCAGCCCGAAATTAAAAAGTTTTTTGAAATTCATAAATTAATAAACCACATTAACAATCAAATTACAAGTTATACTTTAAAATTAAAAAGAAACGTCTAATCAACAAAGACCTCTATCCATATACATGCCTCCTCATACTTCTACTGTCGTACCTAAGGCGCGCGACACGATCCTTCAGTGCCGCAGCGACGACGAATGGGAAGACGCTCACGCGCGCGCGCGAGCGCAATATCCGGGTCGCCGTCATCCGCGCGAGAAGTACTCAAAGAGATATCCGCGAAACAAGTTTCCCCGGCAATTTTCCCGCCGCGTCCCGAGAGAGGAAGGAGATAGCGTACACGGCGTCTTGTCTCGCGAATCGTGCGTGCGGGAGACGTAGTTTCGTTAGGCGAAAGTAGAGACAAAGGCGGAGAAAGAAGGGGAAGAGAGAGTGAGTGAGGGAAGCAATGAGTGGAGTGTAGTTATGTGAGGTTCAGTAGCTGGGCGGGGTATTTCTAAAAGGAGTGTGCTGGAATCGTACAAGTCTGAAGGGACTTTACATAAAATGTAAAGTGTGCAGGTCTTTTTTGAATAATTATATAAGGATATACGTCAAGTGATTATATTTGATCGTTTATTTTCATGAATTTTGATCCTTTTATTTACTATATTTATTTTGAGTTAAAATATACGGATTTGTAGATTTATTTATAGATATGACTTTTATAAATAATATTCAGGAAAAATGTTATATGTTTGAATACAAATAAAAAAAATTACAAATAAAATGTGTATCTAAACTTATAAGTATATAATAAGATAAAAATGAGTAATTCAAAATAAAATCATAAGATTAAATGCAAAAATTGATATAGCAGCAGACAGTAACAACAAGGAAAGAAGCCAAGGAAATAAGCGAACCTCGTCGCCAAGAGAGAGTTTCCCGTCAAGAAAAAGCGCGGAAGAAGACTCCCGACAAATAAGCTACCGCTCATATACACAGCAGCTCGCTCGTCATCCGCATCGCTCCAGCTCCCAACTCCACCCATCACACACGTACACAATATAACCATGAAACGCTACTCTCTCTCATCTCTCGCTCGCTTCGCTCTCTCTCTCTCTCTCTCTCTTGCTCTGCAGAAGAAGAAACGCCGGCGGCGTCGACTCTCCTCTCTCTCGAAAGATGACCCGACGGCGGCGTTGGGCTATAATTTCATTAGCCGGGCGCGGGCGCGCGAGACAAATGAGCGAGCATTTCGGCAGACGCGCCGGCTGGCCGGACGATTTTGTTTGCGCGTCGCTTCTCTCTCTCTCTTCTCTCTCGCGAGTGAGAGACAGCGCAATATTATCTCGGGTACCTAATTGGAGAAAATTAATTCCGCGAGAGCGCGCCGATGGTTTTTGACCTAGTCCGCGACGGCAGATGCGCGCGCTACTTTGACAAATCGAGACTGTTTGGGAGATATGGGGGAGGGTGAAAGTCAGGTTTTATTACGGAGCGGTGTTGGATTTTCGGAGATCCGTGCTGGGATGGCGAGGAGAAGCGATGCTCTGGGCTGGATGATGTGCGCTCGAGTTTTGTTTTCGGAGGATATTGTGTTTTTGGAGGAGTGAGGGGTTACGGTTGTGCTAAGTAGTAGAGTCGAGTAGTGTTTGATTAGTTTGGTCAGACGTATGTGTGGAGATATAATATTTCCCTTCATAATTGCGCAGGATTAGAACACGTTGCTATTGCCTCATTATTAACCATTTCTTAGAGTATTCTTGTGCAGAAGTGTAATTCTCTAGTTTTATTAAACTTTCATTGTTGTTTTTATTTAGAATCTCGGAGTTTGTATACGGTTTTTATTCGAAGAATGTTCACCTTACCGATTATTTCTTAAATATTTCTAGTTTTTCTTTATCAAACCTAACAATTTAGCTCCTAGGCTAATATTACCATAGACGTGAAAAATTATAATTTTTCCGTAAGAGACTTCGCTTGATGTTCGCGAAAGGTTATTTTCGGCACCCTTCTGCAGTCTGTTTGCAGCTGTAATTATCGGGGCGCGGCGTCGCAAGAAAAACATTAATATCAAACGACCGAAGCAGTCAACGACAGTGCAAATACGAGATACTAATGGCTCGCTTAACTTTCGCGGGAGTGAGAAGATCACGAGACCGATGTTGATACAGCGAAAACGAACGTCATGCCTCGTTAATAAATACTGTTGTGCTTATACTTTTCACGATGTACTTTGACGCCTGAGAGACTTAATTTCTTGCAGTAAGAAAGATAATTAGTACTTTTGATGATATTTTTAATTTTATACAATATCATTAAAGTTTTTGAGCTTTTGAGTTTTCAAGTTTCTCATTATTTGTTTTAAGATACGAGAAGATATCCAATGGAAATTCCTAAAAATGCATACGTTATAACCTTTAGAAAATGTAAAGAACTGCATCTACATTAAATCATTACAGATTCAGTTCTAGAGAGGTCTACAGTTTTCTAACTGTACAGATCCAGTACTGAATTAGTGTATATATAGAAAATACTCAACCAATCGGCAAAGCCACTTCCATTTTCAAAAGACAATACCAAACTAAAAATTAATTTCAAAGAATCCTCATCGCTCCAAATCCTCCCTCCCGCGAATAAACAATCCACTCGGGCTGTCCACATTCCATCGCGGGGTGGAGAAAAATAAAAGAGACAGTTAACAGCTCGCGGGCAACGGCAGAGACCTCGCGTCGCGTCGCGCGCACGCACGCCCGGCAGTTCTCATAATCAGTTCTCCCGTCTCGTTTTCCCTTGGCCGATTCCTCGACGACGTCGGAGTGGTATTTCGCGAGTCGTCAAGTCCTTCTCTCGCTCTCTCTCTCTCCTCCATCCCTCCTTCCAGCATGGAAAAAGGGATTCATTTTTTCGGAATATTGCGAGTTGCGCGAGTGTTTCGCGGCCCTTTTGCCGCCAAGAGGCAGCAGGTTAGGGCTTTGTTCAATTAAGCCGACGCTGTTGGCCCCGCGAATATTTTCCTCTGGAGAGCCAGTCGGTGCCGCCGACGTCGCTGTAAAAAGAGGGAAAAACTCGCGTAGAATGCTGACATCTCTCTCTCACTCTCGCTCGTTCTCTCCAGTCGGATCGAGGGCTTTTTTCTTTCCCTCGCTCGGCGCGGGCTTATCGCAATTAGCCCAATAATATTTCCTTTAACGGCCTATTCCTCCCGTCTCGTATTTTGCGTTTGACAGCTGTCGACACTTGGACTGCGCGCGTAGCTGCTGCTGCTTTGGTCCGGCAGGTTAGCGTCGTGGCTCTTCTTTGGAATTGATTGGATTTATGATTTATCACGCCGCGATCAGCGAACGCGCGACGGGCGATTGACGTTTTCGAGTCCTCTGTGCCTGTCTCGTATCTTACGCCGCCTCTTGTTTTACTTTTTGATGGAGAGTCTTTAATTTAAAAGTCCTAAGTATATCGTGAGATAAGTTTTGTGTAGAGGAGGCGGGTCAAGTGAAGATCACAAGGCTTTTTAATGCTTCGAGTAAAATATGTTTCTATATGGAATAATGTTTAATTTGTAACTGTTTTAATGCTAATAATACAATTATTATCAAGTCAGCTTGCATCACAAACAAGAAGAATTCATATCAAATGATTAGTGATTTTCCCCTTTTTATTGAATATCTTAATAGGAAAATAAGTGAACGTGAAATTCGATATTTTGCATCAATTCCCTATATTGCTTCAATTCAATAATCCCTTCCGCTAAAATCAGGCCAATAAAAAGCTCTTATACTTTAAATGCCAAACAAATCAATTTCCCTCCTCAGTTGGCTCATACATATTAAACCGAAACTCTCGAACGATGTTAATTTCATTAAAAAACATATTCGCGCTCGAATAATCGCTCCAGTTTTCGGATTTTACTGCCGCCTCTCTCCGCGCGTAATTTGCAAATCGCTCGTGACGAGATGAATATAAAAATAATGAAAATTCAATTCCGAGTCAGCCTGTGCGCTCTGCGAAGCTCGACTTGTGAAATTTGCGGGAGTGAAAGAGAGAGAAAGAGAGAAGCTGTTTGTCGAGCTTGGGCGCCCGTAGACACCGCTGTCACGATCGTCAGCTTTCGAGGCAGCTGGTTATTAAAACTCCGGGGAAAGTTTCGCGACGCAAGCCAGATGGCGTTATTATCGACTGACTAGTTTTGCTCTTTCTCTCTCGTTGGTTCTCACTATCTCTCTCTCTCCCTCTCGCTGCCATTCTCTTTCTCTTTTTTTTAGCATAAAGAGGCGCTTCTCTCGCTCGCCGGCTTTTTCCTTTATGCACGCGCGCTCGCGCTACCTCCTTTTTCCATTCTGTCCTTTCTGGATGCTGTCCACGTTTCTGCTGCTGCTGCTGCTGGTGCAGCGCAGTTCTGCGCTCGTTACTCTCTAGGGTTTTTTTTTTCATCTCTCGTGCTTGCGCGCCGTCGTTCCAACTATTTTTCCAGTTCTCTTCAATTTTCGTCCGACGAGTTTGGACACTTTGGCTTTTATGTAATTGCTTTCTTATTTTTGGTAACGTCGAAAACGTTATTTTCAGATTAAAGGAAAAAGATGGTTTTTCTACTTTAAAATATAAAATGTTTTCAATCCATATAGACATTTGTCAATTCATTATTTCGCAAGATAATGTTTTTCAAAGGTTTTTTGAAATCTACATTATCAAATTTGACTATTGAAATTCTACGAAAATATCTAAATAGTGAATTATTAACGATTTAAAAGGCGATGTTGATGCTAATTACTGATTACAACATTGAATTTTTCATTTTTTAAATTCGTTTTTGAGTTTTTTTTAGTTTTGTAGTCATCTGGTTGCATGATTATGACTTAAAGAAAACTAGGTAACAAAAATAGCTAGTAACAAGATCCACAAAAGAACGGAAAATTTGAAAATGTTAGCAATCATGTAATTCTAAATAGGCTCCGTCATCACCTCAATAACTAAACGATATAAGTAATATTAATTTTTGTTATTTTCATCTCACTTTTTCACCATTTCTATGCACACCCTATAAGCTACCCTCTAGTACCAAGTATCTCGGTGTATTAAACGTACTAGGATACAATCGGGTTGCTAGTAGATAGCGCCCGAGCATAGGTCATTAGCGCAGATAGATTTGGAGGTTATTAGCCATTACTGCCATTAAGCGGTCCTAGTTTCTGAGGCCCTCGCGAGACGTCAGGAACCTCGCGCGGCAATCGACGAGCGTTGAGAGCTCAACCCGTTGTCGTTGCGACGTCGTCGCTGCCTGGAATTATATTCGGACGTGGGTGCGGCAGAAGGGTTTCTATATAGTCGTGTTTTGGATCGTCGAAGCTGGATTATGTATGGAGTTAAGTGTAGTTGGATTTATGTTGGGGCGAGAATTGCGTATGTCTTTGAAATCGTAGCTAATTTTCAAAACGTCGGTTAGTGTTATTTTGGTTAAATTGTCTTTTAGAGTGGAGAGAATGTTTATAGTTGAAATTGATTTTCGGAAATATTTCTATAAATAAAAGTTTGAATCCGAAGAGTCTGGTATAGTTGGTGGGATAATTCCAAAATTCTTTGTAAACTTTTAATTTTCTAGATGACTAATGAAAAAATTTTAGAGAAAATTTTTTGGTTAAAAATATAAACTATAGAGTAAAGGATATTTCTACACACTTTATTTATGGGTATATAATATCATTTTGTACAAAGTCTGGGTTCATCTCATTATAATCAAACTTTTATCTGACTTTTTTAAGAATAATATACGGTCCACATTTAATTTTTATTTTCATATTTATTTAATAAAACGAAATTCCATAAAAATGTCTCTATGCAATAATTTTACTTGCAAAATAAGTATACAGCAACGCAACCAGCCAACAACAACAAACTTTTATTCACTCCGTCGACCGCGGATACTCCTCTCCGCGCCACTTAGTACCCGCGCTCGCGCTCGCAAATTATCATGCGTCCCTAATGAGTCGCCGCTCGAAACATATTGACCACGTATACTCACGCACACATATTCTCATCCCGCGTCTCTCCTCTAATTCCCCCTTCCCACGTGCGCGCCCGCGCGAGAGATGTAATACCCTCGGCTCCTTTCGCTCCCGTGAAATTCGTCATCTCTCGCGTCCATCGGAGCCGAGAGAGAGTGTCTCTTCGCTCGGCCGGACTAAATGCCCGCTCGTTTAGATGACAAACGAGTAGCGTCACGGGGATTCTACTCTGTTCGCCTCCCCTTCTCCGTATACGCACTTTCTTCTCTAATCCATTGATTAATTCACTTTGCCGGATGCACCTATAGCAGCGTTCACGCTCGCTGTTCAATCTCTCTCTCTCGTTGCCGCGTGCGCGCAAAACAAGCGGAATTAATGCGGCGGCGAGAGAGTTTTCGCCCCGCGATCGCCTAATCAATTTTTCGTGCCGTGCAGAGGAAGCAAGTTAATAAGCTCGTTTGTTGGCTGGAATTTTTCGTATACGTGTAAGGGAGGCGCGCGTGCACGCGACGAAGGCCACGGTTGGATTAGTGTCTCCTGATTAGGAATTGCCGGTGACGTTTGCGTTGACTGTAATGTAGGGTCGGTCGGTCCCTCAGGCTGAATTTCAGGGTTCCTTATTTAGATGGACGTGGACGATGGAATGGGAAGAGTGTGGATATAGTGTTTTTGTGTATGTTTCTTCGAGCTTGATTATAATTGTAATCGTTAATTTTATGAAAATGTATAACTATTGATTATTATAAATTATGATTGATAATACGTATATTCTTTTAAATAATGAACGTAATATCTTAGATTGTATGCGTAGCGTTGAAAAGGAACACAGAAAAAGAGTTTAAAAATAAATGTCAATGAATACACCTGGATCTAAATGAATATTGCAATTTGTTTTTTCAAGTTTGGTGATTTCTTAGCTTGCGGTCGTGACCCTCTCTAACTCAGAGCAGAAATCCTGACCAGCCGCAAGAACTTATTTACCAAAGAATGCCGAAGTAAGTTGAAACAAACTTTCCCCTTTTTTTACGCACCGAGACTGAGTAAACTTGTTAAGTTCCAAAGAATTTAAAAGTCGCCAGATATCATCTCTTTAACTTGAGTTTTCGAACGAATTCGAATTTGATACAAGTCTATGAGGTGAGAAACATTCGTGGACTAAGTTACAGTTGAAACACGAAAACTTTTCACGGAATCATGTCTTTTTGAGAGTGTTTATCTCTACTTAATAGATTTCACATTGTGCGATTGAAACACAATTTTTGAAGACAAATTAGTATTTCGTTTACGTGATTTTACACCACGATAAACTTTCTAATTCATATTTAAGTAACTACGCGTATTTAAGGCTCATTAAAATAATTTGTACAGCTATTTTTTAATAGTTTATGATTTCATAACCGATTCATCTAAACTTCAGGAAATACATAATTATACATATTAGATTTTACAAACGCTTAAAACTCGTTATTTATATAGATCGAGATATTAAAAATGAGATAATTTAAAAAAAATGTTTTTTTTGTATTGTAAATGTATGATAAAAAAGAACCACGGCCAATAAAGACAGTAAATCATAAAAAATATGTTTATACGAAATGGAATGCTGAAGACAAACTACCCCTTCGAAATTAATTTTTTTCATTTCGAGCGATAAATTACAGCGTAATCGATACCGGAAGACGGAGTTATATTAATAAATCATTCGCATCAAAATATGGACTTTTTCGCGATAGATAAACATAAATCAAGAGCGCGCGCTCGCTCGCTCGCCTCACCGCGAGTGATTCACGAGTGGCAGTTTACGGTTTTCGCTAAAAACATCGCTCCTACGTGCTATATGTTTACACGTACTTCCGACCGCGGTAGGTGCATCGCGTGCGCGCAGGAAAAATAGTTTCGTTGCTTCGCCAATACATACATACACGCGTATACGTATGTGTATCGGTTGTTTACTCAGCGCGCTATCTCCGAAGCTATATGTCAATCCGATACTGGCGTATACGCGCGCTCGCGCGAGGAAAGTTCGAGTGTGCGGGCGTGCGCCTCGTGGTATTTCTGTCCGAAGTCTAAGACGCCCCCCCCCCCTCTCTCTCTATCTCCTTGGGTCTTTTTTGCCGAGGAAACGGGTGCGGTAAGTCCGACCTATAAATTCTTGAATTTTCGTATGGAGTAGAGTTGCCACATGAATATGCGAAAAATTCGTCGTTCTGCGGGAGTATAAACAAAATGGATAAGGCGTTTATTTCTGTTTGAAACCTGGAGGAATGAAAATATATATTAGACTTATTACAATATCTAAATAAATTTAGATATGAGCGATATGCGCTATTAATAATTTTATCATAGAAATTTATATGTAACTATTTGTAAACTCATATTCTATTAATATTTATAATAATTCTCGTATGTGTGTGTGCGCGTGCGTGCGCGCGCGCGCGCGCGCGTGTGTGTGTGTGTGTATAAGAATAGAAATTTTCATTGTTATGTACAACGACTATTAACTGATCATAGAACGCTCTTATGTGTAATGAGGTAAAATAGTAGCTCAAATAGTTATGAATGACTTGGAAATTTTTACAGGAAGAATAGAATTAATATCTGAGTTCGATCTGATACTGATGCTGCAAATTGAAATGAAATGCAGCTTTATCTTACATACTTGTCAAGAATACCAAAATATTTTTGATTAATTATGATTAGATTTGGAAAATACCTACTCCTAGGCCGTGTAAAATGGAGCAAGAAAAAACGGAATATTGAAATCAAATCCAATGTTGAGATGTGATTATCGAAATCCCTCCATATTGTTGATCAATTTGATTCGAAATTGATTAAAAATTGTAAAAGAACATTATAAATTTATGAAATAAGGATTTGAATTAGTGCTTAATCTGTATAGTTTTTGGCATTATATGAAAAATTCGGTGATTATATTTATCATACATAATATAACAATTTTCATGTTCCAATTTGGGTGATTTTGCGAAAACTGAAAACAATCTTCAAATTTGTTAAAAATAATTAGTTTATAATTTTTTTTTTAATTGTATTATAAATTGCATATGTAATTACAATTGTATTTAAAATGCGTATTCGGATTTCTTTAATTAGAATTTCTGTTCTTTTTTTTAATATTTATCTTTAAGTGCTCCGTCTTGTTCGGGCTTTCTGTAATAGTAATAATTTCCGATTATTGTCTTGGTATTCCCATCACTGTTATTTTTAAGTGTATTTTGTTGGATTTTACGAAACCAAGATTAAGTTACCTTGTCATAAATTTGATTTTGAAAGTATATAAATACGAGACCAGTTTAGTTTTATATCCTTCATTTAATAAGAATTAAAGATTGAATAAGCATAAATAATTTATCCAATTTGTTCAATCGCATCATGTATATATTTAAAAAATTATTTTCCATTGTATGAATTTTTTACGCAGTATTAGCATCAGAGTCTTCATTATCCAAGTTCAGTCATTTTTCTACGAAACAAAACAATTTGACGTGATTGTGATGGATGATCGCTATTACGAAGACGTGCCGAACCTTCTTTGCAACGTAACCGTGCAAACACATGTTTTCGATGGATCAAGCATCTATAAAAAACTTGCAACTTTACGATCAGATTTAAACGATACTCTTCGTCTTTATGAGACTGTTTTACTGAGAAACTCAGAGTTCTTGTAAATTGGTTCGAAGTAGACAATAGTAAGTTTAAATAAATATCTATTAATTGTACTGCTTTACAAATTAATGAATTCATTAATTTTATACCACTCTAACCTCAAAATCACAACTTTGATATGATTTTTCGGCGCTCGTGGTATAAAATACCGTTCGAAACTAGTGCGTAAGTCGATTATTTAGGTGGTGTGACTTTTTCGCACTCGCTTCGCTCGTGTAAAAAGTCACACGAGCTAAATAATCGACTTCCCCACCCGTGTCGAAATGTACTATTATTGCAGGATTTATGCCATTTACTTTTTGAAAAAGTATTATGTCGAAGAATATTATAGTACTGTATTTATAGACCAGATCCAATAAGTATTAGTAAATATTTATTGAAATTGATTATTCTAATTACTGTATTACATTCTTAGGAATCAATTAATGATTTTGGAATACCAACTTACAGTTTAGCTTAAAAAGAGTTATAAATGTGAAAACTTTTGTTCTACATATTGATCAATTTATTCACTTATGAAATACTTTAATATTTCAAAAAACTGTAGGATAACTTTTATTCAATTTTTATGTGATATCATTTGAATTAATTATAATAAGATTTAAATAATTTTTTTTCAGTTTCCAGTGGGAAAAGGGATGCGTGTTACTTCTCGTCTCATTTTTATGGATGATTGTTCGTTCAGCTATGATTTTCATGTAAAAACTTCCGGGGCCCTATTCTGTAAGCTTAACGCTGGCGTTAAATTGATTTTTATCGCTACTGCGCATGATCAGAGACCAAGTTTCGTACTTAACGCCCAAAATAGCGTAGCGTTAAATTTACAGAATATGGCCCCCGATGCAAGGAACGTTCCAGTCCTAAAGGTTGCTCGTCGCTAAAATGACTTTGACTT
Source organism: Torymus aiolomorphi (assembly GCA_036365515.1). Lineage (NCBI taxonomy): Eukaryota > Metazoa > Arthropoda > Insecta > Hymenoptera > Torymidae > Torymus > Torymus aiolomorphi. The sequence goes on along the minus strand of CM070873.1, from coordinate 240,634,864 downwards.
TGTTTACAATGGTTACGAAAAGTGTAAAAATCCAGGATTACACTTGTATTATCTGCACTCGATTAGTTGCGACATTGACCGAAACCCCCACTGTACTCTGGTATTTCCCAGTATCTGCGATAATTGCTAATTTGGTCTCTATGAGCAAGGTTGATGTGTAAAATGTGAATCAGGAGAAAATGGACCATTGGTGATCTTTGGATCCATACACTACAATGAAATGGTTTACTCGTCGAGCTTTGGTTACAAACAGATCGCCAACGTTCGAGCGGACAATACGAGTGGACGTGCGACACTTTACACTGGCGAGAATTTGATGGGGAAGTGTATGTTACTCAATAAGAAGGGTGGCAATTTTCGTGAAAAAAAGCATTTGACGTGATCAACACTAATAATGCGAGGCTATTAAAAATCAATGATGCGTCGAATAAAGGGCTAATTTTAGCGTCTAATTTAAATGTAGGCGATAAAAAAGTGTTAGAAATATCACAAAGTTATAAAATAGTACTTCGCAAATTCTCGCATTTGAACTTTCAGAAAATAATTGTACCAGTAAAAAACTCATTAAGTGATAACTATTGTCTATCGACTATTCGTATGGAGTCGGACGCTTTGTATGAGAAAAATCATAGTGCATTATACTATAAATCTATAAATAGAGATGATTATACCATAAATAGAGTAGTGTTTTTTACTAAATGTAAATTACAATTTTTAAGAAAAGAATAAAATTTTGGCAAGACCAATTTTGCGAAGTTAAAACTAAACTGAGTGGTTGCGACACTTATTTTTATTAGGACGGTGTAAAGGTAATTACCGAAGTAAAATTATGTTTATTTGTATAATTATATAATAACTAAGAAATAGTTTTTAACATTATTATTGGTATCAATGATCATTAAAAATATTACTTATGTCGACTGCAATTTAATATCAACTGATAAGAATTTTTCCATCGGTCTTACAGTCTTACAAATTAAATTAAAATAATTAATATTTATGGCAGTCAGATTGCCCTTGTTTATAATCACCCCCGCAGAATCTGAAATAAAAACTTAATTAAAACCTGGAAAAAACTTTGTTAGCAAAGGACGATCTGACTCCCCACCACCACCACATTGTCCGACGTTTCGAGCCTGCTCCGGCTCCTCCTCAGGGACTCTACTCAGTCCCTGAGGAGGAGCCGGAGCAGGCTCGAAACGTCGGACAATGTGGTGGTGGTGGGGAGTCAGATCGTCCTTTGCTAACAAAGTTTTTTCCAGGTTTTAATTAAGTTTTTATTTCAGATTCTGCGGGGGTGATTATAAACAAGGGCAATCTGACTGCCATAAATATTAATTATTTTAATTTAATTTGTAAGACTGTAAGACCGATGGAAAAATTCTTATCAGTTGGTATCAATGATTTATATTATGATTATTTCGATGTCCGGACCTTGATATTCATTTCCTTATTTGTATGTTGTCGTTTCTAAAATATTCCGAGGGAGATTTTGATCTTTGGAATATAGGTTTTAATGAAATTTTGCTGAGTAATTTTTGATACTTAAAATGAAACAATAGTCATAACTTGATCTAATCAGCCCCTTTCCCCAAGATATGGACCACAAATCTCAAACGAGCTTATTTTTTTTATAAAAAATCATGTCTCTTGTAGTCACTGTCACTTTCTAAGTAGTTATGTTATGAGGACGAACATAAGAAATTATATAAAAGTTGAGAAAAGAGATAAAGTTGAAGCTTTTTTTCATTAAAAATATCAATTTTTTAGGAAATTAAAAATAGTTTAAGATAGTATAAAAAAATAATTTAAAGTATTCCTCTAAAATCGTTGAAAAGGAAAATTTTTTAACGATGTCCTTATAACATCTTTAATTGCTTGTTATTTCATAAATGATTATTTTTTAACAAAATAAAGCATAGATTAAGGATGTACTCGGTATAAGACTAAAAAAGTGACAAGATGTTCAAATTTTGATAGTTATTAAATGTGATAAATAGTGTGTGGGTCAGATTGAGAGTGACGTAAGTCACACATATACCCACAGCGTGGGTATCGCATCATCTTAAGATAAAGTCGTTTTTTTGCCCTCACTTTTTACGTGCTGTGAACAGTCGAGACGAAAACATTCAATGTAGTGATTTCTCATTAAAAAGCTATATAAATCTCTGGACAATTTAGCCTCACGTCAGTCGTCATATATTTCTCGAATAGTGTGCATATGTGGTTGATATGAGAATTATTTATTTTAATAGTAATATGTATATCTTTTGGAAATCATTTGCCATTTTATGGCTATTTTATACAGCGGTCTCATCAACGAGTTTATATTTTGAATATGATGGGTTCAATTATCCAAATAGTGGATGGAGTGATTTTGGACGATTGGGCATGGATCTTGTTTCGAATAAAGATAATCATAGTTTAGCCATCGTAATGTGTGATCAGTATAATAAAGACGTGTCTAACGTTCGCTGCAATGTAACCGTGACAGCACATGTTATCAAAAAGCCAAAAATTTCGAAAACTTGTCACTTTACATTATCACATCTAAATGAAAGTGTTCGTCTACACGATATCGTTTTATTGAGAGATGATAGAGTCCTAGTGAACTGGTACGAACAGAAGTGTAAGTTACAGTATTCGTTTTTAATTAACATTTTAAATCTTTTCTAGCACTTTATATTTTAATGCATTAATTTCATCAATTTGATAACATAATTAACTTTCTAAGATAGATCTTTCAGATACAAAAACAGTTTACGAAACTGATAAGTGAGATATTCACATTTAAATGTATTTATTTATAGAATTTTTTATATAGTATGTGCAAGTATCTACTATACGTATTGTTTTCAGTAGTAAGGTAGCATTTTTATACACAGAGTGAGTAAAGCTATTTACGCACTTTACGCACTGAAAACAATTTATTATGGCGAGAGCGAGAGAGGCAGAATCAAGTGAAAAACTTACTGTTTCCGTTTATATCTTCTTAAGGAGCATTGAAAATGAATTTTATTCCAGTATTTCTTATTTATAGTTTGATAAGTTATTTTTGCTAGATGTTTCTAATTACATTTAACTCTACCGACTTATTAGTTATTTTTTTTATCTATTTACTAAGAAAAAGAGTGCATATAATCTTTGAAAAACGAATCTTAACTGGGCTTTAAGAATCGATTTATCGGGCCTAAAATGAAGTACTAGTAATTAGTTCTCATAGGCCCCTTTTCTTGAGATATGGGTTATCGAATCTTAAAAATGTGTTATTTTGTTGACAAAGTGATGTATATTTCATTGACTAACTCTGTAAGCATTTATGTTACAAATACGAGCAAAAACGATTATAAAAGTAGACAAGAAACGTTAAAATTTAAGTTTTCTTAACAAGTATTAATTTTCTTAGAAATTATACGTTATTAAAGATAGTGCAAAAATGGTTAAAAATTCTCCTTTTTTTTAAAAGATGTAATGGTATTTTTAACCATTTTCTTACGTTATCTTTGAATGCGTATAATTTCCTGAAAAAGTAATATTTGTTAAGAGGTAAGCCTTAGTTGAATGATGAAAAAATAAGATATGCTTTCATTAGTTCAGTATTTTTTTTATGTATACATATGTATACATTAAAAATACCTCTGAAAAACACATAAAAATCAAAATTTTAAGACCTGAAAATTCATCTATCTTGATTTGGAAGTTTGCAATAGCCCCGATAAATTTCTAAAAGGTGAATATTTATAATTATTTTACACCATTCATTAGATTTTTCATTATTATTCAATTATTATTAAAGTTTTTTGACGTATTGTTATACATCATATTTAATGATAACATGATTTTTAAAATCAGCTCCGCTGAATTAGTGAAGAAATATACCAATAAGTCCTCCAAAAAATTTCAGCTCATTTGGTCGAATCGTTCCAGAGAAAGTCTCCAAGAATGACCTGAAAAATATTAAAAAATTAGTTTTGAGACAATTGATTTTAAAGTTTGTCATCTTATCATTTGGAATAAATTGTTTAAACTTATTTATTGAAATTTTTGTATTACTCATTTTAGTCAATAAAACAGACATAATTTTTCAACAAAATAATGCATTTTTAAGATTGAGTAACCAATCGAGAAAAGGGCACGATGAGAACTAACTACTACTACAAAAGTTATGCACTCTCCTTCAAAATTTATACTAGAGTACCATCCTTAATATTAATCATAATAAAATATATTTATTTGATGTTTTCTATCATTTTCAGCAAGATCCAGGATGCGCGTACATTCTCGCGTAATTTTTATGGATATCTGTGGGTCCAGTGACGATTATCATCATACTACTTACACCCGTAAGTACTCGGATATATTAGATATCCCATTAATGCAGGCTGCTCGACGTAAAGATGGCTTCGTCCTTGTTTATACTAGTACGAAGTGTCCAAGTACACTGTACTGTATGTATACATCAAGCTTCGACATCGATGGAAACCATCTCGTCTCTGATGTACTCAAACCAGATCTCTACGTAGATGGAGAGATACTTGCGATCGAAGCTGACACATTGAAGTCTAAATCGGGAGAAGATGGACCGTTATTGGTTTTTGTTACTACACTATTTACGAAATATGCTTATTCCCCTAGCTTCGGCACCAAGCTAATCAAGAAGGCTGATGATTTCTACTTCTTAAATTTAAATGGAAATGCGAGAATTTACAGTGAAAATAATTCGGTTGTCAATTGCATGAAATTGGATAAAGATGAGAGTGTCTGTCTTGGAGAAGAACCGTTTACGGTGAACACTGCTAATGAAAGAGAGCTGCGTGGTATTTACGAAGCACCAGACGAAGGGCTAATTATACTTTACAAATTAAACGCAAACAACAATAAATATTTAGAGATGTCGCAACGTTATAAAAATGGTTCGTCAGAGATTCTGGCGTTATTTCAGATTGTAGATAACAATATGGTACGAAATGGTGTGACGATACTAAATGACAAGTACTGTTATTCAAACGTTTTTATAGAAACACGAGCCGATTTTGAGAAATACTCTTTGCTTGAATTTTACATCACGGATAAAGTTAAATTTAGTACTACCTGCAAAACGCGTTTTCGGAAACGTCTCACCTCTGACGGAAGAACGGAATTTAGCGATCGTGACGATGTTGATGGTGAGTTGTTTTGCAAGTCTTACTATACTTACGATGGTCCAAAGGTAGATAAAGTTGTGACAGTGTGTACCTAAATACTTTATACCAAATAAATGATTTTTAAATACTATTACTGCTATTTATATTTTTTTTAATTTTTTGCACAGATAAATAGAACATCCTCTCCTTTTAAATATATTTTTTGCTTCATTATACGTTTGAAATTAATAAGTAATAAAAATGAAATACATATTTTAAGCAATGAATTATACTACATAATATTTTAAGCATTATGTAATAACATTGACAGAAAAATCTTTTCCAATCAGAATAAAGCCTCATTTTAAAAGTTTATTTTCAGTGTTTTTTTAATCGTGTCAAACCACGACCAGAAGCATAAACAAGATACAAAAAATGTAAGCATTAAAGGTGCACACGTGCACACGCAACAAGGTAAACGCAAGGTGATCGCAAATATAAAATCTACGGTTAATATCCGTGGAGGTGATTAATAAACACGCGACAACAAAGTATTCGACAAAATCGATGTGACGCGAAAATGGCTCGATTAAGTTGGGCGAGGCGCAGCGATAACCCGAGATACGAGAGCGAATTTTCTCCGCGCGCATGAATAAGCTGTCACGTCGTGCGCGCGTGCGCTTTGATAAATCGTCTTCGCGGACAGCGGCAGAAGAACGTGTGCGTGCGACGGTTATCGCTGGCTTAGCGCCTTAAGACCGAGGGCCTTAATCGTTTTTTCGTCGGCACATATATTATACACGTAAACGGCGCTTCTCGAAAGTGCGATCAGATATGTATGAGATATTAATGTTGCGCCTATGTCTAGATGCAGTTGAATTGACTTTGATGGGCGCATCAACCGATATGTTGCGTCAAAATTTATAGGCGGATTAAGATTTTTTTGTGTTTAATAAATACATCAACGTAGAATTATTTACGCTTGTGCTAAAAAAGCTCGTGAGTGCTGACATACGGAATGAAATAGCAAATAAAAAATTTAATTGATTATTTGATGTCGTTTTTAATATATAAGAAATATTAGCCATTAAATATTTAAAAATGTAAAAATGTTGCATATCGAATGAATTCGAAATAATAAAAATAGTTTCATTACTATGTACGATTGAACTGTAATAAGAATATGTAGTGGTTAATATATAATATTTTAATCGTATTTTTATTGCTTCAGAAATTCAGATACAGTGAAACCGATTATCTAACTGTAAACACACTCTCTAATTTCCAGAGACTTCTCACATGATAAGCTCTGGCAAATTAGGTCACCAAGCCAACCTTTCGCAATAACTCTCTCTCTCCCTCCCCATCTAATTTAACAACTAAAAAAAAGAATTCAAAAAACAAAACGCTCGTAAGTCGGCGTTCTCTTGAACTTCGGGTTTGCGCGCCGTACAGATTGGCGTCCGGCCCGATAAATTACATCCTCCTCTAGCGTATATAGGCTGCCGCTATACGTTCAGCCGATAGCTCGTGTGTGTGCGCGCGTATCTTGAGAGCTGTTATCGATGGCGATCGGACGATTTATGGGGATTCGGCATAGCGGCCGTAAAAAGGCCACCTAGTGCGCTGCCTCCTCTCCTCCTCTTTCCCATACGTCATCTCTCTCTCGCTCACTTTCTCTCTTGCGCTCACGCACGCGTGCTCTGATAAGAATCCTCCAGTTTTCCTTTCTCTGTCTTTCTCATTCTCTCTCTCTCTCTTTCTCTCTGGGGGAAATGCTAGTGACCGGTCCTCCTTTATTTATGGGCCGCTGTTACGCGATATTATCTCGAGTGTGTGTCATGCTAATAGAGTACACGCCGGCAAAAAATATAAGGATCGAGCGGAGGGGACGACATGAATTTTTATGGAATATAATATCGAATGTGCGTGTGTGTATACGAGCGAGGGTGAATGGGGGGCCGATACGTGAATTAACGACTGGCGATGGAAATGGCTCGGCAGTATGCGTTTGCTTTCACTCTTTTCTTTTCTGGGTGCGTTTTTTTATGATTATGGGATTGATTAGACGATCGGCTATGACTTGATCAACCCCCCGATGAAATTGTTTTGTATGGTCGTATAGATGGGCATTTGGAGGGGTTGGTTTTGATTTAGGTGCAGTTTTTTTTTTATATTTAATTTGGGTGTTTTATGTTTGATGTCATTAATGGAAGTTAAAACAAGCAATTATCTTCTATAAGATGAACATGCTGCTATATTAATAAACAACCTTCATAGATAATTTGTTAAAGAACCACTTTAATTCAGCATTATAAAAACTATTATTTTATAATAATATAGAAGATTTGATACATAATTAAATCTCATTAAATTTTAAATACGTGTATCAGGACAAAATTGCTTTACTTCGTGAAATTCGCTTCTAAAAATAGTAAATCCAATTAAGAAAGATTTAATTACTATATCAGAACTATCGTAACGGTTAGTATAGTCATTTATTCCGAAATAAATGAACAACAGGCAATAGTAATAAAATTTGTAATACTTAATTCAAAGAAAAACTTTGTTATCGATCATTGGGCCCCTCCACGATCCATTGTATAAACAAATGAAATACAGTTCTCTCAAAATCGCATAAACAATAAAAATTCATCTTTATCGCGTGTCGGATCGCCTTTTATAGCACTCGGGCGCATTATTACACGTCCATAACAATCGATAAATCGCCTATACCCTCTTGTACCCCCGCGCTACTCTATCACCTCACTGCAAATTTATACGACTGTTTACTGTCTCTTAATATTCCTCGCAACACTCCATACGCTCTCCTCTCGAGCAAACGAACGAGAAAAGGAAAAGATCGGTGCTCTGGAAAGACGCGGCGGCGCGAATAGATAATAAATCCGAGCGGTAAGAGGCCGTTCCGGATGACAAAGGTCCGCTAATGCCGCGATACGTATGTGCGAGGCGTATAAGGTGGCGCAGTGTACGCGCGCCGCCGCCTAGGTATTTAGGGGTGCTAAGGAGAGGGGAGGTCGTAAGGAGGAGAAAGGGGGGAGGCAAGGGGACCTGATTTACCGAGGCAATCGCTCTTTATTTCTCTCTAGGCGCTCCTCTCGCCTGACGTCTTCAATAGATATCGCCTTGTAATAGCTTTCCGTTACCTGAATATCTGCCGTGAATGCGCGCGCGTGCGCTGCTGGAATTTATCAGCTCGGGTGGCTGTCTCTTCTTTCAGGAGCGGGGAGCTCTGCTTTCTCCGTGCCTTTGTTCTTTATTGAGGGCTTATATTGTTAGCGTTTTTTCAAAGATTTTTTTCTTTTGAAGGTGATACAAAATTATTAATTGTTTTGATAAGGTAGTAAACGTGGATGGAATGTGTATTTGTATAGATCTGACGTAAAAATGTGAGTCTGACTGAAGTGTCTAACTGACTAAAGAGTTGACAATAAAAATTACATTTTTTAGACGGTAAGTAACCCGTTTCAGATTAAAAATAAAAAATTTTTATTCTTTAATTAATAAAATTATACAATTAATTTGAAGTTTTTTCAATATCTGTAATAATATATCGATTTGAAATTAAAATTTATAAAAATCGATTTTAGTTAAGTATATTCAGATAAAGTCTTCCAAAAAGTTTATAGAAACGTGAAAATAGCGAAACGTTTACCAGTTTTTTTTTTTTTTTTTTTTTTTTTTCATAGGATTATAATCTTTTTACTGTTGAATTGATTTTTCCGAAAATGAATAAGGTATTTTCAAGCTAATATTTTTTTTATAAGTAAAATAAACAAATGAGTTTCCTTATCAGCATTATAAAAATATCTTGTGTGTAAATAATGTGAATGTTCAAGCATTTTATTATGTAACAAATAAATTATATGTTTTCTTCAACCTTTATTTCCAATAAAATACATATTTGTACCATTATATTATTCCTAATCATCCATTAAATTCTCAAATACCCTTCATCAGCACCACCCAAACCTTCCTTCCGCCACTAAACACATCCTCTCTTCAAGACTCTCTTACATCGCCAGATGCGCGTACACTACTTCCCATTGTCTCTACGATCGTTATCCGACCTGCGCGTACGCAAGCCGCGCGCAACCTCGGCTCGCAAAAATTGCCGCTCGCTCTATCTGGAATCTCAATTAATGCCGCAAGCCCTTATCGCGAGATCATCCCCTTATTATCGACGAGCCTTTCCGCGCCGGACTCTAGAGCCCCCCCCCCCTGGATTCCTCCACCTAGTCCACCCTCCCCGTCTCGGAATTTATTGCCGGCCGTCGAATTTTATCGTGTATACGCGAGCTTTGCGCTACCCTCGCGAGCCTCTGATTTACCGCATTTATTTTCTTTCGATACTTTCCAAATCAGCTGCTGATGCACTATACGTAGTTTACGTTTTTATTAGAAAAATGGATGGTTCCATTTTACTCGTGTTGGAAAAATCTAATAGTTCGCAAATACTTGCTGTGAATATTATCATATTATACTTATCACCTTTACCGTTCTAAACCGTATTTATGGATTAACGAAAATCGAAATAGTTTTTACCACTTCTTATATAATACTCACTTCGACCACAAAATGTGCTCGGGTCCAATTTAAATCGAACGAAAACACAATACGCCGTCGCAATAAAATATTCACGCGCATCCCGGGGCCCTTAACTCGACACAACTCCCTGTCGAATACCGAATCCACCTTACAATCTCCTCGCGCGAAAAGTATACGAAACTTTCGCGATCACGTCCGACACCCCCTCTCTCTCTCTCTCTCTCTCTCTCTCTCTCATTGTCCACTGTCTTATTTGCAGCCTTTCTATATGCACATTTCCATGCCACGTGGACAATACACCAGCCCTCTTCTGGCTTCATATCCCCGGGGGAGCGACCCGGTCGGCACGCATTTTCCGGCCGGACAGCGTCACCACCACCAGCGGCGTCTCGATATTCGACGAAGACACGTGACGAGGGTGGCGCGAGCTTGCGCGCGCGCGCTTGTGCTTGCTTGGAATGATTGGTGTCCGAGCGGCCATTTGAATACACGGCACTGTAATCACGACTCTGGGCCGCGCCGTCTGTTTTCTCAGTCGCGCCCCGGAGGTGTTGGTCCTGTGCTGCGTCTCGCTCTCTCTTTGAGCACGCGCCACCTGTACTCTCCGAGGAATTGCGAGGTTTAAGGGTGAAAGGCAAAGGGGAGAGCGCGCGACCGTGTGATGGTGATGACCTTTTGCCGGCCGACGAGGACGACGACGACGACGAGTCGATGCGATGGATGAATTTTCGAGATAATTGCTTCGCGCGTAAGAGATAGAGAGGTAGAGAGAGTGGGATTAAGGCGGGAGGTAGGATGATTCGGTTATACGCTTGGCGTGGAGTGGATGAGGTTTTCAATGCCCCTTTTGATCTCGTTTAAGGGTGTAAGAAGCATCTGTTCTTTAAGTTTGCATACAGTACTGAAATAGTTGAAAGGTTTTTATTTGAATTACATAGAAGTGGTGAATATTATATGAATGATGTGAATATGAATAAGTGGTGAATAAGTTTTGTCGTGATGTAAATAGGAATTTGGAAATAAGATATTTTTCATTTCAAAATCCGAATATTCTCGTTTTAATTAGAATGTGTAATGACTGTTACGAGTACTGTTATGACTATTCTAAAGACTTTTAAAGAAAATAAAATGGAAGGGTAAAATACGGCATATTCTGCTTTATTGAAAAATTTTCAATCTTAAATAATTCTTGTGAAACTTCGTGCGATAAACGACAATTATAAACCCATGGATATGAAAAGTTTAGTCTTATGCTGTGATTACTGACTCAATATTTACAGCGCTGATTAAGTATATTGATTTTTAGACATAAAATAGCTAGAAAATATTCGGAAAATCGTTTCACAAATGGGAGAAAAATGAAATATTTTCAGCAGAGTTGTTGATGTTAAAAAATCAAAACAGTATTTCGGCCTATCACCTTGGTAGAAATGTTAACCAGAAGCTAGCTAATTTTCAGTTACCTTTATGGCTAAAAACGAATATTGATTGTATTTCATAATTATGTACCAATCCGAAATAAATTATAGCATTTACACTTCATAAAATAGGTATTTTAAGTAATAATAGAACTGTATATATTATTACATATTATTATATATATTATATTATTTTTGCCTTATGATTTTTGCTAGAAATGCTTCCATTTAATTAACACTTTAGTTATAAAATATGCTTAATTTTCTACCAGGGCACTTGTATTAGAAAATAATAATAAAATCGTCATGTATTTGTAGTTTATGCATCATGTTTTGTATCTGTGTGTTTCTTGGCATAATAAGAAAAGTATCGGTTTTGCGAAAGCAGCCCCACTAATGCAGTCACTTTGGTAGAAAATTAACCATAAGTTGGCCAGAATATGGTTAACCAGAATATGACTAACCATATTCTGGACAATTTATGGTTAATTTTCTACCAGGGGAGAAATGCGTTATTATTAAATATTCAATAATAATAATGTCGACTTTGATTTCTAAATCATTTGCGAAATTTTATATACAGAAATCCCATTATTGTAAATGGTATAGTAATTCAAAAGACAAGTCTATAGTGGCAATATAAAAAATAATTTCATAATTATTTTGATTTTTGGAAAAATTCAAATTAAACATATTGGAAAACAGGTCTTTTATATAGAAAATATTTCCCGTATACATGCAGTATCCACGGCAAAATGGAAACACACATAGTCACGGCTCTCGCTCGTTACAGCTCGATATATAAATACCCCTGCACTATAGTGTACTCGTATACTTTTCTACTCGTACATAAGCTCTCTCTCCCTCTCCTTCTATCTCGCTCAGTAGTATAGCTCGACGAGCGTAGCGACTTTGCAGCCGTACCTAAACATTTACCCGGGGAAAACTGCTTCACCTACGTCGCTGCCGCCGCCACCGTCGTCGTCGAGAACTCGGTTAACCCTTCGCTATTTCATTAAATTAGGTAGGCGGGTTGCCAGTCGACTGGCGCGTTTCGCTTACGTATACACACACAGAGAGACGCGCGCACACGCATACTCTAGCCGAGCGCCGACGTTCCAGAAGTCTTCCTCGCATCGAAAACCACCGGCGGAGAGTCTGCACGCTCTTTCCTCGGGAAACTTTCGCTTTTACCGTCATTTTATAATTCACGACGTCGCAGCGGCACTGCTTGCGCCCGCTTTCTCTCTCTCTCGCACAGCGTCTCTCCGAAAATAGAGAAAGAGTAGCACGGCGCGTAGAGTACACGTACACACACTGGGGCGCGCGCGCTAACGGGAAAGAGCTAAATCATGCATCTCATCGAAAGAAGGCAAGTGCGAGTAAAGGTGCGGCCGCGTGCGTGTCGTTTGCGATAGGGGATGATAGCAGCAGGAGCAGCAGCAGCGGTCTATGGCGCATTATTTACGAGGCTTTATGTAACGACGAGGCTCGCGTCTCTGTTTATTTCGGGAATGTGTCGGCAGTGGGGGGGACGGAAAGTAGTGCGCGACGGGAATTTCGCGGTTTTCGCGAGTCGTATGTCGGTATATACGGGGATGCGCAGGATGACGGGAGAGCGTGTTGATTTTGCGAGGGTACTACACACGGCTGCGGGTTTCGCCGGTCGGCAAGGAGTTCGGGTTGAGATTTTTGATTAACGGAGGGTTTTGGAGGAGCAGAGAATGATTTTATTTGGATAGCGATTTTGTGCAAACGACGTGGGTAAATATTAGGCCGTAGTTTAATCATTTGTGATTTATTTTTGCTAGAGTAGTAAGAAGCCCACTTGAAAGTTATTCAATAATTGGGTTCCGTAATCGACGGAAATACGGAAGAAGATTACGGCAATAAAACACAATAAAATTTTATTAATCTAACTTTTAATTTTATTTGAAAATTTCTCAGAATCTGTGACGTACTATCTATCTAAAATCGCAACGACAACTAACTGTACATCGTAAAAAAGCAAAAGTCACTCCTAAACAACTCGTATATGTTTTTCTGCGGCAAATCAACAAATTATAGAATTTCATTGATAAAATATTTCTATTTTGTAAAAATAATTTAGAAATTACTTAACTATATCTGATTGCTATTTCGGTTTAGTTTTATAATCGATTTTAATATAAATATATTTATGTCTTTCCGTAACAAATTGAATTGTAAAAATTTTAATGATAAACTGAATGTACTGTAAGTAGAAGTATTTTAATTTAGTCAGACGCGTATGCCAACAGTGCATAAACATTATTGTAATTTATTACGCTTATTCTTTCATCAAAAATTTCAAACGATACGCAGTATAATCATATAACCCGCCATAATAAAACAAAGACCCCATAACTGCAGTCGAGCGGGTACCGCGGAATTTTCCCCGCCGACTTAATTCATCGTAATCACAGATATAGTTTAATTTAACGAAGCCTGCGATTAAGAGCTTATTTAAGAGTCCATACAATTTACCGAGCCAATGACGAAAGGGTTAATCTTTGCCGGAGCGCCTTATTCTCTCTCCCATTCCCCGTCTTCTTCCCTCTCGCTCAATACGGTCATGAACTTGTCGTATAGCTCTAGCTCTCTCTCTCTCCCCTTCGCCGTCTTTATCTCCGTGCGCAGATTTTAATATAAATTATAATCTTATGCCGTTTCTTAATACCTTTCTCGCTCCTTCTCTCTCTCTCCCTTCCTCTCCACCTCCTTCGCTTTTCCTTCCGTCGGCGACCCCCTGAAACGACGCGGAGTCATTATTAGGGAATTCTCATTATACAATCAATCATTTTGGGAGATCGCGAGCGACGCCGAGACTCCGGAGGAGGTGGCTCTCTAATTTCTTACATCAATTAATGTCGCGACGACGACAACGAGGACCAGGATGCAAACGCGGAGCCAAGGGAGCCGGCCTATTGAGGGCTTTTTATACCCGCGGGATCGTTTCCCTCGCTAACGCGCCGGATTTTTTTTTTTGTGGGAGATGGGGTGAAGATTTCTTTAAGATGTAGGCGGCTGTAAGTAATGTTTGTTATCGGGTAATTACAACATTTAATCCTGAAATGTATAATTTTTTTTTAAATAAATCGGATAATTCTGCTTTTAATCGTGTGAACACGAGCATGGCTGAACAGTTAAGGTGAATTTGTTGAATCTGGCTTTTTGCATAAAATAAGTACTTAAGTATAAGTAACTTACTACAACAAGAATTTTTATGAGAGATCTTCCCCTGATTTTTATTCTTCGCAGCTATAAGAAACGCTCGCAACTTTGGTAAAAGTATTAACCTCAGCCGTTAAGCCAGCGACGGATTTCATCCCCATCATTTTCCCTCGCTTCCGTTCTATTTCTTCCTTTTTCTTCTCGTGTCCAAAACGTTTGATGAATTCAAATTTCTTTTTAACTTGCCAGAAGTCGAGCTTTTAGTACTTATGCCTAATTCCTTGGGCTTGAGAAATCAAACGTCCAACTACTTTAAATAAGTTATTTTATTATAAATCACGAAAAAATGATAATGTTATCCTAAGTAATTTCTATACATGAGATATTTTTCTTGTTTCAATAATTATTCTACTTGACGCTGTAATCTAAACTTATAGCTATAAATGTTTCATTTGTCTTTGAAAGATATTATAAGAAATACTTCAAATAATTACATTTTCATAAGATGTCTAAACGAAAAATCCATTCATTAATGAAACATTACCAGGTACGTCCAATCATTTGGTTCGCATATACAACGAACCCGCCATTCCCCGATTTGGCCCGTCAGAACAATCAAAATCCCATCCAATCCCACGTTTACAGCGCCAGCTTTCCATTCGCAATCGCACTCGCTAATGCCCATCACAATCGGCTTTCGACAAACATCCCCCGGCCGGCTCCTGCTACCTGTTTCCTCCAACTTCGCGCACGCGGCCAATGAATTATTTAACAACGGCGGGCGAGTCGCGCAGAAGTCATCGACACACTAAAACCGCCTCCACCTCCTTCTTCTCCGAAAGAACTCGTGGCGCGCTAATCGAGGTCGAATTAAAGTCCCTCGCCTCGGCAAAATAAGTTTCTGACTTCTCACTTCTTGCGCGCGCGCAAGAGCGAGAGATCAAGAACAATTTGCGAAAGAGTTTTGCCCGCGCAAAGTGCGAGAGCGAGAGAGAGAGTTAAAGCGAGTTGTGCGTAGAGTAGCACGGGCGCCAAACTTCAGACTTTGAACTTTGTCGCTTGACTGACCCTCCGCGTTTTATTTCATTCCGCCGGCTATTAACATACTTCGGAGCCACGGCGAATTTTTCCCCCAGTTTCCGCACTCGCTCTCTCTCTCTCTTTCTCTCTCTCTCCCTCGCGACCCCTAGCGAAGGTCGCGGCCGCGAACTAGCTTTGCGCGAGTTTGCATAATTGCGCGTTACGCGCGCTCGCGCGAGAATCGAACTCCGCGCGAGCGAACTTTTGGAACGCGCGAAAGTGAGAACGCTCCCGGAGTAGGTAGACAGAGAGTGAGAGAACGCAAGCGCACGGGCGAGAGGGAGAGAGAGAACCAAGAAGTGCGAGCCGTCGCCAAAGGGGAAAGTGATTTGTTATAGCGTAAGTTACGCGGCAGCTGAACTCTCTCTCTCTCCCTGCGCGACGCGACGCGGCGCCCCGGCGCCTCGTGTCCTAGAAACTTGTGTCCAGGTAATTTCACGATAGATTAAGGCCGAGATAGCGAGCGCGCGTAAGCGAGTGTTCCAGTTACCGAAGAAGAAGAAGTAAGGGGTGGAGATGGGCGAGAGAAAGGAGGATGTTTCGGCTGCGTCGTCGTCGTTGAGGAATACTGATGACGGGGAAAACGAAGCTGGGGGATGAATTAGTCGGTGGCGGAGGCGTCGAAAGTTTTCCAAGAGTGTGAGGTTGATCGGGGGATTTGGCACGGGTTCGCTGCTCATGCTTCGATGTATCGGTTCTTCTTTTTTTCGTTTTTTTCTTTTCAATTTTTCGCCTGGATTTTTAATGCTGTTGGTGATGGTTCTTCATATCGTAAAATTTAAGTGTCGCGGAAATACCGCTATAACGTCATTCCAAGCAACGAAATTTGCAAAATCAAGTTCATTCTTTTCACAGATTCTACTTATTTCCGGACCAGCGCGGTAGAAACATCGACGATGGTTCGGACTAAGCAGACTGCATGGAAGTCAATCGGAGAAAAGGCTGGCCTCAGTGCTCCAAGCCAAGCGTGGAGCGAAGAAAAAAGGTCGCCGGTACAGGCCTGGGGCAATAGCGCTTTTCGAGATCCGTCGCTACCAGAAGAGCACCGACCATCTTATTCCCAAGCTGTCCTTCTAGCGACTCGTCCGCGAGATCGCCCAGGAATTCAAGACCGATCTACGCTTCCAGAGCGCGGCTCTCAGGAAGCTGCCGAATCCTACCTGGTCGGGATTTTTGAAGATACAAACTTGTGCGCCATCCACGCCAGGCGCGTTACGATCATGCCCAGGGATATCCAGCTGGCTAGACGCATTCGCGGAGAGCGGCCTTGAAGAATTGGTATTTCTTATGTGACACGATTTGAATTTATTGAAGTGTTGTTATCAAATTACTTGTCGAAATGTAATATACTTGAATTTATTTTCTGAAAATAAAAGCTTCTAATACAGATCAGGCGAAGAAACAAGATCTTTTTTACTGAAATTGGTAATACTTGCTTGAAACGTTAAATATACTCAACATATTGTATAAAATAGAACCTACCGAAGGTTTCACAGATCCTACGGAAAAAGATTCCCTTCGGTCCGATTAAAACTTATCTAATTTCACGTGACATTATAGCCACAATCGAACGTATTTATTAAAATCGCATGAAAAAGTCATTTGGCACAGCCCACACCGACAATTCCGCCCTCACCCGCGTTTTCCTCATAAACATAACCGCAGGAAAAAAAAAACAATCATCGACACGCGGCGCCGTCAACTCCGCGACGCGAAACGGCGGCGGCGAATGACGACGAGAAATGACACGCGAAGGGCCAAAAACAAAACAGCGAAGGGAAAACTCGCAACTTTTCCGCCTCCCTTCCCCTTTCCCCCCTCTTCTTTTTCTGATCTCTCGAAACTTTTTTTATCTCCAGCAGCGCGGCGGCCCCTCCTCTCATCTCCTCCTCTCTTTCTCGCTCTCCAGACTCGTCGGTATGGAGCTATATATACGTAAGCGCTAGGTGCGCGCACTTATATCTATTTCCGTGCTGAGACGCAAAAAGGTGAGAGCGGCAGAGGGAGAGAGAGAAAGAGGACGTATGTATCGCAGGAGGCGTGGAGCTCGGGGGCGCTTGCGCGCCTCGCCGGCCAGTAGTCACAGACCGAGTGGGACAGACGAGCGAGCGCCGGGATTTCGTTCCTCTCTCTCTCTCCCCTCTCCCCTCTCGCGTGTTTCGCCGTCGGGTTAATGGAGCGAAAGCGAGACGGAGAGATGTTAGGAGAGAGAGCGAGCGTGGGCGAAAGAGTGGAGGGGATGAGAAGAGGTGGTCGAGGAGTGGGGGCGCTGCTCTCTTCTCTCGGTCGTTCCGCGGCACTCCTCGCTGAGGGCTCGATGCGAGAGCATGCGAGAGACGTTATGCTGCTTCGTTTGCCTCTATGCGTTTCATTCGATGATTGAGCGGCTTTTTTTTATTACGGAGATTTTGATTTATGTTTACGTTGGGGTTATTATGTTGCGAAGGATTTTTCGATTTTTATAAATAATTAGTCGCTTATAATGTTATGAAATATGCTGTTTAGTTGTAAGTGGAATTTGTTGTATGTTTGTAAGCTTTTTTAAATCAGTTTTGAATTTCTGTAGGTTGTCAACATTTTACGTGACTTATAGGTGTCTAAGTGGAAATGAATCCGCTCAATAATGTGCAGCAAAAATGGAATTAATTATTTCTTTCGTTTACAAATTCGCTGATAATACCTTATATACATACATATGTTATAGGTGAAAAATTGTATAAAAAGGGAGGATGCACATAAATGGGTCGTATGTGTGGGAGGACGTAGTGAGACGCACAAAACTAGTATATAAAAGTTGTTAAAATATGAAAGTGGAAAAAAAAATTAATGCGAAGAAATGAAGACAAAGTCGTCAAAAGTAAAGCTGATATTTAAAAAATAAGTAGAAAAATCGCACTTTTATCAGGCATATAATAGTAAAAAAAGGAAAAAAATTCCAGTTTTATATATTTTTATTAAATATAGGCCTTTTTTTGTTTAAATGCTTAAGTTTTTATAGATTCTTTCTAGTCATATCGACTTTACAGGTTCCTCATTGATAATTCATCAAGAAATGTATGGACATTATTCTTTTTATTTAAAGAAAGAATGAGCGCATTATTAATTTAAAAAAAGCTAGCTCAAATGTCTTTCAAAAACGTAGTTTTAATGAACAAAACCAAATGTTTTAAATTCAATACTTAAGTAATTATAGATAAGTTATGGTCAGACATTTTTTTTGTCATATATTTAAAAAAATGACTTTTTACTGAAATAATTTAGTAAATTCTATAAATTCCATTAGGAGCTACGACGTCAATGTATAACACTCGTAAGGTGCGCTTTGATTCTGTTTCTAAGAAAACTGCACGGCATTTAGTAATATGTCATGTTTTGCGTGCAAATAATTTGTTACTTGTTGTTGTAAGAAATGTTGCACGTTTACAGATGATAATTATTTTGACCTCTTTAATACAAAGAATTTATTTCCAGCCTTATTCAAAACAACGTACTTATTCGAAGTAATGATACTAAAAATAAGAGACTACATTTTATTCTTCTAATAAAAAGCAATTTTATGCCACACCACCAGAATGAAGTCATAATCAAAGCTCAATAAATAACTTCCACAACATACAATCCAGAGCTGGGCGTTTTTACATGACCAATAAACCGACGATTTCAATAAAAAAAATTTTAGCACAATATTATAAAGTTAAACGTTCTCCGCGGGTAATAACTGAACTCGTAAACGATCCACTAACAAGGCAATCGCTTGTAATGACTTTTGCGTATCTTTACGGCGCGAGTTAGTTTACTATCAGGGACAATTGTACCGCTGCCGACGCCGCCGCCGCCTCGGCATCCGCACCTGTACCTGCAGTCAATCATTAAATTATACCAGATAACCACCGGGTGTTTATTACGCCGCCAGTGCGCGAATATTTTTAGTGTCCGAATGATTGATGGGATCGATTTGAAATTAAATAACGCAGTGCCGATAGCGTCGGCGCGCGACGAGAAAACTAACTCGAGCGGTGGCAGCGGTGGCGGCGGGAAAAAATGGCCGTGCGTAAAAGTTAAATGAAAAGCAATTCATGCGTGAAATGTTCAGTTAGCAAATGTTATAGGACTATTTCGCGGTCTTTGATTGCGCGCCGACCGAGTTTTGATTGCGTTGTAATGCCGTCACTCGGATAATGAAATATTAATAAAGTTATTGGGAACTTAGGTGAGTGGCTGTATAAAATATAACAATAAATAAAACTATAAAGTTAGCGTTAAGTTGTAATTAAAAAGCGCGGAGCATTATTACGTTCGTGCGTGTACGATGCAATATAATAACTATAAATATTGCTGTAAAGTATACGTTAAGCGACACTTGTCTAAAAAATATGTATAAGCATATTATTAATGTAAATAAATCATTTGTACAATTATTGTTGTAAGCTACTTTGAAAAAATATATTTATTGTGAGATGTTAGAATTGTTTTGCAATAGTAAAGTACAAGAAGAAAATTGTTTATGTTTGTCTTCCGTTTTCTCAAAATTTTGTTAAAAAGTTTTTCAAAAGTAGTGGCGGAATAATTTTTGTAAACATATTGACATATACTTGACTTCAAAATGTTCAAAAAGTATGCCAAATTCATATTTTCAAAACCTTTTTCTGTAACTTCCTACTACACTTCACTTAGTTTTCTTTAGACACCTATATATAGCTTGGATCGTTTTCGAAACTTCTTTACCAAAACGTTAAAGCAAACAATATTTCCTTTCAGCATGAACAAAAAATAAAATTTTCATCTACAATAATACAAACAGCTCGACACAACCGCTAACATTTACAAAATAGTTAACGTTAAATTCACTTCACCCTGTGATACACCCGTGAAAGCCAAAATTCCAAAATAAACACGAAAACGCACTCGGAAAACAAAACACTCGACAAATCTCCGAGCTCTCGCAACTCCACAGCGCGCACTGTTTCCACTATACATACTACGCACGCACTGCGCGCACTAGAGAGATGACTGCGCGCATATTTTACCTTAACAAAGTCAACTGTGCATCGTCGGTACATCAGATTCAATTAAAACTACACTACTCGCCGCGAAAAAGAGACGACGCCGACGTGGGGAGGCCGAGGCAAGAATGCCACGGCGTCGCATCGAAATTAATCGAATGCAGCGCGTCGCGCTCGCCGAAAATACACCTCCCGGCACAAAGTTATATACTGCGCGCTATATAACACCGGCACTCGCGCGCGTATACACTGCACTTTTAATCAGGTTGCCGAGAATTACGGGAAGGTAATCAGGCCGCGCGCTTTGACAGCCCGATGAATTTCGAAAATCTCGGCGGAGAGAGTAGCGGCAGCATCAACAGCATATCTACTTTTTATTCCTTTGAGAGAGAGAGAGAGAGAGAGAGAGAGAGAGAGAGAGAGAGACAGAGACTCGTCCTCACTGCGCATTTTCGATCGCGCGAATTAACCCGTCGTTTGATATGCTCAAGTACCCCGCGCGTGCGACACAGTCGCTTCTCTCTCTCTCTCTCTCTCCTCTCTCTGTCCTGGCTAATTTATGACTTCGTAGCGAATTTTCGCAGGAAACACATCAAAGTCCAGGGCTCGAACGGTCAA
This sequence comes from Torymus aiolomorphi, assembly GCA_036365515.1. Classification (NCBI taxonomy): domain Eukaryota; kingdom Metazoa; phylum Arthropoda; class Insecta; order Hymenoptera; family Torymidae; genus Torymus; species Torymus aiolomorphi. Next base: position 240,613,861 of record CM070873.1, on the reverse strand, counting down.
TGCAGCGCGCGCGAGTAGCTCTCTCGTGCAAAGCGACCGCTGCAGCCGCTCGCACACTCGCTCGCTGCTAACTACGTTAAAAGTTTTAATATTAGTTTAGTCGACGGGGCCACGGTAGATTGAGACGTAATTCCAGGTAATACCTCGCCGCCGAGCTACTTCTCGCTACGGCTAATACCGAACGAAACGCGCCCCCGCGCGTTCTACAAAGGACCCTCGAAAGAGGACGGCAGGGGAGGGGGGAGAAAGAGAGGAGGCCCTTAATCTGCATTAAACTCGACGCGTTCGGTATAGTGGCCACGGTTCTACTCTCTCTCTCTCTCTCTCTCCTCTCACGCATATACGGGCGCAGGAAGAGGAGGAGGACCTGAGAGATGCGGTGGCGCCGTGCTATAGCTGCATTTATAAGTTATCCGCCGGTGCGGAGAGTGAGCCGCGCCCTTCCGCATCTTTTGCACCGCCGCGCGAGAGGTGTATTGTAGCGGGAAGCCGGGAATGGAGTTCGAGGCTTCGCCATAAGCGACGAAGCGAGAGAGAAAGCGTGATGTGTGGTCTTCTGGCGCTGATGTGTGCTGGTCGAGAGGCGGGTGTTGAGCAGTCGGCGATTGTTGGTGAGTGCGGAGGGTTATTATTAGGGGATATTTTAGGAAGGAGTCTCATGTGTAAGTGGTAGTTTTTGGGGAAATAATATTTTTATACTGATGTTCTGCTTTTTGGGATCATGTGGGTCGATGTTGGACGGTAAGTCGTGGAATTACTCAAATATTGAGATAGACGCGAGGAAAAAGTTTCTGAATTTGTTTTGTTCTCTAATTACCTCTTATTTAGTATAATAAAATCTGGAAACATATATATTACTGTTCAGGCATTACGATTTGAATTAAAGTTTATCGCTTGTTAGAATTTTGCGAACGAAGTCGTGTTGTCTGTTTCTACTGAAGAACCCGTCTGTTACTACTGACACACAAATGGAAAATTATCATGAAACCCATTCTATTGAATTTACACGCTAATTCATACGTACGCTTTTGCAATTTTCTCCTGCATTAAAAGTACAATACCATATATTTTTACTTTCGAAAAGCTACCATCTACATAGCACACCTCTCGCACTAATATTGAAATACGTTAGACCTCCGAAGATACAGACTCAAATTAGTCAATACAGGCGGCATCCAGCTATTGATTTCGAGGCAAGGTGGCAAAGACCACCTCTCTCTCTCTCTCCCTCTCCCCGTCATAGTCACCATCACCTCCTCCTCCTCCTCCTCGTCGCGCACGTCTCCTTCTCGATATCCCGCGCGTCCTCCTCTCCTGCGCGCTCTCTCTCGCATGAAAAAACACGAGCTGGAAAATAGCGCGCGCTCTCAGCTAAAGCAAATAACTCTGCGAGCTCGCTAGCGCTGGACCTATAACACATCCACCTACCCCACCCCGTTTCGCTCGGAAAAGCTCGTCTTCTATGTCGCCGCTCTCTCTCTCTCTCGCTCTCCTTTTTTCCCATTCTCTTTCTCTCTCCTGCTCGCTCCCACGCCATATAGCTCCAGCCTCGTCTCTCTCTCTCTCGCTCTTTCTCTGGAGGCGAGTCGATGCGTACGTACGTATATATATATATATATATATATATATATATATATATATATATATATATAGCAGCGGCGCACCAACACAGCCGGGAAAAGTTTTATACTCACCAACACAGCAGCGAGAGGAGCAAACGCCCGCGCGCGCACCAGCTCGCTCCTCTAATCCAACTCTCCTGAATACAGGAGTTCTTGTGTATATGCATGTATGTATGTGTGTGTGAGTGGAGACGTCTATCCTCACCAGTACAGTAGAGCGGAGGCGGGAGTGAGAGAGAGAGAGAGAGATTTCCCGGGCGCATCCTGGCGCGTCCTCTATATCTCGGCGAGCGAGAGAGCGTCGTCGACGACGGAGATGACGTCGTCGTTGCGTCGATCGCGAGTATATACGCGCACGTTCGTTCTTTCTCTCGGCGTTTCTTTAGTTTCGCGTTGTGCCTTACTCCCAGTGTATATTCCGTCTCTGAATGCGAGAGGGAAGGTATAGTGTGCGTGGAATTAAGGACATTTTATTGTGGATTAGCGTATAAGGCTGTATAAATTGCAGGGGTTTAGTGTGTACACTGTACTATTGCTGTTATAATGATAGAGAATGTTGTTACTGAATTTTATTTATTTAATAAGTTGGAATGTTCTGAGTTTTATATCCATGCGATTAATGAGATGTTTAGTAACTTTATAATATTTTTTCAAAACTTGAATGTTTTATTCATTTCAGTACGTACCTCCTCGGTTAACCATAAACAACCAGTCAACACTGTTTTATAGAATATTTTATGGGCTCTTATATCATGATAAGTTACGACTTTATACTTTATACCATACAATACCGTACTAATTGGATTTTAAAGTAAACTATCGGCTGTAAAAATTAAAAAAACATGTTGATCCCTCTAAATTGAATCAAATAAAATATTTGTATCTCTCAAAACATTATACAAAAAATACAATACAATCAACTTATCATTTCCGTTTTCTAAAAATTATATCCTAAAAAAGCTCTTCATTCTCTTTTAAAATCCTACTTCCCAATCCCCATTTTCAAATTTCACCCCAAACCAAACCCCTCTCGAGCATACAAACCCATCCTCCTCTTCGCAATATATATAGATATACATCCCATCCCGCTTCACGACACACTCCGCACCGCAACGATCCCTCGACCTCCCGAAAATCACTGCAATTATATGTACACTCCAGCTCCTCGGGCGCGCACCGCGTGTTCGAGCCACATCGTGAGCCTCTCTCTCGGACTGAGCGCGAAACTGTCTTGCACCCGCCTCGGTTTCCCGCACACGCGATCGCTTTCCAATTGATGCCCTCTGGCCACCTCTATTTCCCAGGTTTTTTCCCCGACACTCTTCCTTACCCGCTCGCGTTCGGTTTTACGATTATTGCCGGCAAAAGGTAGAGGAGCAAAAGGGTTGCGGAGATGGAGCGTATTGCCGATAATGTCGCGATTTGTTTTTATTTGGGAGGAGAGGGATCGGAGGGCGGCTGCTGCTGCAGTTTGCGTAGGGGGAGCAGGGAATGGGGTAATGAAGTGATAAAGTAAGATTGAGCCAAGGAGATCGGAGGAGCTAGAGGGTGTACGCTACGGGATTGCGGATCCGAGAGCCCGCCTCGAGTTGTTTTCAGAGAATGGGAATGGTTTGTTTAGCTCGACGAGTTGTTTGGGGGGAGAGTGATGAGTTATTGTTTTAAATGTTATTTATAGGTGCAGAAATTTTAAATGTATGAATGAAAAAATTGTAAATATACTTTGTGAAAATGGCTCGATCAGAAATTTAATGAAAAATATGTGAAAACTAGTTTCTGTAGCATCGTAAACATTCAAAAGGGATGCAACAAAAGGTGGTACAAAGTGCAATCATTTTGAATAAGCATATTTTTAAACTTTGTGCACGAGCATTTATTAATTCTCTTTTCTATAACTTTTACAATTATATCGATCAATATTTCATTTTAATGAGTATCGATACTTTCATTTTATCGCGTTTTTATTGTCCACTAGAACTTCTCTCTTCATCTCTCTGCAATAAATATATACACTTTTTATTTCAATAAAAAGCGAGCACATTTCAGCTCGATACTTCGATTTTCAATATTAGCAGGTTTTATTCACCCGATTGCATAAAATATATATTTAGGGTTCATTCACGCGAAAAAATTTTCCGCCGCCATGATTAAATTAAATTAGTTCAAAAGCCATTTAAACTCTAGTTATACTCGCGCGACGTACTATACAAAAAATATTTATATGTATTTCATTCTCCAACTAAAACAAAAAAAATACAATACAATTACATACAATGTAAAGTATATAATAAAGGACAATCTTACTCCTTTCATTCAAACGCGTAGCGCCGCAACATCAATTACCAATGTTCGCCGCTCATTGACCGGGAGCGAGGGCGTGCGACGACCACGTGGCGAGAGTCGCCTTCACTGGGGGAGGAGGAGGAATTCGATTTTTGACCGAAGATTTCAAGGTGAGGGGGCTTCGCACTAACCAACTTATCTGCCTGCATCTTGCCAAAGAGTAGTAGAAGTGAAACTGGGTGTTAGCGGGGAACTTTGTTCTTGTTCTTATTGTTGCGAGGAACTTTGGAATTTTCCCCCACTGCGAGCCAAACTCTATCCCCCCTCTCTCTTCCTCTCACTCTCTCTCTCACCCTCGCTCTTGTGCCATTGAACAAACTAGTCACTTCTTTCTTCTTCGCGGTTACCGAGTTTCATATTTATGTGCAGCTACCAAGGTTAACATTCAATTTCGTCGCGCTCTCGCTCTCTCTTTTTTTTCTCTCTATAGAGCAAGACGTGGCGCAACCGCCGGCGCGCGTGCGCATTTGCATACATTTCCATAATGCACAAATAAGCTTAAACCGCCGATCAAGCAACTCTCTCTCTCCCGGACTTATTGTTTCTCGCGGACTTTTAGTTTAATCGATTTTTAAAGAGAAAGAGAGCCGCGGCCGAGAAAAAAAGTGTCATCATCGGCGTAGTTCCATTCACCGAGACGACTCTCTCTCTTGGCCATTCACGCGAGGCAATGAAAGGCTCGCTCGTTAGCGGAAAATAAAAACAGCCGTTCGCGCGCGGGCTTTTAAAAATCCACCTGCCCGCTGCCGTCGGCAAATTGGTTCGCGTGCGCGCCCGATGAAATTTCTACCTTTTGCCCCCCCCCCCCTCCTTTCGCATTAAAAACTTTTCGAAATAATTCATTCATAAACCGGAATCATTATACAGCCCTTTCTACCTACTACTCTCATTATTTTTTCTCGAACTTAGTTCCCAAACAGCTCTCTCTCCCTCGCTCGTTGGCGAACTAACTCCGGCGAAGTTCCTGACCTCGAAACAGGGGCGACTTTTTAATTTCAATCGCGCGATTCCCTTTCAATTATAACCGCGCCGCTGAAGGAGTAGTGGGATCTACTTCTCCCTCAGGTGTACCAACCCGCGCGCACTCGCATAAGCGTGCTATATAAGAACCATAACTCGGCGAATTAACACTTTTACCCGGGCGTAGTTCGCGAATTAGCGCGCCTCGCGCTTCATAAACGCGCGTGTCTTATAACTTCGCGCGAGCGCACGAGAGAGAGAGCGAGATAAGTAGAAAACAAGAAGCGAGAGGGAGACAGAGAGACGCCAAGTGAGAGGGATAGTGTTAGAGAGAGAGAGAGAGATGGAGTTCGAGAGAGAGAGAGAGAGAGGTATAGTTCGGTAGGGGGATTGTTACCCGAAGTTTAAACTTGGTTGTCGACTGCCGTTAACAAGGTTTGCCATGGGGCCGCCCGACGCCGCCGCCACTGCCTCCTCGCACTGCAGGTTCAGTAGTGCCTAGGTCCTCGGTGGCCGCGTGCTGCGCGTATTCTACCGGCGACGACAACGTTCGTACGTACCTACGTGTAAGAGAAAGGGAGTGAGAGAGGGAGGGACGTCGAGCGCGGTGTTTCGCGGGGCGACGGCCGTCGGATCGACGACGACGACGCTAGCGGCCGACGGCACGCGCCCGAGCGCCTGAGAAATTCCAAAGCAGCAAAGTGGTGGCTGTGGCCGCGTGGTTGGCAGGAATTTTTTGGAGACTAGTGGCGTTTTTTGATGTTTGTGAGTGGAAAGTGTGGATTTTTAGGATTTTCGGTGGGCGGTTGAATTAAGAAATTATGGTGATAAGGGGAGATGTTTGTCAAGTTTCATATGTGTTTGTACGTGCAAGGGATAGTTTTGGTGTTGGATTGGATAATGTAATGTGTTGGTAGAAGGTTTTGTGTAGTCAATTAATGTTCGTGATCTACTAAAGATAGTTACATTGTCTAAAGTATTAGATTTTATAAACTTATGTTATCATATTACGTAAAGTACAGCAATATTGAGTGTTCTATACTACCGTGTTGATATACAGTGTTTTTGGAGTAAAAGAGTTAATATATAGTAAGTAAGATAGTTAGCGATTTTCCAATCATCATATCTGAAAGTTCTAATGAGGACCGATTTCTCGAGCTCTTGAGATTGCGTTATAGAGAAATCAACAGCTTCATTGATCCGTCGGCATACCGAACTTGAAGAGGTGAGTACTTTCCTCGATGGGTCATAAGAAATTATCCAACTTCACGAGCCAAGTGCCTATGAGTGATTCTAATGCAGTGATTAGAAAAACAGCGTTTCTAATTAATATATTCAACGGATCTTTGCACTTGGATGACGCGCTACTGAAAAACTTCTTCTTATCAAAGTATTTATACTTACTTCAATTATTAAGCATCTTTTAAAGTTAAACTACGCACAGAATAACTAATCATCCAAGTCATTAAATAATAAATGCAACATTTATTTATATATTCAGTAGTAGTGTCGCCTCGGATAACACAACCAACGTCTCCCCTCACATCTTTTCTTCCCCCTTGCCCCGTGCATACATCCCCAGCGTCTTGCTTCCACATGGAAAATCATAGCGCTCTTGCGCGCAATCGTCTCGGCTTACAAACGAGCGGCGATAATTCCCGCGTGCGCGGGGGGCGAGAGAGAGAACGCATCAAACTTACATCCGACAAATTGCCCTTCACGAGAACCCATAACTCGAAGCCTCTTGAGGGGGAGGAGAGAGAGAAAACGCTCGCGTATATACGAAGTCAAATCCTCCGTCGCTCCTATATATTCATTCTATTAACACGTACAGAGAGAGAGAGCGCCTTATTTTCCTTCTTTCTCGTGGCGATAATTAGATTCTTCCGTGAGCACAGCACGCGGCTCGTGTCATGCGCTCATGCGGTGTATACTTTCGTGCACGAATTTCCCACAATCTTTTGCTCGAGGCGCGTAGTTCTCTCTTTCGTCTACCCCCGCATGCGTCGTGCAGTTAATTACCGACGCGTTTGACGTTTACACGTACGTGCACCAACGGCGAAGACGTAAATCGAATGCCGTGACTCATATTAACCCCCTCCACCCGCGACGGAGTAAAAAAGGGTGCGCTGGCTGGTGATTTTGGAAGGTTGGACGGTTGGTGCGACGTATATCGTTGGCAAGATGCGATGAATAGTTTGTCTGAACGTCTGCGGGCGGGTCGTTATACGCGCGCGCGCGCGCTCCCACTTGCACTTCGTTAAAGTTCAATTTAAGTTGATTATGATATTTCCTTCTTTTTTTTCGCCTGCACTCTTTTACAAGTTCGCGCGCTGAAGGATGTTCGTTAAAAACTTTCCGAGTTTGTTAATTTCTTTCGTGAAGTGATAAGAGAGCGTTGTTGAATTCGGGGTCAGCGAACAGTTGTACTTGAATATGATGCTAAGGTACATATTTGATTGAATTGTAGTGATCTCAGCCGATTATTTTTTTTTATATTTCGATATGAAGTATGAAAATAAAAATGTTAATAATGGTTTTATTGGAATCAGAGTTTTTGAAGCATTTTGTTACGATTAAGGATTGTTATAACATCGTTCATAAGAACTCTTCGAGTTGTTGTATAGTAATAAATTTATTCTGTTTATGTTTCATACACAAATAAAAAGTTTACGAGCAAAATACATAGAAAACGTCTGTTTTTGTTATTTTGTACACTGTTTATCAATAAACAACGTCATGGCACATTACTTTTAGATCAACTCGATTCTTTATGCACACTAATACTGCACCCTCATACCCCAGCCTTGCCAACCAGTATGCACCAATACTACCAACAACAACAACAACAACGTACCGATGATCCCGAAGGTCGGCATCGACCAGCACCAGCACCACTACTACTTCGATAACAAAACCTCTTCCCTTCTTCCCTCCGCCTCCTGACACATCGCGCAACCCACACACGCGCTAGCTCTACCGGGGTGAAGTTCGCGATGGCGTGATCCAATTTGTCGAAGAATGCGGCGAACCTGGGAAGGGGGCAATTAATGCGACGCGAAGGCACGCGCGCGCGCTCGAAGGGTTGATTTTTAGACTATACCTAAGCTAACCCCTTTTGCCGTGCCGAAAAAGCTCGCGTCGCGGCTTCTTTCCAATTAACCCAGGGGGGCCGCCTATGGCCTCGAGCTGTCCCAAGCGGCCCGCTCGCGCGTATAGTGTATATGGATATCCTTTCGTGCCGGCCTCATTACGTGCGTAGCCTTCGATCGTCCGGGTAATAGACTTTCTCAGCGTGCGCCGATGTTGATGTTTGAGGGCGGAAAGTTTGGTGGAGATGGAGGAAGGGAAGGATTTGATGACGTAGTTATGCGGGGTTATGTTGTGATTAGGCTTTTGGTAGCTGACGTGTGTGGCTCTTGGGAAGTTTTTTTAGAAGTTTTGAGGTCAGCTTGTACACGGACGATCGGAGAGAATATTTTATGCTGGATGATGGCGTCGTGTCGAAGATTTAACGTTTTGGCTTTCTTTATAGAGAGTGTTTGGGTTAAGTCGTAGAAAAAATGTCCGGTCTGACGATAATATCAGCGTGAAAATACAGTTTTCGAAGAAAACTAGGGTATTTTGAAAAAGTATAATTAATCTGAAAAATTTTTTTACGATTTTTCTTCTTTATTTACTCAACAAAGTGACCTAGGATTCAAATTGTAACAACTTCTATCAACTACTTTCGCAGAATAAGCCGTTTTTTACAAACCAAAAAATTACTGAACCCCATTTTTTTCACGTTTCTATTCATAAACATTTTCAAAACACGCCTCTTCCCTAACGAAAAGCTTCATTTTTGCATTCTTTCGCGTGCACCGCCACACAAGCCTGTGTGTACCGTCAGCTGCCTCTCTTGCCTTTAAAAATCGAAACTCGAGCTTCAGCCACACGCAAGCTCGTAACTCGTTACGTAATTGCAAATACGGAATCGACAGCCCGGCCGCCCGGTGCAGCGAAACCCGAAGAATAGTTCTCTCTCCGCGAAATATCTCTCTCTCTTTCTCCCTCACCCTGGGAAAATACATGCTCAGGTGGGGGAGGGGGGAAGGGCCTGCTGGCGCAGAGGGAGAGAGATAGAGACCAAGCTAGTGCGCGTAAAACGACGACGAGGACGAAGAAAAGCCGACCGAGAGAGAGCTTTTGCGTCTCTCCCTCTCCCTCTCTCTCCGGGATCCATCGCCCGGACCACAGCAGCAGCAGTTCTCTCTCTCTCTCTCTCTGGTCCCGCCAGGGAGGCGGTGGCCGGGGGCTAGAAAAGAGGAGGACGCGCGAGGTGTACGTTGCCTAGAGAGCTTGCGCGCGCGGGCCGGAAGAAAAATACAAGAGCGCGCAGTGGGAGTGGAGCCTCGCTTCGCTGGGAAAAAGGAAGAGGACGACAACGACGACGGCGTAGACGATGTAGACGACGACGAGGTGGAAGAAGAAGGAGGAGGTGGAGGAGGAGGGGGTGGAGTACGCTTTTCCACCTACGCGAGCGCGCGCGGCGGAAAATAGAGCGCGTTCACGGGGGGCTGGTGCAGCGGGGAGAGGGAGCGAGAGGGCGCGAGCGGGGGTGGCCCAATCAGAGCGCCGCGAGCCGCTAACCGGGGCGGGAGTTGGTACCGCCCCCCTACCACGCGCGCCACCGCAGTCCTCCCGGAGGAGGAGGAGGAAGCTCACACTCAGTCACTCGCGGCTGCTTTCCCTCTCTCTCTCTCTCTCCTTCCCTCCCGCCGTCTCACCCTCTCTTCCTCTCGAGAGAGGAGAGAAAGAGAGCGCGGTCTCTCTAGCTACCCCGCGGCTGCTGCTGCTCCTCCTGGCGGCTGCCCAAGACGCGCGCGTACACCGCCGCTGCCCGCGACGAGAGAGATATTCCCACGGCGCGAGCGCTGATTGTTACACAGCCGCGCGCTCTCCGTTGCCGCTATACCGCCACCGCGCTCTCCCGACGTGTGTGTATACAGAGTGCGCGCGCGCACGCGGGAGCGTTAGGGATCGAAAAAAGAGAGAGAGAGAGAGAGCGAGAGAGGATTTTTAATACCGAGAGAGAGAGGGATTGGAGAGTGTGCTTACTCTCTCACTCTCTCCCCCTCCCACCGCCCATCGGGGTCGCTCTCTCTCTACCTCATCCGCGGTCCGCTGCTCTCGCGGCGCGCTACGCGCGATCATTGTTCGCCGCCCGGTCCGCGCGCTGTATATTTTTTCGAACGGCAACACGCGCCGATCGCGCAGGGTGCAACGCGCACGCACAGTTGGCATCGGGGGATCGATTACGCGCGATCGCACGCGATCCAAGGTCACACGCACGCAGAGACTGCAATTGACGTGCTGTGCTAGTGCTGCTGGTGGACACTGCGCGCTGCTTCTGAGCTGAATGTGAGGGAAAAGGTGGTTGAGCAGAGACCGGTTGTTGTAAGAATTGGGACAAAGAACGTGGGAGAGAGTTTGTTGTTAGAGTCGTTGGTAGCGCGGCGGCGCTGGTCTCGGGGGCAGAAGAGCAAGAGGGAGAGAGAGAGGAGGATCGGCCGCCATATTGTCCAACGAGCCGGGAGGTGACTAGTGCGAGTCCGTCGACGCCTGGAAAAGTCACCGTTCCTCTGACGCTGACTTTATAGGAAAGAGATAGCGACATTGTGAGTATTATTTGTGGTATTTTATTAGTGTGGTTTGCGATCTGTCTTTGTACGGGAGTGTATTGTTTTTTTTTGCGAAAACACAAGTGTCGCGATGGGCGGGGTGAGGCGAGCGACGGTACCAGTAGGTAGGGAGTAGGTTTGGGCTTCGTAAGTTGGCAAAACGTGTAAAATGTCGCGTGGTTTAGTTATTTTGTGCGATTAGTAACTTTGATTGTGATACACTGAAGTTGGAGCAAAGCTTTATGTAATTGCTAACTTTTGATTTAAATTATTTAGAAGTGAGGTTTATGTATACACTATAATGTGTGAATCATTCTTTTTTCCTCATTTTTTAAACGATTATTTTCATCATTACTAGTTTTTCTCGCCATTTTACTGAAATGCAGTGCAACTGTTGAAAAAAGCTATTCACAAATTAGGAAAGAATTGAAATAATTAATTTCATCGTGGTTCATCGTATTTCGATTTGTGCCATCGTAGTTTTTACTAACAAAAGTATTAACATTTTCTAGAAAGTTATACATTTCGATCCTAATTATATGTATACGAAAAGGTAGGGGACTATAATGACTGTAAAAGAAACCTTTAGTAGTACTTATCTCTAAATAATTCTGATATATTAAATTAATTGAATTCTAAAACATTGACATGAAAAGCTGACTACGAGAAAAACAATATTTCTATTTCAGAATCATGGGCTAAAAATAAAAATTAATTAATCGCAAATGTTATCTCTCGTTTATTTAAGCTGCATGAAGTTAATTCGGAAAAAGTTTGAGAACATCAACTTCGAACTAATCTTTCGCGAAAGTACAAAAAGTTTCGAGTGGTTCGTTTAACTCGGGAGCTGCAGAATACTAAGAATAAATGCTTGTGAATCATAAATGACTTGTGCGGTCAGTATAGAGTTAAAAACAGTTCATTGAACGGAGAAAATTACTTATATATAACGCATGAAAAATTTAACTCGTGCTCGTAATAGACCCCGCGAATTTCCAAATAAAAACTTGATTTAGCTAAGTAAAGCTGAAGTGTATTACTCAAACATCGGTCGACTTAATATTTAAAAAAATCAGTGATATAAATCCGGATTTGAATTTAATCGTGCGTTTACTTTATTGAAGTTAGATTAGCTTATTTTACGTAACTAACCACCTATTTACACATTTTAGCTGTGAAAGAATTGGATTTCATCAGAGTTTCTTTTTAACATCATTTATACCGACGATATCCGTTTCAAATCATCGTCAATCAAACAAAGCCTACATATATCGCATTTAATCGTGAATCAAACGTAATAAGGATTTATTTATAATCAATTATAAGCTGAAGTAACGATGGCGTTAATCACCATTCCCCCCTACAATGGATACGAAAAAAAATATATATTTTCTTTCCTACTTGTTCCAACATCATTACGAAGGAAAACTAATCGCCAAACTTTAACGCAAAACTACACCAACCCTCCCTCCAACTATACCCATCACTCCCAACTCACCGTCTCCAAGCACCACCTCTCAAACTTATCCCCTTTCCTCGACAACCGCATAAATCAAAATATCCAGTACATCGCTGCCAGTGTTTCTCTTCGGCGAAATCTGCTCGGCCTTGAAAATTGAATAATCGGCGAGTGCGATTCGTGCGCGTACGCTCGGCTAAACACCTGCGCGAAGAAAAACTCGCGTGATGTGGATCGGCGCCGATGATTCGATCCTTTCTGACCCATTGCGCCCGATTTGCCCCGATGAAATATCGCCGGGAAGTCCCGACGGGGGCGCGCGACCGGCTATGTGTGTATGTGCGGGATTACGCGATCGCGTGTGTATTCGTGCGCGAGTGTGTAAGATTGGCAAGAAGCGACTAGAGGGTTTTCGTATAGAGCGATGCGCGTATAAAGGAAAGCGGTCGGAGAGGTCCAGATAAAAGGCAAGTGCTTGTTTGTGAGGCTGGGAGACATAGGAGGTTTTTGTTCGTGATTTTTTTTTGCACAGGGAATGTTTGTTCCTTATCCTGTTTCAAAAGTTTTTAATGTTTGGGTTCCGCTGGAAAAGTTTCATTTATTATTCTTGTTTTTAATTACAATGACTTGAATCATAAGTTTTTTTATAGACATGAACTTGTAAACTTCTAAGTCGTTTGGATAAGTATTTTTTGTTTTATAATTTAACAATGGGTTTTGAAAATTAATTGATGTAAACATTAAAGAGTTTTAGAGGAACATTTAAATATAACTGTTGATTCGAAATACTATTTTTTTATTTATAGTCGAAGAACAGACCCGCTACAAAGTAAAATTTACTATTTGAAATAATAAAATTTATTATATTTTTAGCATTTTTTATAAATGGAAAAATAGAAATTTTTCTCTCATTTTTCTTTCATTGTTTATTTATTATTTTATTAACTATTTTGTACAATATAACGAAAAGAGTAATGTTAAAGAAATAATGTTTCATTTTGATTACGTCTCGAACATTTCATAACGAAAAGAACAACTCCCAAGTGCTTAATTATTCCATAAATAATACCCCGACGTCGTTATTTTGTTGCCGGCGAAGTATACTCAGGGACCGTAATACACTTTTCGACAGGCATTTAGGCCGGACAGGAATGTTAGTGTCACGTAGGGAAGGAAAAATGGATCGCACGTGGGAAATAGGGCGATAAGATTATCTCGGCCAATAAAGCGAACGGTTAGAAATGACTGCAATTATCGAGTTGTGCGTGCCAGTCGCGCTAAATCAGACCTGACCAGATCGAAACGGCGAAATGGCGCGTGGCCCGTGTGACGTTTCTCGCTCCAGACCCGCTCGTTAGCCGTATTTCATGACGGAGAAACGTCGCGAAATTAACGACTAATTTCGCAATGGGAATAAGCTCTTAGTTACGTGTTGTAAGATTTTCGATGACTTATTTTTATCGTGGACATTATTTTTCGTTTTATATACGGCTAAACGCAGTTTTCTTGTGGTGATAATTTATTTATGGTAAAATAAATGTCAAAATTATATAACTGTAAAAAAGTAACGGGAATATAATTGGCTGCAATAAAAGATAAATAAATCATATGTTATAAATAAGACAATAGAAAACTAAACTGAGCTCTTTGAAGTAAGTGGATTACTTAATTATAACCTTTCCATAGAATATACACGGATAAATACGTAATATCAGTTACTTTAAGCTATATTGCTTATGCAATAATAAGTCTCTTTAATCTAATAAAATAATTAGTTTAAAAAAGAAGACGTGAACGATATACAGTAGACTTGCATTATAGACTTTATTATACAATACTGTGGGTTCTCTTAATGACGGAGTTTTACCCGTTTATTACGCTCACGTCTATAAGTGAGAGTTAAAGTCTTCTTTTTCACATGAGCAAACACATTATTGATTCTAGAACGTCGTGGAATCATATTCTGACACGTCAGCCGCGCTAGCCTCGTAAATTAATTTCATTAGCAAAGCGTTCTCGTTTCATTCAACTCGAACTTTTATCCGAATTCGCTTTGTGTGCATGGGAAAGCGATAATTGCTTCGATAACGTTTCTTTCGAAAACTTTCTGCTGCTTAAAAGAACAACTAAAGTTGAATCGCGTATTTCAAGGATATAAATAAATAATTTTATTGAAATTTAGATGTAAAAGAAACTGTTTAAAATCCAACATATTTTTATTTTTTTTTTGTTTTCATATACTCAATACAGGATCACGTAAATTCCAAGAATATTCAACCATATGGTAACGAGGAAAAAGGAATAATATGGTTTCGCCCTTAGCCATCAAATCGCGCGCGTGTACGTATATAACAGTACACGATTCGTATACGTTGCGACGCGTCGATCAAAGCTCGTCGGGGGTACAACGCAGCGCCGAGACTACTTACACGCCGATCTCATGCGCTATTTAAGCGTGAGGTCACGCAAAAGCGCGCTCATAAAACACGCAACGTGTAAATCTACCGCCGCCTCTCGGTGTCTATCTACTACCACCCCTGCGAGTTGTTAGCTCGTGTGCAGAGCCATGCGCTAGATGGCGAGGGAGGCTACTTGCTTCGGTCGTAATCAGTGCCGAATGAGATGGAGAAGCTAGGAAAAATAGCCGAGCGGGGAAATTAGGGGCGTGATTGGAATGTGTGAGAGGTTAGGGAAGAGGACGAAAAGTGGCTGTTTTCAAGGAGGTGTGAGGGTTACTGAATACTGTGGTGAAATGTGTTTTGTGAAGTGTGAAAGTTCAGATTGAACGTACAATTTGTCGAAGGAAATTGTAAAATAGTTGCTGAAACAGATGTAGTTGTAAATTGAAAATGTTCACAGTGCATTTATAATGTTAAACATTATTCAGATTATGAAAATTAGTATTGGAGAAGCGGTAGAATCTGCGCGTAACTTTTATTTATAAGAAAAATCCCGAAGTATGTGTCTTTCATTTTGCTGAAATTTTCAGCATCGTTTTTTTGATGCTTTGAATACGCTAAATAAAAAGTCATATGCTTAAAGTTCAACATCGGTATGACATAATTCACTTATGATTGCAGAAAATTCAGGTAACGAAATTTAATTTTAATTTGATACGTTATGTGTTTAAGTTATATTCATATCAAAGATAGTTTTACCTATACTTTTATTTTTACAGTCAGAAACTCATTATATAATATTCGTGCTGAATTGAAGTGGTACTTTTTTCAATAAAAATTATATGATTTTCAGGTTAAATTCTATATCTTTAACTCTATCCTGGTAGAAAATTAACCATTTTTGTTGGTTAACGTGTTAATCAAATGGAAGCATTTTCGACCAAAATCAATATTTAAACCTTATTAAAAGTATCGAAAATTATAATCACATGTTCAAATATTGACAATAGAATATGTTCTTATCAACGAAAATTGAATATTTATCTTTAACAACAAAATAATGTTAGAGTGACGTTTTTAACTCAAAAATTAACCAACAATTAGCCAACATGTTGTTAACGTTTCTACCAGGTATATGTAGGTCTTAAAGAGGCAAGTCATTATTTGTACCTAAAAAGTAAAATATCGTATATATTGAAAACTTATTGCTACCAAATTTTATAACAAAGTAATTTTTCCTACGTAGATGTTAGTTTATAAATTTGCATTATAATTTGCACTCATTGGAAGTTCATGTAGGACTTTTGATTACTTTGCAGAACCAGATTGTTCGATGCACTTTGATTCATGGGTTTAATAATATATTTTTGCTCGCCACTGAAAAACTCTTTGTAACCAATTATCGAAGAGTCTTAAAATTTTGAGTGAATCTTAAATATAAAGATCAATTCATTATTGCAATTATAAAGATAAAGAGTTGTTTTTGTTTTTATTTAAAAAATGACTATTTTAATAGAACTGAAATTATAAGCTAAAACGACAAAGATTCACACAAAATTTTAAGACTCTCCGATAATTGCTTACAAAGATTTCTTGCGTCAAAGTCCGTAAGCCTATGAATCAAAGTGCACCAAACAACCAGTTTCTGCGAAAAGACCAAAAGAACTATATGAACTTCCAATGAGTGAATATCAATCTAATAAATTAATCTTAAAATATAAAAAAATTTTTATATTATATTTTCAGATTGTTTCGTTAATATTTGGAAAAATATTGTTGTGAAATGTCGAAGTACTTCTTACGAGCCAACTAAATAAATGCGCTATTCTAAAATGATCCAGTTTCCAATGCCTATCGAGTATTTATTTTAAAACATATTTGAATTCAATACAAAAGCACTGCTAAAAACAGAACAAAACTCTGCAGAAACTTTGTCGGCATGTGCGTATTGAATTACCTCAATCACAAAAATCCCCTGCGAAAGCAGCGACGCACAAATATCAATGACTCACCGATGGCTCGCGTCACACTACCCCAGCGGGGAAATATGTGAAACATTCCATGAAGTATCCGACAGAGTGAGAGAGAGAGAGGGAAGTGGGGGGTAACTTTTGTTCCCGTAACGACTCCCTGTTTGACCTAACTTTAAAAGCGAATCCACAGTTTTCAGTTGTCAAACTAAATACCAGTCTCAATTCTATGAACTTGAAAAGCTTGTTGTTCGGCTGGGGAACTTGGCGGCGCCGGGTCGTTCACCTAAAAGCAGCACCAAAAACTCGTTCAAACAAGGGAAGAACAACTTTTTAGTTCCTTAGTTCTTCTTTTGCCCCCCCCCCCCCCATCCCATCACCGCCGCAGTGCCCATAGGCCCCGATAAATCAAATCGAGTTTACATATCGCCGTATACCGTCGTGCGGCTGCGTTGCGCGTTAGTTTTGCATAACTCTGTACAACGGAGGGAGCAACGCTTGGTCTTCGCGCTCAACTTTGCGCCAATTAATTTTTCATATTTTATTGTTTTGAATGGGCCGCGTCCTCGTTTGCAAAACTTAAAGGAGTGGAAGTTGCCGATCCGAGTGGTACAATGAACTTGAGGAAGTTTTAATGCTGTGAAGAAACTTCTTGATTTCTTCGGCGTGGAAAGATCTTCGGAATACTTTATAATTTTGCAGCGTAACGAAGGCGAAACCACAATTTTTATGAAAATTACTAATCATCTCCGCGGTTACCCTTCAACCACCCCGAGGAAAACGCATTCGCAGCCATAACTCAAACCTCTTAATTTAAATAACGCGCCTCGAGCACTATATACGGCGCCTTCGCCGCGATATAAAGCAAGTACACGCGCCGTTTCCATTATACCATCTTCATCGGCGATCGTTCTTCCCCTCACTTCACGCCGCGAGACGTCCATCTCTCGCACCGACGATCATCCCTCGCCTTGCGCACGCGTACTTGTTTTTATCATCGAACGCACATATTTTTCCTGCTCCGCGCTTTAAAAAAAAAAAGAGAGAGAGAGCGAAGCCGGCGAGAAAAACGACCGAGACGCAGGCAACGAAGTTAATGGAAGAGAAAGCAAAAGCCGGCGCGAAAGAAAGCAGATAGAGCGAAAGAGAAAGAGAGAGGAAGAGAGAGAGAGAGAGGGAACCACGCCGAGAAACTTTTCTTGCGCAAAGTACCACACGGACTGGCTCGGGGTTATGAAATTCTGATGGCTCATAAAATGTAAGAAAATTTACAGACTTCACTGGCTCTCTCTCTCTCTCTCTCTCTCTCTCTCTTTCTCCGTCGCTTTCTTCTTCCACGGGCTCGGCGCGCGTTATCCTCGTTTTCCTGCCTCCGCGTTTTCCTCTCTTTTTCTCTGCCGCCTGCCTGCTCCTTTTCGAGCTCGTAAGCAAGAGCTTGAAGCAGCGGCGGCAGCGGCAGCCTCGGTACGATGTAAAGTTTCGAAAGTTTCGCGCGGGCGCGGCGTCGGTGGCGGCGGCAATCGATTTGGAGCCGAGGCTCTTGCTGTTCCGTGTGCGCTACGCGCGAGGAAAAGCCTAGTGCAGTTGGCTTTCCCTGCCTTTTCTGCCTTTTCCCCTGGTCTTCTTTTTTTTTTCCTTCGTATAGGCTTTTTTCCTCTTCGGTCCTCTTGTTGCTGTGGGCTGAGCAAAGCGGGTTGTGGGTAGGTGAGTTGTTTGTGAAGTCAGTGATAGTAAATTCTTATTTTATTTGCAAGAAATTAGTTGTCAATATCATAAGGGATTTTTACAGTGATAAATTCGTTTCAAATATTTGTCAGCAGTCCGTTGGCAATAGATTATATTATTTATTTTCAGAAATTAGTTACAGTGAGTTTATGTAACGTGTTTACATAAACTTTGGCATTTAGTTACTCGAACTTTCAACATTGCATTTAAGCAAATTGGTTTACTCGGTGAATGCATACAATTGAAGTAATTATTTTATATTCAAACCCATAGCTTGATACTGGCTGAAAGATAATTCTTAATCAACAAAATTATAATTATCTTATAAATGCTAAAGTAGATCCCACAGTGAAAAAGAAATTACTAGCGGATTGATTCATTACAGTGGACACTCGATGAATAAGAAATGCTCTCTATCATGCTACGATTTATAAAATATTGTTGAATCAAGTTCTGACAGAACGGCTGAATATTAAAAATCGTGCGCCGGGCAAGGGACTCTCGCTACTAAATAATATAGAGCGCGAGTTTTAATTAATGAGCAGCGCCGATGAAACTTTATCACTGCTCAAGTCCGGGGAGATAGGGAAAAATTAATGAAGTCCCGGCGCAAAAATAGGAATGCCATTAATTCTTAACGTAAGTTACAGTAATGACGGAAAATAAAATCAATAACACGGAAATGCACTAGACGAATGGCGGCGGCGACGACGAGGACGTTACGTGTCAATTAAGTTTAATTAATTATAAACTTCGCGAGCAATTTTCTTGGCCCCCGAGAGATGATGAAAAGGGTTTATTTGATCGCTCGCGAGCGCGAGCGCAAGCGCGCTCTGTAAGTGAATACAACTTTGATTACTAGAAATTAGGCGCTCGCCCGAACTGCGACTATTTTCTCGCAGCCTTCTCGCGTCTTAATTTCCCAATTTTCGTTTCATTTGCCGCCCGGCCCCCGTCGCGTAACGTCGATTGCAGAACTCATTAGGCACTTAATGTCCCTGATCGTACGGCCATCAACAAAACGTAAATCCGCGCAGATTGCTTGTACAACTGTGCGCGACTCTTGTAAATAAGCACTAGCTCTTTGGCGGCAACAGTTGCGTTTAATTAAAAAGCTATGAAATATTATTTCTAATTTATTTTCTATTAAAAGAAGTGAAGAATAACATTTTAACATAATTATTGTAAATATTATATAACAACAACAGGGGGATTACATTTTAGAATATAGTAAAATATACTAATTATTATATACTCTTTGTACTACTTTACAGTAAGTACATAGTGTTCGCGCATTAAGGAACATAACATGAATTTAAATAAGTCAAGGCATATAAGGGAGAATAGTAAAACGTTACGATGATCCATTTCTCTTTCTTTACGCACAAAGTAAAAGTAATCGCCTGTAGTAAGAACACTTCCAGTAAACATGTCTTCCATACAATTCAATGATCGTTCGTCCAACATTAACCTTCTTAGAAACGATTTCGAAAATTCCTGAAAAGCATAATAATTTCTGCATAACATAATCTCGATCCCCAACACGGTTCGTACAACTCTTAAAACATTTCTTCTGCAAATAATATTTTTCACCCACAACTCCGAACACCCTACTTCCCTTGCCTTAAATATTACGTCATCCAGCGAATAAGTTCGCACCTCACGCCACCCGAGAGTCCTCGTATTCCGCAGCCGCAGCAGCACACCTCGGCCGCGATTAATAATTATGTATATAAAGTCGCCCAGGACGGGAGATGACGATGCAAATGGCGTCGTCGTCGTCGCACACGAGAGAGAAGATGCCGCGCACGACTCGCCGCTTCAAAATACGTCTAAATATTAATGAGACGCCGGCGGTGCTGCGGCGATGCTGTCCCCGTGCCTCGCTTCTGATGCCTACGGCGCGCGTTCACACCGGAGAGAGAGAGAGAGAGAGATCCTTCCTCGACAACGAGAAAATTAGCGCGAGGGAGAAACTCGGCGTCGTCATTGTCGCCTTGCTAATCGGCCGCATCGACTCGTTTCCATTACCGCAGCCCGCGTCGTATTTTCGCGGATAACTGCGCTGAATTACGAGGACGAGTTCTCTCGCCTAAATAAATATTTGCTATGTGCGTTCGGTCACTCACGTCTTTTTGATTTATCGTATAGGAGGAAAGAGATAGCGAGAGAGAGAGAGAGAGAGAGAGGAAGCGCACGCGTGTGGCTAACGATGAATAATTCGAGAAAGCGTAGGAGGAAAGGCTCTCCGCTTTACGACGGCCCTTGACTCCGGCATTATCGTTGTTGTCGCGCAATAAATCCCCGGTCAGCATATACGCACATGCCAGACTCTCTCTCTCTCCTCCCTTGGAAATATCTCCGATGTCCGAAGCTTGTGCCCGCAAACTTTTCTAATGTTTTCCCGAGCGCACGCGCGTTGGACGAAATGAGCTTTATAAATTCCTCGCCGCGGTCCACGGTCGCCGCGAGGAGAGACTTTATATCGTCGTTTTTTTTTTTTGCGGGGCAGGAGGGAGAGGAAAATTCTGCTCGCGGCGTTATTGAATTATACCGCGACGGAGCCGCGCCGTGACAATTAGCGTGATGTATTAGTTGGGCTTTAATTCCGCGATGGTGCGCGGCGGAATGGTTTTATAAAATATTGAAGTTTAAGACTGTGCGACGGCTGTTGGTACTTGAGAGGATTTTGGTAATTTACTTGATTAAAACTTTTAATTAGTCATAGATGTGGAGGGTTTTTTTCGGAACAGGCGCAGATGATGCGTTGGCGCATATAGTGGCATTAATCAGTGAAAACAGTTACGTTGAAACGTATATTTTATAATCTTTTATTTATAGCATTGAAAATACCTATATCCGTAAGTATGAATCAGAACCGAAATTCCAAACCCCAATCCGTTAAAACGCCAATCACATCAGCATCAAATCCAGAAACCCAGAGCGAGCTGTGAGTGTATATATACATATACACACTTCCCAACCGCCAATCCGCGCGATAAACTGATCTTGATTTAATTACTCGCAGCCAGCGCTCGCGATACACACAATTCGCGGAGGAGAGAGATCAGTCATGCACAATAAACAGCGCGGCGAAACTTTCGCCCGCCCGCCTGGAATTTCGGACGTCGGTATTATAAGCAACTGTTGGCAGACCAATTAGACGCGCTCGCGGATCGACGGACGTAAACGCGCCTTTTAAAAACTCTCGCTTCGCGATTGAAACAGCGCAACCTGGCCGGCTGCCATCGCGGCGAGGCCTCGTCAATTTCGCTTCCTTTTTAGCCCCGGCCTGTGTATATATAGGTACTCGCATTATAATGCCGCCGCGCGAAAATTGGCTGCAGCGGGCGCAGGAATATAAACAGATTTAGCTCTCTCTCTCTTGCTATATAGGCAAAGGAAAATCGTTATATCGCGCGACGTCGCCCTCTCGATGGTTTTGTGAGGACTATAGCTGCTGCCATCGTTGTTGATACCTGCACGCTGTATTCGCCTGGTCTTGCGCGATTCTCGAGTGTATAATCCTGTAAGAGGGTGGTGGCGAAGTGAGATCTTAGGCGCTAAGATTAGACGTGATTAGATTTTGTTTGCCCGTTGTGTTTTAGTTGCGTAGCCTTTCGATAAAGGGGAAGTGTTGTTTTTATATTTGTGAGTAGGGATCATCTGTGTTTTATCGAAAAATATGTTTAACACTTTTTAAAATGAGGGAATCGACAAGGTGTCTGGTATAGAGAATTCATACTTCTTAAAATATACGCGCATTATTAATTGTTTTTTAAACCATTTCGTATTATTTACGCATAATTAGATGACTATTTTCTATATTAAAAGCGATGTATTTTATTTACAAGTAGTTTTCTGATCAACAAAGCAGTGTGAATAAAATTTTTAAGCGTAATCATTTGAAGACCTATAAGCAACAAGAATCATAACAAAAAGAAACATTGAAATACAAAAAAAAAATCCAAGACGAATTCGCAATCCTAAAAACACATTAATATCGGCCAACTATTACAACCCGCCGATAATTTAATTATTTTCGAGATGCATCCCCCTCACCAACCGCCATCCGACCAACCCGCAGCATTGATCGCGGCGAAAGAGGCTCGCTCATCGCGCGCCCGCGCCACCTCCGCCAAGAACGTTCTCAAGAGCGAGCGAGACGAAAAGACCGGTTGGAAGATAGCGAGAGTATAAGAGTGAGGGAGGCGCGGGCTGTATTTACCGCGGCGAGGTACTTAATTTTGCTTTCGGAATTAAGTCGAGGACGAGAGGCGGCAGCGACTACGTCGCTTTCGCCCTCTCTCTTTCCCCCGAGTGGCGGTGTCGAGGAAGAAAACGCGCGCACAGAGGTGTTATATCGAGGCGCGAGAAAGAAGGAGGAGTGAGAGAGAGAGAGAGAGACGAGGCACTTTGAGATACTCCACGTCGGCAAGTTCCATTGGGTATTTTCCCCGAGACTGTCTCTCACAATTAGAACGCCAGCGCGCGACGACGACGACGACGACGGAGGAAGTGTGCTTACAGCCCTGCATGAGAGCTGTGTTTTCAAGAGTTAATAAGGCGCGCGCGAGCGAGCGAGTGTAGGTTGTTTTGTAGGAAGTGAGTGGAATAGGGGAGAGAGGCGGTGGTGGTGGCGGCGTTATCCGGAGCTGAGATGAGGGAGAGTGAGAGAGAGAGGAGGGTTTTTGAGGATTATTGTGCAGAGCGGGGATTCGGCTCGTTGCGAACGCTAGAGTGTAATGTGACGCGCTGCGTTACTTTGTTTTCTACGATTCTTGTTAGAAGGATGTATAGTGTGGGGAGTGAGTAGATGGGGTAGTTTCGGTATATAGCAGCGCTTTAAGAATCGTGGAAAAAAGGGAATTCCAATACATTTTATGAAATTTGCGTTTAATTTCATTACAGAATATTTGTAGACATTGACAGAGTTACATTTCATCATTAAAATTACTAGTATTTTTTATGTCTTTGGTAGTTATAAATCTTCTTTAACGGTTACACGTTCCTCAAATTTTATTTTAAGTGTCAAAGGTTTAAAACAAGCTATTTCGACCCACGAAATCTACGAAAAAACTGCTACGTTTAGTCTCCGTTTCCCTAATACAGAACAACCGTCACAGCTCATCCCTGAAACACCGACGAAAACTCATAGCGACAGGCCATCCACTACCACCGAATTTTTTTCCTCCCCAAATAGGTAACGACGACTCGCAGCTACAGGAAATCAAGCGATCTCCAAGCCCTTCGCGACCTCGCGTGACTGTAATAATATTGAAATAGCCAATTATCACCGTTCGAGCATCAACCTCCTTCTCCATCCAAAGCCTCCTCTTTCTCAAAAAGACTCTCTTATTTTCTCTATTCCTCACAATAAACACACACGGTGCATTTTATACACGTGCTGTTCGCGGCCCTCAGGAGGGGGTAGGTAATATCCGTGATAGTCGGTACCAGGCTAGATGCCACCACTTTCTCTCTCCGCTCTTGGCGCACATGCACACACCTTGCAACGCCCCCACCGCCGGCGCAATCCAGTATACGTATGTTTACGATTTGTGTGTCCCTGTGTGTGACCCGATATTCGCGTGCACCCCCCCCCCCCCGAACGCCTCATTCTCTGACGTGCACGGCTGTGAGATAGGGATCACGACTGACTGATATCGTATTTTTTTTTTTTCATTCGAGGGAGTGTATTCGTGGTTTTGGTATGAAGGTGTAATAAGGTGTAATTTGACGGTGTCTTGTAATTGGGTGATTAATAGAATAAAAATATTGGCTGATTTTTGGTCGAAATTATTTGAAATTTGGTAAGGTCGTAAATGTTTATTTTTCCGTTAATTGAATTTGTTTCCAAGTTTTTTCTAAAGAAGACTAATATAAATACAAACATTTATTCATTTTTCATAATTAATGCTACTGAAATAATAATACACTCTCCGATACAAAGTTTTATCTGTGTTGACTCTTTTCCATTATCAAACAATATAATACTTATACTAAAGACCAATGAAAATCCATCACCCACATCCCACACCCCATCACAAAAAAACTTGCCAAACAATTAAGGCCAAACCCATACCTACATGCATTACTTTCGCTCATGTATACAATGTCGAGACTATACGAGGTAGCGCGTCTAACGGGAAAAGCAGAGAGAGAGAGAGCGAGTGAACAAGCGCGTATCGGGCGAGACGAGGAGCGCGCGCCGCGTTCATTTGACGAAGTCAAAAGCCAAGGGATATTAAGCTCAGCCCGCAGACCACATCAAGAGTCAAAGCGCCGGCAAAGGTCGAGCGTATTCATTCTAACCCCCTCAACGCGCGCGCGCTCGCTCTGCTATGAAGTGCCGCCCAAGCTTTGCCCCGGCGTCTTTGCGCCCGGCGCGATTAATGCGAGCGCGCGATACTTTCTCCGTCATTCAATTTGCGATCGCGGGATCTTTTTTGATTTTATTACTTTTCAGGTTTATGAGGGGTATGGGGTTCATTTATCGGCGAAGGTGTTCGTGAAAGGATTTAATTGGTCATATAGGTATATAATAGATAAGTTTTTTTCTTTAAAATAATTCATCGAACACTATAAATCGTTATACAAACATTTACGGAGACAATTTTTTCCTCTTTC
The DNA here is from genome assembly GCA_036365515.1 of Torymus aiolomorphi. Taxonomy (NCBI): domain Eukaryota; kingdom Metazoa; phylum Arthropoda; class Insecta; order Hymenoptera; family Torymidae; genus Torymus; species Torymus aiolomorphi. Next base: position 240,589,090 of record CM070873.1, on the reverse strand, counting down.
CCGAAGTATCGCCCGCGACTCATACGTCGAAAATATTTAAAAAAATATAATGTACAAAATAAGTTATTTCAATATACCTAAGCTTACCATCAATATTTTTCACCCACCGTCTACAAACCTAATTAACGCCATAGCGAATAAGGACAATTGCCTTATTTCGACGGCAGCACGCCGCGCGCATTCATTCCAGCGTGAGCAACGTGCCGCGGCGTCGGCGGTATGGCGTAGCTCTTACGCAGCGCAAGCATTCGCCTGCTCCCGTTTAACCACTTATCACGTCAGAATTAGTAGCATGTTACGCAAAATGAGCCCAAGGGCAGATTCGCTCGCTCGCAGCAGCAGCAGCAGCCACCTTTACGTGCCGAGCGCGCACGCGTGTACATGTGTGTGTGTATGTATATGGTTTAAAATAGATAGGGGGCGGATGCGTATTATTCTGTGTAATTTAGCTAATTGCGCGCCGTTTATATAAATACGGGTTGCGCTGTTTACAGTGCGGTTTATTATATTTATTGCCGTGCGATTCTTCGCTGTATATTCTTTTTAGTAGAGATATTATTTGTTATAGCATTAATATGAGAAAAAATATTTGTATAATATACCGAATAAAAAGTATACTTACATTACATTAGACGATGAATTCTCAAGTTTAAAGAATTTTACCGAGAACCGTTTTGGAAGTGATAACAGTACTCATCGCATCACTCAAAAGTCTAATATTCGATCGCCGCAAAATTGTCCCCATCCGCGTCCCCCATAGAGACCCTCGACTCGATAACCCTCATTATTCGATAAATATCTGGTTCCAGCGCTGCAAAGCGACAGGGCAGCGAAGGAGAGCAGAGACAATGCGCAAAAAGTCGCAACCGATATTCCGCCTCGAGGCCCGGCCGCTCCCTCATCAATCACTCGTTCTCCGCCCTGTCTCCCAATAATCCTCCCACACGCCTCCTCTCTCTCTCTCCTATATTTTTCAATAGCAGTAGCGCGCGCATCCACTCGAGCGCTCGTCACGCGAGAAAAAAGGCAGCCAAATTGCCGATCGCTCGCGCGCGTATCAATTTCCCATATGGCGCCTGTGCAAATAGCCCCGCGTTCGTTCGCGCGTGCACATATATACATATATATAGGACGGAAACGCGTGATTACGTTCGCATGCTCCAAGGACATATCTGCCGGATATCGGCGCCCTGACTACTCGAACCTACCTCGTCGCTATGTATATACATACATACCACCTTCGCCTGAGACTACTACCTCGTACGCGCGTCTAGATATATATCTCGCGCGAAAGGCTCTTAGACGCGTCTACGTGTGTATATACGTGTATGCGTCAGTGGCGTGAGTATTTACCGATTCCAATTGGTTTCGTGATTGCATCTAAGTGCCGCTGGAAAGACCGACGGGAGCGCGGCGCGTGATCCGCGCGATATACACGCGGGGGTGTAGGATAGACGAGCGAGAGTGAGTGAGTTAGTGGGAGTAGTGCGCGCGAGCGGTGAATAAATGTGTCTGTCCTGCTCTCTCGCGGGGGTTATTTACAGGATGTGCTAGCTAATTTGGGGGATGCGTCGCGGTTGGCTTATCTTATTTGAGTGGCGTACGCTGCCGCTGCTTATGTTGAACGAACGTCTTACGTACATGGCTGTGTCAATAGCAAATGTAATAACGCGAGTGCCTCGGCCTCGTGTATAAAGCGGAGGAATGCGACGGAAAGTGGATGAATAATTATGAAATTCGCGCGTGAATTATGTTGTGAAAATATTGGACGAAGAATTTACTTAGGCTAATTAAAGCGGCGGATGAGTATATGAGTGGATATAACCGTGAAGTGGAAGAGATTTAATATAGTCAGACATTAACATTGGATTTATTCGCGGTTAGTAATTCAGTATTTTAATTACAAGCTAAGCAATATATTTATTTTTCGCTCAACATTAAAAAGTGTTACATGAAAGTAAAAGTTTCTTATATACAGTTACAATATCAATTCCCACTGATACATCATAGTGTTTGCTTGCAGAGAGCCCCGGCAACACGTAATCCGCACGTAGTGATTTTCCAGCTCAATAAGCACCGCGCGTGGGCGCCCCGCTTAATGACCAGTCAAGCATTGCTTATAATTATCGCAAGAGCGACGGGTGCGAGCAATATCCGCCGATATCGCGCGCACGCGGGTAAAAACTTTCAGCGCTCTAACTGTGTAATTTTCACCGTTTCTGCGCATGTGTTTATGTGTCTTTGCAAAACCCGCGCATTCGTTCGACAATTACACGTCGATTGTGTAATGAAAGTAAATGGTGCACCGCGCTGGAAACCTGGAGTTATCGAATTTTTAATTCATTCATGCGCTTTCAGGGAAGGAGCACGAGGCGTCTTGCTTATTAGCTTAATTGTTATTCTGCAATTCGAACAGTATATTAAGTGAATTTTTAAAATTATGTTGTTTCGAATAATCAATATTTTTTTTAACGCTTTTATCTGTAAATATTTATATAACAAACACTATAACTACGTCTGATTCAGTTTCTATCCCCTTACTTCTTCACAACCGCGTAAACCAACGCGAGGCAGCAAAACCAGTTGGGCTTTAAAATTTCGCAAAACGGCTAGACTCGCAAGGCGTAAATCCGAGAAGGCGAAACGACGTTATTAACAAGTCACTTGGCTTTGAATTATGCCCGTCGGCTAATTACGAAGGCACATGACATCCGTGCGCTCGCGCATGGCAATAATTAATTTTCTCAATTATGCCTGCCTTCGCTTTCCCGCGTCCTCTCACTCATCCGTGCGCGCTGGCGCGCACGTGTGCGCCAGGATGTATATCTCTCCCGCATCCGAGGTCGCCGCATAAAAAGAACGAGTTTGGCTAACTTAATGAGTGACGCGTGTCTTTTCTGTTTTTTTTTGTTGCAGGTAAACAGCGCGGGGTTCCTTGTCAGCTGCCTATTCAGCGCTCGGCGGAGGGGTGAGTTCATTGGCGATTTCATTTATTATGCGACTAATGTGACATGTACGTAATTTTCCGACTTAATGCTATTAGTATGTATAAAAGCTGTTTTTCCGGTTTATATGATATATATTGTTGTGTTTATAATAAGCATTGTTTTCTGTCTTTAATTAATGAAATTTAAAAATATTTATAGCATTCGAGATAAACAGTTGGTATGATTAGATATAGAAACGTTATTATTGTATCTTGAATATTTGACGAGTGTTGTTTGAAAACCAAGTAAATCTACTTTTCAGCTTGTATTTAAACGTCAAACTTTTGTTTAAATAGTTAAAAGAAAGGTAAAAAGCGATTTCACACTCTTTTATTTGAATGACAGATAGGGTGACTTCACCAGTGAATGAACGAATAAGGAAATTGTAACTTTTGTTATTTAATTAAGTGGGTTAAAAATGGATTAAAAGTAAAACCCTTTTGAAATTTATATTCTAAAATGTTCAAACTTTACGTCGGTGAGCAAATTTTGAATAAAGAATTAAAGTAAAAATTTTATTTAATAAAAATCTGTAAATATCTCCTAAAAACCAGTAAAGGAACACGCAATCTTAGTATCTAAATACGTTTCATGAATGAATGAATACATCGCCAGTGAATAAACACTTAATAGCGGCGATTTTATAATTTTATTCTTAACAAGATAATTCTTTTATGCAGAATCTTTATACAAAATGAAATAAAAATTTTCAAATTCGAAAATTATCGTCATGTTAGATAAACAATACATAGAAAGCTTGATATCTTTATACATATATAAAGAAAATGTTCGTTAACTGGTGACTGTTTCAATACTGGTGTAGTCACCCTATTCTAAATTTTATTGCGATAAGTATAGAGAATGAATACAATAAAGACAGATTTAAGTATTAAAGTTTTGTTATTTTTGTTATTTTATTGAAAGCGATACATCATGCATATATTATAAGATACACGAACAGATCAAAACAAAACAAAAAATGCATACTAAAGCATCAAAAGTACTCTGTATACGTACTAATCTTCCTCTACCACGCGTACTGCAATCAGGGTCTCTTCCCTCCGCAGTTTACGAAAACAATTTAAAATTCGTTCCAAACTCCTACACCAGCCTCGAGAACTCCCCGCTCTCCCGTACACCCACACCATATCAGACGCACGTGCGCGCACGCTCGCGTCTCTACCAAACACATCCCAAGAAACAAAGCCCAGACACGACGCACGCGCTGCGCGCGGTAAATTAGTAATTAGAAATCTGATACGAGCTCGCTCGCTCGCGCACTGCTATACCGCTGCGCCTTCGTATCGTCGTCGTAGTCGTGTGTTGTGCATCGCGTGGCGACAGGCACGGCGAGCGTCGTCGCGTGCGCGCTGCGCCGACAGGGAAAAACGTATATGGGATGACAATTACGCCCCTCCACCAGGTATATATAGTAGGTATATATATAATTGCAGCGAGCGCCTTGTACTGCAGCTCGGCACTGCACGCTGCTCGCGTATATATATATAAAACGAGGCTGGTCGAGCTTTCGACGAGTGAAATTGTCCCCTTCCAAAACGGTCCGCCCCCGTTTTAAAGGGACACGCGTCACGTGTCGCTTGCAGCGAGGGAAGAAGGTGGAAGTGTAATTCGTTGTTTGGGTTCCTGCCTTTCTTTTTTTTTTCGGAAAGCAGGTTAGGTGGGTGATGAGAACGGTCGAGTGGACGGAAATCGATTACTGCGTGGGATAGTTGGAAATTTTTGGGTTAGGTGTATATGGGAACGAGGATAAACTTGGTTTTGATAGAGTTGTGGAGTTTTAAGGCCGAGTCAAGTGAAATAATGTATTACGATTCTATTTGAGAATATCTAAAAACTAAAATTAAAGTATTTGAAAATTATAATTAGAAAGATATGAGTTGGTTTAAAAATTTAACAAAATATTAAAAAAAAATCTTTTAAATAAATGTTTATAACTATGTATGCATTTGAAAAGAAAAGTGTTTAATGATTTTAAGTAAATATATTTCAATAAAACTACATTTTATATAATATACTTTTTATAAGCACCGCAATTTCATATTTACCTGTATTTTGATATCCTTCGCTTCAACAAATAGACCTGAAAATATTAAACGTATCGATTAATCGAACACGCGAGAGATTATTCATTCGGAACGAGATAGCAATTTTCCCTTTAACACAGTACACAAATTAAAGGCTATCGAAACAACCGTAGACGGCGATGACGACGACGACGACGGCCCATAATTCCGGAGAAAGCCCTCTCCGTGCTATACACACGCGGGATCCACCTGTGATTGGCCCCAACGCGATGACTGAAAAGAGAGAGAGAGAGAAAGTACATGATTGCCGGGTAGTTTTTGGTGCTCCCCCACCTTATTAACATAAGTACACGGCTGCGCGAGCGCTACTCAGCGGGAACAGAGATCAAGGCCCTTCTCTCTCTCTCTCTCTCTCTCTCTCTCTCTCTCTCTCTCTCTCTCTCGCGGTAAAGATCGCTTGCGCCCACGGGAGCGTGTAATTTCCGATAAGTCCTTTGTCTATCTCTCTTCTCTCTCTATCTCTCTCTTACACCCCCCGCAAAATTAGCCGCAAAGGGGTGTTATTTCGCCGCGGCGTATATGTACGTATATACGCACACGCCCGCCTCATGCATTATGAGGACGCGGAGAAAGCGCAAAGGGAGAGAAAGTAAGGAGGAAGCTCGTGGGTGTCTCGGAGAAAGTAGAGCCGCGGGAGAGAGAAATGCATGCATGATTTCCCGATGCACATGCATGAAAGAGCTCAACGAGCATTTAGCGGTCGCGAGGGTTAAATATTTATAGAAGGGATATGGTGTACGGATAGGAGAAATTATTACGTTCGGTGCATTGCGCGCGCGCGCGCGAGAGACGTGTTATTAGGCGAACCGCGTTTATTAAATTTTATGTGTCGCACGAAAGCGCGTATAAGCGCACACACGGTGAAATTTCGTTACCGCAAATTGTGGTGAAAGGTTTTGTCCCGTTGTATTTCGGTTGGGTGAGCGAGCAAGATCGATTAAGTATTTATGGCCGATGGGGGGAAATGCAAGAGTGATGAGAAGCGTTGTTATACGAAGCGTTGAAAAGTATTGTTATTATGGCTATAGTTTATGTGTGCGTGGTAAAGTTGTCGTAAAAATCATTTAATGCAGTTATAACAGTGAGTATTGCAAGTTGGCTTGTACGGGTAGTATCTAATGATTGTTGTTAGCGATACTTTCTTTGGCGTAAACTTATTAAAAATCAATATAGAAATGTTTTTTTTCAGATAATTATAGTTATGCCAATCAAAAAATGTTTCAATTAAACGAAAATTATTATTTAATTAAAGAAAATCTGTAAGATATTTCCTTACGAAACGCATAAAAGCATATAAATATACATATAATACACATTTGGACCACCGCACTCTATATCCATTAGGACTCGATCCATCTCCCGATAACCGTCCATCGCATAAAAAGCCGACACATACGGGCGTGCTGCTCCCACCCTATCCGTAAAGTATACACGCGCTCTATACCCCACAGTTTATCCGTGCAACCGCGGGGACATCCACCAGCGGATTACTTCTCGCTCCGACACAGCGGACGCTTGCGCTCTCTCTCTCTCTCTCTCCGAGATAATCGAGGTAAGAGAGAAGTCGCTTCCTCTCCGTCCCTCCTCAGGGCCGAATAATTGATGGTCGCGGAGTGTATCGGCGGTGGCCAGAAGGGACACGGCTCGCTCGCGGCCTGTCTTATACTTAATTCATTCGGCTCTTTCCTAGGCTACGTGTATATACAGCGAGCCGCGTGCAGCGGGACGCCGAAGTTCGCGATTCGTATGATTAATGGCTTCGTAATCACACCCGCGTGGGCGCTGCTGACCGCTCGTCTACACGGTTTCAATTTCCAGTTTGTGAGAGGGGGATGTGTGTGTGTGTGGATTGTTGGTGGCGGAAAAACGTGTTGTGAACGGTGGGCGCAAAAAGCGTGATAATGCGGGTGTCGGCGGAGGGATGTCTATTACCAGGGTGTTTAGGGATTTTTTTGAGACGATGATGGATCTTAACTTGCCAAAGAGATATTAAATATGAAAAAGATGTGGTGAGATATACGTATTGTCGACCAATATAGACAAGAGAAAAATAATAACAAAAATTTTTTGTATTAAGAGTTATAGAGGAAAACGTAAACTGTAACGATTATTTATCTCGTATAAGTAACTATTGCGAATAGTGCCTTTCAACTAAAAAATAATCTATTTCAAACCTCAACAAACTTCGTAACAATTAAGATGGCATCCTCATCATCCACCTTATCGCGTACCAATCATTTCCCCTTCTATTTTTCAGCACCAAAGACCCATTAAAAGCCAATATAGGCCACCGAATCTAAAACAAAATCAAATTATATCGTGAAACGATCGGGTCGCGCGCTTGCACGTCTTAACTCCGCCCCGGGGAGTAATTCGAGTATCGAAACTGCTACTTCGTCTTTTCGAACGACGCGAAATCGGGCCATCCGATCGGGATCCGTGACGCAATTCGTCGTGCGTGGCCCCACGCGATCGGCTTTTTTTAACGTCGCGTTTTTCCCTCTTGAACGAGCGAGCGTAACACGACGATAAAACGCGGAACAGGAGCATTTCGTGGAAAATGCGAGTGGTGGAAGAGGGGATCGCGTAAGTGCTGTTGCGAATTTGTTGTTTCGTGATTTTCCTTGTTAGCGTGACGAATGATTGACGTGGTTATTTTATATATAGGTTGAAAAAATGTCGGGTTAAAATTTGTATTGAAAAAAGAATTGTTTGCCTCTTTTTGATTAAAATAAAGAATTCCAGTTTTGTAAAATTTATAGAGAAAAAAGAAATACTAACATAAGACAATAATGATACGTTTCTTTATTATTATTTTTTTTATTCTATCTTTCCTACTCATATATCGTCTTCCAGATTTTTATGGAATGCCTCCACCGCCTTGACTTTGGTGGGTTTCATCCTTACATGCACTCCTTATGTTTTTTTTTTTTTTATTATGAACCAGAAACAATATAATTTAAAAATGTATAAATGCAATTATTTCTTTAAAATATAATTCATTTTTTCAACCTAGTTTATAACTAAAAATTTTTTAAATAAATCATTTTCGAATATATTTGTGTGCCATCCATTGTTTTCCACGTGAATGGCCATGACACAAAAGATACTCTCCCAATAAAATACCCGCGCCTCACCTAAAACCGTTCATAGAAATCCGAGCCACTCGCTCTCTCTCCATCGCGCGCCGGCTGTACATTCCGCGGGCGTATAATTCGCCCAATAACTTATCCTTCCCGATATTCGGACGTCATCGACCGCGATATTAGCGATAAAATAAGCCATTAAGTTAACGGCGCAAATTTCCAGCCGCGCCACAGTAGCAGACGGTCCGCTCGCGCGAAAATGCCATCCCCACTCCCCGTTTCGAAGAAAAAGCCGAGACGGAGACGACGGCGACGACGACGACGAAGAAGGAAACGAAGACGCCGCAAACGAGGGAGAGAAAGAGAGATAGAGGAAGAGGCAGAAGTGAGACAAGATTACGCAGCCGAGCGAAAGGATATTCCACTAAGCTTTCAGATTTTACCCTCTTAGCCGACCAAGGATTATAAAACGCAAATACGTCCCTTGATTAGCGAGGATAAAATAAACATGGAGCCTCTCTCAAGTTCTCTCCCTCGCTCTTTCTCTCTCACTCCTCGTAGGCGAAGAGTTTCACCTCTTTTCAGTTTGCGCCTGTCTCTCGCTTTCTCTCGGCGTTATACTCGCCCATCGTGCTTCTCCGTCTCCTCGATGTGTCCTTGGTGTCCTCTCCTCTCGAATTTACATTAAAACTAAAACTAAATATTTATATATTTTATACTTTTTGGATTATAAGTCTGACGGGAGTTTCGTACACCCGTAATTCCTCACGGGACGTCTCATTATGAACGTTCGAACTTTTTCAGACTAATATATTTCGTATAGACTGTTTGAATTGATACTATCCAAATATCAAAATGGAAGTATATATAAACATTTCTTTATCGAAACGTAATTTCTGTATAGATTTGTCCACAAGTTAAGTTTGTTAAACCTTTTTTTCCTAGTTCGTCTTGGCAAAAAGCACCTTTTTAAAAGAAAATCAATCCAAACCCTACGAAAATCACATCCTGGCAATAAATCGGACTACGCACCGGCCGTTTTTCTCGCGCGACGGCGCCTATACCCCCGACAATGATTCCTTCCCTGCGCCCATACATCGCGCGTGGCGCGCTTGGCGAGATGCAACCGAAATAGCCACTTTAGGCAGATAAACCGCGCCTGCGGAAGAGCGGCGAGAGCGAAGTTGGGAGAGTATAGCGCTCGCTCGCTCGCGCGGGGAAGCCTCAAGCATCCTACGGAAGTCTGGCTCTAATTAAGCGCCCCCTTCCTCTCTCTCTCTCTCCCCTACCTTCCAGTCATCATCCTTCGTCTCCCGCTGCACACAGCCTCACTCTCCCCTCCTCGCCCCCGTGAGCGAAGAAACGAAGGTGCGCGTGTTATCATATTCCTGATTGTTATGTCTTCGCCGGCGCGAGTAGCGTACGCCAGCGATATCCCCCTTTTCGCAATTTCGCCGGGGAAGCCCGTTTCATTTGCTCAGGTGAAACTGCGCCCTCCGCGTGTACTCATTTTTGCCGTATGGACTGAGAGAGAGAGAGGAGAGAGGCTTCTTCTTCATGCTTCTCTGAGATTGCAAGGACACGGAGTAAGGGTATATGTATAACGTAGGATGTTTTATAGTCTAATTAGGTTCGAGGAGCGCGTGGTTTTTCCTTTCACCGTGGAGGCCCTTTTCTTCGGGAGTAGCGATGCGCTTTCCACGTACGCCTGCGTATATATGCGTGTTGTCTTTTGTGGGCGAATTATGCCTCCTTGATTCTGAATTGAGAGGAGTTGGGTATAAGGTTACGCTGCGATGGAGGGAGATGATGGGGACGGGAGATGCGTGCGCGTGAAGGATGGGAGAGTTTCTGGTCTTGAAATTATTTTAACCTTAATAATTATGTTAATGATGTCAGGTTTTTCTATTAATTTCGACGAGGTTAATGTACGTGTGTGTTTGCTTTAAAAAATTATAATATTTATATTTTATAAGCTAAACTCAGTTTAAAATGAATTAAATTAAATGTACAATTATTTTATATTGTAAACTACCCAATAGATAGATGATTAAAGCAGACGACATTCCAATAGATATAGACGACCTTTTAATTAATGATACAACTTACTGTTAATAGATAGGCCGTAATAAAAAATTATATTCAGTTAATTTTGAATTCTTCTTCCAAGTAAAATAAATAGTTTGCCTTAAAAGTTAAGTTACTTATTAATTAAACAGTGATTCGTCTATCTACTGGGTCTTTTACCCTACTACTATAAGACCAGTATATTTTACATAAATTTATATATATATAAGTTATAAAATTCCGAGTTTAAGAAATACCTGCAGCCATAAAACCATGAAATTAAACCCGTCCGCTACTTGATAATCACGAAAGAAAAAGGAACGGAACCGTTTTACATCATCGCGATAATTCCTAGAGTTAAACTTCAATTCTTTTCGTGTCTGGTGCTCATAGGGTTAATTAAAGAAGTTTCCGCTGATTATAAGATACAACCTGCAGCGCGTACATATATATGTATACGTTATTTGCGAACTTCTCTTGCAGCTATATTCACCCGGCAATAGAATGAACTCATTTTAATTACAGTTTTTCCGCGCCTCCGAGCAGTTCGTTATCTCTCTCTCTCTCTCTTTTTTCTCTCTCGCGAGCGCGCATATCATTTGTCGCATAATGCACGCATCGACCATGCAGAGAGAAAAACTTTCCCGCGTGACAGCAGCTCGCGCGCGAGGCACGTCGAAATGTACACAAATGAACCTCATTCCGCGGAAACTCCCCATCTCTCTCCCTCTTTCTCTATCTCTCTCTGCGCCGCGAACGAAATCTGCTAACCGTCGTGTTATCCCCCAAGGAAAGGAAAAAAAAATAATCGACTCCGCCAGCGACATCTCCACAATAAACCTCCCTCCACAATACCTCGCTCTCTCTTTCTCTCTCTCTCTCTCCCTCTCTCTCTCTCTCTCTCTCCCCCACGGAATCTTCATTATTCATTAAAAACGAAAGCCGAGCGAAACGGCCCGCCAGATATTCATTCCAGATATAACTCAATAAATTCTCAGGCTGTGCGAGTGGGCGCAGTTAAAAAGTAGAGTAAGATATATCTCTCTCCCTCATTCCCTCTCTTCCTCCCTCCGCGTCAGCAAGCTCGCGGGAACAAAACAATTTTCGCGCGCGCGCTCGCCTGCGCTCCCGTCTCTCTCTAAATGTTTTTCTGGCATGTCAGAATGTATTGAATCCTCGCCGTTGGATAAGCGCTTTTGTTTTCGTGTACAGGCCGAATTTCGCGCATACGGCCTCGGTCGGCTCGTATTGCGCGATAGCGCGAGGGATCCGCTGCTCGTCTCTATGTATATCTATATATCTACACACAGCGAGGCCGGCGTGCTTGCGGCAACATTATCTAAAATTCAAGCTGTAATTACTTTGCTGGGCGGCGCGGGCGGGCGCGCGCTCCGCTTCGCTTGATTTATAGTCATCGCGCGCGATGCAGCTGCGTGGGTGTAAGTAATTAAAAATGTACCATCGCGTGGTGCGCAGCCCGGTGGGGAAAGGGAGAGGAGAGAAGGAGGAGGATTACGGGGCGCCCTGGCCTGGTACCACCTTGTCCTTGAGTGAAAAAAAGCTCCCCGGCAAAGGCGGCCGAGAGATAAGCAGATATCAAAACCGAAAATTCCCGGCGGAGGGAGGGAGAGAGCCGCACGCGCGCGCTGGCATTTCGAAGGGAGGGAGAGAGGCCTGATTTGCCCCGCGCGATTTGCGCGCAACTTTTTGGGGAGGCCGAGAGCTCGCTCGCGCGCACTTACGTAAGCGTGTGTATGTATGTGTGTGAGCGCGATGATACGCGCTTTACGTGCGAGCGAGTTCTGATTGCGGAGTTATAATTGGCGTGTTAATAGGCGTTAGGCACGTACGCGACTTTTTGTTGTATATGACGTCGTTTTGACGAAGGGAATTTACAGGGGTAGAACAATTTTGGCGTTCTTCTATTCGTCGACTAGTTTAAAAATGTAGCAATAAAAAAAAAACAATATTATAAACAAATCGTTATAGTTGATTGATAAATTTCTAGTTTAAAGTTTGAATTAGGTTTTGACCAATATAAAATTTATCTGCTTATTCGTGATAATGGTAATGTAGTGTAATAAAAATTGCGCGTGGATTAATTAATTCATTAAAACTTTTAGTAAGTTAATCAGAAGTTCATTTATTATCGTTCAAGTTTGACAGATTATAATACACTACTTCAATAATTATTGATATATCGTACAAGTTAAAAACTTAGAATTACGACTATAGTTATATATTATCCCCTGGTAGAAATTCATCTATATGAAATGGCCAAGAAGTTAGAAAATAGTTAGTATAACTGGCTAATTAATGACTATGATGAAATGATTTTTCGATCATTATTCGCTTATTTCTTAGATTGACGTCACAACAAAATATTCGTATTTGATTTTCTTACTAATTCTATCGTATATGAAAGAGCATCAAAGTGCTTTGCATGGCTTACTAAAATATAAATAAATACTCCTTCTATGAATAATTCAGCAAAACTTTTATTTCTCCACCTGATTCTGTCTCTCTCACTCCTTGTTACAACAGCAAGCTTTCTTACTAGCCATTTCCAGACTAAAAAAACTGATCAGTTTTAATACCTTTAAAATACTAAAGAACAAGCTTGTGCATGTCTTCGAAAATCTCATTCTATTTATCAATCTATTAAATATAGCCATATAATAGGGGAAAAAGTGTTCACCGGGAACTAGAAACTGGAAAAGATAAATTTCCATTTTATAGAAAGTCTCTAAAATAAATAGTCAGTTATTAGTTATAAAATGTTTTGGATTTCCACCAGGGCCGATCCGTAAGATTAAACACTAATAAGTAAGTGTCTTTCAAATAACAATAAAAATCCTTAGACTATTTTTTGCCCTCGGTAAAAGCATCTTACTTTTGAGATATAACAAAATCACTATTTCTTCCTTGAAACCCCCAACTATCTAACTTTGACCCTCCACCCCAAACTCCTCACGGCACCAATTGAAGAGCCAAAGGCCGATTCTTAAATGCAAATCTCACCAAGCGTGTACGGGGCGCAAGCCGCAGGAGACAATTTGGATTCAGCGAGCGCGAGCTCGGCCATCGCCGTCGTCGTCGCGGTTGGCCGGTCCGAGAGTCGCCGCACTTTCGCCCAGGTTAATTGGCCATTCATGCTTAATTTAGCCGCTCGCGAACAACGACGACCGGCCGCCGTGTAAGGCGATAGGGAGAGAGAGAGGACATCGATACCTCCCGGGGCCCGTGTCCATGTATATATATATACGTTTTCGAGCGATGGCGCTTTGAGCAAGAGCGAGTGTGCATCGAGCGGCGATCGGCCAAAGTGGATTGTTAGTGTTATTCGAGCGGGTCACTTTGACCGGCGGGTATAGTCCGTCGCAAGTTATTAGCCGGAGGTCTTTATTGGACCGGCCGGAGAGTACAGTTTCGCTAATTGACTAATGAATTTTGACATTTGAGAGGTTTGCCGTGGTATATAAGGTCGCGGTTGGGTAAGAAAGATGGAAGTTGGAAACGGAACTGTCGGTGATGGACGCCGGTTGTTTGAATATTTATTGTAATACCTATATTATAGGAATTGATGAAATTGATTTGAAATTTTGTTATTTGAAACCTGAAATTATTGTATAATTTCTGCAAAAGTTTTGCCGTGATATGAACGCGATTAACTAAATATTTAATAAGTTCAAAAATATGAAGATAATAACTGCAGTTCTTTTTAGAGACAGCCACTTATCTTCGGCCAAATAGTTCCAATACTTCAATTGAGTATCTAATTTATTTCATACACATCAAGTATAAAACTTTCTTCTTTAAAAATCTCCCGATTCTCCATTCCCAACGAGACACGAACAACAAACAACCATGCAGGCAAGCAAGCGCACCGTCCTCGCCGATCATTTAATTAAACAACACATCCCCGTATCTTGGCCAAACTTGAGCTCTCTGTACGTGCTCCTCTCTCTCCTCTCATGCACTCGTCCGAGGCGCCGCGATGATTACTAATGCGGGATAACTAAGGCCTTCGGCCTATCCTCCTAGGCTCATTCCAAAAACGGCCACCCCCATTCCCCTCGTTATATTGCATTCCCGTACACACACACACACACACACACACACACACACACACACACACACACACACACAAACACAAACACACACATACGCGTGGCTATCGGATTCGTGCGATCTTCCACGCGCGCTCTCTGCATAAGCTATTCCGGACGCGTCAGCGACCGACGCTATACTGCGCGCGAAGAAACTTCGCCGCGGTGGTGACGGCGGCTCTTATATCCACTTTCGTATACGTGTCGCCTGCGAGCGCGCGCGACGAAGTTATTAGCGCGTCGAGATGACGGATAGCGTTTCTAGATTCGTTCTGTGCGACATGAGCCGTATACGGGCACGCGTGTGGGTTTGTTTATATGCGAGAGAGCCGCGGCAGATGTTGCGCGCGTGGTAGGAGGTTGAGGGTAGTGTGCAGAGGTGAGGAAAGTTGTGATGAGGCGTGAAATTTCGGGGGTTTATCGGGTGGAGGTGAGAAGTTAGGGGGTGATAATGAGCTTTTTTTGAGGGTGTTTCGGGCTGCGTGTTGGACATGTGTCGCGAGACGCCTCGTTAGTGTAATGAGGTATGCGGCGATGGGATATTGAAGTATGAGAATGTTGCGGTAGAGTTATTAAATATATTTTTAAATTTGATTCTAGTACTTTTGGATAAAGTAAGGTGTCGTTATTGAAGTATAGCATTTGTTGACGAATATATTTTACCTTTTTTAGTCATAGATACAGTCTTTCATTTTTTTACATAATATTTTAGGTGTAAAATGTTTTCTGATATACAATCGAGATATCCGTATGAAATTCATCCAACCGAATAAAATCTCCATTTCTTCGATTCCAGCCACGGCACTTTCACGGCACTGCGCAAGTACATTAATTAACCGCATATATACTCGCGGCTCGACTCGCGGGTATATTAAACCTTCGGTGAATTTGCATATCGTTTCAATCGAATCGCGGAGCCCTTGCGCCTCTCCTTCCCTTTCGTTCCTCCATCCTCTTACGTCTCTTAACCTCTTAAACCGGAATCCCTTGGCAAAGGCATAGCTAAAGAGAGAGAGAGAGAGAGAGAGAGAGAGAGAGAGAGAGAGAGAGAGAGAGAGAGAGAGAGAGAGAGAGAGCCCTTTAAAGCCGTGATCTTGATGTCTTTAGGAATTCCCATTAAATCGAATACCGAGAGACAGAGAGAGGCACACAGGCCAAATTTTATCAGCGGATAAAGCGAGCACGCGTTGGCACGTGAATGTATATCTATATGTATATATATACACACGGCCGTGGATGATCAATGGCGAGAGAGGTTTCGCGCGCGAGAGATAGAGATAGATAGATATAGAGAGGGAAGAAGTGCACGCGCGCAAAGGCTTTAGCAAGTTCCGACCGCGGCCTCTCGTGCTATCGCAATTTCTCTCCCTCTCACTCTCTGGCAGAGGGAGAGCGAGATGGCGCGCGATCTTATCGGTGTATTACATCCTAAGCTGTTTGCGTCTTGTAAACTCCGCAGGATGGAGAGAGAAACGGCGAGAGAGTGAGAGAGAGACCGAAGGGTCAGATAAGAGATAACGTGGTCAACGAGGGGTCGAGAGTGCGCGGAGACCGGCACATCTTGTGCCGTTGCCAGGGTGAGGAGGAGGAGGTGTGCTTCTGCCTCCCACGCGGTAGGGTCAGTCCCGTTCCGTATGTCAATTGCGGGAATAGCGTCTTGTCCGGGGCTCTGGATTTACCGGGTCTATCTTGTATGGAGCTTAGTCGGCGGTTTTTCCGAAGGAGATAGTAGGGTAATGATCAAGATAGATTCTCGTTGAAATTATTTGATTGGATCGCGAATTAACTGCGGCAAATTGGACATGATTTATAGCTTCATTCGTGGTTTTAATTTTTCTTGCAATGATTTTGACGCAAATATGTTGTTCTTGTATCCAATGCATTGTAAATGACTAAGAAAAATTTGTCAAATAACCTGTACTTAGATTTTATAATAACCAATAACAATACGAATACGATATGTCATACTTAACAGTTCCCTTAAGAAAAATATCACCAATTTCCTTTAATATTTAAAATTAATTTAAACTAAAAAATCGCTTCGAATACGTCATTTCAGCCGTCTCAGAACAACTTTGAAAACTGCAATTCCGGGGTGGCAAATCGGCTTGATATGCTTTAAAACAATGTTAACGCTCCTCGCGTTACAGCCGCTGCCACCGCCGTCGTCGCCTCTACATCGTGAAGGAGAAAAAAAATGTCATCGCGCGAGCCCGTTTAAGCTATCCCCGCGGAGCTGAGCACACGTTGCCGCTGCCGCCCTCGCATTCAGATGAGGCGCGAGAGAGACAGACGCGCGTCTGAAAAATCGCCGCGATTTCTCGGTGACGATGGGATAACGCGACGAGCAGACGAGGGAAAATAAATCAATAATTCACGTCGAATTAATAAAAAGTCTGTGGGGAGAGGTGAGAGTGGCATGTGTGTGACAGAGTCAATAGCCGGTTGGGAGATAGACAAGATCGTTCGCTTGTAAATGTGGTGTTGAGACGCGCGTAATTCGTTATTTTCGGTTTGAATAAAATACGAAGATTAATAGGTGTGTTTGTGGGGTGTTCTCGGTGATCAAATGGGAATTTTGAAGTTTTTGTTAACGTATCTGCAGATTTGAACATTTCTCTAGATAAGATTTCGGATATGTTTCTATGATTATTGTATTTCCAACCCTAATTGTTGTTTTAATTTAAATGTATGTTCAAGAAGTATTGTGATTAATTTTTATAAATGCATATTGCAAGTACCAGATTATTCATTAAGGAGGGTGTTTCGCAAAATCAAAAACCAACATTTTCGAATAAAATTGAAATACGTGATAAACAATGATTATTACAATTCCTGCGCGAAATCTCAAGGTAGGTCGACAAAGAAATAAATAAGTACGACATAATAAAAATCGAGTTTTGAGGTTACATACTATAGAGTCTTATGGGAAAATGCATTCTTATTTGGTGTGTTTGCATAATTGTTATACTTTCAGCCTTCCACTATTTTAGCCTGTAAGAAAATGGCTAAATATTCTAGAAACCATCAGGAATTATAATGAATGAAAAAATATATAGGTTGATAAAGGTTTGGCAAATGTGTTCAATATTAATCTCTAAAATTTAGATTGACATACAGCGTTTTAAATTTCTCAAAATTTCTAAATTCACTGTGTAAGCAAATTTTATAAATATTTTTAGAAAATTTTAGAAAAATTTAGACTTTAGATTACTTTGCAAGCAATAATATTAATATTTGAGGCTACAAATATTGGGGACCCAAGGAAGCACCCATTAAATACCCATTAATTTCTTAGCGACAGACCCTTCTTAAAATCCAAATACAATACTCACTGTAATTTTAAATCCAAACAAGCAATATTATTTATTTGCTTTATAAATCCATCGCCTGCTAGATGCGCATCTCTCAAACCCAAATCTACAAGAAAAAGTCCATGGCAATCCAGCCTCGACGTCGGCATCCACGGTGGCTGTTTTCTTTTCCCATTACCGGATGCAAATGAGGGTGTAATTTTAATTTCACGTGTATTAAAAGAAGCAGCGTCACGCAGCTGACGGAATGAAATACGCCGCCGCGTCTCAAACCCAGTCTCTCTCTCTCTCTCTCCTCTCTCTCTCTCTCTCTCTCTCTCTCTCTCTCTCCTCTCTCGCATTCATCCTACTCATCCGCGCGCATCCCCTTCACGCGCGCGTTGACGAGTCGAAGAAAAATCGTGTGAGAGAGAGAGAGAAAAACGAGATGCCGAGTAGCTGCGATTAGTCGGAAAGCGATTTCGAGATGCAAAGCCCGAAATTAGAATGTGGGCGTGCGCGCATGTGCGCGCGATGCTGCCAGGGGGGAGGGAGGAGGGAGGATAGATTTTCAGTGTAATTTGCATACGGTAGGAAAACGTCGATGAGAGCTGCGAGGGAGCGAGCGAGGGAAGATTCCGCGAGGAATATAAGTGCGCGACGTCGACGGCGGTGGCGTCGTTCTTCTGGAAAATACTGTAATTGGTTGCGCGCAGGGTTGTGCAAGCGTGTGTTTTTGGGGTGGGATTAGACGCATGAAGGCGAGGTATGGTAAGATTGTGAGAGTGAGAGTGAGAATTGGTTTTTCATTGTTGTTTGAAGGTAAGGTTGAATTTGATTGTATTTGAATTTCACTGTATGAGATAATTTAAGTGAAATATTGGCTTTTTATTTTCAGTATATTGTTTTTAAGAAAGCAAGTTTCTTTGGAGAGAATTAAATATATGTATTTACCATATTACATATTAATTTGTCACTTATTTTCATAAATAGATAATTTTTACATTCAGGGATTAACTTAAAAGGAAGAAATAATCATCTTCCTTTCAAAACAGTATACATTTAATATCACGGGAGATATCGTACAGGCACACTTTTCCACTCCATACACGAATCTTCATTATCCTTGTCATCTCCCTAAAAGATCCTCATACTTAACCAGCCTCTAAAAATCATGTCGTCGAACCTCATCTCGTCACTCCTCTCACATCAAAGCACATAACTTCCGACAGAGACCCGCGCCTCCCACCCCCTTAACCAACAAGAAAACACTCGCAAAGAACAAACCCACCCCCTTTCTCTCCAAAAAAATGTGAAATTCCTCCGGCGTCCACTGCATTCTCCACAAAGTCACCTCTTACCGTACACCGCCGCCTCCACTTTGAGTGATTAGCGCCGTCATTGTAACACGGCTGCGTCGCCGGGGACATACTCCTTTGCCGCGCCGTCGCGGCTGGTCAAGCTTCCTCTCGCTCTCTACCTCCGTCGTCCTTAGTCAAAGAAAGCCTTCTGGAAATGGGGAAAGTTTCTGGCCGCGAGCGAGAGAGAAGCCCGCTGGCGAAAGTTTGCCCGTCGCTGCTGGAAACTCCGAGGAAGCCCAGTCAGCGCTCGCCGCGTCTTTCGACGCCGCCACAGCAGCAGCAGCAGCCGCTGCTCTTGATTCCGCGGACTGCCAGCGATAATTACCGTTGCGGCCGGCGCTTTTGTGTCCAGTCGCGACGACGACGACGGTTACGTCGAGGTCCGCCGGCTTTGTTCGTCCGCGTGCGAGGTCTGTGTGTATGTGTGTA
This sequence comes from Torymus aiolomorphi, assembly GCA_036365515.1. NCBI lineage: Eukaryota > Metazoa > Arthropoda > Insecta > Hymenoptera > Torymidae > Torymus > Torymus aiolomorphi. The sequence goes on along the minus strand of CM070873.1, from coordinate 240,569,653 downwards.
TATATAAGGTGTTCTAGTGAGGTAGAGAGCGTTATCGAAGAGCGATTACGAGGACCACGAGGTGGAGGTGAAAATATAGGCGGGTGATGGTGGTGGTTTTGTTGGGTGAGCTCTTGCAGGTGCAGCGTGGAAAGGTGGTTGTGTTACGATGGAGGTGGGCGAAAGTTTGTGCGGAGAGTGGAAGAGATTAGTATGTGTGTTTGACCTTTACTATAACAAAATCGTTTGCTATATTTAATTCAATTTACGAAATATAAAATGAAGATTTAGTTGAATCTATATAAGAAAATTTTGTTTACATAATTAAGGTTCAAATTTACTGATATGGACTATGAATCGCCACTAAATGGTATATATGAATATTAAAATTAAAAATTTGTATCAACAAATAAATTGAATATACAGTATATGCAATTCAATTATTAATCACATTAAAATGACATTCCGCACAAAGAATTTCTCTGAACTCCCATTTCAAACGACACACACTTTCCACCAATTACATTATTCCCACGAAGCGAGAAAAAATCGCTTATCACTGCAATTTTTCACTCATCCTCTCTCCTTCAAAAAAGATCAGCCTCGCTCCAAATCAATACACACCCCTCGCCCCACCCCCCGCAGAATTGATGGCGCGAGGCGAAAAGGTATTTTACACTACTTTATTATCATTCGACTCGGCGCCATCACATACGTGCACACACACACACACACCCCGCGCTCCTCGCGCGCCGCGATAAACATTACTTTTCTCTCGCGAGCACCCAACGCCACGTATACGAGGGGTGAGTTTTATATGCGCGCTGCGCCCCACGCGTGAGAGTGTATCTTATAAATAAAATAGCGCCGCTTTAAAAATAGGGGAATATTATTAACTCGCATTAGAGGGTGGAGCGGGGGCGCGGGGGCCCCTGCGATTTCGGCGCAGAAGTAGTATGCGAGAGCGCCACAGCTGATGCCGAGAGACGACGTAAGCGCGAGACATGGCGAGCTGAGCTCGTAAAGTAATCTGTGAAAACCCCTTGTGCGCATAGAGAGAGAGAGAGAGAGAAAGCGCGATGGCAGTAGTCGCCTGCCGCGTCATGGATAGAATGGGGGATGAGGTAAGTTATGGTGAGTGCGAGATGTATATAATATGGCTAATTGCGATTCTAGTTAATTTTGCAGATGATGATGCGAAAAATAAAACATCTGAATGATAAAATATTTTTGCATAAATTTATCAAATGTATAGTTTTGTTATAGATTTTATGATAGAGAATAAAATATTGAAGAACGTGTATCTATTTGAACAAATAGTTCCTTTACTTACATTAGATTAGGTATTTAGATTAGATTAGATTGTAGATTATTTATAATGGAACGATATTTTGTACTCTAATAAAGTTATTAATTTAAATTTTGAGATATTATTTTGTAAATTATTTTATTTAAAAAAATTCTCAAGACCATGCAACTTTTCTTCATCATGAGTCAAATGTCTACATTTAAAATTCCAGAAACCTATCTCTGGACCCACGACATCCAACCACTCGACAACTCCTCTCAACCGGTCTTATCCCACATACGCGCGTCGTCCCTTCTTACATCCTTCCTTTCTCTCCCCCACCCTTCTTCTCTTTACCTTCACCAGCGGCATCAGTAGCGCCAGTCGGCTGGCACCTACCGCTCGTGTAATTACGTGGAGAAAATTAAGCACCAAGGAGAGCGAGAGCAAGAGCTCCCGCCGTCGTTGAGTCCATCCGTCCGTCTGCAGCCCCGGCGGTTAACGAGAGACGCGCTTATGCGCACGACAAAGACGACCGCGCTCGCGTCTCTCAGATCTCGGCGATAGATCGCGCGAGAGCAGCGCCACAAAGCGCCCATTAAAAGATCATATCACCGCGCGTCTGCTGCCAAAGGCTCATCGTCGTAGACGTGAAACGAGCGGGGAGCGCTCTTCTGGCAACCCTTTCTCGCGATCGACGTGGGGCCCCGTGTTTTCGCGATTCGAGCAAGATGAGGGAGGAGAGAGAGAGAGAGATATCTGGCTTTCTGGGGGTTTGCGAGCTGGTGGTCGTATTCAGAGGCGAAGAAAGAGGTGGGAGGGAGAGAAAGGGGCGCGACTGCTGCTGCTGCCGTTGCTGGTGTCTCTCTAATCATTCGGCCCCAAGTTACACAAAAGATTTTAATTACCGACTTTTATGGGGGGCGCGAAAATCGCGGATTTGCACCGTCGTCTTGGAATGTTGGAGAAAGTTTTTGGAAAAAAACCGGGGTTGTTTGATTGTGAGGGGTTGAGCGGGGTTTTGCGTTTTATGCACTATTTTATTATAATTGTTAGGAATCTTATTTCTCATTTATTTCATATACGTAATGTGTATATAAATTACGAGGTATTACTATTTATAGTATACAATGTATACTGAACTCATTGATTGATTATAAATTGATTTTAAATGATAAATTTCGTGAATAAATTTAATTATTTTTGTACAAATAATTTTAAATTAGAACGATATTAAGATCTTAAAAATTGAAATTGTTTTAGTTTGAGAACATCATGCTTCTATTAGAACGATTTGAAATGCAATTTTGCAATTTACCCTCTCGCTACACGATGAAAATGAAAATTTTCACTAAATATTGAAATTGTTTTATCCACTCTAGTTAGTTACGTACAATTCACTACAATTAACAGTCGAGTGGGGAATTTTAATAAATTAAACCTTATTAGCTCCCACACTTTCTCTCTCTCTCGCGCGCGCGCTGTAACTCGCTCGCTCGTTCGCTCTCTCAATCCTAAATAACGTATGCCCGGCCGAGCGTCGAGGCTGACTGAGGAGTTAGGGACTGCTGTTTATGTTGGAGGAAAGTACGTAAGTCTGTGTATGGAAGTAAAGAGGGTAAAAGCCCTTACTTATCCAATGCACAAATAGGGAATTTCAAGTGCGTTAATTATCTTTAAAATTCAGCCGAGCTTCGCAGAGCTCGACTGTTACACTTAAACCGCGAAATTAGAAATGATTAAATACATGTATAGTTGAAAATAGTTTGGAGCTTAGTAGGCAAATTTGCGAAATCGCGATAGCGCGCGCGTGCGCGCGAGGGCGAATAATTAAATATCGATTGTAATCATTATAAGCTGCTTTCTGCGCTCTTAACTATAGGTATTCGCAGGCTACTCAATCCTTTTGACCGTGATTACGGGACGGTTAAGCCTCTGACGAGACCCTATTCAGCATCTTCGATCTGATCGTAGGCTTATATGGGCCGAAGTTTAAACGGAAGCCACTTTTAACTCGTGAATAACGAACTTCGGGGGTCACGCCAGAGTCAGCGTTTTACGAAAATGTAACAATTAGTTCTTTCCACGATTATTTATTCGACCCAAATAATCATTTATATTTAGATTGACACACGTATATCATTATTCAACAAAAATTTCTTACTTTTCTCATACAATCTCTCAATTATACACACTACGCAAAACAAACATACGATTCTTAGTCGTTCAACTCTACCGCTCTTCCACCGACCCCTTGCAAACAAAATTACACACATCACGCGGCACACATACACATACATGAACCAGCACATCACGACGTCCGCTCAACTCGCTCTACACACACGCGCGCTCGGACAAGAACGAGCCTTTTCAATACGTCCTCGGCAGCCAGCCACCCTTTATCTTACCGTCCAAAGTTTTCAAAGTACCGCTCCACTCTTTCTCTCTCTCTTTCTCTCAATAGGGGCTGCAGGCTGTCGCCGCTCGCTCTTTCTCCTTCCTTTTCCGCGCGCGAGAGTACGCACATTCATACGTATATATACGTGATTGTGTGTGTGCATACGGCGGGATTGCGAGTCGCGTCTTCTTTCTCTCGACTCAGCTGAACTCGCTGTCTCTCCGCGACTGTGACGTGTTTTGTGAAACGAGAGCTGCTGCGGAGATAGCGCCGCGGATATATCTATACACGCGCGCGAGCGTCCGCTTTATCGTCACGGCGCGATTCCGGAACCGAGGGGGGGACGCACACGTTCCTTTCATTGCGCGCTGACGCGATTTGTTGCGCTTTTTGTTTTCGGTGGTATCGGTTTTTGTCGCGTTGATTGTGAATGATGAATAACAAGAGTGACGACTTCGTCAAGTTAAATCAAAAATATATATTTTTTATAATTTTCGAAATAAAATTACTTATTGTTAAAAAATAGGAATTACAAAATCATCCCCATATGCATCGAAATAATCATAATACAACAACACATTAACAAATCAAACTAGTTTACACCTACCCCTCAACGAGTTGTAATAACCAATCCACGCGCTAATGAACCTGCAATCCCAGGGCGCGTACGCCTTCGAGAATTGAATCAGATTCCAGTAGTACCTCTCTCACTCTCTCTCGCGTGTGGCTTTGAGAGTTAAGCGCTGAAAGGCCCTCGCCTCTTGCTGCTGCTCCTGCCGCCGCCACTGCCCTTTCTCTCCTCGTCGAGATAACACAGCGGCTCCTCGCGGTGTAGATCCGCTGTCCTTACGCTATCCGAGAGAAACAGCATCCATCGGACCTCCCCTCTCTCTCTCTCTCTATCTCCCTTTGTCGTTACGGCATACGCGTACGCGTGACGTCATACGCCGCTGACTTCATCTCGTTACGGAGCGCGGGCGCTCGCTCGCGAGACGTCGGATGCAGGAAGCGTGAGGGAGAGAGACGCTACCTCGCTCGCTCGTCTTCAACCCGTTCTCAGGGATGATCCTCGGGGCGAAAGACGGAGAGAGAGGAAAGGAGGAGGAGAGCGAGGGCCCGCATGTGCCGGAGGGCAGGACGAAAGATAGCATCGATCGAGCTGGTGGTCTCCTCCGTGTGTACGTGTGTGTGTGTACGCGTAGGGCGAGAGACGAAGGGGGCGGTGGGAGGCGAAAGTACCCTGTCGAAAATTGCCTCTCTTGTCTCTAATTATTTTCATTCTCTGTAATCGGGCGCACGATAATGCACGTCTACCGGGGGGGCCTAGCTCTCGCTCGCTCTCTGGCGGACCCGGCGTGTGTAACTTGCAGCAGGCGGAGACAGGAGGAGCTCGGCCTTTCGGGGGCGAAAGTGATTTAGTTTGGAAAAATCGAGCGCACGCGCCGGAAGCTGTTTGTCTAAGCGAATTTGATAACTCTCGGTGAGAGAAGTAATAACGGTGTTTGTTTTTCATTGGAAATAATAAATGATTTATCATAAGTATTCTAATTTTTCATTAGTAAGCAGCAACGTTAAACGTGATATAAAAATAAACATAAAATTTGTTACCATTTTAAAAAATAATAAAGACACTTGAATAAAAGAATCTTTTATATCTGAATACAAACATACACAATTTAATTTCGACATATATGAAACTATACACTAAATATTGAAAAATCCTTTATTTAAAAGAATCTCAATTCAGCGTTTACGTGTTAATTCAAACAGTCCGATTATGAAAATCATACGTTACTTACCTCAGCAATCGACTCCACTCCCGCAGCCATCATTACGTATTTACACAAACGCCGCCGTGGAACGCATGTACACACACACACACTCGACAATAAAACCTCTTACGTACCCTTGAACCGCCTCGCTTTCTCACACCCCCTGGCGCATTAAATAACCGTAAACCCATCTCCGCGCTCTCGCGAGCAGACGCATAAAACCAGAGAGCGACACTACACCGTGATGATGTCATATCCTCCTCGCGTGGGGCGGAAAACAGGCGCATTCGCGCGCGAGCACCGAGCGGCGTAATTATCCGACACCGCGCGTGTGTATATAAATCTAGCCTACTCTCTCTCTCGGCGCAAACCCAATTTATTTCGTTCGTCCGGGTGAGAGAGCGAGGTCCTTTTCGCGCTGACGCCAGCGGCGACTTGTGAACCACTTGTCGCCGTTACGGCCCCATAAATTTCGCGCGAGCGCCTCGGTGGGCTGAAGTCTTCTTCGCTAGCCTCGGCGCTACTGCTGCTGTTGTTGTGGCTCGCGCTGCACTTCTTCGGGTGTCTTGGGAGGGATAGAGAGGGAGAGGAAGATGAAGACCAAAGGTGGCTGTGGCAAGAGTCTTTGGACGCTTGTTTGCACGAGGTGGGAAGATGGTTAGGGGGGAGGATGGGGGCTGATATCCTGTTTGTCAAATGCGATTAGCGTAACCTCGTTGATATTAGGTCGGTGTAAACATTCTCATGCGATGGATTCGATTAGGGAGCCGGTACACGTGTGTGTGTTCGTGTGTGTGGCTAAGGCGAAATTTATCGAGTTCTTGCGCAGGGTTAAACTTCGTTTCGGTGTTTGCGGAGACGATAATGTGATAGCGGCGTTTAAAAAGAGTGTGTGTTGGTTGACTTTACAGAAATATTTAGCGGCGTATCCCAAATATTAACCATTATAAACAATTAAAAGGGATTTATGTATAGGTATAATTAGAACAATTCGAGATAGTCTTATTAGGTCTAACTGTACTAGGAACAGCACCAATACGTACAGTGTTATAAAAACATCATCTATACATCACTAATTTATATTAAAAAAAACTCAATCCCTCCAAAACTTGATCGCATTAATTACGAATAATCAAGCAAAATCAAGTCTCCGTCTCTTTCCATCCTCTCCCTCACCCACACCCCTCTGCGAACTCTGACGTTCGACACAGCGGCGTCGATGACTGACGCGCGCTCCTCGGCTCCCGCGAATTCTCTGCCTCTCTCTCTTCTCTCCACTCTTTGTCGGGTGCGCGCGTGCCTCTTTCTCCCCGCGTTCCTCCTCTCCCCACGGACCGGTTTAAAGCGTATTAATTAACCCTTTATTAGAGCCGAGCGCAAAACCGCTAGGCTGGCTGCTACGCGCGATGAGCTCGATCCGGCAGCGGCAAATGCCCGCCGCCCTTCTTCCATAGCGCGTCTGCTGCCATGAGGCCACAGCTTCTCTCTCGGTGTCATTCAGTATTTATGAAAAGCCGCCCTTCTTCCCGCGACGCGCGCGTATACTTTTGCCCACGCTTTTCTCGCACGAAAAAGAGAAGGAGGGAAGTCTATTTTTGACGGGAGATCGCGAGATAAGCTGAGAGAGGTGAATTTTAGGGCGAAGTGAAGCGAGACGAAGGTGAGAGTGGGAAGAGTGGAGTTTAAGTGGTGAATGAGTGGATGGAATTTGGTGAATTTTCGGTTTCGTAGTTAGCTGTCGTGATTAATAAAGTTCCCGTTTGAATTTAAAGTTAGATGAGTTTGTTTCGTTGTAAAAGCGTATAATTTCATAAGAAGTGAGTATGTAGAAAATGGAAACATTTTTTTTTATTTACTATAATTTCTGATAGTGCTTTTTTTTATCTATACTTTTATATATTGTGAAGTATTGTGAATCTATAAGTACATAATGGTACATAATAAAAATAATCAAACCTCAGTATAAATTGTACATAAATTAGCCAGTGCTTCAGCATTGGATTAGGTAATATGATTTTTGCCAGGGAATGATAAGTCTTTTATCATAGTTATTTTATTAAAATTCTTTTTCTTACTCGCCCACCCGAAAGTACGTACTTTCGGCCCGCATCTCCGGGCCGAAAGAGAAACTTTCGCATCCTATTTTAGACCAACCGCGCGCTCTGATTGGCTGCCGAAATTTCCTGACCCGCGGCGCTTGAGCGTCCGCGCGCATGTCTGACGAAAGATGTTTGTGCGGTGTGAAGGTTAGACACGTACGAAATAAACAGAGGAAAGTGCACAGGTGACGACAAAAAAGAGTTAAATGAAATAAAAAGTGGTGTTGTTTGATCGTGGTCATTGTTTTTTCCTCTTGTTTCCTACACGTACTTTCGAGTCGTGTAGAAACAATTAAGTAAACGTACGGACGGAAGCGTTCGAAGAAATATGTTTGTGTGGTGTGAAGGTTAGACACGTACGAAATAGACAGAGGAAAGTACACTTGTGACGAGAAAAAGAGTTAGTTGAAATAAAAAGTGGTGTTGTCTTTTTTTAATGAATGTGTTTCTGATGCCCGCCCCGACCAGCAAAACCTCGGCTTCGCCTCGGTCTTGCAAATGTCGGGCGGGCATCAAACCATCTGTGTAACAGCGAAAGTAGCAGACGGCCAAAAAACCAGCTCTCCACGCCGGGTCGAAAGAAAAAACGGTCGGTAATATTGACTGAGCTACCCAAAGCGGCCGACAGAGGCAGTACTATCGAGCGGGTCGAAAGAAAAACTAACACTCAAACGTCTCAAACACAGCTAGCAGACGACAACGCAATTTTATCAATTATTTAACAATTACAGAACGTACTTTCGGCCGGGGAGTAAGAAAAATAGTATACAATACTTGGACCGGAAATTGGATGCCCTGGCCGTGCGTCATGACGCCCTCGGCTTCGCCTCGGGCGTCATACCACGCACGGCCCGGAAATCCAATTTCCGGCCCACGTATCGTAATGTACTATTTAAATGCGAGTTTTAGGCTACCTCCTTCAAGATCACCACGCTTTTCCCTGAACTTCCTTAAACATATCTTCCGAGATAACAAACGAAAGTTAGCCGCGGAAACTAACAAACAAAAATTACAACTCAACAATCAAATCAACCCCGCGCGCAGCCGTCGCACTGCGGCCCCCTGCGCAACGAAATCCTCCGGTTTCACCCACCCGGGGCCTCCGGAAATTTTGCCTCTCGCCGTGCGCGCGCTTACTTTAAAGTGGTCGGCGCGTAATGAACAGAGCGTACTGCGCGAGTACTTAGGCGCCCCGTGCGAGACTCCGAGTCTCAAGTCTTCTTCCGCGACGGCGGAGGGAGCGAGAGAAAGAGAGAAGAAACATTACAGGCGCGCGGCGGAATTTCAAGAGTGACGGAGAAAACAGGATGCATTATTAATGTCGGCGTATGGGTAATTAAAGTAAATGGCTTAATTGCCAGGACGTCGTGTGCCGTGTGCGGCGGGGGTGGCGTCGAGACGACGGCGACGACCGGTAGCAGGAGAGATCCTTCTCTTCTTCTTCTTCTTCTGCTTCTGGTTTCTCTCTCGCTCGTTCTTCGTTCGTTCGTTCGTTCGTCAACAAAGTTTCTATTAAATTTCGTATTTACCCACGTCGCCAGGCCGAGGAAAATCGTTGGCTGTAAAGGTATAGCGTGCGTCGCTCCTTCCACGCACTCGTTCGTCGTCTTGGATGCGTGTAAGCAGCGTGAGCTCTGAGGAGGCTTCGTGAAATGGTATGTGTCGACGCTAAAGTCGGGTGCGTGAGCTGGGGTTATTTAGACGTAATGTCTGTACTTTTACTTAGATCGGACGTTTTTCTTAGAAAGAATTAGAACATTAACGCGAATCTGAAAATAACTATCAAAAATAACATTTCTCTATCGCTAATATGACATCTGAAAATTTATGGGTCTGAAGTTTGCAACGTTGTAGTGCAACGAAATAAAAAAATATTTTATATTACTTCAAGTTTATATAATAATTAATATTAATGTTGGCTGTAGATTTATTGTTTTATAGTATCAAATAATTTGATAATAAAGATTTAGATAAAATTTCCATTGCTTAATAACTTTAATTAATTGTAAAAAATTATTTCGTTGCACTCCAATGATGCAAACTTCAGACCCATGAAAATTTAGATTGTATCATCTTTTAAAATTAGTGACTAACTGTTGGAAAAGTATCTCTTCTACATGGAAATAATGTTTGGTTATGTTTACCAACAATTGTTATAAATATCCTATCTGTTTAGAATTAGTAAGATAAACCAGTAAATTACTTACCATAGCCAAGTTATTGATTGCTGTAACTATTTTATTGGTGTATCTTTCAAATGTTGAATAGATAGGACATTCTTACCAATTAGTTGGTAACCGCAATCAATCATTTTTTTCCGTGTATGTTTTTGAATATAACAATATCAATGAATTTACCAAGTATTATATAAATCACAAGATATATTAATTATAAACATTTTTTAGAATAAATAATACTATGTCATTTCATAACCCTATAACTAAACAAATAACTTTTTGTACTATGAAATTCATACTCAATAAATACTGATATTTATTACGCATACCGAATGATAAAACACCATCATAAAACTCGAAAGCATTCCAAAAAAATTACTAATACTATCGTACGTAATTCAATTTGCCTATTACCCTAATTCCCATAAAAAGCGGATAGACCCGCTCGTTAAAAATAAAGCAGAAACTCGAAAGAGCCATTTTTTCCGGCACCTAAGAACAAGAAAGACGAAATGATAACAAGACTCGCATATACCTATACACGCAGTTGCGCTCAAGAGAGAGAGAGAGAGAACACTCACGCAGTAGTCGGAAAAACACGAGAAAGCGCCCGGCACGCGCGCGGGGAAAAGTGAAAGAAGGTCGTTTATCTGGCGAATGGTTCACATATATCGCTACTAACGCGAAAGCCTGGCGCTCCCCGTCACCCCCCGCACATGTGTCCCCGTGCGCGTACTCGCTCGAGGGGTGAGACGAAGAGTGTGTGTGCTCAATTTGCCACGTCGAGGGTCGCCCGTGTGTACGTGTGCGCGTGTGCGTGTGTATAGCTAGAGCGACCTTAAGAGAGAGAGCGAGAGAAAGCTAGGGTCGTCGTCTCTCGTCGTCGTCGTCGCGAGAGATGTAGGGCCTCGGGTGGTACGATGTACGACGGGATCTAGATGAGATTGTCCCGCTAGGCGATGCCTATACGATCACCCTTTAGCCCCTTGGAGGCACCGGCGGCCCCTTATATACGATAAACTCTCTCTCTCCTGCGCAACCAGAGGGATAGACACGCGCGGAATGTACTACTGCTCTACAGCTTTTTACGCGCGCGCGCGCACACACAGGACGAGTCGATTTTCAAAACGACGGCAATTTAATTACTCGCCCGGCTGAACGGGAGAGAGCCAAGGTTCTCCTCGCTCCCCTTTCTTTCCGCGTATATCTAAGGAGAGAGAGAAGGAGCCAATAAAAGTCGGCCGGTTATTGGCGTTATTAGCGTTATACGACGGCAGCGCGTGCGCGACGCTGCCGGAATGATTTGTGCAACTGTGACGCGCTGCTATACCGCCACGACGCGGTGTAAAAATTTTGATTGCTCGCTCGCGCGTGGCGAGAGGGAGGGAGAGTAGTGAGGGGAGCGATGAGAAATCGTTAGCGGGTGAATTGTTGGAGGGATCGCTCCGGATTTTAAAATTATGAGTTCGATCTGTTACTTTTGAAGTTTCTGTAAGTAGAGATTTCACTTGCCATTTTTAAGTTTGTACAAGTTGTTATGGAAGTTTTACCTTTTTTTTTCTTTTAGAAAATAGTTATGATTTGTTTTTGTATAATATAGGCATGAAACTAATTTAATTCTATGTACTCTTATTAATATTTGCAGTAGAGGATTTATTAAAATGTAAAGTATATGTAAAATTTGAGTGATTTTTCTAAAATTTTATTATTGTAATTTATTTTAACCTGAATTTATACTTTATTTAAATTTTACTACATTTTCATAGTAATCTTTATAAATAAATAGTTACTAATTAATAAAGTCATAAATACTTAGGGCTGTATTTCGACTACAATATGAAATGGGATAAGCATATAAGATATATCATTAAAAAAACCAAATACCTAATTTTTGTCTTTGCCAAGATAAAAAATATGATGGATACAAAAACATTAATGATAATATATTATGCTTTCTTTCATAGTCTAATCAATTATGGGGTAATTGCCTGGGGTGGTGCGTACGATAATAATATGAAACTAATACAATCAACACAAAACAAAATATTGAAAATCATAAATAAAAATAAATTCTCTCAAACTAATCCACCTCTTGAAATAAAAAAATTATTCCAGTTAGAGTCAATATCCTTACATTATTCTACATTAAGAAATAAATATATAAACAGTGCGAGCAAGACCAGAAACAAAACAATTCAATTACCTAAATGTGATAAAAGAATTAGTGATAAAAATAGCTACAATGAAGCTATAAGGGTCTTTAATGGGCTATCTAAGGATCTCAAAGTTATGAATTTAAGTAGACAATTAATGAAGAAAAAATTAAAAATGTTTATAGTAAAAGATGCAATATAATTTCAAAATAATAATTAAATCTTAACCAATATATCTAACAAATTATTTAACTGTTATTTATGTACTACAATGGATTTTATCGATGTTAACTAACACTACGCACATAACATTATATAGTTTTTTTAAGAATTTTGTAGTTTGTAATATTTTTTTAGTTTGTAAGTTTTCTGTGTACCAGATCTACACACAGGCAATAATATTTGCCTCAGTAGGATTTACTTACTTATGTATATTTCGTATATAATAATGTAATGTAAATATTTTCTGGAAATAAATAAATAAATAAATAAATAAATAATCAAGAAAATAAATATCCACAACATCCATAAAGTTATACACGGCACATAAACTCGAGCTTATAAAAAATGATTAAAAATCTTATTACAAACTCGAGCAAAGCTCTTCACTCCGAGGCGCTTATACGCGCTCATCAGCTGTTACAAAACGCCAACAAAACGCTACACCACCACGCTCTCTCTCTCTATCTCATCGCATCGATGATGATCGCGTAGCCCCATAAACTTTAACGACGCGCGCAGCGATTTAATTACACTCGCGCTCGCTCGCTCATCCGCGCCGAGCTTTTAATTATAAAGCGCGCTGTTTGCTAAATTATGACAATATGTGCCGAGCGCGCGCGCGAGAGACGAGCTCCTCTCGCATCTCTCCGAATAAAGGCCCTATACCGTGCGCGCGCTCGCGTCTCATCCTCCCAAGATAAAGGGGGAAGGCGAGCTTACATCCGACACTGATCTCTCTCTCTCTCTCCCAGCGCGCGCGAGTGTGTACAACGCGCGCAACGTGCGCTTGATGGCCTTATCCTCGGGGCGAAAAGCAGCTCGTCGAAGGACCTCCGCGTGGAAGGTCGTGCGCGAACTTGAGAGTTTAGAGGGTGGGGGGTAAGAGGAGGCTAGACACAATGCGGATATTAGACCGGGAGGTAGCGCGGAGAGGTATATAAAGTATAGAGACGACGAGCTGTCGATATCCAAGGAGTAACGCGAGTAGGCGAACTCGCGGGGCAACGAGGCAGGGTTATCGAATCCGCGGGAGGAGGAGGAGGCTCGCGAGAAGATGTAAGCGGAGATGCGAGCGTGGCGTTTGTTACGGTGAGCATGGCGCTGTTGCGCTCACGAGCGAAGGTGTATAATTGTGTCTCGGGAGCTGTGGTAATTGAGATTTTTGATAGGGTGCGCCTATGGTGTCTTCAGAGGTCATAGTTTTGTTAATTATATATGTAAGAGAGTTTGGTTAGTGGCTGAGTTTTAAACATTTTGTATTGTTGAAAATCTTGAAAATTGATTTAGTACGGAAAAAATGTTATTTTTAATAACAAATGAATAAAACCTTTATGGTTATAAATAACCTTTTTCTTTCGTCATTTCGTGATTGTCAAGCACTTTAGATGATAGGAAGCATAAAATTTAACTTCAGTGCATTCTTATTCTTCAGATATACTGCCAAAAATATTATCTATATTTTCGCACAAATAAAAATAAGGGTACCTCTTTAAATAGGCCCATAAATCACAATAAACCCCCGCCGAGATTGACAAAGTTACTACATTCAAATAAGTCGTTCGGGGGCCATTATAAGACAACTCAACTTTAATTCACTCCCACTCTTCCTATCTCTCTGACTCTCTCTGTCACACGGATTAGACCGTAAATATTTATTTCGGGCGCGCAAAAAAACCAAGGCCGAGAAGGAAAGAATCCCGGCGAGGGGTGAAAGGGAGGAACCTTAGCCGGGTTATGATTGCCCTTCGCGCAGTATCCGCGTTCCAGGAGAGATTGCAGCCGCGATATCCCGCGCGCGCGTCTAGGGTAAGACACAAAAAGGACGACGTCGACGACGACGACGACGGGGAAGAAGAAGAAAGGGAAGAGCGCGGCTCGTTTGTCGCGCGGCAGGCAGCGTTTCGCGACGCACTCGATACGGGACAAGTGAGAGAGAAAGACGGACGGAGAAGGAGAGAAAGAATCGCCGCGCGCAGGGCTTGTTTAATGGAGCTCGAGCCATTCTGGAAATTCGATCGGCGAGAATAGCTACCGAGCCAGTCACCCATTCTTCCTTCCTTTCTCGTCTCGCCTTCCATTGCGGACCTGCGTATATATGCGTGTATACTCGTCCCTCTCTCTTCCTTATTCTAGAGCGGATTTAAGGTTTTGCTAGATTTTAGTCAAATATAATGTTGATATCGTTGGCGTCAAAAATCTGTAATATCTATAATACTATTTACTATATCAGGTATTGAAGTGATCTTGGGTATATTAATATCGAAGCTCTGGTAATTATCACTAACCTCTTCGGTTTTCTGTACTAAATATTGATCAAGTATCAAATACTTAATACTGATCTACCGATCTACCAAGAGGAATAAATTCTTAATACCAATGTAGCGAAGTAATTAAGAATACTACATCCCTTACTGAATATGTACAATTTTCTTTTGCGGATTGAACATATTGGTAAAAAAATTGGTTTCTACAAAGTTTAGGTAACGTTTGACTAACGTTTTCAAAAATGATGTGCAATAAAATAATCTGAAGAAAAATAATCTTATACAAGAAATACTTCAAAACAATCTGAAACTTCTCTCGAACTAGAGGAAACATTGAAGTTCAGAAGTAAGTTTTCCTGAACTCCAGCTTAATCAAACTTTATCCAACTTCGATTAGACTAACAATTATTTCATTGTATCACTTGATTATTGGATTATATAACGCATTTTTGTAAATTTTCATTATCCATCGGTATTCAGGTTTGAAATATTGACCAGTCAGCAATATCTACTATGTCCTCTTCAACGATCAATTATTAACTAAATCAAATTAATTGAAATTCAAAACGCTTTAGACAATCATTAGCGCAAGGAGCTCACTTCTTCACGTCCAGTTTACTCCGAATTGGGTCGATGAACTTTGCATCAACGGCAGCGAAAGATGTCTTGCGCTACATGCATATGGGGTGCGTAACAAAACCTGAAGACTTATGTGGTCCAGATGTACGTAGTGGATGTCGTTTACCAACTGTTTGTACTAAAGTAGCGGTGCGTGGCTGCCTGTGTTGTGATGTCAGCTGATTGTAAGACTTTTCCGACATCAAGGCACCGAAGTTGAAGAACCTGGCTCAACTGTGGTATCAATATGCCAATCCGAACGATTAACAGCAAGTTTGAGGACGAGCATTGTCTGCTCAAAATGTGCCAGAGTTAGAAATGATGTGAATTGCACTAGGGAAATTGAGTACTGTTTAGTGTGGTTCTTAAAACAACTCGAAACGTATTTTTTAACATCATCGCAATAAAAACGACGTGCCGGTGTGTATATTTCCGTACGCACGCGTCCGTCTTTCATTCCACGACGGATTCTGAAGCTCCTACCAACTTTGATTTGATTCCGCTTCCTTTCAATCCCATCCCCCCGCTCTGCTGCCACTGCCGCGCCTCGCTGCCTCGGCTCGTCTCTTTTCTTCTGGAACTACTTCGCTTTTGGGAAGCCGTTCGCTCCTTCCCCCCTACGCTACAAATCTCGGAAGAAGGGAGAGAGACACTGGTTTTAAAGAATCCTCGAGTCCCCGGGTTATTGGTAGTTTCCTAGGCGATCTAGCCGGATGCACGGGTATCGACCGGAAGGATTCTTCCGTCGCGAAGACGTGCGCCTGCTCGATTCAGGGATGTAAGAAACGAGCAGGGTTACGGTTTTCTTGCGTATAGGCTTCTATCTCAGACGTTCGATTATTTATACGGAACTCCTAATTCGTCGTGAAGAGTTTTTGAATTATTGATGGTCTTGTGAAAGGATGTCGTTAGTTTTTATTTTTTTTGTGAGCATTATATGGAAATGCGATGGATTACGTTGTGGGATATAAAATCGTACATATCATTACTGTGAGTATGTTATAGTACTAATTTTTTTAATTTGATTTATTGATATTGTAAGGAACATGAGGTTTTGTAGGAAAATATTGAACTATGCTAACGAAATATATTGGCTTCTATTGCGGTAGAAATTTGAGCAGTTATTAGCCCGTTAGCTAAGTTAGCTAAGCAGCTTTGGCCAGAAACTGACCTGAAGCTGCTTGAAATTCTACAAGGGTATTCAGGCAAAGTGGCTCGTCTGATCCCGTACTCGTTCCATTGCCTCGATATATAGATTAATAATTTTCTTGCATCAGCATTTATTGCGAGTATATATAATATCTTTCTGCTGCAAATTATTCTACATAAATCATATGAACGTCTAAAGCATCACACACGATTCACACCTCTTATACACCGAATCAGCAAGTTCAATGCGATAATGAAAAACAAACGCTCTAATCTCATCCAAATCAGCGTCCAAATGGAGCAAGAGCATTCGGCAAACAACGAAAGTCCAAAAAGGTCGCGCCTGTTTTCTCTCTCTCTCCCTCTTCCTCAGCACTCCGTATAGCTATTTCGCCTCGGGCTAGTGGACTTTAATTAGCTTCGGAGCGGTGACGCGCTAGGATGCGTCACTGCATAAAATCCAGCGGATAAGGAGGGAACTGCAGAGAGGGTCAAACCCGAGGGAGAGAGAGAGAGAGAGAGAGAGGGATATTATGTCCTGGCGATCTCGGAAGGATAGGCTTGTTTGCATGGCCATTCTCTCTCCGCGACCATCATCGGGGACCCCTCGGTCATTACTCGGACGGCAAACACACTTCAACCCTTGGTCAGCCCCTTCGCCGTGACCCTCGCGCTCGCGCGTCTTCTTCTTCCTTTAGCGCGCGGCTGTATCGGCACGAGATTTGTATTTAAATGAGCTCCCATTAATCTGCGAGAGGCAGCGGCTCTCTCTACGTGTTTACAGCTCGAGCTTCGAAATTGAAAATTCGAAGGATATTGGTCAGCGCTTTTTCGGACGATGTGCGATTTCGGTTAAATTTATCGTAGCCGAGTGTCGCGGTTCGCCGACTAGTCGTAAAACAGCTTGTTCTTTTTTTTTTAAAGTATTGGCCTGTAAAGGTCGCTTTTTATGCGGTAGTGAAACGCCGAGGGAGAGAGAGAGAGAGGTCGAGATTTCTTGGCGGGCAGCTTGGGAGTTAGTGCGGGCAGTTGGATATAGACGAATGTTCCAAGTTTCGATGGAAAATTTATCGTCCGCTATTTATAGGCGAGCGCATTTAAATTTGTATTCGTTCATGTTAGTATGGCATAAAATAGTTATAGTTCCATAAAATAGATGGATGATCCGGAATACCAATGTATTTAAAATATTACGTATTTATTATTATAACGATTCAATCCTAATGAAGATAATATTATGGCCACGAGTCCAAAATAACGATTGTTATTGCATCCCCTTAAACTCGCGCACCATAACGGCCGAAAATAATGAGCACGAAACCATTCATCATACCATCGAAAAAAGTCCACCTATCCCAACTTCCCCTCTTAATATAAGAACTCGCCAACTCGCCGTGCCTCTCGAAGATGACCAAAGTCCGTCGCTCGTCTCTCCTCGCACTCTTCCGAACTTTCTTTGTCGAATCCTCAAGAGAGCGCGCGCACACAAGTGACCATCGCGCCGGTTATGAAAGGGTGCAGCAGCAGCGCTGCCGGACCATCGAAGAAAGGCCAGCAGCTTCACCTAAGATATGTCCGCGAATAATGGGAGAGAAAGAGGGAGAGAGAGAAGGGACGCGCAGATCGAGCTCCGAGGCACGTTCTCGCCCTTGGCTGCCGCGGTGGCAGACACGAGGACCCTCGCTGGGCCTAACGAGCGGCTTTGTCATCTTCTCTCGGGCGCACGCTGGACGCCGGAGCGAGATGCGCGTTCGCACTTTGTCTCTCGTTGAGTCTCTCGCTCGCTCGCTCTGTCTTTTAATGATGGCTTTTAATGGTTGGCCGCGCGCGTGGACGTAAAGATCTTCGGCCGTGTGGAAGTGCGTTTGGTCGCGCAGCTGAACTGGCCTAATCGTGGTGAATGACTAATGGAGGCTTTTGGTGACGGTGCAGAAAGACGGGCGTGATGCTTTGACGGGTGGATCTCGTAATTATTGTTTAGTGAGGTTACGTTTTGGGGGTTGAAGTGAACGGGCTAATGGTTTGCAAAAGATGTTTTTATAGACAGAGGTATAATGCTGGGTTAGTAAAACAAAAATAGTTTCGCAATAGGTCTATTAATTCAGTTTCCATCTAACAAAAAGTGATAAATTAATATTAATTTCTGAAAAAGTATTTCGAACATTTTACAATTAAAAAATAATCAAACCTGCATTTGAGATTAAAAATTTAAACAACATCCAGTTGGGTGAACCAGTATCAGATTCTTCCTGAAAACGATACATTTTGAACAATTAAATAAATAAGTAACCAAAAAAGCTTCCTGCTCTTCTTCACATTTCCAACCTCGCAATACAAAAGTCGCAAACGACAGTTCGTCCAACAGTTTCTTGTCGCACTCGCGCGGCCTCACAACCGCGTATCTACGCGACGAGCGAGGGCCTGGAAATTACAACGCGCTCTGGGAGTTGGTAATCAGTCAGCGCTCACGGAAGGTGACCCGCGCGCTCGGGGGCCGCTCCATCACTTCCGCGGTGTCTTGATGTATGCGCACGCTGCCTCGCAGATCGTCCATGAATATTTGAATCGATGGCGACGGCGGCGAAGTTGTGTGTAGGGAGAAGGAGGCAAGGAGAGAGCGAATGGTACACGCTAGTCGTATACGTCGTCTTTGGAAGGGGAGATTACCGATGCTCCTGACGTGGAAAGAGCTGATGTTATTTAATTGGGGAGAGATTAGAGGCGATGTGCGGAGGTGGAAGGAATGTAAGTAACATAAAGGGAAAAGTGGTTGAAGTAAGGATCTTAAATGAACAAAAGTGCTGTAGTTCTTTTGGTAGGCGAAGGACTCTGCATAAAGTGGTAAAAGGATATTGAAAGTAGCAATAAGTCTCCTATAACTGTGTTATTCAGGAATCTAATGGCCATACTACCAGATAAGGTTGTTAAATAAATTATAACAACATTTTAGAATTAATCAACGTTTCGGACACTTTATTGTCCCTCTTCAGGTCAATGACGAACGGATTGTTCTCCCGCGTACTAAGATTTGACTTTCAAACGTTTTCATCCTGAAGAGGGACAATAAAGTGTCCGAAACGTTGATTAATTCTAAAATGCTGTTATAATTTATTTAACAACCTTATCTGGTAGTATGGCCATTAGATTCCTGAATAACAAATTTATCACTTCCTACCATTAAGGGGATGTGAGTACTGACATTATTTTTCAAACGAGCATAACTCACGCAAATATCAATAGAATTATCCAGAAAAAAATCTGCATAGAGTGTTTGAGTGTACGGAGCGCTTGACAGACGTCTTTTTCCAAAAAAATGATGAGAATTTATTTAATTAAATAAAAACCGTACTGTCGGTAAGTAGGAATCTACAATTGACCTACTTTTCAAATGAGCATAACTCACGCAAATATCAATAGAATTATCCAGAAAAAAATCTGCATATAGTACTGTTTGCGTGTACGAAGCGCTTGACAGCCGTCTTTTTCCAAATAAATGTTTGAATGTTGATTTAAAAAAATATTGAAATTAGGGTTGCACATCCCCTTAACATCATCTCTAATATTCCAATAACTGTATTTTTAAGTTTATTCATACGTATTAACGTGTTATCTCGGAAAAATTGATGAAACCACAATTAATTTTTAACAATGTTAGTGTATTTTGGAACTATTATTTGTTGAAAATAATATTTCCAACAATACTGGTGACGAAACAAGTCAAAGTTACCGAATCCTAACCTACAATGAAAAAATCTCAACTATCATTAGATTCACATACACACCCACACACGCGGTCTTACACCCTAGAGGAAGTCGATCATTCGCTCTTAACTCGCCATCTCCGTCCAGGCATCTGGTCCATACAATCTTACGCCTCCCCCGTCCACCCTCTCCGCAAAGACACGAAAGTCCAAGGCTTTGGGGGGGGCTTAACGAGTCGCGGCCGCACGAGAAACTCAGCTCTCTCTCGCGATATTACAGGGTGGTAATGGAGTTAATTGCCGGGGCACGGGCAGAGGCGCTTGTGCTTGCGCGCGTCGGGCTTACAACTTGAGACACGCCGCGCACCTGATACCAACAAATTGCCCCGCTTCTTACCTTACGCGCCTCGGCCCCGCGCAGTTTATCCCAAAGACGCGCGCCGGCCATTACGAGCGGGGGGGTGGGCGAGCAAGAGAGAAAGAGACACGCGCAGGGAAATCTCACTCGTTACGAGGGTTCACGGGGAATAAGAAAGCGAAGAAGGGTCAAGTGCGAGCGGCAGGGATTACACGGGGCGTTAACTGCTCCGCTTGAGCTCACGGGGCGTTCTTACGTTGGTCCTCGACAGAGGCGGCGGTGTGTTGTCTTGTTGTTATTGAGATGGGAGTTTTAGCACTGGTGTGATTTTGAGATTAGAGTGGCTAAAAATGTTTAGCGCTTGAAGTATGATGAGTATGGCTTTAGAAAAGGTTAAATGAATTCAAGGCAGATACATCATATTTGCGTAAAATAATAAATTGATCTTACTAGTTTATTGTCTTATAAACTCAGCAACGATATTTAAATTAAATAACGAGATCCCAGTAATGGTAATAACATTCATTGTTAATTACTCTCTCAAATCAACAAAATATTTTTCTTAGAGCAATCCACCAACTGTACAACAAAACATGGCGAAATAAGAGCGTATAATATACTCTAACCCAATAACAATTCTCGTTACAACGATCCGGCCTCTCAACTCTTCTCAAAGTAACCCTTGATTGTCGTAATCATCTTAACTTTTGTCTCATTATACCTTCCTCCCTCCACCCCCTTTCTCTCTTACGCACTCACTCGCGACTGATTAGCGCGTCGCAAATGAATGCGGTCCGGCAAACGAAATATATTAACCCGCTCTTTCGCTCTCTTTCCCTCGCTCCTCTTTTCCCTCTCGAGTCCTGATTTATAATGGAATTTGCCGAGGGATTAAGAGTCGTCGTCGTCGTCGCATAGTCGTCCTAGCGCGATCCCATGACGTCCTCTCTTTCCCTGTCCATCTCTCTCTCTCTCTCACTCTCTCGTTTGAAAGTTAGCCGGCCGAAAGTGTGAAGCCGTGAAAGTACAACGCGCTCACGGGACAAAGTGAGTCGTCCGGGTCGTTGTCGTCGTTGTCGCCGACGACTAGTAGTATCCCGTTGTCCGCGTAATTCGACGTAGGACCGCCCGGAGAGAGAGAGAGAGAGGGAGAGAGATAGGACACGCGTATACAGCGCGAAATAGGATAATGCCTCGAAACCGGCTTGTGTGTCTCTCTGTCTCTCGTATGCTTGCCAGGGGACGACGGCGCGTAACACAGAAAAGACATTAACCGTGCCGTGCTGCTGCAGCAGCGGGGATAGCGTGTCACGGGAGAAGAAGAAAGAGCTATCTCTCCGCCGAGCGTGTTCTCTTTCTCCTGTGCGTGTGTGTATGAGTGTATGCTCGGAGAAATACGTGTGTATGTACATATGTGTATGGTTTGCGGATGGCGACGCGAAAGAGAAATAGCGAGAACCATTGGCCGTGGAGAGATAGAGGCCGATGGAGTCCTATTCGGCTGGAGTTGTGCGCGGTTGACTTTCAGCCGGACGCCGAAAATCATCCGTCGAATGGGTAATGATGGTGGATTTCGTTAGGGGGCAGAATAATTGTTAGACGATTGTGTAAAATTTAACATTCTCAGTTTCGATTTAATTGTAAAGATTGTTATAGCGATGAAGTCGGAGATTTTTTCATTTGTATTTGTATAACTAAGTTTATATAAATATGCATTAAACAATTAGAGATTTCGAGGAATATAATTAAAATTTAACTGCAAGTCTCATATTTCGAGTCGATCGTGTGCTTGAAACGTTTCAGGAAATAAAGACAATTTTTTATTATACCTGCAAGATAACGTGATCAATGCCAAATGGGCTTTTGTATTCGCATCGTGACCCCCATGCGTTCACTTCGTCACCTACTCATCTCGAATTACGTCAAACACGCGATCGCGCCAAATAGCCGGGAACTCGCTTCGTGCATCGATCAGTTCATGTTTCGCGAATCGCGGCCGAATAATTTGATAGAATCAGATTGCATCGATGGGTTTGGATCAGATACGTCCGCTAACTTTTCCATTGTAAACTTTTATTTCCCTCAGCCATGCAAAAGTAAGTAAATTTAATTCGTTAGTGATTCCTTTAGAAATCCCCTTTTCAAATGTATTTTGACCAGTCAGATTCAATGAGCGAATCCCTTTCATAATAAAGGTCATTATAGCGCACTGGGCAAACTTTTGGTAACGACCAGTACACGAGCCAATTCAAAATTCATTAGGTAACTTCAACAACCTGTAAAAACAATCGTCCGAGCGCGTGTAATCCCGCGTGTGAGCAAACACTTCCTCTTTCCCTCCCTCTCTTTGCCGTACCGGTCAGCCATTCAAACTGCATAATGCACAAAACCGAATCAGCCGGATGTCTCTTTACTTTAAAATATTTATCCAAGGGATTAGCTGCTCTGGCTCCGAGGGAGTCTCTAAACTTTGTTAGAGGGACTTCTAAAATCGAGCGCGCGCGCGCTCGGGCAGATTTGAAAATCCGAATTTAGGACGAGAAGGAGTAAGCGGGTGAGCGAGGGAGTGAGCGCGCGCATCGGTCCTAATTAAATGGATAACGAGCGTCGGTTAAATCCGGTCGGCAGCGCTCTTTCGGGCGCAAGCAGCGCTGTACCAGCGAATAGAGTGAAGTAATAGTTATTCCGGTAGCCGCATGGGTATATAAGGGAGAGAGAGAGGAAGGCAAGCGAGCGCGCCATTATCGTTGCCGCAGGAAATCATAATCGAGAAATTGAAGAGCCGCCTAGGTCCGCCGAAAATCAAAGTTCCAGTGGTATTAAATGCTAATGAGAGAATGGCCGTGTGCTCGTGTGCATGTATGTGTGTGTACGTACGTGAGTGAGGGGTTTGGAGGAGCTGTGGATGTCGGCGAGTACAGACTTAGGCATTAGCCGTTACGTCAATAATGAGGACGGAAAAATGCGCCTGAGAGGAGGAAATTTGGAAGCTGCTGTTAGAACTAAATTTAATAGTTTGGAGTTGAAAGTTGAAAATTACTTTTTCGCTTTGGTTGGATGGACGTGTTTTTCTTCGAGTGGATGTATCATAGCTGTAGTGGAAAGGAAAACTACGGTTTAGTGCGAGTATTTTATT
Organism: Torymus aiolomorphi; assembly: GCA_036365515.1. Classification (NCBI taxonomy): domain Eukaryota; kingdom Metazoa; phylum Arthropoda; class Insecta; order Hymenoptera; family Torymidae; genus Torymus; species Torymus aiolomorphi. The sequence goes on along the minus strand of CM070873.1, from coordinate 240,546,339 downwards.
GTAATTATATAATTGCACCTTTAAAGCTCTTATTCAAAATCTATTACAATTTGAAAAGCATCCTGAGTTAGTTTAGATAAAAGAGAATTCTAAAAAGCCGTAAGCTGCGTATATCACTATAAGTTGGGGTTCTCGCATCACATGCTAAAAGGAAGGGCGAGGGGGGCTCTCAAGCGTGACGATTTGTGATTTAAAATTATGGATGGCGCGGGATTACGCGTGATAAAATATGAAAATAGAGGGGTTAAATGCCGTTGAAAATTGCCTGACGCAATTAAGGGGCAGTTTATTTTATGTATCAAAACATATGAAATGTGTTTGAAAAACATTCAAGTCATGGTGTTTTTTTATAGCGTAATTTTTTACAGAACGATATTGTGAAATAACAACATCTTTTTGTAGACTATAGTATCCAAATTAGCTACGACACGTGCAGTCTATTCTTTTGCACAATAAGTAAATAATTTTACCTCATCAAGAGGAAAGAAAATCCCAACGAAGCTCTCAATTCCAATCTAAACGCGAAACCTATCCACGTGCAGGTGGTTATCGGTACATTCCAGCCTTCGATTCCCTCTCACCCTCTTACTGTCTTTCTCAAGACAGCAGAAAGTCCGTCGACTCCGGATTAAAGAATAGGCAGCCAATTTTTCCAAGGCTCTTCCTCTCTCTCTTCCTCCGCCCCTACAAAACCCTCACCTCCAACGCAGCAACGGACTGAACTTTAAATTCTCGCCCCGCGACCCTTAATCCGCGGCTTAAAGGGCTTAGCCCTCGCGAATGGCTCGTCAGGGCGCGAGAGTAGGTTTATTAGCACCCGGATTTCGAAATTCTTTTCATCGCGAGCGCGAAGGCGCGCCCGTTTACATAAGCGAGTTCCCCAGATTGCCTTTTTGATATGTAGATAAGGGGGGTGGGCCGAGCGAGCGCTGCTTTTACGCCGTTTACGCCCCCGTGCTTTTCTCGCGCCTCGTTGTGTGTGTGTGTGTGTGTGTGTGTGTGTGTGTGTGTGTGTGTGTGTGTGTGTGTAGGGAGCAAGAGAGAGGAGAAGGTTGCGCAGTCCTCTTTAGACGAACCCCTACAGGCTGCTTTTAGCCGTCACCTTCGAGAGGGAGCCAAGTGCGTATGGGGACGGGAGGCGAATGAGTTTTGTACGCTGCTCGTTAAAGGTTCGGGAATAATTTCGTTTTGATAAGCGGGCCGGTTGCTTCTTCGCGCGAAAATGGGGGAGAAAGCGAGTGTGTTTTTTGCTGCTTGCTGTGGGATTGAATCGATTGTTTTGTGTTTACGAAAACTTTAGATTATTACGAAGTTAATGAAATTATAACTGTATAATATATTTGATATTGATTTTTTCGTAATATAAGAGTTTTACACATTATTGAAAATGTAAATTCTGAACAAAAATTTGAGTTTTTATTATAAAATTTTGTATTCTGTTGAGATTCGGATCTTTTGAATATTTTAAATTCGATAAAAATAGCTTAAAGAGTATTTTATTTCATGTAAAACGTTGAAAAGTAATGCGCAAGATCGTGAAAATAATGTGATCGGTGAATGTTATGCATACATAATTATAGTACATTTGCAAACGGAAATTATTCCTTGAAGGAAGTTATAGGCCATTGCAGCTATTATCATGTTATTCAAAAGCTGTTGCAACAAACTATCTACCATACACTCCAAGGAAAAACTAACCTTAAAACCATACAATATTATTTTGACTCAAATGCATTTCTTATTTGTTTTAAAAGAAACTGCTACCAATTTATTGGGACGTAGCTTCGTCCAAATTAATTAATCGTTCCTATGTATAGTATATAGTTCAATTATAAAATATGTTTATGCATTTTACGTGTTTTTTAAATTTAAAAAAATTACACATTGTTTTGTATTCTTTAAATCATTTATTACCAACATTTTAATTATCAAATATCTCAAAACTAATCACATGATCTTGATGAAAGTTTACACACATATTGCCTATATCATATACAAAATTATCTATAAATTTCAAGCTGATACATGAAGGCTTTCTCGAAAAAATTACGATTTGAAAAAAGATTTTAAAAACTTTAACCCCAAATATCTCTGAAATTTATGGACGAATCCATTTGCCCAAAGAATTCAGCCGAAAGATCTCCAAATACTACCTGCCCACAAAAGTTGAAAGCGATTAAACCAATTTTACTCCCGTAATCGTCAGACATAGAAAACTCATTTTTTCAGGTTTTAATTTTTTACTCAAAAACTAGTCGACAGCGTGGATTAAAATTTGTACAGATTATAGCTATTTATATTCTGCATTATCGCGATTTTTTAAAAACAGTTGACCCTTTAGTTTGGGAGTTATAAATTAAAAAAACACGTTTTTGTTAAAAACAAAAGAACCGTAATAGCTAATATAAATTTTTTTTTTTTAAATATAGGTATTTTTATATTTTTTGAACTGCTATTTGTCTGATTCAAATATTTCAATTCTATCATTAAAAAACGAAAATATCAATTTTTCGAAAATCGATTTTTCCCGAATTCGGACAAAAAAAAAAAAATAAAAAATGAGCCCTGTCCGGTTAAAATCGATCGAGTAGATCCTGAGATAAAGCGGTATACGCACACGTACACACACATGCACGCACACGCACACACACACCCACACATCGATACAGACATTTTCTAAAATCATGTGATTCAAACTTCTAATACCTCTAATCATGTTTCTAGAGCGATTTAACGAAACTTAAAATTTTACTATTACAAAGCATCCTCTAGCAGGAAGAAAAAAAAAAACATCGATCGACCCTCCCACAACCACATCACCTCGTTTCCCCCATTTCCGCCTATCACCGGTATCGGCTCAGATGCGATTTCCTTGACGGAAATCGGGAGTTAGATTCGCTCGGCCTGTGCGCTCAGCCTTCTACGTTTCCTCCTCCGTCCGTACGGCAAAAGACACTAGGCGGTCGCTCACGACAGGGTAAGGAAGAAGCGAAGGGGGGTAGAAATTATGGACGGAGCCAGGAATATAAACAAATTACGCGCAAATGGTTTCTTGGCGCGCGCGGTGATTAGCGGTAAACCTCGTTAGGAAAGTTTCGTCCTGGCATTGCTGGGCGCGCTAGCGTCGGGGACGACGACGTCGCGTGGGAGCCGCGCGTACTGGCAAGTGTCTTTTGCTGCAGCCGTGCGCGAAGGGTTGAATGGCGGCTTTGCACGCTTTGTCATTGCAGTGTTTCTATTTTTTTTTTCTTCAGAGTCGTTCGTGGGGGTAAGTTATGGAATTGCTTTCGTTTCGTGTAGGATAAGATACGTTGAAATAAATTTTTCTCCTTTGTATTTTGGTGTAAAATTGAGGTTGAAATTTGTTATTGAGAAAATATAACAAATCTCGTACAAAACATTATAATTTGTTGCTAACAATCAGTTCCTTCAATAGTAATTATAAAAATCTATTACCAAATAAACATTTCTCAACAAGAACGAAAAAAAAGCCGTATCGAAAAGAACAACGTCGCTTTTCTGCCTCTCCGCATTAGAAAATTCGTCGGCCCTTCATCCTGTGCCCCCAAGGGACACCCTCAATACTCCTACGCAGTAACGTCGGGAGTATAGTTCGTCGACGAAGGAGTCGAAGAAAACGAACGAGCGATGGGGGACCCGAGCTACCGCCGCTGAGGCGTCACCTCTTCTTTCCTCGCGATAGTTCGCCGTTATTGGCTCGTTTTAGCCCGCATAGAACCGTTCATTTACTTCTATTATCGGTCGGGTAAACAGATTTGTGCCACCTCCACGCGCCTCTTTCTCACTCCTAACGTCGTTACCTCTTCTTTTCGGCTTCGCGCGCGAGGCTGCAAAGTAATTACGCGCGCGAGGGAAACTATCTGTTAGGCGAGGTGGTCTCGCGGGGAGCTGCGGAGATATGGTTCGGCCGCCGCGAGCGTTGAGTGCTGATTGGAGTTTGGCCCTTGGAGTGGCGAGAAAGGGCGAGTCTTGTATTCTATTTCGAGATAATGCTGCAAATCAAGCTGTGATTTTCGTATCAGCAGTATTGCGAGGTTTCTGTACAATCACGTTAGTCGACTGTTTTCTAGGTTAAACGAGTTGAAAAGTAAAAGATTATGGTTTTTGGGGTGAAATCAGTAAAATCAATAATGATGTTAACTGTAATGAATCACTTTTATTTACTAACATTAAAGTTCCACAGCAGAAATCAATCAATTGAAAAACATTTGGTAACATGAGAATAAACCGATCAACTACCTCATTCAATTGCAAATAGTGAAATCCGCGAACTTTTTGAAAATGAAACAAAAGATCAAACCGAAAGACCAATGGAATTAGTTTGAAATCCGCGGAAATGCTGGTAAAACGAGTTCTCTGGGCATTCGATTAGCACACATACACGTATAGGCACACGCGCGCCGCCGGTGAATATGAAACATCGCCCCACAGGAGAATTGATGGAGAGCCGTCGACAAATGGGGTGCGCGATGTGCTAGAACTCGCCACGGGTAATCACGCGACAGACAATTACACCGAGTCCCTCTGAGAGCCGGCCAAAGGATTAAGAGACTCCACTCGCGTTCATTCGTCCGATTCCTTTGTCCCGCGGTTTTTCTTTTGTAGTTCGCGAATCTCGGCAGTGCGCGACACGTACAGAGGAAAAAGAGCATTGAAACAGGAGAGTTCTTTTTTTCCCTCAGCTCTCTGCGGTCCGCGTTTTCATTTGATCTCTGATTAAAATTGACTCGGGGAAAATTCTTGCTTTGTTTTCGGATTCGCGGTGTGGGTCGTGGAAGTGCGGTTTTGTGCGAGAATTGCGCGGGATAAAAGTTCTGTTTGAAGTTTGAATTTTCATTTGATTTTTGTTTTGAAAATTTAGAGGGTATTTGGAAAATATCGGTAGAAAAGTGAAATGAAAACGTGCAGTAAAGATTTATTTTAGAAACGTTACAAAGGTCAAATGACGTTTATCAGTTTTTGGAATATATTCTTTGATGCTCAAATAACTTTTTAATTTACGTATTGATAAATCGAATCGAACATTAAATTAAAAAAAATCTTTTGAAAAACTCTGAAAGATTAATTAATTAAAAGTTTTTAGTCTCATTATCATACACAAAATTTCAAACTCCATCATCAGACACGCACCACCCAAATTTCCACAAAAACGCACGACCGGCCATCTCGCCACATCACGCGTTTAAACACTTGCGGCCACACACTGGTAGACGCGCACGCACGCAGTCGATCCGGGAATTAGAAGACGGATAAAAGCCGATTTTACGCGGGAGCGACGGAATTAGAATCGTGGCCGCCGTAGAGCGCGCATGTCAAAGGGAAGACGCGAAATTTCATCGGAAGCCGTACGCACGAGAGGATGAAAGAGGCGTGCGCTCACGAGTCCGAGTTTGCGAATTCCGAATCAAGGGGATTGCCGTATATTAAAGTACTTTTCGACTCGGCCCGCGTTCCCTTTTCTCCCGATGACTCGCAGCTTTTCGCTCGTATATATATGTGTGTGCGCGCGCCTGTGTCTCTTTGCTCGTGCGTTTTCTCGCAGAGACCTTTCACTCCCGGCAGCCGAACAATTTGCGCGCGAAGGATTAGAGCTCGCGATGGTCGACTGCACATACGTTCGGGTGGATGGTTTGAGTATGTAGCCCTTTGCGATTCGACGGTTTGGGTGAATGACGAGGTTAGTTTTTCGTGGAGCGGAATTTGGAAGGGGGTGGGATTTTCTTTGGGGGTAGAGCAATGTTTGTTGGATTTTTCTAGCTGACGGCTCGGTTTTAGAATGGACTGGAAGGATCACCTGTTGCGCGTTGCGGTTCTTTGAAAAAGAATCTGTCGTTTGTGGAGAGCTCAGAAATATAATATTGTGTGGTGAAGAGGATACTGATTTCTCAACAGTTGGCTAAACCCGATGAAAATAAACTAAAAGATGTGTGTGTTTATTATATTTATCTATATCGGTATTTGCTGAAAAATTAAAAAATTATTTGTCACTAGTCCTGGAAGATATTAACATCATTTTTTTTAATAATAAATGACACTTTTGATAAAAAAAAGATAAAAAACTAAGTACTAGTTTTCTTTCGTATTTCTTTCACCCATTTTTATGGATAGAATGTTTACCAGAAAATAGTCTATTGAATTCTACCTATTCTCCATTGAAAAAAAAATTTATTTTAAATTATTCCAATCATAGTCACAATAAAAAATCATCAAGAACCCAAACTATATCATTCTCCAATAATAGACAACCACGACCTCAACCTCGAACCGCCACACACTCACCAACAGCCCATCAAGATTTCATCGCGCACTCCAGTTCCCCCTTCTCCCGTACCTCGCAGCTCATTCTCACTTACTCCGAGACGCCGCAAAGATCCTAGAAGACCGACCGCCTCCTCCTCCACAAGAGAGAGATCTTACGAACCTCTCTCTCTCTCCGCGCAATATCGCGCGCTCGACGAAAGTCGAAGTAATATTTGAAGTTGGCTATTACGCGAAATAAACTCTCTCTCTCTCTCTCGCGAGCGCAACGCGGGGTACTTGCGCGCGAGCTTTGATGAATGAGCCGCGCGCGCGCTCGCATAAAGCTCGAAGTATGGTAAAAGCCGCGATGCCGGCCGTAATATTCCTGCGGGTCCCTTTGCCCGCACCTTCGAACTCGGTGGCGGCGGGGGGAGAGCGGCTTTTAGAATCGCTAATGACTAATGGCACCGAAAGGAGCTGCTAGGTGGGTGGGTGTATATGTGTATATGTGTGAACGGAGTGGGCCGGGAAGGCGATGCTGTACGGGGTTACGCGGTATGGAGAAATTGTGTTCGCCTGTTGTCGGTGGGTTTCTTATTAAAATTTATGAAAAAAATGAGGGTAAGATCCTTCATTTTTTAATTTTATATAGAATATAATTTTTAAGCACCGATAATGGTCGTTTCTCTATAAGTAAATCTTTTTCTCGTCCGAGGATATATACCGACTTAACGACGCTTTAACACCTTGTCGCCAAAACAACGCTCGTCAGCCGGATAATTGACATTGGGAATGACGTTCCCCCGCTCTCACACCAGGGAAATCTCTCTTACTTTCCCCCCATTCTTGCGACCGGACCTTAACGTCCATTTCCTACGGCGAGGTTAAGGTTTATCGCAGCCGACGTGGCGAACGCGCGAGGGAGTAGCTGATCTAGGTGTCTCTCGGCCGGATATTTTTTTTCTCCGCGAGAGACGGGCCGAAAAGATAGAAAAGCTCTTGGATATATAGACGCGCTGTGAGAGGCATGATGCTGGAGTGGGTGGGGAGGTGAAAGAAGGAAGAAGTGGACCGACTAAGGGACGCTGTCATCCTTGTCAGGAATCCAATGAAGTGTGCCGGCATCCATTAGCTGGCTGGCTCGCTCGCTCGCTTTCTCCGTGTCTCCACACGAGGAATTCCCCGTGGCTGACGGGCGAGAAATAATAAAAGTGCCATTAAGGCTTTAATCATTTTCACATGACACGCGGCCCTGATTTATTAATAAACGGCGACTTTTACATTTATTATCGGTTCTTGAACGATGTCTGTGGAATGTGGGAGTTGGGATGGAAATTTGGATTTTACGTGCACAGTTTGGGCAATTTGGTGAGGGAAATTATGGAAGAATAATGATTGCGATGATGGTATATAAAGTAAACAGTATAGAGATGAAGGTATAGCTATCCTTTATCTGATTTTATATATATCAATCAACTATAGTTCTTCACTCAATAAGGTTTACGCGAATGAATATTTTTATTGAAGGGAAAAATATTTATTTTTACAAGTTACGTATAATTGAACGCCAACAAAAAGAAACATTAATTATTTTATCCTAAATGATATTTATTTAATTGTCGGCAGACACCCTATCCTTCAATTCTATTGACAAGTGTTTCGTAACCTTCTGTGATTTTAACGATTCACTCTGTCCATTATCTTCCGCGTAAAAGCCACATACCAAACTCGATTAAAACTCAGCAAAAAAAAACGCAAATCAAAAATCAACCTGCAATTGACATCGACGAAACGCCAATAAATCAAGTTAGCGCACTCCCGACACAACGGTCCGATCAAAGGATAAAGCCATAAACCTCGGCGCGCTCGTGCGGATTAGAGCCCAAAGAGCTTTATCCGCTCTGGCGCGCGCGCGCGTGCATCCTCTCTCTATCTCCGCTCCGGATCTGCAGCTCGCCCCCCCCCTCTCCCAAATACTGCATCGCGTATTAAATCCTTCATCCATGCCACGCACACAGCCGCGCTCCGTAAAGTACTCGAACTCCGGGGGTGGGAGGAGGGGGGAGAGAAAAAAGAGCGCTCGCTCGCGATCTGGAACGAAAATAATTGCTCCATGATTCTCCGTCTCCCGGCGATTCCGGGGCCTTTATCTCACCGTTTGCCCCCTACTTTTTCCGTCTCCACCTCCTCCTCTCGGTGGCGCACACAGGGGCATAAATCCCGGGAGCGCGCGCAGGATCGTCGCGCCGAAAATAAGATAAAGTCGCCGGATAAGGGTGCTTCGCGCGGGGGAGAAAAAAGAGGAGCGCGTAAGCAAGAGAAAGAGAAAAAGGCAAATTCCCGAATAAACACATCCGCGCGCGGCGCCTCTTTGGGAGAGAAAGATGGAGCGGCGCCTGTGTACCGAGCGCATTATTAACTCAACCACCGGAAAATGTCAACGGCACCGTTTGGCTCTCTTATCTCCCGCGCCGCGATCGCCTCTCTTTATTTTAGAGCGCCACGGAGAGAGAGAAAAAGAAGCTTCGTTTGCGTGCAGGCTGCGGCCTTTTTGCTAGCGCGTTTTCTTCTTTTTTTTGCGGGCGGAGTAAGCACGCCCGTGGCTGACGGAAGCCCGCGCTTATTGACTTATTCAAACGCCTTTGCGAATGCGCCTCTGCGCCCGGAGATTTGTGGGTTTACGGATGCGCGGAGTGCCGCTCCGGGGTTCTTTAGTTGAATCGTTTTTTTTTGCTCCTGCGGTGGAATTCCATTATGTTTATCATGATTTCTTCAAAGTAGTTTGTGTGATTTTAGACGGTTCCAAAACTATCGAAATCACGGCAATGAAGCGGCATGTCAATAAATAAATAAATAAATGAGCAAAATGAAAATCCCCGATAGAAAATTTAAATTGAAAATTTAAAATAATTTATCTAATAAAAAAAAAATTACTTATAAAATTTGTATTATACACTTTAGCAGAAGGATTTAATTTTTTTCTTAACCATCTCCTTTATCCATTCTTTCAGTTTCATTTAAATAAAATCAATCGCTGTGAAACACCCCAAACCAATCATCATCTTCAAAAACATCAACTGCAACCTGTGAAATAATCGCTTTGCGCGTTAAACAATTTCGGCCCAGCCTTCCATAATAATTGTCTTCGCTGCGATTGTCTCCTGACCCTCGTGCGCAACTTCGCTCGCGGGCTTTATGCCCGCTACTCCCGTCGAAGATTGTCCGAAGCAGAGCCGGCGGTAAGTATAGTCGCCTCGGCAGCTCCTGGCTTTCGTCTCCCGTAAAAACCCTTTCCCTCTCCGGGATGAAAAGCCATCGGCGCGGAGTTATCGTCACGGAGGAGCGAAGGAACGTTGCCCGGTCGCGCGGGCGTCAGCGCGGGCCGAGCGGAGGCGGGGGAGAAATAAAGGAAGAAGGCAAGGGTGGAAACGAGGCGAGAGCGAGAGAGAGAGAGAGCCCAGTAGACGCCAAGCTAGAGGGGGCTGAAGTCTGAAAGATAAGGTGCCCCCCTTCTATCCTCCTCTGCCTCCTAGATTATGGAATGGCACTTTAATTACACTAATGGGAGAACCAAATGTTAATTACAATTCGAAGTCGAAAAGAGAGAGAGAGAGCGAGAGAGGCGGACGTATAAATGCGGAATGGCGAGGGACAAAGATGCAGAGAGGAGACGGGATTTGCGCGCGGAACCGGGGGGACACTGCTTTCGGGATTAGTATTATTTAATTAAAAATGCCCTCCTCGATTAGTCGTGAGAGTGCCGCCGTCGCTGCTGCCGTCGGCTTTTTCGGCCTCGCTATCACGTAATAGATCCAATTTTCATAAAAAAGACAGGCGAGCGAGCGAACGAGGGAGAGAGAAAATGAAAGGATGGAAGAGAGAGTGGACGCGCGATATTCCTCGTTCCGCGGGTAAGCTGTTTTGCGCTCATTAGGTATTCTCGCCGTGATGACCATCATGCGCGCGCGGGGCTGAAGGGATGATACGTCTTCTTGTGTCAGAACGTGATACTGGTGTGTGAGTTTTCCATGACAAAGACGAGGTAATTTGAATAGCTATACGTGAGCGTTGGATACAAAAGTTTTAATAATTAATGAAAATTCTTTTATTTTTTTACCTTTATAAGCACGTTGAATTAATATTTTATTTATTTAATACAATTTAAAATTTATTCTATGATAACATTGAATTTATTACATAGTGTAATAATTCAGAGATTAATAATAAACTGTTTCTCTGTTGAATTAATCGATAATAATTCTATTCATTTTATTCAAAGTGTAGTTAACGTAACAGAAGCGAATTTCTATGTAATCAAAGTGTTCTGCTTATCAATATTTGTACAATCCTTTTCCATAGTACTTCTGCATTATACACTCTTTCGCCTCTAACCTATATCCCAGATAAATTATTCTCGCTCGCGTGCGCAGATGCCGCGCACCTACTGCCTACGCCTCCCCTCCAATAAAAGATGCATCCGCTAATTGCCGGAGTAACACGCGCGTCACTTTATTTTATAGGCCAGCAGGCAGTAGCAGCAACCACCTACGCACACGCCTCGCTCGGCGCGAAATGAGCGAATTAGCCCCGCGGCTTGATAAATTATGTCAGGCCGTGCGGGACGTAAAGATTATGATTCCGAGTATCCGTCGGCTTAGCGCGGACTTTCGTAGGGGCATTATACACGCACAGGCGCCGCCACCACCACGGGATCCACTTCTGCCGCGCCGGAGGTATCTCACTCACCGGCGGTGTGTAAACAAGCCATAAATGTTTTATTGCCTCTCGTGTGGTACACCGCATCGCGGGGAGTCGCGTATCTCTGATATTCTCTCCCTCTCTCCTCCGCACCTGCGTACGTATATATGTATACACATATACGTTAGCGGTTCGAGGTTGTACAAGACCCGGGAAATCGCGGAGAGATGCTCGCGCTTTAAAGAGGAAAAGATGTAGAGAGGAGGAGAGGAGGAAAGAACAAAGGAGCGACAGATTTAGTGAGGGGGGCAAAGAGCGCGCGCGCCGGAATCGCTCGTGCGTGCTTTACGCGACGGATAATTCTTTGCGGGGCGTTTTTATTGTTTTTACGGGGATTCCCGAGCGAGCGAGCGAGCAAGCAAGCGCCCTCGGAATGCGATCTTAAGTGGCTCGACATGTGATCGCGGAGGCGGGATATCGGAAATGGCATAAATATGCCAGTGGTGCGGAGTAGAGCGGAAAAGAAAGAGAGAGAAAGCGCATTAAAACTATTGGTTTGTAATGACTTTATTTTCCTCTTATCGCAGAGATTCGGGAGGTGAAAATAGAGAGGAGAAAATTAATGCATTGAATTTTTATCGAGCGATTTATTTGTTTTCTTGTTATATAATTTTTCTTATATTTAAATATGACTATAATGTATATATACAAATTAGTGTATTTTTCCTGTTGTTTTTATAGAATTCTTCCTTTGGTAAATCAGTGTTAATCATTATTATATTTACATTTACTGAATTAGCGAATTGAGATTATACAAAAAATTCCTATGTACGTATTATGTGTCGAGGTTTCTTTTATCTTGTTACTTGAGTAAATATGTGCTTATTTCAAAACAAGTTTTCGTATAAAAATCGACGAAAATTTTATGGTTTTATTCTCTCTCGGAGTGTGAAAATAAAAACTGCCGAATTATATTTATGATTTACGACACGGTAAAGAAGATAATATTATGTTATAACAGATGTGAATACAAGAATATTAAAAAAACATACCTATATGTACATATTATCTGATAAGATACAGCTAATACTGAGTTTGTAATAAAAGTGAAGTAATCCTAATAAAGCAAAATCAAATAGATTGCTACAATTTTTCAACAACAACTTTACACTCTCTTTCGCTTAACAGCGATGTTGTGCAGTTATATAATTACGATTTTTGTAAAGCTATACAAAAATTCTTTTTTATAAATACATTTTAGAAGTACCTACCTAAAAATGTTTTCGAAATTTACAATACTGTATTTTCAGATTTTACTGCAATGACTATACTCTTATCTTTACTCTTAAAATTCGGATCATTCCAGTGCTCGACTTCACTGTTACCGAAAATAAGAAATATAACGTTGGACATAATTGAAACCGTGAAAAGAATCCAGAAGACGAGCCTCCATTCGCTCAAAGTTTGATTAGGTGTTATAATTCCGATGATGTAAGGTGAGACGATCCCGGTGACGCCAGCTGATATTCCATTGCTCAGAGCCATTAGCGTGCCCGAGTAATTGGGACTAAGGTCAAGCGTGTTTATCATCACACTAGGGTACGCTGCTCCCATTACCGTCATTGCAATGGCAAACATCACTACGACCAGAACCTGGTCGCATCCAGCGTACGACGCCGCGACGACGAAACAAGCCGAACACGTCAGCGCCAATAGGGATCCAACTTTTCTCACGGTGGTAGTCAGCATAATCCTCTTCACTATCATGTAATCCGCTATCCATGATGTGACGACACTACCGATCCACATGCACACGTAGACCAAGGAATTCAAATATCCATTATTCTCGACAGAGAATTTAAGTACTGTGCTCATATATTTCGGCAGATCCGTCACAATTGTCAGTAGTCCCCAATTGAAGCCTAACATCGCCACGATCACAGCCCATACTGGCTTCGATGTTAGCACGTATTTCCAGGGCGTCGGTGATGGTTTCTCATGGGTATGCTTGCTCAACTGCTCGTTCAAAAACTCCAATTCCGTTTGAGATATAAACGGATGCTCCCGTGGATTGTTGTAACACAGCACCAGCCAGAAAAAGTACCAGATCGCACTGGTGCCACCTATCACATAAAAGACGATTGTCCAGTCGGTGGTATGTTTCAGGATCAACCCAGACACGGTATTGGCATAGATGGTGCCGAGCAATTGTCCCGCGTAAACGAAGGAACCGGTTCTGGATCTTTCCTCTAGTGGAATCCATTGGGAGAGAAGAACGTTAATGGCGGGGTAGGTGACTCCCTCGCCGAGGCCCATGAGCAGCCGGGTAATTATCAGGCCGATGGAGTCGCCCCAGACAATGGCCAGAGGTGTGAGTAGAGTCAACAAGGCCGTGATGAAGATCCCCAGGCCGTAGGTGTGTTTGCCGCCGTATTTCTCGGCTATACTGCCGCCCGGCACGTGCGTTACTACGTAACCCCAGTAGAAGGATGAAAGGATGAGACCCTGTTACGGTTTAATTTGCAAAGGTTTTATCACGTGATTTTCAAATATTATGTTACTGTTGTTATTCCACACAATAGCGTGTATGTAACAAATTCCTCTTCCGCGATCATAAAAAATCTGCTATTGTTAACAATGTCTTTTTACCTGAGTATACTCGCTCCATTCGTAAGATCCTCCGGAAAGTGTTACATTAGAAGTGGAATTGGTTTGCATGGACTCAAATGTGCATGTATCATCAAACAGTTCCTCTGGCTCTATCGGTACCACCATCTCGGTCATGGTGATGGACAGACAAGCACGCATGGCGTATGCGTGAAATAGCCCCAAAAAACACATAAAAGCGAACACCCATCTTTGCCGAACATTCGCACCTGTAACATATCACTTTTTTAATAACGATGTTCTACATTTTGATTCTCGCACTGGCACATGCCACACTTACAACAAGAATTAACCGTACTATGCATTTTGCCGAAATATCACTCGTCTTAATTAAAAAGCGCTCGGAGATAAGACGTGAAGTGATATTACACACATTTAGCCGCGGTACGTAAATCGTCACTCATATCGCGATGTGTACTGTTCAGCTTTAAACACGATAATGAATTTAAAGCTCACCGACAAGAGGAAAAAGACCGGATTTTTTCGTTTCACTTACTTGTCGATTCATTTTTACAAGTGTGAGTATTCTTGCTTATTTTCCTTATTATACGAGATGAGGAATTCATCCATCCAGTGGTTATAAATAACATTAATCATTTTAATCTAATCTCGAAAATTTTTAAGTTTACATAATTCGAATAATTATTCGTTGACATAAATATGCATTGTCAATTATTATCATAATTAATTGTTACTTGAACATGATTCATAAGCAATGGGTGAAATCACTTGTTATACAATATGCACAGTAATTGTTATAAATTATGTCTTCAGAAATTCCGGTTTTAATTTTCAAAGTCAGGACAAAGTAGTTTTCACATTGTTATTATTGTTAAATATTGTAATGAAGCATAACCGTTTTCCAAACATTTTCTCACTGCGTATCAATACGCAATTTATTTAAAACAAGATTTCAATGAAATATATTTATTTCTTCTCTAAGCTAACTTGATTTCAACCGCTTTTTTTAAACTCGCATAATACCCAATATTCCCTCTCATCTCGCGTTACGAGAAATCGCATATAAGAGACCGTGTACAGCGTAAAAAATGCGCATTGTCGAGGCATGAGGCTCTCTCGCTTTCAATTTAACTTCGTAGGAGCATGTCGGCATTTACAATGTGCAGAAAAAACGCGTATGCTAAAACCACCTCTCACCTTCTGATCTCTCGAGCTCCTCTCACCCAGCAGCAGTCGACGCTCTCGCAGCTACTCTTTTCGGCCTAAGGCACGGGGCCGGACAACAAGGCGACCTTCGCACAGCAGTCGGCCGCGCGACGAGGAAAAATCAGCAATTCTGATGAACTCAAGTAGGGAAAGGGCAGACGCCGACGACGACACCGCATGCGCTACATGAGCCAGCAGCAGCGAAACGCTTTTCCCTGATATGTGTGCGGAACAAAGTAGACGCGCGGACTGCTTACTCCGGTAGACAAATGTCGTCAAACACTTTGAAGCGCGTGTGCGCGTGGATACACGCTGAGTGCCGATAAAATTGTAATTAGTCTTTTGAGCCGGCCGGTTTATGTAAAGCGTCGGCGAGTTTACGCGCGATTGCGTGTGTGACTAAAGTTCTCCGCGCTTTGGGCTGCTTAGCAACGTTACGTAAGTGAGCGTATTGACAGGATTGGATGGCCGAGGTGTCGGCTTTGTTTATTTCTTTTTGTTAATTTTCTTTTTAGACTATGTAAAAAGTTTCGTTTCGAAAAATAATTTTACTGCTCAGTTGAGTGCAAGGATTATGTAATAACGTGGACACATATATTTCTGTGATTTTCTTATAATTGTTTAATCATGTAGTATAAAAAACGTTGCAGATATACAGTTAGATTCTTTTAAAATTTTGAGATTGATGCAATCTTATTGAATGATTCCAATAATCTCATTGTACAATTTTAAAAAACATCCAGAATTCAAAATGAAAGGCCCTTAAATGTATATATATGTGAACTTTAAAGTCGGGCTAACGACATAAATTTGCGAATTTGCTTATGTAGGATTATGCATTATCTCTCTCGGGTTATCTCTTTTGAATGATACTTCTATAAATACCTTTGTAGCGACTGATACGTGTTTAAGAATAAATAAAATTCACACGTACATATTCTCAATACACTTTGCTCTCGTATATTCTTCCTCTTTAATCATCAAAACGACTTTCGTGTCGACCACTTACACAAACATCTTGACGCACTCGCGTATGCCAAAGCACACACACATACCCACACACACTCACGAAAAAGCGCGAGCAAGCGGACGCGTCTCCGTAATGGAATTGCGCGCACCGGCACACGAAATATGTCGAGAGGAAGAGAGTGAGAGGGACGAAAGGCGGCTGGCGCCTCGACGTGGAATTTCATACGTCGGACCTCTGAATTACTGGCTCTGCGCTGCGGCTTCGATCGGATTTGAAAGTCGGGAGGGTAGCGTGGCGGCGTGATTGATTTTGCATACGACACGGATTGGACAGGTTTGAGAAATTGAACTGCCTCTTGCCCTCGAGCGCCTTTGTGTCGCGCGGGTCCGAGAGCCAAAAAGGAGTGTGCGACTGGTATAGAGACACACGCGCGTATATTTCATATATGTATGTTTGATTTCGGAGCTATACGGTGCGTCTCGGGTACGTTTTTTTCCACTCTTCTCTTGGCCTCCTCTTTGGATATTGAGGGGGATTGGCTCGGCGGCGAGCGATTTACACCGGCCCCGCGCGCACGTATTTACGACTTCCGCTAGCACACATTTCACAGTTGAATTTTACTTCCGAATCGACGGCGGCGGTGAGCTGTCTAGTCTAGGAGTTGCGTATACGTTTCCGTAGACAATGATATGTTTTGGAAGTATTGTTCCTTTTTTTTTCTTTTCGCAAATTTCGACTCGAAACATACCAAATAAAAGCAATTTTGTTATCTGGGTTGCTTTTTTTAATGAAGATTACAGTTATTTTGAAATAAAAATGAATTATTAAATAAAAAGTCAAGTTCAATCATTGACAAGTTATGAATTTTTGAAATTTTATTTTTGACCATATTTTAACAATTTTAGCAAATGCTCTCATTCTCTAATTAATCTAGCTTTTCATTAATACTAATCGAGTGTAATAGCTTATCATTTAGGTTCTACTCCTGACAGAGGTTACAAAAATGCATTTGTTTAATTACGAAATAAACAGTTTACAAGTGGAAATTATGTAATTTTGCAAATAAAGACTTTTAAATTGCACGTTATCATATTTACAGAATAAATTTGACATCTCTCTTCTACAATTTATTGAACAAATCAAATAAAAGAATAATATAACATCTAATAAAAGGGTTAAGCCACCTCGTCGTATATATTTCAATCTCCCCGACCATTCGTCAATATGAATTAAAAGGACCCGTTAAAACCTACCCGAATCCCTGCAAAGACCCGCCTCTCTAATAAACCACGTGGCACTCAAATCTCGTCCAGCAGCGGCACGCGGCCGAAATAAGAAAACTTTGATACCTCGAGCTCAATAGCCTCCCGTCTCAAATTCATCTATCCTCACTCGCTCTCTCTCTCCTTCATCCCCCCACATCCGCATCTATTTTCATTTCCTATACCAGGCTTCGATCCTCTTACCGATCGCGCGAACCCTTTACGATTCCTATTCCGGTCAGCGCTTTCGCGATAAGCGCGACTTAGGCACCCCGATCACGCCTGCGCTATCCCCTTTAATACCTTCGCTCTCCCTCTGCGCGGAAAATAAAGGGCTGACATGTGAACGCGTCTTTCGAGGGTGGCTCTCTCTCTCTACGTCGGCATGAGGGATGACTGAGCGAGTCGGTTAAACGGGCGTCTTCTTTCATAAATTTCAAGAGCGCGCGCGCAAGAGAGAGAGAGAAAGAAAGAGGATAAAGGTTTCGGGATAAATCGCTCGGCCCCGTTATCCACTATACGAGAAGAGCGACAGGGGTAGAGAGATAGCTAAAAGTATGGGTTGCCGTGGCGCCTTTTGAAGTGAATGGGAGAGGTGGGATTGAAAATATCGCGTGCGCTTGATGATTTGTAATGGGGGAGGTGGGCTTTAAGGTCTTTTTTATGCTCAGCGAAATTTTTTAATGCCTTTCGGCTGCCGGAATTGAGTTGTTTGAGAATAGCGAGATTGAGTTGTTTATGGAAATTAAGGGCTTTAGGTGAGTCATCGTGGCTAGACGTTTTAATGGAAAAGAATTTCCCTGAAATTGAGTGAATAGGGTGTAAGATGGCTGCTTGAAAAATTATATTTTTGATATTTGATTACATTTATAAACGGTTAATACATTTAGCTGCTTTACAATTGTTTATAAGGATATTATTATTTTTTGTTACAGTTCGTTTCAAGAAGTACGAAATAAGACAATACTCCTGACCATTCGTTATCGATTTAAAAATACGTCATCGCTTTCTCTCTACGTCAACAAGGTAAGTTTATAGCGTAATATCTTACATAAATTTTCGTTCCCTCGTTTATACATTTTTATATAAATAATAACTATATTGATAATTAAACTATATGATATAATAAAACTATGATAAACGGTATTTTCGGAGATAATTAACTTACACCATACAACAATTATATAAACTATTTCTTCTAAGTTTCCAAGAGACACGTATACACCATACCTGATTCCACTCGTAAAGTCATAATTTACGCATAAGCATACTTCCGAACTCTACTTAAGCACCTGATTTCTCCGCTCTGCCAAAGTCGCTTGTTTTTCTTGCGTCGCACGCATATATATATACTTCGGACGATTGCCGATACACACAGCGCAATATGTATATGCGCACGCGTCGCCCGCGGCAGTCAACCTGGCGGAAAGTGTAGAAGCCAGCGGGGGAAGGCCAGCGTCGAACTCGCATAAATATTCTAATAACTTTGGAAACTAATATGATTGCGCTCGCCGGAAATAATATCGCGTTTCGAGGAGACGCGAGAGACGCGTGTTTACGGAATACGTAATGGCCGCGAGAATTGGCTTGCACCCGCATTGTTTAGCCGCGTTTCGGAAATTCGGCTGGAAAGAGATTCGAGTGCTTTTTCGACGAAGTTAGAGAACAATGCGGAAGGTTTTGTTTTATTTTTGGGGGAGAAATTACGTAAATATGGTTATATGAAAAATTGATGCGATGGATTCTTTTTTGGTTTTCTATATTGTCCACCTATTATTATCTTTAATATACCGTTATTTCGGCACGTATTCATGATAAAAAATCACCCTTTCGAAAAATCTTTTTAAAATTTTATTTCGCAATAATTTTTTCAGTTAACATTCAACAAACTTCTGGAAACCATTATTTCAGCACTACATCCCTTCACCTTTCAAAAAAATCACTAGTACACAACTCTCACCCAAAACATTAAAATTCCCACAGCATACCTCGACCGCCGCCTTATCAAATAATTCACCTAACGATATCCCAGCGGTGCCCGCGCACACTTGCTGCCCACCTATACCCCTCTCTTACTCCTGCGCACTCGAAACAAAAGACCGACGTTTCAATTAGGCCTCCCCCCTTATTAGTTAGCAATAATAGGCGGCGAGGCTAGCCTCAGCCATTCAGCATCCGCGGCGTCCCGGGCCGGGCTTAGCGCCGCGCCGTGTTTGTCCGGCTCTTACGATATTAAGGGCTGACTAGGCAGCGGTTCTCTCTCTCTCTCTCTTGCGCGCCCGCGTGCTCGTTAGGTCGATTGATTTTCTCCGGGAAGACAGAGAGAGAGAGAGAGAGAGAGAGCGAGCCAAGCTGCGTACGGCGGGGACGAGGATGTGTACGGAGGAGCTAAGAAGCCGTTTTACGAGCGGGCGTTATCGCGAGAAGCCGTGCGCGCGGGTTATACTTTACCGAAGTTGCCTTATTACGCGGTGGCGGTCCGCGGGTGACTGTAATAGCGGTAGTGAAGGTTTTCTTCTTTTTTTTAAGGAGAGAGGTGGCGCGGTGGGGGCATTAATTTAGCGGTGCCGAGTGCAATTAAAGTTTATGTGCACGAAGGCGCGTGCACGTGCTGACGGGCAGGAGGTGAAGCGACCGCAAGGTTTGGCGGTTTTATGCCTTAGTTTGGTAGTGACAAACGAACTAATTGAGCTCTTTTGGACGAACTTGTTTTATAATGAGTGGTACTATGTTGGTAACCGTTTTTGAAAAATTCAGGAAAGTTATGATGTGTTTTACCATATTTACATAATTACTTAATTGAAATTACTATACCATGTATTATAACTTTTAATTTAGTTATTGGATCTTTAAGAAAATCGTAAACATAATATTCATGAAAAGAAAGACTACTCAAATTCAATAAAAGAAAATAAACTAATCCTACTTTTCATTTCATAAATATAAGTGTTATAAAAATAAAAACCATCAACTCGAGTACCAGTATAAACATTAAAAAAAATTTTGAATGCCCAACTTTTTATCTACCTAAGTACGCTCGCGACTTCCCCGAAAACTCCGTACATTTTTCAGCGCACTATCCTGCCTCCCTCTCTCTCGCGCGTGTACCCCATTAAAAACACACTCGACAAGCACCACTATATACACACACACCATTCTACCCGACATACAAAAGAATCCCCACCGAAGCACGCAGCCACTACACTCCCGCTTCCTCCTCCAGACCTTATCACTGTGCGCGCGCGCGATGCGCTTTTCTCTCCCCGCGCATATCTCTCTTATACGACAAAAGCGTGCGGCCGCTCTATTCAGCCTCTCTCTCTGTCTCTGTCTTCTATCGCGGCGCGAATTCGGCGTCCGCATCGCGCGCACGCAGCTGCGAGGGAGCAGGCGACATCTTGTATTGTCAGACGTGCGCACGCGACAAATTCATAATTGCGTTAATGCGGGCGAGGCTTGCGGTGAGGAGGCTCGAAGGAGCTGAGAGGAGAGAGAGAGAGGAGAGAGAAAGCCGCTGGCTCGTTAATCTTCCGGGAGGGGGATTAATCCGGGAGGAGAGAGGAAGAGGGTGAGAGAGTAAGATATTGTGCGGCGGTGCTGCTTCTTCGCGGCCGATGATTATTAATTAAATTGAAGGAGGCTGGGTGAGGGGCTCTATACGGCGCTTCGATTTTATGTGCCAGTGTGGGTGACTGTTATCATATTTTTTATGGTAAAGGGTATTTTCGGAGATTATGTTGAAATATCTTGAATCTGTATTATATAGAAGATATTTTCCAAACGGGAGAAATACAAAGTGTAACGTATAGTTTTGTAGGAAAGCACTATTCAGATATCTTTCGTAAGTTATTAGATGTGATGGAATTGTGAATAAACCATAAATTATAAATTTTAAATTAAAAAACCTCTTTATCCGAATTATATGTTTTAAAATATTATCGATTTAACATGCTAAATAATAATTATTAATCCAACAATAATCAACATTATTAATATCCCGATCTTAAAAGTCTAATAAAAGCCATAAGTTATTCCAAGCCCCACTCACCATAGAAAGATATATAATCCCTAATAGATCCCTGATAAAGCCATCCGCAATCATAAAACAAACACTCAAAGCTCATCAAACGCGATCCCTCGCGCGTGGCATACACCTCTCTCTCTCTCTCTTTCTCGGCGGGAAGCAGCACGCGAGGGAAGCGCTTAAAAAAGCACACAGCCAGATAATAGAGCCATTAAATCGAGCAGCTTCCGCGCGAATCGCGCACACACGGCTGCACCCCTTAATTATCATAAACGTCGAGTTGCCTCCGCCTCCCGCTTCGCGGTGCGGGAAGATTGCAGCGTGTATATAGGACCGCGGCACAAAGCCGGGGAAGCACGAGCGAGAGAGAGAGAGATAAAATTCCGCTGAGTAGAGAGCGAGAGATCGCGCGAACGAACCGAAATAAAACAGTGATATCGAGGCATTTCACGCACGAGCGCGGGGCCGCAGCGCGAGCGTTTAGCGAATTCAACGTGCATGCGTGCGTATATACGCCGCAGGCAGGCAGCACGCGCTCTGAAAAATACTCCTCTCGCTGACACCTGTAGAGCTTCGCCAGCAGCCGCACCCCCGCGATTCTACATACGCGGCCCTCGTCGTGTGTGCGTGTGTGTACGGAGAGGGCGCGATGAAAAAATGTGCGCGAGCCGATAAATATCAATGGCCCGCGCTCGCGCCACTGCGAGAGAAAAATGTCATTGGGAGAGAGAAAGTGAAATCGCTTCGGCGCGAGCACACTGTCATTCGCTGCAGCGTGGAAATGGGATAATGAATCGGAGCGTGGGCGCGGTAGCGCGCGGCCGCGAGGCAAATTTATTTGGGCAATTTATCACGCGCGCCGCGAGAGAAAGAGAGGAGCATCGAGATAAACGAGTCCATTTGATCCCGAGAAATTGATATTTTCGAGCGGGCTTTGGTCGACGACCCCTCCAACCTGCGATTTATTTAGTTTCGCGATGACGTTCCGGTGCGATGGAGTTCGCGGAATTTATATATAGCGAACAGGTTGTCGGGTCAGTCTGAGTGAAGGTGGACTTGATGAGAGTTCATAATTGAATGAATTGTTGGGTTTTTATAGGTTTTTAGGATTGATTTAAGGCTCTTGTTTAATCAGAATGGGTGAATTCTATATTAAAGGTTCTAAATAAGAACGCGGAAAAAAATAAATAACTAATTCTAATGTTAACACAGTTGATTAAATATTACAATGCAAGGTTTATTTTACTTATAACAATGTCGGTATAAAAACGGCATTAAAGAAAAGTAGAATCTTCCTTTAGTTAGAGTGGGTATTACGTTCTAATAAATTGAAACAGTTTTAAAATAAATAGAGTTTTTACTTTTTCCGAAAAGGAGTTCCTCCGTTTTGGAAGGACTCTTTGAACGGAAACTCCGTTTTAAAAAGGAAATTCTCTTTTTTTTTCAATAAACTTCCATCTCTTTAATATAATGTTACTTCCCCTACAAACAAGAATTATTTTTACTTATTTTATAATGCCATTTCAATTTTTCTCTGAATGAGTTGATTAAACTAATGCAAAATGGTTAGGTTAACTATAAATTGTTTTTCGTGAATAAATAATTAATTCGTTACTGATTCAAAATAAACAATAGAAGTGTGATTAAAAAAAAATTTTTACAGTTTTATTATTACAAACGACTTATTTTCGTACCCGCATTATCAATTTAATTTCCATAATCGCGGAACGCTCGACTTGCATTAGAGGCCCATGAAAATCTTAATGTTGAAAGAAGTAACCCTAACTTCCTTCATCCCTTCGTCGCGTTACGTCCCATCAAATAGTAAAATTTCCTATTAAATCCATCCATCTCTCCCTCGAGCCGCATAAAAAAAGGAATACGCGCTCGTAAAAAATCGAATAGCCATTGTGAGCCCCGATTCTCGCGTCTCCCCTTCCCCGCCTCTTGGCGAAACAACGGAGATAAGAAGAGGACGGCGGATGAATGAAGAGCCTTTTAATCAAAGCCAACATGAGCGGAATTGATGGTGGTTTTAAAATATACATGTTATCTGTACGTTTGTCATTGTTCGACAAAGTAACATTGGTAAAGGGTGAGAATAAAATTTCAGATTTCATTTTCATATTATTATGTTTAGACAGACATAGATAAAAGTGCGATTTCATCCGGTAAGGTAAAATGATATCGAAACATTATTATTGTTGATTTACTTCCGTTTTACTTTTAACTTGTATAAAATTAAATTATCAGGAGTGGCTGGAAATAAATCGATTTAGAATTTAAATATTTACACTCTAGTCTTTATACAAAAATTCAAGTCGCAATAAAAAGCGTTACCACCAGTTACAGTACCTTACTCCAGCGATTTTCCTCCTTCCACTCCCACAGAACTGTCAAAACACTGCTTCGCCTCCTTCGTATTCAAAACCCAAAAGCCAACCTCCACCCTACCCTCGTATACACCCCGCGAAAAAGCTATCGTCCGAGAGAACGAGTCGTTACCTCTCGCGGGCGTCGAAACGACCTTACGCTACCGCGGGCGCGCAGACTCCACAAGTGGTGGACTTTACGGGACTTAAGATTAATCCTCATAATTACCCCCCCACATCGCCCGTCGGTCTCTCTCGCAGTCCTTCTCTCCGATTTCGTTTTTGCGCACCGCCTTTTCACCTCGCCGACGGCGCGCGCCCGGCCGTAAAGATATTTATCAGATCGGTGCTGTGAGCGGCGCTCTGGTCATCCTTTACTCACGCAGAGATGGAGGGGAGAAACCAGCACTGCGCTCGCACCCCTGCGAGGCGAGCCAGCGACGGACGAAAAATCAATTACGCGTGATTGTGTTTTATGCGAGTCCTCTGGTTTAACGCGATTAACGCCCCGGAGCGGAATGATTTTTTCGCGCGCGAGTGTGTAGCGCGGGTGCTTTTTCCCGGGAAATTTACGAGGGAGGGAGAGGCGTGGACATCGAGGTGAAAGTGTGGATGGGTTTAGGGGAGAGAGAGAGAGAGAGAGAGAGAGGAAGAGCTCGTAAGTGATTTTCGACACCTTAATGGGAGGAAGTAAGTGAGATGTTTTTAAATGGATGTGTTACCGTATACTTGGTCGTTTGGAAATGTTTGAGTTTCGCAGTTTTAATAGATGGACCGGGTAATTAGGTGAGTGAGTAGTATGTTGTATTGGTAAATGCAATTTGCATGCGAAAAAATACTTTAGTTTAAATAATGCTGACAAAATTTTTTTCACAGGGCCGTCCTTATTAAACAACCTCAAACTCCTTTTCTTTTTCTTTTATTTTGAAATACAACTAACAAAAAGCACCGCATAAAAGTAGAATATAATATAAACAAATGAAAGCTCAAAAAACCTAGCCTGCAGCGAAACCTTCGCCAGGTAGCGACTTACAGCCAGCCGGCCGGACCACGCAGAGTAGTCGCTCACAATAAGAATCGATATCTTAATTAGCCGCGCCAGCGAGCCAGACTCCGCGTCGCGCGCGTACATCGCGCGGACCCTTCGGGCCAACAAAGACCGGCGAGATCCGCTCTCACTCCCGCGGCTTTCCGATCGAAGGGTGCGGACCGACCCGGGAGAGAGAGAGATCCGGCCGGGGACCGGACCGGAAACGCGCGCCGCGCCGGAAGCGCCATTCACGCGACGGCCGCTCTGATACGCCGCTGAATAAACAATGCTCTCTCGCTCGCCCTCTCTCCTGTAGCCGAAAAAAGGGGAACGAAAAAATTTCGACGGACGCGAGTTTGGGCTCACATTGAATTTCGCCTGCGGAGTAAGAGTGAGAGAGAGAGAGAGTTTCGGGCGGAAATTCGTTTCACGACTCGTCGTCTCTCGTTCCCCGGTCGTGCTTTTCACTCTTTTTCCGCGAGCCCGGGAAGGGAGAGAAGAGAACGAGTGTGTGGTGGTTGATGTGCGCCGGAGAGGTGTGCTTTCTTGACGCGGAGCGACGCCTATACGTTTTGTAAAGAGGGGAGTGCCATTGGTAGATCGAGTGTGAGGAAGCTGGTGTCTTGTTTGGCGGATGGCTGAAAGAAAGATTTTTTTTTTAAATTGGGGTGGATTGGGAGGAAGGGTAGACGCGTTTGGTTATATTAAGTCGATAAAATGGAATTTAAGCAGCATGAGCGAAAGATTATTATGATTATTGATTTTTTTTATCTAGAAAAATATATTTTTTATAGTTGCCATAGTTTAGTCAAAAACAGTCAAATTCATATAAATCAGACAATTTATATTTTATTGGCCTTATTTCGTTGGGAAGCTTAATTAAACAGAGGTTGATGGTAAATGTGAAACATGTAACTTGTAAATTATTTTCAGGGGTTAGAAAGCATTTCACTCTCTGACTTCCAATGCATTCTCAGTTTCAGTGAAACAGTTGAGTAAATTATGATTTGATAGACCTTTTTAAATTTTTCTTGAAAAAATATAAACGATTGCTAACTCGAGGCAAACAATTAATATATAGTAACCCAATAAATTTTTGTATTGCATTATTGATAAATATTTTGGACAAGTAATGTACTTAATCAGTTTTCTTTTTAATACAAAATCTGTGTCTCATATATTTTTTAACTATTTAACAAAAATCAGTAGGTATATTTTATTTATTTATTTATTTGTAATAATAATATAATATTGAATTGAAAAATTATGAATATTCAAAATAATGAAAAACATGAACCACTTCAATACTATTTCTCAATACTCATCCCCACTCCAATAACTCAGTGGGAGAATTACACCCCCCTCATAAAATCACATCGATCGCCGCAATCCTCATTCCCACGTACCGCAAATGACACACATCAGTCAGTATCCCAACATTATCGATTGTTTCTCTCAAGCATCCAAGCAGACAGACAGCGGGAACCCGATTAATATCGGCGCGAAGTAACGATTCCGTCGAGGCGAATTAACGAAATGCCTACGCGCACGCGCGCACTCGTACTATAGTGGACCTATCGCACGGGTGCGATTTTACTGGCTCGCGCGGCTAATCCGATAAAGTGGCGAGCGCGCACGAATCTTGCCCCCAATCGGATGTGACGCTGCAGGCGCGCACTGTCTAATAAACTCTCATTATGACGGCCGGCGAGATGTAACGAGATTCACCGTGCGCGGGCCGGCTGCATTAGCGCTAATTTTTCCCCGTCCGAGCGCCTAAGCGCTGATTGACGCTGGCGTTAATTGCCGGTCTGCCGGCCGGGGTTTATCGGAAACAAAAATAGAGAAGGCGCGAGGATGAGCGCGAATTATGGGAGACCCGAGTGGTCATTCGGCCGAGTGTGTATATAGGGAAGAGTTATGTTTGTGTGTGTAAGGATGAGAGAGTGAATGGTTGGTGTAGAGTAAATATTGTTGACGCTAATGTAATGATTCATATTTAAGATAATGGTACAGCTTCGCAATTGAATTTAAATAATTATAAATAATTCCTAACTGTTTTCATTTGTCGATTGCAGTAAAACTAAAATTCTTATTATGATTTTTTTTTTCTTCATTAGTTCTCAAAAGAGAGAATACTTATAAGCCCATATAAATCATTAAGTTTGCGTTATAATAGACATGTTTACTTGTTAAAAGCTATACTGTTACGGGTTAGTCGAAGACTTTAAGAACATTTAAATGAGCAACACTATTAATTACTTTATATTTCTAATGCTATCAAGAGCTAAAATAGACTTACTTAAAAATCACTTATCCAAAGACTCCCCGATCAACCATGAAAAGCAAATCTTAATATTTTCACTGCTGTCAAAGAAACACGCGCACACACATGAACACCCTCACCCTTCCTCGATCTCCAAACAAACTCATCCACTGCCAACCCTTACAAACCTCACCTTTGACCACACAAACACATCCTCGGCCACATACATACACTCTGCCACAGCTCGATTCCCATCACACCGCTGCTGCGCGCCTTCTCTCAATTACTTCAAACGCATTCGTCGCCCGGGTGACGCTCTCTCTCCCTCTCTCTCTCAATCGAGCCCGGCGCCGGAGCTCAATTTCACCCCGCGCGGACTATTTGCACGGCTTGACCTCTCTCTCGTTAATCACCAAAGACAGCGAGGGTCGTCGTAGTCGTCGCCGCGCGCGCTCGCAAGCTGTGTAGTCGACCGCAGCGTTTGACCGTTGCCCTGTGGAGACGACGCGCGAGAACACCTTTTGGCCTAGGCGAGCTCGTGATATACCGAGTCGGAGGAGAGAGAGGGAGAGCAAAGATGAACCGCAGATTCAATTCAAATCGAGCGGACCCCGCAGCACCGACCAGACGGTGGATTGTATGTGTGTATGTGAACCGGAGGAGAACGCTCGTTAGGCCGCGTCGACCCGAAGTTCGCCTCCGGTCGTTCGTGCGCGCGTCTTCCGGTCGTGCGCGTTTTAGCTCGCGGTTGTTCAAAATAGATGAATAGCGCGGTCGTGGTTTGGTTAAGAGATTTTTGCGTGGCGAGGATATTCAAAATCAATGGCTATATTGCGATGGATTTATTTTCATTGGTTCGGTAATTATCATCAACTAATCAATGTAGGTAATCGATGAGGTTTCGTTTTCTACTGTATCAGAGAATCAAATATTAAACGTGCATTTTTTGGCTGAATTATAACCAATCATTTTTAATTCATTTTTTTTTCAAGTAAAATGATTTTTTAGTTGGTACATTTTTCTTTATACACCACAATTGCTTTGTATTTTAATTTTTGTTACTGAATTTTATTTCTCTTCACACGTTACATTCAATGAATCTACCGATAAATATTTCGATCGTAAAAGAAAATCGCATACGTCCACATCAACACAGAATTATAACTCCAGAGTTTCATCCCTCTACATTGCGCAAACATCCCCGCGGTCTGATGGTCCTCCCGCGTACATCAAAGTAAGCGATAAGTGTCGCGCAGCCTTAATCTTCGAATCTCTCCAGCCTCACACATACACACACACATATCCTACACATTCTCCACTCACCCCACATAACTGGAAACCAAACGGAGGCCGCCGCCGCTGCAACGTCGGGGGCGAAATCAAATTGATGAGGCAACTTCGGCGCGCGCGCGCCACCCGACGACTACTGTACACGCCACTCAGCCGCGTGTGTATATGTATAGTATATGTATGTGCACACCGATTTTACGCACGCGTGCGGGCGCATACACAAACACACCCTCCGAGCGATGTGTATGCGCGACTCCGCCACTGGCGCGCGCTTAATCGCCGGATTAACTGACTTGGCAGGTAAACTATGCCATTGCCAGCGCGCGCGCGTGAGGAAGGATAATCCAGCGGCCGCCGCCCCGAAATCTTACCGTTCGCATGACCGTTAAAGCGAGACTCGAGGCAAAACAAATCGACTGCCGCCTCCGTGGCTGTATACTGGTGTCCCTGGGCGTCTTGGGAGAGTGGAGCGGAGGATCGGCATCTTTTATGGTGCCTTAGTGCTTTGGCCGCGCGCGTCTGGCGGGCTGTAGTATCGGATAAATTGTAGTTCGCCCGGTATGTTAGGGGTTCAGTTATCGTACGCCTGATTCTGGGCATGTTAATCTGTAATTCTTTATTTTATAGTGAATGTTTAGGATTATCAGTTATTTTGAACAATAATGGTTTTCACATTGACAATGTTAGTGTAAAAAACCGCTGCCAATACATTGGCTACTTAGTTTCCTTAAACTAATGTATTTATTCCTTTTCTTAATTTTTCTTGACAATAATTAATTATATCATACCAAATTTTCTCTATGACTATTCGCAATAAAACTAATATATATTTGTCGAAAGTACACGTTTGAAATGTAAATACACTATAGTTTTCTCTTATGCCTATATACGTGTCTCGAAAAATTTTTGTTACAATTACAAAATTTCCTCTATGCGGAAGCAAAATACGTCCAAAAGGTGTGCTTTCAAAAAAATATTTTGACCAGATTTGCGGAAGTCAAATTTGAAATTTTTTGTGAATTTCCTCTTGTACCACGTTTCGAACGTATTAATTTTATTCATTTATAGCTTTCATATCTCTATACTACTACTATTGTCGCATAGAAATATAAGCCCTTAACACCCACTATGACGACTTAATGGGCAAATCATACCATTCTTGGAAATTGTTCTATAAAACTTTTTTATAAATAACAATTTAATAATGATTAAATAAAATTTAATCTCCAAATAAATTATATAAAATATTATTAGAAGTTAATAAATTCTTACAATTATTTAATTAAAAAAATAATAATTGAAAGAAATAAAAAAAGATATAAATTGTTATACAAGCAAATAAATAGCAATAATTAGTTATGTAGTCATATTATATGTACAGTTATTTAACTTGATATATCATATCACTTTTTGACTGTATGCAACCATTATATTAATTTTCATATTCACTGTAAAATAATATATTGTGTATCAAGGGTGTAACGTTGGATTTAGAAGACCGAGTATTTATAAGTACAAGTCGAACGCAAGTTAGCACGGGCCTATAAGTTAAGTGCGTTTCGCAATTTTTTAATTAAAAAATTGATTGTGCAAAAACTATTAGGTGCGCGGCGAACAGGTTTCGCGTGTAAATTAGGTGTATATTGAAGTCTTCAAATCCAGATTTTCGTAAAGAATGATTAGCGTTTACCTTGTATATCAACACTATGAAAAAAGGTCATATCATTTTTCCATTTTACAATGCAAATTTTAAAAATTTTGTATGGCGCTTGTAAGCACCTTGTAGAAAATATCTAAATAAACAAAAAATGTCCACTGAATTTTTTTCGTTTGAGGCTTCCTTTTCGAGTTATAAGGGATATTTTGAGAAAAAATAGGCCATTTTTCAATGATTTTTGACATTTCGTTAATTTAAACAAACTTTCCATTAAGAGAATTTTGACGTACATTGATATTTCAATTCTACACATAAATAAGAAGTAAATAAAACAAAAAAAGTCGTACATGGTAGAACATCCATTCACACCCCTATTTCCTGCTCCACCGACTGGGCTATATAAATGGTTTATATTAAGTGTCCGATAAAAAAGTATCCGATGTTCGCACAAAATCTTTACGATTACTGCAAGTGGCTCAAAACTATTGTTTTTTTATCGTTTTGGGTATCATAATCATTCCACTTATACATATATCTACCCATTAAACAAATAGAGAAAACTGCACATACTCAATTAAGCTCACAGCAATAATATAAAAATTAGCAAATTAACAGCAAAAGATCGAACACAAAATATGGACTTTTAACAAATAAGTTATATTATGGTTATACAATAACCAATTTTAAGTATAAAATACCATATGTACCATGTACGTTTATTAACCTGATGCAAGACAGGAGAAGCGCGGAGACGGTTCGCGGCACAGCCACGCGGCGCAGTCTTTTACATTTTATTTTTCATGAATCCTTCGCTTCTCTAATATAAGGTTTTGGAGAATTTGTAGTTCAAGAGTTGTACTTTCAAATAAAAAAAATTATTTAAAAAAAGATGCATTTTTTTATAAAAATCGTTCTAACTCAAGTTTTTAACCCTAAAAAACGCTTCGGAGCAAAAAGAAGCATACGATCAAAAAGAGCAAGAA
The DNA here is from genome assembly GCA_036365515.1 of Torymus aiolomorphi. Taxonomy (NCBI): domain Eukaryota; kingdom Metazoa; phylum Arthropoda; class Insecta; order Hymenoptera; family Torymidae; genus Torymus; species Torymus aiolomorphi. The sequence goes on along the minus strand of CM070873.1, from coordinate 240,515,692 downwards.
AATCCTATCTATCTATATGTTTTGGTATTTTCTAAGAGCCTTGCCATTCGATTATAAACGAGATGGATACCGCGCATTTTATGCAAAAAAATGCGCCGCGCACACCCGATAACTGGCTTTTGGTGAAAGCTCTCCTAGATGTACTTTCGTCTTGCGACCAAACCTCCTCGTGAACCTGGCAGGTATTAAGCTAATCCGGGCATTCTGAACACTTAAATGCAAGTCAGAAAGCAATAAATGTTTGGGGTGGCAATATACCTCAATTAGAGTTGTAAACCTATAAGTGAGAGTTGCTTACCCAGGTACGAAAAACAGTACTTTAAAAGTACTTCAGACTTTACGTATAGGGCAGTTTTGGTATAAAATCGGAGACTTTGGTGAATATAAAGTCAGTAGAATTTTGTGTTCGGTGCGACAAGTACGATTTGCCAGCATTCTAAAATCTGCATCTACTTCGCACCCCGATTTTTATTTCGGCGTTTGAATTAAAAAAAAAACTATTATTGTTTATTCTTTTACTAAATCTACGAAAAATTCGATTGTGCAAGCATATATTTTGCTTCCTCATAGAGGGAGCTTTGTGATAGTAAAATTTTAATTTTCTTTAAATTGCTCTAGAAACATGAATAAAGGTGTTAGAAGTTTGTGTCACATGATTTTACAAAATGTCTGTATGGATGTGTGTGTGTGTGTGTGTGTGTGTGTGTGTGTGTGTGTGTGTGTGTGTGTGTGTGTGTGTGTGTGTGTGTATGTATACCGCTTTATTTTCGGATCTACGCGGTCGATTTTAACCGGACGGGTCTCATTTTTTTTGTTTTTTGATTCCGAATTCGGGAAAAAAATAATTTTGTACGACTAACTGATTCGTTTTTGTTTTATGTCAAATTTTTCATTTTCGAAAAATTTATTTTTGATTTTTTTTAATGATTGGATTTAAATTTTATAATCCGATGGGTAGCGTTCGAAAGAGCATAAAAAACCTATATTAAAAAAAAAAATTTCTCTAGCTATCACGGTTATTTTGTTATTAACAAAAACGTGTTTTTTTTTTTAATGTTTATAACTCCCAAATTAAATGGTCAATTTTTTTGAGAAAAATCATGATAATGGAGATTATGAATACCTATAATATGTATAAAATTGAATCCATTCTATTGGTTAGTTTTGAAGAAAAAAATTAAAAAATGAAAAAAACCTGTTTTAGGTGGCGACAATTTACGGGAGTAAAATTGTGTTAATCGCTTCAAAATTCCTTGTAGAGGTAGATTTTTGGTTGCCACCTGCACCTTTCTTTGGGATAGATGATTGGTTCATAAATTTCAGAGATTTTTGAGGTTAAAATTTTTGTAACCTCTTTTTCGAATCGTAATTTCTCGAGAACGGCTGTATGTATCAGAATGGGATAGGTAGCATTTAAAAGAGAATTAAAATACCTATATTTTCTAAACAGAAAAAAAAGTTTCTAGCTATCACGGTTCTTTGGTTATTAACAAAAACGTAAAACATGAAAAATGAAAAAATGAGTTTTGTATGTCCAACGATTCCGGAGGGAAAATAGTCGTAATTTCTTCAAAATTCCTTGTGGAGATAGATTTTGGATAGCTCTTGGTCGAGTTCTTTGGGCAAAATAATTGGTCCATAAATTTCAGAGGTATTTGAGGTTAAAATTTTTTAAACTTTTTTTTAAATCGTAATTTCTCGAGAACGGTTCTATGAATCAGCTACAGATTTCTAGACAATTTTGTATGTGATATAGATATTATGTATGTGAATTTTCATGAAGATCGTACGATTACTTTTTGATATTCAAAATTTTCCCATTTTACAAAGTTATTTTATTTGTCGCCTGATAAGTAGAGAAAACTTGTTTTAATTTTTTTTTTAATTTGGCGGAGATGTAGAATGTATATTATTTATTATATGCGTTTTTAGAGTAAAAGAATTCGTTTATGAATTTCAGAGATATTCGAGGTTAAAATTGATTTAACCTTCTTTTCAATTCGTAATTTTTTGGATATATCTATACTAGAAAATGGAAATAACACGTGCTATGCGTGCGTGTTTTTCACTTGCTTTTGTTTTTTTATTGAGGGTAATTTACAGCGCGATCAAGTTTTAACCTTATTAGACTCATTGAAGAATATATTTGGTTGAAATTTGAAAAGATTATCTTTATTTTTTACTCAAAATATCGAAATTTTTTGTATAGAACATTGATTGGGAAAAAGTTTGCATTTTACTTGCAGAATATGCCAGTATTTTTGTTGTAACCATTTTGGAAAGTCTCTTGACTGATTGACTTGATTGGTGACTTTATAATAAACATTCATATGTGTAATAAACGAATATATGTAATACAGAGTTTGGTAATTTGTTCGAATTTATTTTTAAGTTTTCAAAATATTATGGATTTAAAATATTACCCAAAGTTGAAGGTGCACGCGATAACAATATTAAGAAAATCAACCAATAGTCCTAAAATTTGGGAGAGATATATTTTTTTATATCTTCAAACTGAATTCGTTGCCCAATAAAATCAAACTATTACGACGAAAGATATTTGAGGTTTAAAATAAAACTAATTGAACATATGATAATATTTTGAAAAAATTGATTTATAAAAATATCGGGTTGTCGCACGAGAAAAAGTGTAACAAGAATGAATTTTCGAAAAATATATATTAATTTATTACGAATATTCATAAAGAAAATTGGGTATGATACAATTAATTATTGTGATAAAAAATTTAAAAAAAAATGAATAAATACATTATTTTGAGGAAGCTAAGTGCCAATGTATTGGCAGCGGTTTTTTACATTGTAGATATGGCTACTGTTTTGGAATCAAAGAAAAAACAAAACTTTACGCATATTATTTCTATTCGGTTGGATATGAAAGAAATAAACGAAAAATTCAATTCGTTGAAAAACAGTATCTTGGATAGCGTGAGCTCGAAGGAAATGAAGTTTTACGATGTAATGTTCCAGAGACCGGAAAAGCTTCACTTGACACTATGCTTGCTGTCTTTGTCGAACAAAGAAGAACAGCAAGCCATTCAAGATTTAAGATATTTTAAGGAAGATTTTCTTGAGTGAGTATTATATTTGTAGTCCTAATATGTTATCCAGAAAATAAACATTAATAAATCCCTTTTTTAACAGTCCACTTTTAGAAGGAAAAAAAGACATAAACATCCGATTACAAGGTCTAGCTTGCGCATGCAAGACAATCCGAGACAAGCTAAAGTTTTGTATGCAAAAGTAGAGGAGGAGACCGGACTGCTTCAAATAATCGCGAATGCAGTCAACAAATATTTCGAATGTCCTGGTAAGATAATTTTATTTTACATTTTATACATTTTACTAACATCTTTACTAATTTTTATTAATTACTTTTCAGGAATTACAGGGAAAATACGTGATCCCGTTCTGCTTCATGCTACTGTAATGAATACCGTATTTTATAGAAAAAAAAACAAATTTTATCGTCGAATCAGGTTTAATGCTAGAAAGATTTTAAAGGTAAAGATTTATTCATCATAATGTTACGTCGGGTCTACCAAAGAAAACCCAACATGTTAGTTTTATAAAAAATTATTTTGCTTAGTTTAGAGCCTAGGTTAATGAAAACCTACTAGCTCGGGATTGAGCTAGATACTAGCACTAGAAGGATAGGGTAAGTTATGGGCAGCAAAAAGGGCGCGACGCGGTTGAAAAAATGAAGTGTAAAAATTTGATAACCAGTGGTGTTTCTGGCAATACTTGTCTCATTTGGTTTTGATCACCCCGAATGTGAAATGTTTAATTTGTTTTGATTAGGGAATGTAGCCACAAGAAAGGCCAAGTTACTGACGACTTGCGGAATAGATTCCCTAATGTTTTTTTTTACTCTCAGGATATCTAGAGGGTCAGTTTTAAAAAGATGTATAGAAGTAGAAAGAAACACTTTGTTTTAGGGGAAAACTTTACGGCAACACGAATTAAACATGAAATGGGGTTAATATTGTGGAAAATGTTCTGGCTAACTAGTAGAAAAGTTAAGATAGCAATATGAACACTTTTACTTACTTTGCTTTGGCAGCTCGGCATACCTGGCGTCCTCTGGTTGCAGCGCGTGTGAGGGGATGGGTTGTAAGGTTGAAATCAAATAAATTTTTCACGCGTTATTTCAAGAAAAATGTTGGTATTTATTTGGATCACACACGTGGCTATCCTTGCTCGATAACATCGATTTTACAAATTGAGTAAAACGATGCGGCACTTAGTATTTATCGAAAGCCAAACAAAACTTGAACGAATTGAAAACCTCGTCGTTTGAGGGTAAATGTTTCTAAAGAGCGCGTGTAAATGAGCGCGTGTAAAAGACCTCGTTGGAGGTTGAAAGAGCGCGTGTAAATGAGCGCGTGTAAAAGACCTCGTTGGAGGGTGAAAGAGCGCGTGTGAGTGAGCGCGTATTGTAGACCTCGTTGGAGGGTGGTTGCTGGTGAGTGACTGAGAATATAAAGATCGCTCACGCGAGTGTTCGCACACTCGGCGGGGCTAGGATTGAACACCCGAGTCGGGGTCTGAAATAGAACTGAGGTTTTTCGTTGGACGCGGTGACGAAGTAAGCTAAGCTTGAGATGGGGCGCAGCCGCTTTCTCCTGTCTTAAGCGTAGAGGGATGTTATTGGTCGCTTAGATTTTTGGGACCAGCCTTCACTCAAAATCGGGCACTGGGATTCGATAATGAGGCGTCATTATGCATAAACGCTATGAATTGATTGTTAGGCAATAAAAGAGAATTTTTGTTGTCTTACATTCAGCATCAAGATAAATAACCCACTTTGACATAATGTTTTTTTTATAATAAATAATTTTTAATATGAAACTTTAAATACATATAAGAACTGGGCGGTCCCATGACTAATTAAAAAGAATTTACGTTAAAATATGAAGATTTATTAACAAAAAAGGTGGAAATGAATTAAAAGTTAATTAAAGAAAGGATTTATAATATGAATATTATAATAAATTATAATTAATCTGTAAATTAAACATTACTCGAAGTAGTTTATTTATGTACAAGAGTTTTATTTTCAAACAAGAAGGTTTTTAAGTAGCGAAATCGTACAAAGGATAATTATAAATACATCTAATATCCTATTTTGTATATCAACCGTTAAGGGTCAATTAAATACGCGAATAGGAATATTGTTTTGGTATATAAAAGGGTGACAGTTATTATCAGCGAAATGGTTTAACATAGAAAATATAAACGTCTTAAAATTAGTAAAATTAGACTTAAAACTAAATATGACGGCTTTCGATAGTGCATAAGTTAGAACTAAAATATAAGTATAAAAGTAACTAAATTTGTATAAACTCTAATGCAATTAATACAAAAGTTTGAATATAAAATAACTTATATCAGATATCTTATACTTCTACAAATTTAGACTTAACATGTAAACTTAAAAATAAACTATCTAAATCAACATAAATCTAATATGTGACTAATATAATATATATATATATATATTTTTTATTGGAATCTATTACTCATTTCATATTATTGGGGCATTGAATTAAAGTGACTGCTAAAACTTATACAGAAGAACGTACAATAATATATATAATAGAATAACCTATTGTGGAAATAGGTGAGATATTAAAATGTATTAGTTTATGAACTTTTCAAGAAAGAGAACAGAAAGTACTTGATTTCATAAGGTATTTGAACTTTAAAATATTCTTAATTGAATTTGGAAATTGTAGAGATTTTGTTTTTAATTTTGCATAAACATACAAAATAAAGTCAAGAAATATTAATGTGGATAAAAAATGTTGAAGGTAATTATCTAACGTAAGAGCTTAATAGAAAGGTATGAAATAACCTAGTTTAGTCTTAGATAACTAAAATCTATTGAATTGTTGAGTTAAAAAATCCTCAGGGATTTAATTGGAAGAGGTATACTAAGTAAATAGTATATGTTTAACCTTGGAGTTACAGAGGAAAAATTAGTTTACTCTGTATTTGTTACTAACTGTCTATAAACGTGTACTTTAAATATTATAAATTAATGAAAGAGAATTTTGTGGTTTTATTAAAATAAATGCGTTATAAAAAATTTACTTTATAAACTAATTTAAATATACTAATAGGGGTGTTACTAACATTGCGTTCTGATTTATAAATCGTGAATAACTGTAAAATGAAAGAAGAGCAAATTCACAAAGGTTCGCATTTTCTTTGAATATCTTCTTTAAAATCCGGATTTATTTCAAATAAAAAAAATGAGAATGGACATATTGTGTATTGCTTTTTTTTACCTAAAAGAATTAGAATTGCATCCACTCTTTATAAACATGTTAAGAGAAAAATCCAGTATAAGCGTGGGTAGCAGAAAATGCTGGAAAGCGAGAGAGACGGAAACAGACGCTGTCGTGCGTAATTACAGGGTTTTCCCAGTTTATTGTTTTTTAAGTGGCTAAGAAATTCCGACGCGTACTCGGGTTCGGGAAAATTTTATACTTTGAAAAGGAAATATACAATACTAAAGGTTACAACAAGATTCCAAGTTTTATTTACAAAACTGGATCTTATATTTTTTTTTATATTCTGAAAAAAAAGGAAACTGTATCAAGCTCCAATATATTTTTCTATATTGCTGAAATCAAAATAATTGTGAAAAGAGGTACTATGCCAATTTTTCTAATTCGAAAAGATTGGTATCCAAAAGTACTTAGGTAACAGTGCTCTTCTGTATTTTAAAACTATTGAGAATCAGATCTCTAATCTCTTATTAATAAATCCAGAGTAATAAAGGAAAAGAAAAATGATGGAATTATACAATATTTTGAATTCCAAATTTTTTTCTTTTTTTTTCTCTGAAATCTGATATTGGTTTACGAGATTCATGTAATAATGAAATAAAATAATTTTTATTATTTTAAAGAAAAATATTTTTGGCAGGACGTAACAATAACGTCGAAATTTGTACATTTACAAAGGCTTTTTTTGTAAAGAATATTTTAATTATTTTTAGCATTTCCAAGACGTGCAGTTAGGTACACAAGAAAATATTACTATACGTTTGTCGAAGACCTGTGAAGTATCCCCTGACGGATATCGTGTCATACACTTTGTGATATTATCGTTTATAGTTATTTATAAGATTGATTTTTAGTTTTTTAAAATTTGTTTGCAATTTTTTCTAAGAAGTTCTGTGATATTTGTATATATTGTTATTCATACAATTTATGTGTTAAACGTGTAAATAAAGAAATTATTATTGAAAAATTATAATCGAAATGTACTGAAGAAACTTCCAAATATATATTCATTAGAATGACTGACTTAATCTTTGATAAAGTTTAAAATTTCTTTTATACCACTCTAAGCTCAAAATGATAACTTTAATGTGATTATTCGGCTCTCGTGGTATAAAATACTGTACGACACTGGTACGTAAGGTGATTTTTACCGCATTTGACTTTTCTCACTCGCTTCGATTGTGCGAAAAACGTCTCATGCGGTAAATAATCACCTTCCACATCCGTATCGTAATGTACTACTATAAATTAAATTTATTGATCCTCAAAGAGCAAAATTTCTTACAGTTAGTCGTCTTGCCTTTCCTTCATTAAAATAGTATGCTACATTATAGTTAGCCTGCACTATTTGATAGAAAATTTGGCAAACTACGGCACTCATAAGAGAAATATAGGAAAGAATTTAATAAAATACAAATTTATAATATACTTAGTGGGAATGGGAACTGAAAGGCGTTTCGTCCTTATAGTCGAACCCGGTGGACTCGCCAGGAAGATCTGGGCAGACATATTTTCGACGCCGAAAATCGATGTTACTTGACTTTATTTAAGACAGTGGGAAAGAAATTTTGTTTGTGGAAGGCAAGAAGTGTCAGCCACCTAGTGGACAAAGTGTCAAAGTGAAATATAAATTAGGTTTGGGCATATCAGTGATTAAATTGAAAACCTCGTCCTAAACCTCCTTATTTATATTTAAATTTGACACTTTGTCCACTAGGTGGCTGTCAGTTTTTGGCTTCCACAAGCAAAATTTCTTTCCTACTATCTTAAATAAAGCCTAGTAACATCGATTTTCGGCGTCGAAAATATATCTGCCTGGACGAAACGCCTTTCAGTTCCTACTAAATATATTGGAAATTTGTATTTTATTAAATTCTTTCCTATATTTCTCTTATGAGTGCCGCCGTTTGTCAAATTTTCTATCAAATAGTACAGGCTAACTATAATGTAGCACACTATTTCATAAAGGAAAGGCAAGACGGTTAACTGTAAAAGATTTTGCTCGATGAGGATCAATAAATTCAATTTATAAAATTATATTACTATACTAGCACATAAAATCTTATTTTAAAATTTCTTGTCTTTTTGAAATCTTATAATTTGAAAATTATAGTTTATTTAAATGCTATAATTATATAACTGCGTAGTATTTCTCAGATATTGTCCATGCCCTTTAAAAAGAATAAATGTTAAAATACTATTTATACATATATTTTAAGCGAGCCTACGCAATGTATTTTCGTACCTCTACACTGAGAAAAGGATTTGTTTACTGTTAACATGGCATTGTAACTGTTAACATGCATATCTTTAAATATGATCAAATATAGACCTTATAACAGTTATAATACCATGTTAACAGTTAAGTTACCATGTTCTCATAAACAATTTCAATATGTTGCCTGAGAACAATAATATTGTAATAGTTACAATATGCTTATTATAGTAGTTTTTGAATCTAATGGCCAATTTTTGACCAGGATGATGTTGTTTTATAACAAAAACGTTTGAAATAAAAATATCATTTATTTTTTACTCTAACGTTTCGGACATTTTTATTGTTTATCTTGATGAGGGACGCGAGCTGCGTGCCCTAGACAAAGACAAATATACGAATCCTATAGAATTTCGTATATGTCTTTGTCTATGGGCACGCGGCCGCGGCTCGCGGCACGCCGTGTAGAGGCAGCATGACTGCATGATGATTTGCAATTTGACATGTTAAAAATCTATGATATGATTCGCATTAAAAAAAAAAATACTACTCAATCCCAAAAACATAATTTTGTGCATGTACTATAAGTCATCTTCATCACCAAAGAATTAATTATACCAACAAAAATTCTACTGAAATATAGATAAAGTCAGAATTAGATGAAAATAAAGATTTTATTGCTACCTGGTCCAAAAAGGCATCGTCCTCGGTTACGAAAGTGTTCGTGGAGAAAAATACTAAAAAGAAACCCCCGCACAAAACAAATGGAAAACAGGGTACAGTCAAAGTGACTGAAAATGCAGTATGTTGTACTTCTTGACATCCTGATCAAAAGTCACTGTACCCCGTTTTCCACTTGTTTTGTGCGGGATCCTTTATGACATTTGATTATAAATGAGAAACAGACTCATATTTTCGAAAAAATGACTTAAATTTATCGTGAAAATTGCTATTATTTTGAGAATTTTTAGAATAAATTATGGCAATCGTCACTAGAATATGAGACTGTGTCTCATTTACAATCACATGCGATAATTTTTACTACAAAATTTTTCTCTATAAAACCAATTTCAGCACAATCAATTCTTTACAACTACCGCGCATAATTGAACTTGCCGACGGCTCTGCGGGCGTCACACAAAAGTCCACGCTGTCCTCGCAGGAGGACGGGAAAAGAGGTTACGGAGAAGGAAGGAAGAAAGCCGCCCGCGCTGTGTCCATACATACGCGGCACGCCGCAAAACCGACGAGGACGAGATGATATGCACGCGCGCGTAACGTAGGTCTGACGTATCGTATCGCGCTCGCGCATGTGTGTGTGTATGTGCGTGGGTGTGTGTATGTGTGTTTGTGTACGTACAATGCCGCGGCCAGCGACGCTCGGCTGTGAATGGGCTCGTTGTGTGCCACGGCAGATATGAAAGGCCGCGGTCTCTCTTTCACCGCGTTTTGTGCCCGCACTTAAATGGGAGCTCGTGTTGTGTCTTTGCCCGTGTACGATGGTTTTAGCGATTGATAAATCTTTTTTTTTTGGAGGGGTTATTGTAATTCTGGGTCGACGTGGGTGTGTATTGAGGTAATTGTGGAAGATAAGGGTTGTAAGTGGCGTGAACGGATTTTAGAACGATTGTGTGTATGCACTGTCTGGTTGTAACCTGTCTGTTACTACTAGACACATAATTTAATGTTACATTCAACGATGTTATAAATATTTACGTATAAAGTAAAATATCTCACACGAGCAAACAAGCGTCATGCGTATAGCTATAAAAATAAATTAACTCACAAACGTATTTCCTGTACGTGTATTTCACGTATTCCGTGAAATGGCCGCACCGAGGCTCCCCTAAAAATAAAAGCTTTGCGACAGACTCAGCCGGATGATCGCGCGTGAAAAAGGGAAATTGGTGTTTTACCACAAGTGTCGGGGGCTCCGCGGTGTACGCTCCGTAATCACAGAGGTGACGTAATTACCGAGATTAACGCGCTCTCGCGTTCCTTTGCCCAGCCTCTCACCCGCACACGCCGCCCTTTTATCTCGCGATCCGCATCTTTTTCTCGAAGAAAACCCGAGAGAGAGAGAGAGAGATAGAGAGAGAGAGAGAGAGAGAGAGAGAGAGAGAGAGAGAGAGAGAGAGAGAGAGAGAGAGAGAGAGAGAGAGAGAGAGAGAGAGAGAGAGCAAGGGACTCCTGGCGCGCGCGCCGGAAAGTAATTTGAGAAAAGCGGAGGGCGGTTTTAAATATTGCTGCTCATCCTATACCCCCGCAGCGAGTCGCCCGCAGCGTCGCTGATGTTCGCGCAGGTATGGCTTTGACGCGCGCGCGCGAATGTCGAGAGTCGAGTCTTTAGGAGACGCGAAGTTCGTGATGGGAGCTTCTCTTTTTTAAGTGGGTTCGCGTGATGAATCTTGTCGTGTGTGCTTCGAGGCTGCAACTGATTTCATGTATTTGGTGGGAGGTGGTCTGGGGGTAGGGTTGGAGAGGGTGGAAAGCAATTTATGATTTTTGTAATAACTGGATGGTTAATAGGTGGAATCGTTGATACATGTTTGAATTGGGATAAGGGGTATTTGAAATACAGTCTAAGTACACTGAGAGAAGAATATTGTTACTGTTAACATATTTATCTATTTGAAATACAACTATTTGACATGTTTAAGGATAAAATGTGATATTGTAATAGTTACAATATTTATATTAACTAATAGACATATTCAGATTTAAAAGTAGCTGATGGTAGACGTTCTTGTAAATTGTAGTTTTTGAATTTAATAGTCAATTTTCTACCAGGATGATGTTGTTATATAACAAAAAGGTTTGAAATAAACTCCATTTAGTTTTTTACTCCAACGTTTCGGACATTTTTATTATTTATGTCCCTCATCAGGATAAACAATAAAAATGTCCGAAACGTTGGAGCAAAAAAATAAATGATGTTTTTATTTCAAACGTTTTTGTTATAAAACAACATCATCCTGGTAAAAAATTGGCCATCAGATTCAAAAACTACTATAATAAGCATATTGTACACCGAGGAAAGGATTTGTTTACTGTTAACGTGGCATTGTAACTGTTAACATGCATATATTTCAATATGACCAAATATTGACATTGTAACAGTTATAATGCCATGTTAATAGTTAAGTTACCATGTTTTCATAAACAATTTCAATATGTTACCTGAGAACATTGATATTGTAATAGTTACAGTATGCTTATTATAGTAGTTTTTGAATCTAATGGCCAATTTTTTACCAGGATGATGTTGTTTTATAACAAAAACGTTTGAAATAAAAACATCATTTATTTTTTTACTCCAACTTTTCGGACATTTTTATTTTTTATCCTGATGAGGGACATAAAAAATAAAAATTTCCGAAATGTTGGAGTAAAAAACTAAATGGAATTTTTATGTCAAACCTTTTTGTTATATAACAACATCATTCTGGTAGAAAATTGGCTATTAGATTCAAAAACTACAATTTACAAGAACTTCTACCATCAGCTAGTTTCAAATCTGAATATGTCTATTAGTTAATATAGATATTGTAACTATTATAATATTACATTTTATCCTTAAACATGCCAAATAGTTGTATTTCAAATAGATAAATATGTTAACAGTAACAATATTCTTCTTTCAGTGTAACTATTACTATATCAATGTTCTCAGGTAACATATTGAAATTGTTTATGAGAACATGGTAACTTAACTGTTAATATGGCATTATAACTGTTAATATGGCATTATAACTGTTACAATGCCTATATTTGGTCATATTTAAACAGACGCATGTTAACAGTAAACAAATCCTTTTCTCAGTGTATAGTTTTAAGCTTTTTAATAATCAATGAATTACAAATTTTCCAAATATCTTATTTTTATCGTATGATTTTTTAATTTTTTATATATTTTTTACTACTGAAATATAAATACGATTAGGTCCGTGTAATAGCTTGGAAGTAATTATCAACCTCATGTCAAAATCCAAATAAACACATAAAAAAAACTCACTGCCACTAACCAAATTAGCGCTTCCCGTATTTTGACAATCCCAGGCGCCGCGGAACAATCAGTGGTAATGAGCCCGCGAGATTTTGTATTGACGAAACTCAATTACAAGTTCATCCTCCAGCCTTTCCATTCAGACATAGAAAGACGCTGAGCAGCGGTCGACAGCTTCTTCGTCTCTGCAGAGGTTTGGGAATTTTCTTCGGCTTTTCACGAGGACGAGGCGCCGAAGCAAGGGGGCGAGGGAAAGAGGGAACGAGTTTTCTCGATCTGACACCTGCATCGAAGGCGTCCGCCTCTGTTCTTTTCGTCGTCTCAAAGACTCTTTGACACTGCTCGTGTGAAATAATAGTGGGAAATAGAAGAACAGAGGCTGGGGTAGTTTCTTTTTTCTAAGGCAAAAAGAACATCGATGAGAGTCTGTGAGAAACGTTTATAAGGTAAAAAAAATGTATCAAAGACATTGGTAGAAATATTAACCATAAGTTATCTATTTTTCAGTTAAATTTATGGCTAAAAACGAACATTGCTTGTATTTTATAATTATGTACCAATCCGAAATAAATTATGGTATTTACATTTCATAAAATATGTATTTTAAGTAATAGTAAAAATTTTAGGTGAATTATATTATTTTTGCATTTCGATTTTTGCTAAAAATGCTTCCATTTAATTAACACGTTAGCTATAAAATATGGTTAATTTTCTACCAGGGGAAAAATATCCCGAAATTGTAGAAAATTCTACTAGACACACTTTTAGAATACAGTTTTTGGGTATTATTCGAAAAAGTATTTAGCAAAGTTCCTACACCAAAAACGTTGACGTCGGTAACAATTGCTACTTAATCACCAAAATACAGAAAATATCACAGTGACTGAAAATGAACATTATAGTACACTTCATCATACATTACATATAAAAGAATAATTCTAAATGGAAACCAAATTAAACTTGAAAAATAGTACACCAAATAAATACACACAACTATTTAATTTTCAAAATAAGGTTGTTTTTCAATCATACTATGCCAAAAACAAAGTAATTATAAGTAGCCGAAAAATCCCAAATCCCCTAACATTTAGCGCAACTTTACGACGTTCCACCGCCTTAGCCCAGCCACGACCGAGACTCTCCCTCAGAACTCTCGGTGCGCAGACTGAGAAGCGCGAGCTTACGCACGGCGCGGCGTCGGGCAAAAAAGACTTGGGCGAAAGTATGGGAGGGAAGAAAACGAGACCAGGAAGAGCTAAATAAAAGAAGGACTTCCTCCTTTAAAACCAAAAACACCGACGACTCTGCTGCTGCTGCTACTTTCTGCTCTCCTTCCTCTTCCTCTCGGCGTCGCGAAGACGGCAGCGCTGCTTCTTCTTCTCCCTCAGCCGCGCACTATTCACCTCCTTGAAAAAGACCCCTTTTCTCGCGAGGCGCTGGTAAGGAGAGAGCGAGAGAGAGAGAGAGAGAGAGAGAGAGAGAAAGCACGACAGTCGAGACAATGATATCGCGGCGGCGGAGACCGTCGCTTTACAACTCCCGGCGGGTCGCCGCGCGAAATTAATATCATAAATAATATCGTAAAAATACTGCGGCATAGCGTTCTTTGGACAGTGGTGGGGAGGTGTGAGTAGGTATAACTTTTTTGAAGAAAGTTGTGGTAGACGGTGTGCGGCTGTAAGGATTAGATTGTGGATGCGTTTATAGCTAAAGTCGGAGTGATACTGAAAATTGTTAAATGGAATTGTTATGGTAAAGAAATGGTGATATTGTAATAGGTTTCAGTATTACTTTTGCATTTATACTGGCTGCAAAGTGTACGCCAGCTTATTAAGTAGTATAGATTCCAAATCAGGTCAGACATTACAATATGACAGTTATACAACTCTAAGCACGTTTTTAAGACTATGGCTTCGCGAACTAAATACACAATGAGCGACAAAGAATAATAAATAACAAAAATCAACCCTTCATTAACCACTACCGAACTTTCACTATCGAAGCGTTTCAAATCAACCCCGAATCATATCTCAAATCACGCGCACGTACCGCGCAAAATGCTCGCCCGAGATTCGCACCGCAGCCCCTCCGCCAAAATCCCGTATCAACGGTAACTCACACGCACGCGCGACAAAAGCCGAATTCGGCGTAATGCGTACACGCGCTCTCGCCTATTATGCGCGCGTTACCGCGGGCGTACGCACGCTAATATGGCAATATAATCAGGCTGATGGCACAAAGAGCTCGCGGCCCCCTCCCACCGTCAAACGCTGATGATACAGAGACGGCGCGAGTCTAATTCACGCCATTGTCGCGGCCAAGGTGAAAACTAGGCGAGAGAGAGAGAGAGAGAGAGAGAGAGAGAGAGAGAGAGAGAGAGAGAGAGAGAGAGAGAGAGAGAGAGAGAGGGCAGAGAGCTCCACAGGTAGCCGAAGAAACTTGCTGCGGGTGAGTACCATGTGTAAGTCATTTGTTACCGAGGCGCTGCTTCCTTGATTTCACGTCACGTGTGTGCGGATGTAACGTTGGGGTGGCTGGTCTTTTTAGCGAGGCTGATGAGACAGATGGGAAGGGAGGGAAAGCCGGTGTGTCTTGTGTTTTGATAAGCCGGAGTAGTCTCCGCGAGATAATTAATGTCACGAGCATTGCTATGAAGTATCACATCTGACGTTTGGGAATCAGAGTATCCCGTTGAGCAGACCTAATTCTCATTCTTTCTCTAATACCAATTCAAAATAGTTTCATTCTTAAAAAAACACTGATGAACGTTGATGAGCAATTCGCTAACGAAAGTTCCGTATTTTACAAGTTTCTCCAATAATGAACTGCAGTTCTGTGTCAGGAACGAATCCTCATCATTCCTCGATATAAATGACGGACGACGTTGAGGCTGTCGAGGGCTCTCTCTTTCTCTCTCCCTCCCTCCCTTTCTTGCTTCTTATAAGTCCAAAAATTGGATTATCCCGGCGGCTGGATGCCACGTCAAAAAGCGCGATTCCCTGCATAATTGAATCATGAGCCGACGTTCGTTCGCGAGCGAACTCTCGGCCCACCGCAAGAAGAGACTATACAGGAGAGGAAAGCTCTCCCTCTCTTTTCTGCCTTTCTCCTTCCGACCCGCGAGACACTCGCTACGCGGGCAATCATTAGGTTTTTGGTCGAGTGCCAGGGCGGAGCGGGCGGAAAAAGATAGTCCGAGAGAGAGAGAGAGAGAGAGAGAGAGAGAGAGAGAGAGAGAGAGAGAGAAAGCGAGATCTTAACCCAGGATAACCGCGTCCTCAAAGGGTTAGTCATTGGAGCGCGTCCCGAGGCGAAGCCAAGAGTTAAGAAGCGACGGCAAAGCGAAAGAGAGAGAGAGAGAGAGAGCCATGGAAAGGCAGGAACAGAGAAAGAGGATGACGAGCGAGCAGGAGCAGCGGCAGCAGCAGCAGCCTCCGGCCTCCTTTTAATGGAATTAAAAGTAAGCCTAGAGATAGCGAGATTCGCCCATCCAACCTTTCTCTCTTACTCTCCCTTCCCACCCGTTTATCTCGGTAAATACGCCATTACGGGCCCGCGGAATCTGCCTACTTACCTGTCATCCCGTTCGCCATACTTCGTTCCACTTGACGGCGGCAGAGAAAGAGCGCGAGGCGCGTGAGTATCCCCGGTGGGGTGCGATCCCAGAAGAATCGCTCTCTTTCTCTCTTGCTCGCTCTCGAACGCCTCGCGCGAAAGATGAAGAGGCCATTTTTTCACGCCTCCCGGCCGCCTCTCAAAGCCTTCGCGGTGAGAGAAAAATCGCAAAGGTTGAGTGTTCTCCGTTTGAGGATGCTTTAACCGATTGATGGGATGAGCTTTGAGATTAGGGTGAATTGGATGGATTGTCGGAAGGTTACTAGTGATCTAGTTTTACATGTTTAGTTTTACACTTTTTAGGTGCACAAATGTTTTTAATCAATTGTATAGAGTTTAGTGTATTATACGTAAGGTTTCTCAAAGATCATATTGTGAAGATATATATATAAATTGACATATACTTTGAGCGATGTAAAAAAAAAACAAATTTAGTTAGCTGTTAAAAAAACTTTTGCGTCAATAAATTCCTTTTTAAAACGCACACCATAAGCATACATTAAAACTACATTAACAAAGTGGCACACACGAGCAATACTACCATTTTCCCAATAACGCTTTCGCAAACATCGTTGATCACCGCGTTCCACAACCACGCTGCACACAATCGTCCTCCGCAGCCTCGAATTGAATTTCGCGCGTTATTGACCTGCATCGCCCATCGGCTTCTAATCGGATCAAAGACGCCGCTACAACTCCTCCGCAACATCAACCCTTCGGACTGCTCTCGTCCCGCCCAGTCGCACGGAAAATTTAAGAAAGCAGCGTCGGCAGAACGGGGTGTTCCACGACGCCAAAGTCTAAACAGCGGCCTACAACAGAGCCGGTGCGCGCTCAATCGCTCGGAAAAGGGGTGAAGCGCGATCAGAAGCCTAGAGAGCCAACTAAGTATTACGAGAGAGCGTCGCCGCGAGGCCAGATGGATATAAGCTCGCTCGCTTGCTAGGCATAACACTGATACAATTAGATGGCGATATCGCGCCGCCATAACTCAGTCGGCTAATCTCGGTCTGTATAAGGGCAGCGCATAGTGAGTTCCGGCTAAGGCGCGCGCGCGAGTCACTTCATTATTCATCCCATTCCGGGTTATCGCGGAAGCGGCGGATGTACCACGCGCGCGCGCGCGAGCTGCGGCGCTCCGCGAATAGCTCACGAATTCTATGGTGTGAATCGGCCGGCCGAGATATCCGGCCCTCGGCCCTCCGCCACCCCCCACCCATACCCCCCGATACCGATCGCGAGAGCGCGCGGAGTGTGAATTCTCGTGCCTGCAGCGAGTGAGAGAAGTCGTGGGGCGCGGTGTAGAGGTTGTGAATTATCGGCTCGACTGGGCTTTCGGCCGTTCGTTGATATTCGATTTCGGGCGACTCGCCGCCTTCCGACCCGACGACGATACTCCTGCGGACGATGCTCCTTCCTGGGTGTCTGAGCTAGCCGTGGATGAGTAGTGGCTGGGCAGTGCTTGGGGGGTATGAGCTATGTGGATGGTTTTTCTTTGGTGTTCTTGCATGATCGAAGTTTAAAGAAAAGGAATGTAGATTTAGCTATAGTTTTTTTTTTTGTAGTTTGTATTCTTTTGTATTTAAAATTCAAACAATGATCATAAATTTTAATGATTTCTTATACGTAAATTTTGATTAAGTTTTTGGCTTTAATTTTGTGGAAAGCGTTTGCGAAACTACGAATAATTTGTTACGGCTGCAAAAATATCCACATTATTTAGCGCTTTTACCAAATGTCAAATAGTACTCCTTTACTGTTTCAATAATAATAAATCAGTCGCTTCTATAATGGTGAATATCCTCTGCTACAATTACTGTAGTTATTATCTTTCATCAATCTAAATTAGTAACCATTAGTAAAATTTTGCATGATAAAAAGTTTATAAAAGACAAGTGTTGTATTTGTAAACATATAGTATTTCCGTAAAACATTTCCTTATACATTTATTAAAGCAGAAATATCTAACTCGTTTCTGGTACAATATTCAGTGTGACAAAAGTAATTTCTCGTAAGGCGAGCAGAAGTTCCCCGGTAATACGACATTCCGCTTTCCAATCCGCGCAGGACAACGCGACGCTTTTTTTAATAAGCCATAACTCCGTCCGCCATGAAAATAAGAAGTACAGTAAAGTCTCACTCGGCCGCGGGCACACGGTTTTCCTGCGCGCGCGCCAGTTATTGACTGAGTTGCTTTATGTACTCAAGGTTTACGATGCCAGTAAAGCCGCCCGCGGATGGCTTTGATGGCCGAGCGCGTTCAAAATAAAGCCTTCGACGATCGTCTCCAGGATCCATTTTTCGAATGAGAACTGACTGTCAGGGAAACATGGGGAGTATCTCTCATTCCATAATTTGATGTCATATTTTGATAAATTTAACAAAACTATATCAAGCAGCATACACTTATAAAACTATTGTAACTATTTGGTTTATCTCTTTAATAAAAAGGTACTTTGTGTATACCTAAGATAAATAAAATTAATCAAAGATTGCTTATATTTATTCTTATTATGCCTGATCATTGCTCAAGACTTCGCATTAAGTTCAGCGCTATTTCGTACACGATTTGACTGGTTCCGCATACACCAAAGACATCGAGGTGGATTTCACCGTTCCCCGCGGCAATTTTCCGCGCGATCCCACTCGCATATAGGAAAATCGACGCGTATGCGTTTTTTCGGAATCCATCGTCGTCGTCGTCAGCCATGTGAGTCATTTGAGAGCGCTTCGGCGTAAGCTGGCTACATGGCTTGGAAATAGGAGGCGGCAATAGTTTCTGACCCATTTACCCAGATAGGTTTGGCTTTCCGGCGAGCGGTGAAAGAGTCGCGGCTCCCTGATCTTCTCCCCCCTTGGGGGAGAAAAAATATAAGGGATTTCGCGATGGTTCCGTCTGTGGAACGCGAAATATTTGTTGATACGGAAAGAATGTGATAGATGTTTTATGATGTATTGAGAATTTAATTTCTTCATTAATCAAAAGTGGAGAATTTAGAAGAGGGATGAATCAGATTATTTTAAACATTAGATTTTGTAATTTGGAGTTGTCAAAAAAGTTCAAAGATTTTCTTATTCTATCAAAAACTGCTATTCGTGTAAAAAAACTGAAATGCAAAGTACATGAGGTAACAGACAAATGTAATATTAAACTAAGTAAAGACCTTTTTCTATAGTGTAATACATTCACGGAAAAAATAAAACAGTAAAATCAACTGAATTAGCAAGGTAATAATTTCATTTTTCCGAAAATAGAAATTCTACCGATATTTTTGAACGTAAAACGAACTTGCCACTTTATCAAATCAACTGTAGGAAATGTAGAATTTACTGATTATTTTTTTCCGTGTTAGTCTGAAAACGAACTCTCACTCAAGTCAACAGACACTTTACCCTTTCTCCTCGGCGAGCGGGCCATAAAAAGCTCCGAAATAAATAAATTTAATTCGCATTCCGAAGTAAAACCTTCAAAAACTTCGCCAACTGCCTTCCTTCTCGCCTAAGAACTTTCAAGAGGAGAACCAAGACAATAGACACAGGGGCACTAAACAAGGGATTCCGCGGGCTGCATTTGTAGTTGTAATCTTCTGTTTTTAAGCGACCGAGGCCGGAGCGCGAAATTTCCTCTCTCCTCAAAACTCTCGGCCATTAAGCTTTTGTGCGTTTCGCCCTCACTATACCGTACATATATACATATATACCGACGTATATATATATAAAATACCTTAGGCGTTTCTGATCTCGCACTTAAGCGGCGAAGCCCACCGCGCAGCTGCCGTGCGCTCCGGTTTATCTGTCCCTCTGGCGAACGCGGACACGAGGAGAGTATATGTATATAGTAGCGTAATGGCTCTTTCTTTACGCGAAAGACTCCGTGAGCGAGTCGCAGCGCGGTGTTATACGTGGTCGTAATTCCGATGAGCACGTTTAGGGTGGGGAATGAGATGGGCTTGAAGAATCTGTGTTAATTCCTTTGGTATTTATTATAGAAATATATGACATTGGTATGATGAAGAACCAAAAGGAAGTTGTTTTAGGTATTCTCATTAGAAAAAGCCTATACCCATCTAAATTGTTGAAAGTAAATGGTAAAATATTTCGTTTCCTCGTTTCAGTATTCAAAATAAGAGAATTAGAGATATTCCGAAATTGTTTAGAAAATTGATTAAAATGATAATTGTTCAAAATAATGACATTTGATATGAAATGTAGAAAGCAATTACAGATTTCAGTAATTACAGATGTTGAAAAATGAAAATTACAACAGAATCATCAATAATACGTGTCTGATTAAATTCATCCTTCATACATGCTTTCATTCGCCTACTATTATGTTTACTCTGAGATTTTACTAATTCTTTCCCCTTATTAAAACCGTTACTAACTGCTTTAGCAGAATGCTTTCTCAAAGAGAATTGATAAATTACATCAAATAATTTTATTAAATGTACATTTTAAAATAAAATTTTATTCATTCTGCATATCTGATTTTCCATAAATGCAATTACTCAAAATGATCAAGAAAATTATATTTAAAATAGTTATGTAGTAATTATTAAATTGCAAATTAAAAAGATTAAGGTATTATCACATGCTATTTATTGAATTTATAAATTAATTGCATTTCTTCGAAATTTCTTCGGCGTTTTCTTCGAAAACCTGCTAACTCGGTGTTTGCTTCAAAACCTCGCCAACTCAGCGTAGACTTCGAAAATCCACCAACTCATAGAGTGGTTTCAAAAACCATAAAACTCGGCGAAGGTTTCAAATATCCTCTAACGCAGGCGTTTTTTTTCCTTTAATTTTGTAGTGATAGCTCTAGGATATTAAAGTATAATTTCTGTATAAGCGATGAAAAAAATTATTTACGATTTTTTCATATTTTTCTTTATTTTTTTTTACCGACCTAATAATATCCGATCTGGCAAAAAAATATAGCTAGATAGGAAATTTTAAGACCTTTCAGAAAATGGGCCTACTTCCGACCGATATCCAAACCCGGCGAAGAAAAAAAATTATTTTCGGTTTTTCCATATTTTTCTTTATTTTTTTTAACCGATTTAATAAATATCCGATCGGGCCGAAAAAATATGGGTAGATAGGAAATTTCAAGACCTTTCAGAAAATGGGCCTAATTAATTTCCACCGATATCCAAACTCAGAGCTGAAAAAAATTATTTTCAATTTTTCGATATTTTTCTTTATTTTTTTTAAACGACTTAATATTATCAGATCAGGCTGACGAAAATGTGGATTGATAGGTTATTTCAAGGCCTTTCAGAAAATGGGCCTACTTCCCACCAATATCCAAATTCGGGGATGAAAAAAAAATTTTCGATTTTTCGATATTTTGCTTTATTTTTTTTTTACCGACTTAATATTGTCTGATTAACTATATAATTGAACTTGCACAACTTCAAAATAAGCTTTAAATATCTGCCTAAGACAAACTTGATATCTCTGGCCAGTTTCGAGTTATGCTGCGGACAAGTTTATAACACACATACACACACACGCACACACACACACATACATACACACAGACATTTTCTAGAAAATGCATATCTTGACTCAGGTAGTTCAGAAATATCGAAAATCATCGAAATCTCGAGGTCGAAAAATTTCACCGTTATCAAGCTTTCTTTTTGAGAAAGCAAAACAACCATACTTTTGACAAATAAATTTTTTTTTTTTTTTTCAGTTTTAGACTCTATTGCTTTCTCAAAAAGAAAGCTTGGTACCGGCGAAATTTTTCGACCTCGAGATTTCGATGATTTTCGACATTTCTGAGCTCCCTGAGTGGAGATATTCATTTTCTAGAAATGTCTGTGTGTATGTATGTATGTGTGTGTGTGTGTGTGTGTAATAAATTTGTCCGCAGCATAACTCGAAACTGGCCAGAGATATCAAGTTTATCTTTGGCAGGTATTTAAAGCTTATTTTGAAGTTGTGCAAGTTCAATTATATAGTTAATCAGACAATATTAAGTCGGTAAAAAAAAATAAAGCAAAATATCGAAAAATCGAAATTTTTTTTTTCATCCCCGAATTTGGATATTGGTGGGAAGTAGGACCATTTTCTGAAAGGCCTTGAAATAACCTATCAATCCACATTTTTGTCAGCCTGATCTGATAATATTAAGTCGTTTAAAAAAAATAAAGAAAAATATCGAAAAATTGAAAATAATTTTTTTCAGCTCTGAGTTTGGATATCGGTGGAAATTAATTAGGCCCATTTTCTGAAAGGTCTTGAAATTACCTATCAATCCATATTTTTGTCGGCCCAATCGGATATTATTAAGTCAGTTAAAAAAAATAAAGAAAAATATGGAAATGTCGAGAATAATTTTTTTTGGCTTTGGGTTTGGATATCAGTCGGAAGTAGGCCCATTTTCTGAAAGGTCTTGAAATTTCCTATCTACCCACATTTTTTCGGCCCGATCGGATATTTATTAAATCGGTTAAAAAAAATAAAGAAAAATATGGAAAAACCGAAAATAATTTTTTTTCTTCGCCGGGGTTTGGATATCGGTCGGAAGTAGACCCATTTTCTGAAAGGTCTTTAAATTTCCTATCTAGCTATATTTTTTTGCCAGATCGGATATTATTAGGTCGGTTAAAAAAATAAAGCAAAATATGGAAAAATCGAAAATATTTTTTTATGGCGTTGGATTTGGATATCCGTTGGAAGTAGTCACATTTTTTTAAAAGTCTTGAAATTACCTGTCAATCCATATTTTTGTCCGTCGAAACGGATAATATTAAGTCGGTAAACAAAATAAAGAAAAATATGGAAAAATCGTAAATAATTTTTTTCATCGCTTATACAGAAATTGTACTTTAACATCCTAGAGCTACCATTACAAAATAAAAGAAAAAAAAAATACGCCTGAGTTAGAGAATATTTGAAACCTTTGCCGAGTTATATGGTTTTTGAAACGACTCTATGAGTTGGTAGATTTTCGAAGTCTTTGCTGAGTTGGCGGGGTTTTGAAGCAAACACCGAGTTAGCAGGTTCTCGAAGGAAATGCCGAAGAAATTTCGAAGAAATGCAATTAATTTATAAATTCAATAAATAGCATCTGATAACACCTTAAACTTTTTAATTTGCAATTTAATAATCACTACATAACTATTTTAAATATAATTTTCTTGATCATTTTGAATAATTGTATTTATGGAAAATCGGATATGCAGAAAGAATGAAATTATATATTAAAATATACATTTAAAAAAATTATTTGATGTAATTTATCCGTTCTCTTTGAGAAAGCATTCTGCTAAAGCAGTTAGCAGCGGTTTTCATCTGTAGGTATTCTTTAATACACTAACACAAACCACCTGAAAAGCCAAAAACAACGCAGTTACAATTTGGACCAACTCGTTCCTCTCGCTCCGTTTCTCCACCAACTTCGTCCTACGCGCCCCAACGCTTCTAACTACTGGGCTCTGCATTAGGGCGCTTGCGCGCGTGCGTTTGGTCCTCTCGCGCCGGAATATTAGTAAGTTTAGGGTGCGAAGGAAGCGAGACTAGAGAGACACACACACGCACACGCGGCTAAGGGGAGGATGACTAGACCAGAGACCTCGAGTGCGTGCCGCGCCGTCGAGGCATTAGAGGTCCGGGGATGATCACTGAGCGAGCACTCGCTCTCTCTCTCTCTCTCTCTCTCGCTCTGTCTCTCTCCACGCCACACTAATCAAGACGCATGATTATAGGCCCCAGAACGCGCTCGTGCACTCCTCCTGAGACGCGGAGGGTGCAGATATACTGCTGCAGGTGCAGAAAAGCTAGCAGTCGTTGGAGGCGACGACGCGGGCCTCCCTTGAATTGTCGTCGTGCGTGTGAATGTGTGTATAATATGTATTTGGACAATGGAATTACAAGCTTTTGGGACTGCACGATGAGTGCTGACTGTGAGCGCGTGGCTGGGCTTCTAGGTCACGGGAGGGAGGTGTGGATGGAAGTCAAAGTTTGAAAATTGGTGATGAAGGAGTGGTATTAATTTTTAAGATTTTATTAGATGCTAAACATTTTAATTGGCAGAGAGAAGAGTAAGAACATGAACCGTGACTTTTGTTTTTCTTAATTCTGAAGGCTTAATATATTTAGGTATTCCTTTCTGAAGACGATAATCTACATTGGTGTCTCAGATTTCTATCCAACTAATAAAATCTCAAAGACGATAATGTATTCGTAATAATGACTTTGAAGTGAATTTAAAATGTTGAGAATTTCGAGCCTTCTATAATCAACTAATCATAGATAGTTTTGTCATGTTTCATAATTCAGATCGGGTTTAAGACATTTTGGAAAAAAGAGCCAGGATAAATCAAATTAAGCTGCCATAAAAAAAAAGTTATTTTGCTATTTTAAAAAATATAAGATTCTACTGAAACACAACCTGAAATCATTGTTATAAGAAGATAATTATTACTATCATTATCTTGAGATTTTAAGTAAATCGTCTTATACATTATATACAGAATTATATTTTCTTTCAAACCTCATCAACATTTTTTTTCATCTATTCAATAGTTACGAAATACATTACCTAATCAAAAATAAAAATATAAAAGATCCATTCATCACACATATTTCATACACAGAGAGAAAAGATTTCTTGGGATAAAGAAAATTTATTAACAGTTAAGAAAGATGCAATATTCATTAACAGTTAATGAATTGTTTGCTTGAACACAAAAGTATATCAATTTAACAGTTAATATCTTATTCATTGCCATAGAAAATTCGTAAAGGACCCCGCACACAATGTATGGAAAATAATCATTCGGTCAAATTGGATCAAACTTGGGGAAAAGATAGATCTTGAGGTCCTGAACAAAAGTTCTCATGGGCAAAACCCCCCAAAATTTGACCGAATGATTTTTTCCCATACATTGTGTGCGGGGTCCTTTATATGATCGTTTTCAATACATAATATAAAATTAATTCGAAAAATAACTATACTACGTACTACATTTTTAATGTAATAATAAAATTGATTAATATAAAGTAAGTTGATATGAAAATAATTTATTCCATTTATATCTCTTATAGAAATAACATATTTTCCTTCAGCAGTTGCATGAATGTTAATCGGTTGTATATAATTGTTAACATTTAAATGTTGTATATCGATTTTTACGTTTTTTCTGGCAAAAGAATCTGGTATAAGCTCTTAGACTGTCCTTCCCTAATGTGTAACACTTTTTATAAAGCAAATTATAATTTTTTTTGCTTTGAGATATTTGAATCGGATAGATAGCATTCGAAAGAGCATAAAAAAACCTATATTTTCCAAAAAGAAAATTACACTAGCTATTGTGGTTATTTTGTTATTAACAAAAACGTGTTTTTTTTTTTTTCTAAAGCTTATAACTCCAAAAAATCATGATAATGCAGAATATAAATAGCTATAATCTGTAAAAATTTGAATCCATTCTGTCGACTAGTTTTTGAGAAAAAAATTAAAAAACGAAAAAAATGCGTTTGGTATGAAGTACGTTTACTTTAGTAAAATTGACTTAATCGCTTTGAAATTCCTTGTAGAGGTAGATTTTGGATAGCTTTCGGTCGAGTTCTCTGGGCAAAATGATTAGTCCAGAAATTTCAGAAATATTTGAGGTTAACATTTTTTTAACCTTCTTTTCAAATCGTAATTTCTCGAGAACGGCTTCATGTATCAGCTCCAAATTTATAAAAAATTTTGTATGTGATATAGATAATATGTGTGAGAATTTTCATCAAGTTCGTACGATTACTTTTTGAGATATTTGATTTTAAAAATTTTCGTATTTTACAAAGTCATTTTCTTTCTCGCATGATAACTAGAGAAAACAAAAATTGGTTTAATCATGTTGAAATTTTGTGAAGATTTAGAGTTTATATATTACCGTATAAGTCCTTTAGGTAAAAGAATTGTCTCATGATTTTTAGAGATATTTAAGGTTAAAATCTTTTTACGCATTTTTCAAAATTGTAATTTCTCAATGACGACTTAATTTGTCAGTTTGAAATTTAGAGACTATTTTGTATGCAATATAGGCAATACCTACGTAAACTTTCATCCAGATTATATGGTTAGATTTTGAGATATTTGATATTTAAAATGTTGGTATTTTTAGAAATGACTTTCTAAGGATTTTAAAATTGACTAGGCACGTTCGGAAAGAATCATCTTATGTCGGGTGTACACTAATTTTTAAGAAAATTTAAAGAAAATCAATTTTCTGGTGAACTACCTTAAATTATATTTGAGTTTGAACTAATTTTTCGAATAATCGCGATATAAGAAGTGAATATAGTAGTAAGGAAGAATTACCCTCACTAAATTTTGAGATAAATATTTTAAAGTTTAAACGTTTATGGTTCACGGGAATGTAATTATATATACACTCATTTTGCCTTCACAAAGTTATGTAAATGTTTTTATTAGCTGCTACTGATATTTGTGTTTACATAATATTTTATTTGTTTTTTTTGCTTCCTCATAGAGGAAGTTTTGTATTTTTTATTAAGTTGGTGTAAGAAATGATAAAATCAACGGCATGGTGTGGTTTGTGCACATAAGAATTATGCACATATTTATTGTGCACACTTTAGCATTGGTGTATATCTATATCTATGTGTATACTCCAATGCTAAAGTGTGCACAATAAATATGTGCATAATTCTTATGTGCACAAACCACACCATGCCAAATCAACAATCAACGATATTTTATTGAAAATAAAAGAAGAGGATGACCAAAATTATAACGGGCCATTAAAAAAATCAAAATAATTTCAATTTTTATAATATGTACACAATTATTTATAATGAAGATACACAATTATTGAATAATAATATATTTAAAATGTAAAAAATGGAGTTATTATATATGATTTTGAAAATGTGAGTAAATTGATCTCAGGGTAGATAGCAATTTTTTAATTTTAAATTTTAAAATATTTATTTTTTTTTTAAATAAAATAAGTGTCAAATAACAAATAATTTCAATAATAAGAATAAAATATTCAATTTTTTAAATATTAATGAATTATTAAATCATTGAAAAAAAAGTATAATGAATAAACGTATTTTATATTTAAAATATATACTATACATATAGGAACGATACATTCATTTGGAGGAAGCTACGTGCCAGTGAATTGGCAGCGGTTTTTATCTGTTTTAATTACCATAAGAATGCGCCCAAAAACTGGAATATCGTCTACATTACCTAACAAAATTGCTTGGTTTACACGATAAATTGTTCTGTTCAGTTTTAAAAATGATAATTTATATAAATTACCATAGTTATTTAAAAGTTCAATAGACTGTTTTTGTGAATACGGAGTTATGTTACCAATTTCAATGATATTTTTAAATCCTTTGTTATTCCAAAATCTATAAGATAATTACAATTGTAATTTTGAAGAAATCGTAGAAATAATATTAATTCTGAATGTTACTAAGCGAGCGTATTTTTTTTGGGATTTGGTGGAATGATTCAATGTTTGAGCATGATACAAATTTCAGAGGACCCATTAATTTTATACGTTTTGGATAATGTACAGAGATATGATATTTTGATTTTAAATCTTCTTGAAATAATTTAATGAATAAGTCATTATGACTTTTTATTAACTCCTTAAGACAGGTTATTTTATCATCTGATGTCATAGAGCTTGTAACAATATTGATTATATCAAATAAAATTAAATGAAATTCCCAAACAGGATTTTCTTCTTCGATCAAATCTCTTACTATAATACTAAAATACGAAACTAAAAAGGACATCTGAGTAGCTGTAATTATGATACATCCATCCTGGATATGCTGTGGGTTCAGTGGTGAAAACTTACTGCCTCGATCACATTCACAAAAATCAAAATATTTTAAACGGTTATTTAACGTATCTAAAATAAAATAATTAATTAAATTGTTATTCCTAAATAAAAATCATTTAGAAACACAACGCAAATAATTGAGACCGTTAAACTCTGTTTCGTCCGTTACGCCATGAATTTTGTTCTTCAAGTCACTTGCATAATTTGTTTTGTTTCGAAATAAATCGTGTTTTTTTCAACAATATAGTAGTGCCTTTGACATAGTACAAAATCGACAATAAAATTCGACAACAAAACTTTCTGAAAATCCAAGTAAGTCATTAAGTCCTAAGTTGTCACCTAAGATAGCTACTACCATAAAACAAATTTTATGAGATTCGCCATTAAAGTTTACATCGATGCCTTGATTACATAAAAAGTTGAATTCATCAATTAATTTTTGAAAATATTTCTTGTTAGATTTTTGCAGCAGTAGATAACGGATCAGTTATTCAAAAATCATCGTAGTATAATTAAAACAGTTTTACCGGCACATTATTTTACTAGTTGGTGCCGATATTCGCCGTTATAATATGTGTGGGTCAAAATGAGAGTGGCGTAAGTGACATTAAAAACAAAAGAGATTGGGTATATTCGGATGCCTTACGGTTGAAACTATTACTAACGCCCTAAGAAAGTGCCTATATTGCTCTTTTGTTTAAATTATAAACAATCAAAAAATTAGCACGTAATACTAATGTATTGACTATTGAAACTTTGACATTGAATATCTCAAAACGAAACATATGTGACTTACGCCACTCTCATTTCGATTCACATTTATAGGTCCGTGATTTCTTTAGTATAAATTATAAAATCGTCATCTTTTTCATTCAGAAGTATATTAGTAATCGAAGGATTACAATATAATTTTCCTAGTAAAGCCATAAACTTGTTTTCAAATAAATTTTTATCGCTTGGGTCGTTAGTCTTAATCACATTTTTTTGAATACTACTATCACATTTGTGACTTCCCTTTTTCCACTACACATTTTTTTCAGTCTTTGATTTTTTGAATTACATATAATACTTTGATTTGCATTTAATTTATTTTTAACTTTGCTTTCAGCACTAGGAATTTTCTTTTTACAAGAATAGAGATGTTTCTACAATATTTCTATAGAAGTAAATTTGTCTAAACAATTACTATTAAAACAAATACAATTATTTTCATTCGAATGAAAAATTTTTAAATGGCGCACACCTACTCCAATGTTGTTAAACAAAGTTTTTCAAGTTTTACAAAACATCTTCAATTAGTTGTTAATGCTTATTATAAGAAAAAAAGTATCAATAATATTACTATTTTATAAAATTAATTTAAACATTTTTTTACTTCGTTTACTAAAATATGAACAGATCATATTTGCGTGTCAGATTCCGTATATAATTCGTAAACCACTGCATAAAATAACAAAAATTTTCGCTTTCTAGTGCATATGACTCATTAAACGTAATAAGAATCTTAAAAAGAATATCTAGTATTTTAGCTACTGATGATAATTCGTACATTACTGTATCTATGCGGATGTAGATTTTCTGTATTTGGTTAACACTTGGTCCGACGACGACAATAAAAGGTTGAATGAAGCGACAAGCCTAAATCTGACATCTTTTTCCTTCTTTATTGCACAACATATTAGAGCAGTTAACTT
This sequence comes from Torymus aiolomorphi, assembly GCA_036365515.1. NCBI lineage: Eukaryota > Metazoa > Arthropoda > Insecta > Hymenoptera > Torymidae > Torymus > Torymus aiolomorphi. The sequence continues at coordinate 240,486,014 of CM070873.1, read as the reverse complement.
TATTTAAAATAGAATTAAACATTAACATGCTATTTAATATTAAAAGAAATATAAACAATGAATATGTTAAAATGAAATGCATATAAACTTATTTTACCTTGACATGAGTATAAATGATACCTTCATTCGCTTCTACTTTGTTGGCTTCCAAAATGACTTTTCCCCTTCTTATTTTACAGAAATTTTATTAGACTTAGCGACTAATACCGAAGTAAGTAATTTTAATTGTGAGAAAGTTATGTAATCTGAAACGATAAAGAATTATTATTTATATTATACGCCATTTACTATAATTTATTATTATAAGACATTTATTATAAGACATTTATTATTTATTACCATTTATAGAATCAGTATCAATGTCCCCTAATATCTTCTTTACATCATTATTTTCTGCTGCAGTCAACGTTTTCTCAAAAAGCTTCCTAATTACCTTGAACGATCTGTTCCATCTTTCACAAAAATCGTGAAAGATAATCTCATTTTTTTTTAAGAAATCTCTTTTTATCTGTTAAAAAAAGTAATTTCTTAAATAAAAACATAATTCAAAACTAAAAAAAAATATTAACAGTTGAAAAGACTAACTAGATTGTAACCGTAAGAGTCTTTTAATAGTGATCAATTTGTGAAAATGTCTGATATAATTTTATACTTTTGGTTTCGAGCGTCTTCCTGACGTAGATTGTATGTTTTTTCCAATGCACTAAAAAAAAAAAAAAAACAGTATTGGTTAAGATATTTATCTACTTACCAATTGTAAAAATTTTATGAAGAACGTTATGATGATATCGTATAACTCCTTTTTGCATTTGTAAATATGTAAAATAGCTGGTCCCGATGGATGATCCTGAATTATTGTAAGAAGATCAATATTTGCTAAAACGCTGTTTAGCTTTTTTTTTCTTTTTAAGTGATTCTGCTGTATCTTGAACTGTGCTCATGTCTGCAGTTAAATTGGATTGAACGTCAGTCATTTCATCACCACTAGGTGATTGATGTCATCGTCGTTTTCACTGACTGATTTTTGATTTGTAAATGATCCCTCCAAATAATTTGATGAGGTGATATCCACTTTTTTGTCAGTGATTTCCTCAAATTCAATATTTTTATTGAGTTTAATCTATAAAAAATTAAAATATTATTAATAGAGTAAATAATGAATAATTAAATTTATTCATTTAACTATAATTTTAATAAATATAAATAAAAATTAGTAAGGCAAAAGTTTGGGCTGATAAGGAAAATGCACGTGTTCTTTCAATTTCTTTTTTATTTGCATACGCATACCAGCACTCGGGATTACTTCCATGACATCTAAATGACTATCTAGCAAATCATTTGATGTGTCTAAAATATTTATGTCATTAGCTGCAGGAAACGATTTAGGTATTTATTAGGAATGGTTAGGAATGAGGTGTAGAAAGGGTGATTGAATTTGAAGTTAACTTTTATATTTATGTTGTGCATTCCTTAATAACTATAAATTTATCATTTAATATTATTTATAGCTTATCTTGAAACGCCGGTATCAAATCTTTTAAACTCCACAACATTAAAATCTGCTGTTTAATTATTAAAATCTATTATTTAACTACAATGATATAGAAATGCCAGTAATATATGTGCAAATCCGCGGACTACAGACAACAATTGGGGTACAAAAACGGAAAAAATTTTTTTTGAGGGCACACCTACCACATAAGGTTTTTTCGGTTCTTTGGGGGTCCCCCAACATGAAAATACTCGTGTACACTCATTATCCGTTGCCAAACTTTTTTGCCGACGAAATCAATTTTTCTTATGGAAATTTAACATGGGAAAAATGGATGAAAAGTAGTCATTGATGATTATACCAATAGCAAACTATTGAAGAGGCCAAACCAAATTCCACAAAAAAGCGATTAAAGTTGAAGAATAGAGCTTTAATTTGAGATGAGAATCGTTAAAATCGATCGATTCTGTGCAAAGCTTATAGGTGAATTTGAAAATGGCGAATAATGACGAAAATGAGAGATATTTTTCAAACCCACGTAATTCTTCAAATTTTTGTCATTTTTCGCCATTTTCAACTTCACGTAGCTTTGCACAGAATCGACCGATTTTAACGATTCTCATCTCAAATTAAAGCTCTATTCTTCAACTTTAATCCTTTTTTGTGAAATTTTGTTTGGCCTCTTCAATAGTTTGCTATTGGTTAATCATCAATTACTAATTTTCGTCCATTTTTCCCATGTTAAATTTCCATAAAAAAAATTGATTTCGTCGGCAAAAAAGTTTGGCAACGGATAATGAGTGTACACGAGTATTTTCATGTTGGGGAACCTCCAAAGAATCGAAAAAACCTTATGTGGTAGGTGTGCCCTCAAAAAAAATTTTTTCCGTTTTTGTACCCCAGTTGTTGTCTGTAGTCCGCGGATTTGCACATATGCAGCCAGGTTATACCGGATAGACAGTCGGCGGTGCCCTTTCACGCGCTCGCGCTTGACTCTCGAAGTCTCGATCACCGGATCACCCGATGCCTCCATGCTCTCGCGCATGCGCGTGCCCACGTCTTTCGGATCACGCCTTTTTTGATTACTCATCGTTACTCATCAACAGTTAAGAATTATTTACTTCATTATTTTTTTAAACTACAAATGCGCGCTTCATTAAATGCAAGTAATCTATTCTCTCTGTGTAAGATTAAAAAAGTAGAAACGTAAAGAGAAACAAAAAACTGCAACCGGAACCGTATGCATCCACCAATGCACCCTACGTGCTCGCGCGGCACTTTATGAATCCTCGCTCACGCTCGCGCGCGAAAATTAGCATCCGTTAGCTCGGGGCGCGGTAAATTGTTCGAGAACGACGGCGCACGTCGGCATTCTCATGTAAAGGCACGCCCGGCTTGCGCACACGCTCGTGCGCGAACGGCGCGAAAATGTCATCGATTTAGCAACGTTGCGGGAATTTCGGGCCGCCTTGAAAACCGCGCGCGCTTGAGCGTAGGTGCTGTTTGAGGTCGCGCTAAGCAAGTTAGCATAACCTCAACGTATCGCGTTAAATTATGCTCAGTGCCAACTCTCCCATATATGTGTGTGTGTGCATAGGGAGGGAGAGAGATGAGGGAGGAGAGCTAAGCGCCGTAATCAGCGTACGCGCGTGAGAGAGTCTTCTCGAGCGCCTCGCGAAATAATTGTCTTTGCGACGGATGTCGCGTCACGCGTGTGGAAATGTCCCGGAGCTGTTTGTGTGATTCATATTGTTAGGTGATTAGGATTTTTTGTAGTTTTTTTCTTATATTTTTTAAGAACGATATGATGGGATTAAATTGCAGATAATAGCGATAATGCATTAATCATCTATCATGTAATCTATATCAAAATAATTGTTTTTACTTCGATGAGCTTATTATCAACCTGCAACAAAAACTTTTTTTAAGAATCTAGGAAAACACTTTATAAAAAATGGAAGTCTTTCAAAATAAATATAGCTATTGATAAATGTTAAATCAGGCATTACAATGCATCATTTTCATATATTATTGTTCAAATTACTTTAATAATAAAAACAATGATAATTTAAAAAAGTATTCACGTATTATACCAGTCATGATAGCCCAAACAAGACTCCAATCGAGTATCCCTGTACATTTACTTCTCGACTATGGAAAGACTGCTATAGGGCGCAAAGCGGTACTCAAGCGTCTTATCCGCCGTCCGAGATCAATCGTCGCTGAAGACGCAACTTTCCGGACCCGCGCGTATACATATACTCAGCTCCTCTTCAATCGCAATCGCGAGAGTGCAGGCGCCAACTTTATTTCTTGGCTACAAAGGAGGAATGCGCTCGTTCGTTAATCTCGGAAGGGAGAGAGAGAGAGAGAGAGAGAGAAGGACTTAGTGCGCGTCGTATTCGCAATTGGATACACACTCGCTCTCTCTCTTCTGCGAGGCTCAAAAGCCAGTCCGGCCGGGTCAATTTCGCCTTTGCGTGCAATACGAGACTCGGCTGAATGTGAAGAGAGAGAGAAAGAGAGAGAGAGAGAGAGAGAGAGAGAGAGAGATATTGATATTGATATTGTTCTTTATTTGACAACCATGGGGTAAAACCCGTCTGGTGCTAAGGTGTAATACAAATAAGTACATAAAGATAATAAGTATGGAAGTAGAGTAAAACATAAAAGCGATAACACAAGAGGGGGGGAGAGAGAGAGAGAGAGAGAGAGGGAGAGAGGGGGAGAGAGAGGTCTTTTGTGATGCGTTGTTCGGCAGTCTATATTGGTTTACGAATTGTGATCGGATGTCCTTAAAATCGCAGTTTCAGGTATAGATATTGAATTGAATATGCCTTGATGTGTCACCTATTACAAGTTTATGCTTGTATGTATAGTATATTGATGTGTAAATATCAGATTTTATCAGATCTTACATAAATAAAACAAAAATTATTTTCTACAAGGTCTCTTTTTTGGGAGACAATAACCTTAAAGCTGTCATGTTACATGGCCCGACATTCCTTTCAAAAACCATGTTGAAAAGTCGTCGATGAGTTAATATTTTTATTCGTAATATAATAACATGCATTTTTAAAATCGTATAGGGGAGAGTGGGGCTATATCGAACACACTATCTTTTTTACACTTTCGATCGTAAGGTAATGGAATTTATAATTTTCGTAACTTTGAGGTTTTGGATGTTCTAAGGCTTTCTTAAATTTCATATTATTGTAAAACCGTAATTGTATTAGCAGAAAATAAATTGACCCTGAGTGTACAACTCAGCCCCATTCTTCCCTGCTTAATTTATACTCTATAAAGCAATTTCCATGAAATAATGTTATTACTTTGAAGTTATACCAAATAAAAATTAAGCTAAATTAAGATAAATAAAATTTCCATATTCAAACAAGATAATTACAAATTATACATATTTATATATAAGGAACAATGTTGTATAATAACATTACATTTTACAATGCATGTACGTACGTGCATGTGGTGTAAGCTCAGCATTGAAGAGCATGCGCGGGGAAAAGGTTAAGGAAGGTAATTAAAAAAAACGCGTAACAAGAGAAGTTAATTTTAAAACACTTCCTTTTCATACGCATGGTATAGCAACAAAATATTAATTACGAGGAATGGATGATGTAAGACGTAAAAATAAGAGTGTTGCCCTTTTGCATTGAGCAGACTTAGTTCGCACTATGTGAGAGAACGGGGGACTTCACATGCCAGGCGACGGCGGAGCGCGGAAAGCGAGTCTGCTCCGAAATTTTGGAGCACAAGAAAATACTAAAAGGGCCTAAAATGGACAAAACGACCTATTAGCAATTTTATTTTTGCATTCACTTCATTTTAACCTCCTGAATAAGATCCTTGTTATCCGCAGTTTCAAATCTGTGTGCAATTTTTGTTATTTAACAATTTCTGAGCGATTCCGGCATTTATTTTTGTTTTGTTTTATCGAACTGGCTCGGTTCTGGTGGGTTTTAGCGAAAAAGTGTAAGGGACCTTTTTGGTTTATTATTAAATTTCCTACAAAAATAGACATTAGCGAAGTCTCTAAGTTCAATAGTTAATTTGTAAATGGCCGCTAAAGTTGAAAAATTACATTTTTTTCATTATTACATAGCTTTGGAAAAAATCGACGAAAGGACTCCAAAATGTGTGTATAATAAGCTTTGACCAATGCAACAGTGCATGCCAGAGCCTAGAAATAAATATTGATTATTGTTGATGTTATTGAAGGTGGATTTTTTTTTCGTTCTTAATTGCAAATCATGCCACGTCTACAAAAATCATCTCTCATCATGGGAAAAAATTGTACGTATAGTGAAACTCTTCAACTTTAATGTCCATTTTGAAAAATTAAAAAATTTTAATTTTTACGGATTTTATAGACTTTTATACGCGATCACCTTTTTATACGCCACGTAATATAGTCTAAAAAATGTTATTAAGTCTTCTTTTTGGGATTCGGAAGTACACCAATGGAAAGGGCTTGAAAAATGCTATTTAAGAAAAAAAAACCGCTGCCAATTCATTGGCCCATGGCTTCCTCAAACTTAATTTGCTCACTCCTTTAATTAATTTTTAATAACAAAATTTATAATTTTTGCAACAATTTATGAGATAATTATAATTAAATTCATTTATGAAGATTAAAAAGTATTAATTTTTAAATGATATATAAAATATGAATAAAATAAGATTTTTTTTTTAAATTATGTGTGAAAAATAAATAAAATAATTGATTGTAATATTATCGTCAAAACCTTTTATAATTCCTAAATAACCTTTACTTCAAATTATATTTTCTTTGTAAAATTTCACACATAGAGTACTTGTCTCTAGTAGTATGCCTGTCCGTAATTGTGTAAGCAGGTACACAACGCGCATGTCATTTTCATTTTTTAGTATACATAAATGCGTTCCCGAACAATTACGATTTTAAAAGAGCGCTAAAATAGTTTTAACCTCAAATATCTCTGAAATTCATAAACGAACTCTTCTAATAAATAATATACAAACTCTACATCTGCACGTAGTTTTGGGTGTCTGTATGTTTTGTATATGTGTGCGCGTATAAGCGCTTGTGTGTTTCGGCGGTCGGTAATGCGGAGACCGTTACATTGCCCCCAAATTAAAAATATTTTTTTCTTTTTTATACAAAAATAGTTTTAATTTTATTCAGCTCTTTACATAACTAAAATTACAATTTTTTTCTTAAACTAATTGATCACATTTTTGTTCTTTAAATTCAAATTATCACATTTTTTTTTTAAATTAAACTAAAATCAAAATTTTTACGAAATACAAACTAAAATGACAATTTTTTTTTTTATATAAATAATTACAGTCTTTCTTAAAAGGTAATTTTTCCTATTTCTTCCTCCGGGATGGCCACGGGACTAGACGGCTGGCTTGGCGGCAGCAGCGAGTGTGGTCGTGGAGGTGGCCGACCCACGATCCGCGCGATTCCCCGCAGCTCTTCATATTCAGCTAACAGGGGTCTTGGCTTTGGCGTTGGTATGTACGTGGGTGGCGGCGTCATGGCTGGCCTAATAGAAATCGGCACGTATTCCTCACGCACGCGGCCGCTTACAGGTGGTGGTCTGGGTCTCGAAGTGCGGAACGGAGCGGCGGTCGTCTCGGGCCACCCTTTGTTTGGCACGCTGGATGGACGTGGTGCGGGTGGAGATGGTGGAGGAGGTGGTGAGCGCGGTGGATCGCGTGGCATATCCACTACCGGCCAGGATGTCGGCGTTTGAGTAGCACGGCGCACTATTGCTATGCTTGTTTGGGTATACCCGCGCAAAAAAAAATACTATTACCAATGTCTTGGCAATATATTGGCAACATACATGGGGCATGTGTTGGTGGTATATTGGAGATACTGTTGGCGAGATATTGCTCATGTCTCGGCACGTCACAGTTTCCAATGTACGACCAATATACAGCCAATAGTTTTTGGCATCTCGTCAATTCATTAATGCAATATATGCCCAATATATTGCCAATATGTTTTCAATATATAAAATAATGGGTTAGGCTATTCGTGAGAGAGCTTTTTGCAGAATTTTCTTTCGTTTTTTGGAATGATATAACAGTATTCCCCTAAGAATTAATAATAACACGAGGGAGAACTGTTAATTTGAAACGTTTACTTATAGGTAATGTTTAAAAAAAAAATTAAACAAAGTTAATTTACTTTACGCAGACATAGCGTAAAATTTTGAGTCTCCAATGTGAAGGGGATACCAAAAACAAGGCTAGCCTTGTAATGTTGGGTTTTTCGTAAAGAATCATTTGAACGGTTAAATTACACGGCTTATATACTATCGGCTATCCAGTGTATCCACAGAAAGCACTACCGGCGCGCCACATAGCGGATGAATAGCCGAAGCTTACGTATCGAGAGCCGCCCATCACAAGTTCCCGTTTGTCACCGCCATGCGGCGCCCTGGTAGTGCTTTCTGTGGATATACGGGATGGCCGAAGGTATATAAGCCGAGTAATTTAACCGTTCAAATGATTCTTTACGAAGAATCCAAAATTACAAGGCTGGCCTTGTTTTTGGTATCCCTTTTACATTGGGGACTCAAAATTTTACGCCATGTCTGCGTAAAATAAATTAACTTTTTTTTCAATTTTTTAAAAGATATAAGTAAATGCTTCAAATTATCGATTTCCCCCACGTGTTAAATCTTAGGGGGAATACTGTTACATCATTCCAAAAAAAACGAAAGAAAATTCTGCAAAAAGCTCTTCTAACCCATTATTTTATATATTGAAAACATGTTGGCAATATATTGGGCATATATTGCATTAATGAATTAACGAGACGCCAAAAACTATTAGCTGTATATTGGACGTATATGGGAAACTGTGGTGTGCCGAGACATGAGTAATATCTCGCCAATAGGATCTCCAATATACCGCCAACATATGCCCAATGCATGTTGCCAATATATTGCCAAGACATTGGTAATAGTACTCTTTTTTGCGCGGGATATGCCATCCTTTTGAGACAACCCCTTTCTCCGAGATCCACGGCTCTTCTTTCGGCCTAATAAAACTAGCGTACTTGATGTGTAACTGGTACCAGGTGGCACCATATCCGTCTGTGGCTGCGTCGCACATGCCACATCTCTCGCTCTGCGTCCCGGTCGTGCGATGTGTATCCATGGTGATGGATTTTACGACTGACGTGTTCGTATGGGCATAAGTGATGCCACCGCACCTAACTCGCACAGCGCTTTGTTTACAATGTTGGGTTTGTTGTCATTTCGGAGCGCTGCTCTGATTCTCATGACCAAAGATTTCCCTTTAAAACTTTTCATGTTTTTTAAACTCAATATTTGACGCTTTACGTAAAAAAACTATAAAGGTTTTATTTTTATAATTTTGATATATAAGGGAAGTCTTTAGTTCACGTATGGTTTTAAATTCGTTATATGGAATTTCCCGCGTTCTTTATTAGAATGACAATCGAATAATAGGTAAGTATCAGGTGCTATTATACATTTGACGAGATACGGTCCTTCATAAACGTGACAAAATTTGGCTATTTTACGATTTCCAGCGTCCGATGCATTTTGTGCCTTTATTAATACGAGATCATTTTCGCTGAACTAAAAATGTTTCGTTTTTGTATTTTTCTTTTTCGCTTGTCCTTTGAGAAATTTGTGTGAACGATCGCGCGCTAGAAATATTTGTTGCTCGTGTCAGTCGTTATTTGTCGATATAACAGGCAGATATTTCGCCCATATTCTTGCGGGCTTAATATTGAAATGCAATTCACAGGCGTAATCCCTGTGATCACATGATGCGTTTCATTAATTATCTGCTGTATTATATCGACATATCTCGCCCACCCAGTATGCTTATTGCATATACGAATGTACGGAAAAAACGGCCTAGTTCTCTGTGTACGCGCTCAACAGGATTACTTCGCGGGTGCTGAATGGAACAGAAAATTGGATTAATGCCTTCACTTTTTAGTTTATTAATCCATTTTTCGGACATGAATCGAGTACCATGATCGGAAAGGATGGCCTTCAGTTTGCCGAAATTTGGAATGTAATCATTGAATATTTTACGAATAACGGTCACGGTATTAGCTTTCTTAATCGGACATACTTGCTAAATACGTCTACGGTTGTTAGTAGATATTTAACGCCCCCCGTTGACATAGGTACGGGCCCGAAAAAATCTATTGACAAAATTTCGTTATATATGCGAGATGACAAGAAAATTTTTCCTTTTTCCGCACCAAACGATTTATTTCATTTACCGCGCAATTGAGGCTTTCAGCTAAATTTTTAGTATTCAATTCCTGTCGACTTATTACTGATTTCATTAATCTTATTTGGTCATGTAACGCGCTCACGCTTAATCAACGATCTTCGTCAATTTGTTCTAAATATTCTACTCGCGATGATAGCTCAGTTACCCGTGTTTCAATGCTACCCGTGTAAAAAAAATTCGTCTGGCACTGGTCTGGGAGAAGTCTGGCTAAATTAGTCTGGCTGAAGTATGGATTTAGTCTGGCTACGGCCACTATGCCAGACTTATAATATTTGTACACAAATAAGTCTGGCAAAAGTGCCAGACTTTTGCCAAACTAAGAATTACTTTCCCTAAAAAGTCTGGTAAAACGCCAGACTTTCGCCATACCTTTTCTCAGACTTTCAACCAAATTTTTCACGAGATTTACGTTTAGCACAAACGAAAAATTGGGCAGTCTCGTTGTAGAGCAAGTTAGAAGGAGGTCGGGCAAAACTTAATGTTACCTATAAAGTTGTACCAAAGGCCGGCAACGTCGAGTAACCAACGGCAATGAGCAGCGCAGGCGACGGCGTGGGGCTAACACACATTTCCATCGTCTCCGTTATCACCGTCGCTGCTGCTCTCATAAATATGACGTATCACGTAGATCGCCATCTGAGACAAAAACATTTTCACAAAGCATATTGTTGCAACATAAATTTAATAAATTTCGTAATAAAAATACTTATCTGATAAAATCGACTTCATTTCAGTTTTCCGTTTATACGCTTGTTTCATTAGTTGATAATCAATTCATAACCCCTTGCTGCCGTGAGTCCAAATAATATGAAACTAGCTAAACAAACTACATATGGAAGCTGCATATTCAGGTTATCGACAAAACGCATTATATGACAGGTTCACGTTGTTTGGACTTCAGATGGAATATTTTCATCTTACAGCAGCAAGGAGTTACGAATTGATTATCAACTAATGAAACAAGCGTATAAACGGGAAACTGAAATAAAGTCGATTTATTAAATAAATTTATTAAATTTATGTTGCAATAATATACTTTGTGAAAATGTTTTTGTCTCAGATGGCAATCTATACGTGATACGTCATATTTATGAGAGCGCTAGCAGCAGCGACGGTGATGACGGAGACGATGGAAATGTGTGTACCATAAGTGTAACCAGAGGTCGAGAGCGATAGTCCCCTACGCCGCTGTCACGTCTCTGCGCCGTCTTACAGCCTCCGAGACTTTCTCGTCGTCCTCTGCGCATGCAGGTTACCCACACGCCGCACAGTGGGCCCAAATGAACATGTTTGGACAAAATAAAATATCTTCTTTTGAAACTGACCGATTGGGATGGGGATACTCTTAAAATGAAGGTTATAATAAGTACTTTGAGGGAAAATTGTAGATAAAATGTTTAAAAAATTTTCAAGGTCAGACCAAGATCAATATATAAAAATTTACTTTTTTTTAATGATCAGAAGAAGCTGGGCTGTTACCCAAACAAGCTGAATAGATTTGTATGGGGTTTTCGGATCGCTGATAGCAAATCAGCTGACAGAATTGTAAAATTCATTTGTTTAAACAATAATTTTCAAATTTTTCTTCTATGAAATGTTAAATTAAAATAATAATAAGTTAAAACACGAATCATATATAAAAATAAAAAAATAATTATTTTTATTCAAATTAATCTAAATAATTTTTGTTATTGTAATATTCCCGTTAATTACCATAATAAAGCGTACAACTTTATGAAAAAATAGTACAGAATACAACTTGTACATTACATACAAGTTGTATCCATTTTATATATTACAATTATATTGGAATAATAATCCATTTTCATTACGTAAGTGAAAAGAAATTCCTGCGAAAAAATAATTCGTATATAGTTATATATACTTATATATGTTTATATACATTTCTCGAAAGGGGTTTATAAAGCCCGTTTTTCTATATATAGGGGTTTATCGAGCCCGATTTTGATTATGCAGCCCGGGCTTCATAATATTTCTCAATATAGGGGTTTATGTGGCCCGACCTAGAGTCTATAACCCCATGGTCCATTATTTCATTAGTCACTTGCCATAGGGCACTCTGGGCTATAGGTACTAATATACAGTTTTGGGCTACATAAACCCCGATAAATGTGTGTGTGTGTGTGTGTGTGTGTGTGTGCGTGCGTGCGTGCGTGGGTGCGTGCGTGGGTGTGGGTGTGGGTGTGAGTGTGTGTGTGTGTGTATGTGTATGTGTGTGTGTGTGTGTGTGTGTGTGTGTGTGTGTGTATTATGTCTATGTCGCTATGTATAATTAAGTATATTAGTATATACGACTGAATATCATTTTGCACGAGGCCTACAAGAAACTCTACTAAAAGATAATCTTAGGTCAAATTAATAATTATGCATGGCGATACATGTTCATGTATTATGGTATACAATTTTATATATCAATATATAATTGTATGAATAATACAATCACTAAAAGGTTTATATACAATACGTAATCATATAAAGTTATGCATAATTATATATTGATATATAAAATTGTATACCATAATACATGAACATGTATCGCCATGCATAATTATTAATTTGTCCTAGGATTATCTTTTTAGTTGAATTTCTTGTAGACCCCGTGTAAAATGATATTTAGTCGTATATACTTATATACTTATTTATACATAGTGACATAGAGACATAATATATATATATATATATATATATATATATATATATATATATATATATATATATATATATATATATATATATATATATATATATATATATATATATATAGTGTTCTGCATATATAAGTATGTGGGTGAACCGGTTTCGAAGAGGTATACTTCTTTTTTTCAGAGTTGCCTATGTTAACGTTACTAAAGAAATATGGACCCTGGGGTTATAGACTCTAGAAAATGGCCGAAAATTCTCCAAAACCAGTCATATATACCTTTTCCCGTTTGAAGAGGCTCTTCAAAACCGGAGAAACTCTTCAAAACCGGTATATAATATCTCGAAAAACTCTCCAAAACCGATAAAAGACATAAATAAGGATATATAAACATATATAAGTATATATAACTATATACGAATTATTTTTTCGCAGGAATCTTTTCACTTATGTAATGAAAATGGATTATTATTCCAATATAATTGTAATATAAAATGGATACAACTTGTATGTAATGTACAAGTTGTATTCTGTACTAATTTTTTCATAAAGTTGTACGCTTTATTATGGTAATTAAAGGGAATATTACAATAACAAAAAATTATTTAGATTAATTTGAATCAAAATAATTATTTTTTATTTTTTATATATGATTCGTGTTTTAACTTATTATTATTTTAATTAAACATTTCATAGAAGAAAAATTTGAAAATTATTGTTTAAACAAATGAATTTTACAATTCTGTCATCTGATTTGCTATCAGCGATCCGAAAACCCCATACAAATCTATTCAGCTTGTTTGGGTAATAGCCCAGCTTCTTCTGATCATTAAAAAAAAGTAAATTTTTATATGTTGATCTTGGTCTGACCTTGAAAATTTTTTAAACATTTTATCTACAATTTTCCCTCAAAGCACTTATTATAAACTTCATTTTAAGAGTATCCCCATCCCAATCGGTCAGTTCCAAAAGAAGATATTTTATTTTGTCCAGACATGTTCCTTTGGGCCCACTGTGCGCTGTCGCCTGCGCTACTCATTGCCGTTGGTTACTCGAACTTTATAGGTAACGTTAAGTTTTGCCCAGCCTCCCTCTAACTTGCCCTACAACGAGACTGCCCAATTTTACGTTTGTGCTAAACGTAAATCTCGTAAAAAATTTGGCTGAAAGTCTGGAAAAAAGTATGGCGAAATCTGGCGTTTTACCAGACTTTTTAGGGAAAGTAGTTCCTAGTCTGGCAAAAGTCTGGCACTTGTGCCAGACTTATTTGTAAAAAAAATTATAAGTCTGGCATAGTGGCCGTAGCCAGACTAAAGCCATACTTCAGCCAGACTAATTTAGCCAGACTTCTCCCAGACCAGTGCCAGACCAATTTTTTTACACGGGTACTATCAATATTTGTGTTGTCAATGATCGGTAGCATTATTATAATTTTCCTTGTTGTCCTATAGGCTGAATTTTAAACTCGAGTCTCTGTTCGGGCGTCAATTGTTACATACCAGACTGCGATGAAATGAATTTTTTAATTTATTTTATTAAGTATGTATGTGAAAATATTTTGTGATAAAATGCGTGTTCGGGTGCTGGACTCGAGCGGAATGCTATCTATAGGATATCCCTGTGACAGGAGGAAAGATGCGTATCCTTGGGAAGTTTCCGGTGCACGAATGCTCCGGGTCATTGCCCAGGGCGTGTCTTAGGGTTACGGGACAGTAGTGGTTCTCGAAAGTCCCACACCCGCTGTGCACCGGCAGTTGAATGGACGACTCGCGATCCGCCGACGTTTACAGGGCGTGCTGACCCAATAAGCAAAAATAGTTTTTAATGAACTCTTTAAGACTACTTTATGAACGCTTTTTTCCTGAAAGTAATCATAAAGAATTCTTATTGGACCACTTTATCCGATCTCGAATGTCCCATCGGTGCTGATTCTTTAAGTATTAACAATGAATTCTTTACGGAAATATTTTTTGCCAAATTAATAACCCCAAAAATTTTTTAATAGTTAAAAGAGTTCTTAAAGAATTCATAAAGACTCCACAAAGCATTCACAAAAACTCCATAAAGAATCCCCTATTGATAGAACATTTTTCAATACACAAAATTTTTATTAATATTATAAATTTATAATTTATCGATTTTTCTATAGAAATAAGTAGATAAGATTAACAATAAATTAATAAAATTCAATTTTAACGATGAAAAAGATCCTGCCGGTATGGGGATTTGAACCTGAGTCTTCCGGTTGACAGGCGAAGTCTTAACCGTTTGCGCCATCGACGAACACTTACGTGTTATAATTCGAATTGTCTACATATGTTATGATGTACTAATACTAATAATCTTTTAGAATACTTAGTGATTACTTTATGATTACTTTGTGATTAATTTCCATTGATATTATTTTGTTTTATTAAAAATATTTTTGAAAATATTTTATACAAAGTAATCTATAAGAATACTTTGTGAATACTTAGAAAATCATCCTCAAGCGGACATTGGGTACTACTTAAAGAATTCTTTTACCCCAGATTTTTGCTTATTGGGGACTCACGTGTCGCTGGCGTGTCGTGGTTGCGTGACGGTAGCTACTACGGGGCTGACGCTCTTGCGTGCCTGGTCCAAGTCCGCTGCTCCGGTCGAGCCGGCGGTTCCGGGACTGGCTCTCATCTCTTCTCCGGTCGATCCTGGTTCTGTCTGTCGTCACGACCGTGTCGGGTCCGTGGCTTCCAGTCTGTCCATGGCTGAGTCGCTCCGTTGTCTTTGGTGTTTCGTCCCAGATCAGGACGGTGGAACTCCCCGACGTCGGCCGCCTGCGCGTTTAGTGTTCGCGCAATATTTCCCTCGAGAGCCTCAGCTGATGCTTTCGAGAGGACGAGGTCGCCGCGTTATGTCGGCGTCGCGACGCGGGCGATCTTGGCCGGCGATACTGGCGTAAGCCGTATTTTAACTAAACTAAACATCCAAATTAACATTAACGTACCTTAAGCCGTTATTCTGTTTGGGTTGGGTGTCGGGACGGACGTCGTTTGCGTGTGTCGATCGCGAGTTCTTCACGAAGCTCGGTGTCAGAAATATGTGCGAGCTTTCGTGGACCTCGCCGTCGTAATTTAGAATGAAGGTGCGGGTGCCTCGTGGCTATCGGTTTTTTTGTGTGATGATGAGACTCCTTCTCGGATATCTTCGCAATTCCAACCCGACACTGACACTAGTGTATAACATTACACTTTTTTTTATATATATCTGTGGTCGTACGGAAAAGGGTACATGTCCATTTTTCTGACAAAATGAGTTAACACTATTTTTGTGTTCTTTGAGAACTATAAGGCATAAGTTTATAATATAATTTTCTTGAAAATCTAATTTTTTAATAAAGAAAAGTTAATTTGAAAAAGAGCACAAGATCACATATTTCAAGAAAAAAAAATCATTTTTTTCAAAGCTGAACTTTGCACACCGAAAACAATGCGAAGACGTGTTTTACTTATATTATAAAAAAATGTTGTTCGTTACATGGATGAAATTTTTATGACCTGGTGATCGCACGACACCCGGTGCGTAAAGTTAAACTTTACACCCCAGTGACAAAAAGTACTATTAGATATTTTACTGTTACATAACCTAACAGTACTTTAGTAAAAATATAATTGCTTAAATATAGAGTACAGCAGTAATGTTTTAAAGCGATGTTTCCATAGTCAATTCTACAGAAAATTCATGTTTTTGTAGAATTTTTCTTGAATTAACAAGACCGAATAAATAAAATTTACAATAGATTTGGAATAAGGGCTCAAGTCACGTAGACATGTGCCCTTTTTCCTAAATCTCATAATATTTTAATCCTTTTTGCAGTCCATGAATAATGTACGGTAAATAAAGTAAATAAACCTATCCCAGAAATTTCAGTAATAATTTTACTATTGTATAATGCACTATTAATGTACGTTTGTTTTCGCTGGCCTAATGTATATAAAACCAAATATCTTGAAAACTTTTTGAAGTGTATAAAATGTTTAAGTATTAATTTATGTAAGAATCTTATTATTATATCAAGAGTTTATGTTCATAGTCATTTAACTAAATAAAACACATAAATATATAGCTATATAGCAAAGTCATGGGAGCATTTATTCTAAAAATATATATGAAAGAGCATCGAAATTACATAGATACACAATAATTATTCGCTTATGTAACGCGAGACTATAGATGACTTGCAACGTTCTCGTTTTTACGCTTGAAGTTAAATCATACAAATAAACTCGATAAGTATTTAACTGTAGCAAATTGACAGTTTTAATAGGAACACAACGATGTCAAACATGAATAACTAATATTCAATTAATTACATGTGTGATAGTACTCCGGAATTCAACGCATACACTTATCTTTTTTCGCTCGCTTTGGTGTGTCGTGGCTCTCGTTAGCTCTCCAACCCGGAACCTGCTGAATCAGACCTGGTAATATTTCTCGTCGGCCGTCGGCTCCACTACCTCTCGCAATTCTTCACACTCGCGTTAAAGGTCGCAAGATGGGGCATCTACTTCTCACTTCTTCGTAGGTGACGTTCGCTTGGCGATGTATGCATACGAGAGCGGAGCTGGATTTGAAGGCTGTTGATAGTTCGATGGTCCCGAGTGAAAAGAGAGCGAGAGCTGTACGCACTCCGGCTCGAGACCCGCGATCGCTTCATCGTGCACGCACTTAGCGCACCCTAGCGCAATTAATAATTTTCGGCCGTGCACAGGTCGCAAGTACGCGCGAAATACAAATGCGGTTGTCACAAGTGACATGTGCCCTTTTTCACGATGCTATAATCTATAAAATCCCTTTTTGGGAGACTGCGTCACTTGGTTGTTTGTGAGTCCGACTTGTCTGTCGGAGTTCTCGTCACCAAATGGCCGATTGTCGCGCTTCGCCGATTCACACTTACTCAATGTTTTCTTCCTTTAATTTACGTCGCGACTTTTCAGCTTCTCTCATACATTTTCTACTTATTGCGCGAAGTTACGCGCACCTTATCTTTAATCCGCTACAGGTGTGTTGTGGAATTTTCCTGTGTGAGAAAAGAATACGCCAATCAATAGTTTATGATCTGTTCAAGAAAACTCTAGTTATTGTTTTACAATGATTATATTTTCACTCATATTTTATAAATAATTATTATAACACATTCCAATGAACATTACAATACAATCAAATTAAGAATTTAATAAGCATAGTCAAAATTTATAGTTTTTATTATCGACAATCCAACATCAAAAGCATACTAAAAAATATACCAATATCGGGTATATCGGGCGAGAAAGCCGTCAAACTCCGCGCGTAATTTTTCATAAAAGCGAGCGAGGTAGAAAAAAAGCCCGGCTGCAATGGAACCAGCGTTAAGCGACGTCGCGCCAAAACCATCAGCCGCCCGAGAACTCCGCGCGACGAGTCCTCAACTCCGACAAAGTTTCACCGCCGCACATATACCAACCCCCTTTCTCTCGTCTATCGACGACATACACACACGTACACTCACACGTATACGTACCCAACTCTGATGTCGATGACGAAAAGAAGACGAGGCGAGCCTATACGCGTGTTTGCTTTTATTCAAATTGTAAGTTAAAGGCATCGGCACGGCCGGGAGAGCTTCCAGAGAGAGATAGAGCTCGCGAGGCTTTTAGCGAATGGGAAAAATGTTTGCGCTAAATGGTTCGATCCCATATGGAAATGAGCCAGGGTACGACGACAGCGCTCTCCCCTCATCCTTTGGCCTGCGCGTGTGACTGACTTTCGACTGTGATCTTCAAAGTATCGTTTGCTCTTTCACCCCCCCGACCTTCCCCATCCGTTCCACGAGAAAGTTCGCGCTCCCCCGCAGGTAAGGTAATTCAAATGTGATTTGCGTATGTATGCATCGTCGTGCGCGCCACCGTCGTCGTCGTCGTCGTCAAATCGGAAACTGAATCGGAGATGAAGGCGCGCGCGCGAGCGCGTCTATCTCTCCCTGTCTCTGACTTCGGGACTTTCGCGAGAAAGGAGTCGATCGTGTGAAATTACCGGTGAAACGAATGCAGGACGCGCGCGAGCTTGCGAATTATGCGGGCGCTGTCGTAAAGGGTTGGATGAGCTTCGTGCGGTGACGATCGTAGATCGGTATTTGTATAATAGGGTGTGCTGAATTTTGTATTGTTGAGAAAAATCTTTACGCTGATCACTTGAAAAATCTCTGTATCATTTTTTTTTTGGAAGTAAATGCTTCTTCTTTTTTTTTGGTAAAAATAAATAAGTATTACACAGCAAATTAGTGGACTATTTTTTTTAATTAAAATTTTTCCTATAAAATAAAATTTTAAAGGGTAAAAATCACATCAAGAATCGTTTGATTACCTTCCAGAGCTCGATTAGTCGCAGTCGTTTTCCTTCTCGCGTGCAATTGCTTAATCAACCCCCGAGACTAGATTACCGCACGATGCAAAAAAAAGTCAGCCCTCTAAAAAGATTCTTCCCCACGTGTTCCCACCCTCCGGGCAACCGGGACGCCAAACTCTTTTTCTCTACTTTCCGCTTATTTCCCTCGCGTCGTCGATCTGCGTGTGCGAGAGAGGGAGAGAGAGAAAGAGCTGCCGCCTCTCTGCGACACGTAGCCAATCGCCTCTCTCTCTCTCTCTCTCTTTTCGCCTCAGCCTCCGGAAAGTTCGTTAATGCCAAACCTCACACGAGGATTGCATTGTTTCGCCTCGCTCGCTCGCTCCGATAGCAAGTGCGGAAGAGGACCGACGACGACAAAGCAACAGAGACGTAGAATAAGAGAGAGGGAGGGAGAGAGAGAGGAAAGGTCCACATTTGCATACTCGTCAGCTGTGCTTCCTTCAACTTTTCCGAGCGCTGTCGGGGCTTCGCCGGGGTTCGCGCCACTCCCATGCGCCGGCAAAGCTCCAAAGCACCACCGCCGCGTGTGCAGCTCTCGCGCGCACGTGAGACGAAAAGCAGAGCCTGGCAGAGGACGCGGCGGGGGGGGGGGGGGGGGGGGGGCAAGAAAGAGAAGCGGAGAGGTAGAGCCTGTATTTCCAGTCCCCGATTCATAATTGCAAATTTCCTCGCCTTATTTATGCAACTACCGCCACTACCACCACCAACACCACCACCCACGTCGTCGTCGCACCTGTTTTCTTTCTTTGCGAACGTATAGTCGTGAGCGTGTATACGCGTATGCAGGAGAGTAAAAGGTGTGTAGCCAAGTGAGCGCGCGGCATTGTGAAACTGTGCCTCTCAGTACGCTTTCTGGAAATTGAAATTGGCTTAATTGGCTCATGCGCGCGTGGCGCTTCGGGAAAGTTCGAGGATGCGCGATGTATTGCGCGAGAGGCGCGTGCGTTTGTTACGAAGTGTTCTTTTCCTTCATAGATTGATTTTATTTTTGAGAGAGCGCTTCGATTTTAGATAGCTTTCAAAATGATTGGTCCATAAATTTCAGAGATATTTGAGAGACATTTGTTTAATCTTTTTTTAAAATCGTGATTTCTCGAGAACGGCTTGATGTATAAAATTTATAGACAATTTTTTATGTGATATAGATAATATGTGTGTGCATTTTCATAAAGATCGTTCGATCACTTTTTGAGATATTTGATATTTAAAATTTTGGTATTTCTAAAAATGGCTTTCTTTGTCGCACAATAGCTGGAGTAAAATTGTTTCAATTGCTTTGAAATTTGGAGGAGATGTAGAGTTTGTATATTATTTATTATATGAGTTCTTGGGATAATGGGCAAAATGGGGTATATACTATAAATATAGGAGCGATAAATTAATTTGGAAGAAGCTACGTGCCAATAAATTGGCTACGGTTTATGTATGAACTTGATTTATCCGCCACGAAAAATACATCATAATATGATAATTATATTATAATCCATTCTTTGTTATTCAACGTAACTTGAACAATTTAACGCCCCTCTGAATACTAGCAAACGATTTTTTCTTAGTTCCTGTCAAAACACACGTGATCCGCGCTTACAGTTCATAAATAACACTCGCGCATGTGCGTCCCCGTAAACATACACACACACTGGCGCGTATCGAGAAAAGATTAAGCTTTGCGTGCGTCCTTGTCGCGTCACCTTCTCCTCCGCGCGAGAATCTTTTGCTGATGCGACCCTCGTAAAACGCGGAGACGCGCAATACATTTTCGCTTTGGTACATGTGTGTGCTCTGTGCCGCTCGCGATGCAAGGAGATACGATGATGCGTGCAAGCGAGCGCGTTGCATTATACATACGTATAAAAATGAAAATCGCTTATTGAAAGGCGCGAGCGTATGATGCTTCTTAAAAACATGTTTGAGTTTCTACCGCATTATAGGTATAGTTGTGAAAGAGGATAAAGGGCGCGCGGTGGAACTAGTCGTTGAGTATACAAGTTTGCAAGAATTTTAGGGAGTCTTTTTTATTATTTAGAATTGTAAATGCAAATTTTGTAGGGTGAGGTTATAAGACGATAATTCTGTGGCTTTCAGGAATAAAGACTTAACTGACTTTTTGTCAAAATTGAGTTAGCACCGGAATTTATACCTTTGTCACGTTCGCGTGTCGCTAATTCAGAATTCTATTTTAATTATAAAATAAAGATAACGAAAAGAGCTAACGCGTGAAAAATGTGACAGTCTCGTTCAGCGCCGAGCGGTTTGCATTGACGAGATTTGATTAGCGTGGCGAGTAGGTGTCAAGAGGGTGGTTTATTCTCGAACGACTCGAGAGTCGTTTTTAGCGGAAATGTTAGAATAAATAAAAGCTTACCTTTTGGTTGTTCAATGAAATTCGCTAGAACGTATTTCCTGTTACTTCCTTCCTTCTATCTGGTTTTATAAGTATATATTTGGCAAAATAGGATGTTGAAATCAGGCTTGAAAGAATACTCGTAGATGTGATAGCTAACGATTCTTTTATTCAAACACTTCAAGTCGGAGGCTACTAAGGTACTGCACTCGAGCAGAGCAAAAACTAGACTGACGGTCCCTTGAGGTGAGGGAGTCAGGTACAAAATGTGTATATGAACCCGAGGTGCAGCGGGCACCTTTACAATCGAAATTACAATTCAAAACGGAGAACGGAGCTACACTTGAGTTGACTAGACGCGTCACGTTTTTCTACTCGTAGCAAGCGTCCTTTATTTAAGATAATTTATGATGTTAGTTACCTAGCGGGAGTCGTGTATCGCGGACTACTGTTCCGTCGGTAGACCTTTTACGAGGGGTCCCGGGCCTGAGCTGAGTCGCGTACCGCAGACTATCTTGGACTGTAGAGCGGTGAGGAGCATTTTGTAAGCCCTTTTATACTAAATATTACAAAAAAGAGAACATCTGTGTTTACCCTTCAATAGAGTGATACGCATCACGCGACAGCGCGTGGTGGGAAAAATCCGAAAAATATACTTCAAAAGTACGTCTCTATTAAATAGTATGCACAACTGTGTAAAAAATATCGGTAAAAAGCAATTAATCGAGCCATCATTTGGTGATCGGATGATGTCTCGATTCCGAAAAATATTTAATTAAGCGCGGGTATTTCTAGAAGAATTCAAAAGAATAAGACACGTGTGTTTACCCTCTGATAGAGCTATACGCATCGCGCGACAGCGCGTGCCAAAAAAATGGATTTTGAACGTCTCCATCAGACGATATACACAACTGTGTAAACAATCAATTAATTAAAACTAGTAGATTGAGGGATCATCCGATAATCGGATGATGTCGTAATTGCGAGTAACATTTAAGTATACTTTTATTTAAGAATTCTCGAAATCAAAAAGAATATGACCAAAAGAGAAGAAATAAAGGAAAAATTTTAATTTGACGTCACACCTTATAACTACCCTTTTTCATGAGGACTTGGTCCGGAAATCTGAAACGCGTTCAAAGAGCAAATATCAGCTAAGTGCATAATCACTTAACTGCACCTGTTCCCGGAAAAACCACTTAACTGAATATTTATATTTAATTAAAAGCACCATTTTAAAGTTAATACTATACAACAAACAGATTATGACATACCTATTTTTGTAGCAACAAAGATCAAAGGCAATAGATAATAGAAGGTAACACAACAGCTTTGATTGCCGGGCGATGGGGCGAGTGTGCATAAACAGTAACCGAGTAACGTTCGGTATTTGGTTTACCGAATTCCGTTGACTTGACGCATATTCCGTTGAGAGGCGCATGCACGTGAATGAATATTTAATAAAGAATTCGTATTCTACATTTTAAGTGTAGAAATAACCATGTTATTTATCTTATTTGAACAATTTTCCTAAACCACTTAACTGCATAGTTACCGGAATAACGACTTAACTGCATTGTTTTGTTTGTTTATACAAAGAACAAAAATGTATTCTAGCAGATGATAGTGGGGTTGGAAAGATATTCGATACCTTTGTAAATGTCTAAATTGTTATGGCTCATCTCACGCATTTCGATCTTACATATGAAGTGTCATGACAGAAATTTTAAAACGGCGATTTCTCGAAAACACGTAAAGTCAGTTAAGTCGTTATTCCTGGAAGCCACAGATTTTCTTGTGTGCCTAATTAATTCTTTCTTCTTCGATTGAGGAACCGTCATGGCGATAATTTATTGTTACATACAGTATTTGTTTTACTCGATAAATTAAGATAAAAGAAACCTTTCGGTTATTGCATCAATTCATAATATATAGCACATATTTTATTTATATAACAGTCAAGAACAAATATCGTAGACGTAATAATATATTAACTTTAACTATCGTTTATGACTGCAAAATTCTTCCACCATTGCTTATAAGGACGATATTCTACTTTCATTTTTAGAGTTATTAAAAGTTTTGATAATAATAATAATAATAATAATAATAATAATAATAATAATAATAATAATAATAATAAAAATGAAGGTTGTTATAATTGTTTTATCATAGAAACTTTTACATGCAGATATCACTGTGACTCGTACAGCTATACTGATAACTCATTCCGCAAACAGGAAAAACAACGGGATAGAAATCCTGGTTGCAGCTCGCAAACTAGACTTTTTAATTTCCTAAATCATTGTAACAAAGTTAATGCGATTCCCACGCAGAATAAATATTGTCCGTTTTATAATATTTATTATAAAAATATTTACGTTTGTCTCTTATAGTGGTCTAAGGAAATAAAGTAAGCAATCGATAAACTATTTGTCATAGTTTTTACAATACATTTTATGTAAGTGAAAAGTAATAATTATACTAACGGGATCTTTAAGAAATAAAGAAATTGCAGCAGAAAACGTTATTTGATTTATTGATTCATACAGGAAAACGCATGTTACAACGTCATTTTTTTAATCCGAATCGATTGAGTCATGCGGAACCATGGCGCTCGCGCGCGCTCTCTCTTTCTGTAATAAAAAGAAA
Organism: Torymus aiolomorphi; assembly: GCA_036365515.1. Classification (NCBI taxonomy): domain Eukaryota; kingdom Metazoa; phylum Arthropoda; class Insecta; order Hymenoptera; family Torymidae; genus Torymus; species Torymus aiolomorphi. The sequence continues at coordinate 240,462,146 of CM070873.1, read as the reverse complement.
TAAATATTATTTTAACTTTTTTACAAACACGAATTATTGATATGAAAAATAAATGGTAATAAATCCATGATATAATAGTTTGAAATGTTAGTAAATATTACGATATTATTATGAAATAATAATTATAAATAAGTAGAATACATTTCATGATGCAATAATAATAAAGAATAAACCTATTCTTGTGTCACCTCTCGCTTTGCTCAATATATTTACACTAAAAATTAGATAATTAAATTAAATAAATTAATAGCTAATTACACTAGCCTATTAATGCGCAAATGCACATTTTTGTGCACACATGTTCAAGTACACAATTCTATTAGAAAATCAAAGTTATTTTTGTCCAAAATCCTGTATAGGGGGTTTTCGAGGGTGCTCTTTCAGAATCTGCAATTTGTTTTGTAAAAAAAATTCAATAACTTTGTTATTTTTGAATTTTGAAAAAAAATCAAATTTTTTTTATAATTTTTTTTTCTTTTACTCAATTTTTTTTTATTTTTTCTTCATTTGGATAATCTAATTACTGTCAGAAATCGCGGTTCGAATGTCTGATGTTTCCAAAACACTGGTTATAAACTTTTTTTCCCTTCTTAGTTTTATCAAAATGGCGGTTTTTGTGAAACAGCGCGATGTTAAATTTCATGATTTTTTTTCTCGAAAAGTATGAACTTTACGAAAAAATGTTATAGAAGAAAAATGCTAAGAATTACTCAAAGAATATGAATGAAATTATGTTACGTTAGTTTCATAATTTTTTTTTCTCGAAAAAAATGAACTTTACGAAAAAATTTTATGTAATAAAAAGTGCTTAGAATCATTAAAGAAACACGTACGATTTTTTTCAGAAGTTTTTGAGCCATTTTTTTAATTTTTCAACAATCGTCAAAATTCAAAAATTCAAAATTGGCTCAAAACCGTCTGAAAAAATTCATACGTATTCTTTGAGTGATTCTTAGAATTTATGTTCTATAACATTTTTTCGTAAAGTTCATACTTTTCGAGAAAAAAAATCATGAAGTTTAACATCACGCTGTTTCACAAAAACCGCCATTTTGATAAAACTAAGAAGGGAAAAAAAGTTTATAACCAGTGTTTTGGAAATGTCAGACATTCGAACCGCGATTTCTGGCAGTAATTAGATTATCCAAATGAAGAAAAAATAACAAAAATTGAGTAAAAGAAAAAAAAATTATAGAAAAAATTTTATTTTTTTTCAAAACTCAAAAATAACAAAGTTATTGAATTTTTTTTACAAAACAAGTTTCAGGTTCTGAAAGAGCACCCTCGAAAACCCCCTATATAGGATTTTGGACAAAAATAACTTAGATTTTCTAATAGAATTGTGTACTTGAAAATGTGTGCACAAAAATGTACATTTGCGCATTAATGGGCTAGGCTACAGAAACTCTAATACTTTTAGATATTAGCTTCAGTATAATACAAGCACCGTCAATACAAATGACTATAAATTTATAATTTAGATTATATAGTACAGTAATTTACTGTGACAATATAGCTATAGCATTTAAAAAAGTAAAAGAACATTTTTTAGCCTTTTGCACAAATTGAACTTGCTGAAGACCATCAATAATTACTAATTATATCTAAATATAATTAAATTATCGTAAATCGATTGCACAACCGTACATAATTTTTATCTATAAACCGTTCTCACCTCGCATTCTTATTCTATAAGAATAATATCCGTTTTCATGAGTTCTTAAGTGCTCTACTAAATCAGCATTACTATGTCCGTCATCCATAATCATCTGACAGATATTACATCTGAGTACTTCTCTTCCATGGTCATCCCAGTCATGATAATACTCCAAAATTAAATCAGTCATTATACTTTATTTAAGAACTAAAAAATACACTTACTCGTAAAGACACAACGAAAGTTGTGTGCGGAGTACTAATAATGGGCAATTTTGCATTGAATTTATACTAGGGATATAGGCCTGATAAGCACCGATAAGATATAAATATAAAAAAGAAAAATGTTCACATATATGTGCATATCCTTGTATGTATACCATGTGAATGACTTACTCATCATTATTTTATTAAACATTGAATTTCATCTTTTAAGCTTATGATCTGACGCAATCATAAACAGAGAATTAATGCGGTGACAAAAGCGAAGAAAACTAATAAAGGAGTAACCTTATGGTCTGGTATAGATATTGTTTAATCATACATTCATGTTCCCTTACTGCTCCAGAAGCTCGCCTCGTAATCAGGTTTGTTTTAAGGGAAGTTCCACGTCGGAAACGCGTTGCGGATACTTTAAGTAATTGTATAATTGCTCTCACGCTCTTCGGCGGCGTCGCGACGCCGGTGACGATTATACCTCGTCAAAAAAGGAGCGAGGCACACGCGTCCACCCTCGTGAATACGAAACAAAAAATCTGCGGTACGTCGCTGCCAATTTTTAAAAACGTTGAGCTCGGCCTCGGCTTCGCCTCGGTCGTCATATCACATACCTGCGAAAGTTCCATTTTCCCCCCTTGTAAGAAAATCTACTAATTGTCCACTGCGTGTGTCACTTGTTTCACGCGCGACCGAAAGCTCTGTGAGCAATGTTTTGAATAGCCTAACCTCATATACGATACAGCGAATTGTGACTTTGCCGCGCGGAAGTCGCGAAAGTGTGCGACTTCGGCGCGGAACTGTCTCGCATCGGGAGCGTGGTGCTCTCAAGAAAGATGGTCTACTATGAATTCATGTTTATTTATTTGGAAATATCCTCTCTCTCCCTATCTCTCTTTATCTCTTTCTATTTTAGCCTATTGGCGGAACATTATGATATTCGTATAAGTATTTTTATAAGTATTTTATTTGCCACATGTTCTCTTATTTATTATTTCAAAGATTATCTTTTTAGTTTTCTTTTGCATTGTTATGTTTTTGATAAATCTTTTATATCTCTTATGTATTTTACGACATAATGAACTAAATTGTTATTGTATTCTATTGTAATTGACTGAAATTTATAATTTTATACCTTTTAATGTATTTTCTAATTTTTGCCGAAAAGGGAGAATAAAGATTTATCTATTTATCTATCTATCTCTCTATCCCTCTTTCTCTTGACTCACATGAGTATGTTAACAATCTGCTTGTTCATGTATTTTCGATGCCCGCCCCAACCAGCAGCACTCGCTACACTCATGCTGCAAATATTGGGCGGGCATCGAACACACATAAACGCGCGAATCGGGAAAAACCAATTGCGCGACATAGGTAAAATAAAATTGAAAAATATAATCTGCAAACTACAAGAACGACGTGAAGTCGCTTACGCTATCAAAGCATAGGGCGAAAGTAAAAACATGGCTGCTCAGGGTTGATGTCACCAGGAAAGACGATGATTTTCGACTTTTCTAGACTGATTAATTAACGTACTTTCGCCCGGGAATAGAGAAAAATACTATTTCTTACACAGGGGTTAAATGGAACTCCTGCATGCACGTGATATATGACGGCCTCGGCTTCGCCTCGGTAGTCATATCACGTGCCTGCGAAAGTTCCATTTTCCCCCCTTGTAAGAAAATCTACTATTTTACTATCACAAAGCTTCCTCTAGGAGGAAGCAATTTTGGACTCTGCCGTCACCTCCAGGTCCAGGAACTGCGCATATATTTTAATGGATCAGGTCCTAAAATTTTGGTATTTTATATCACTATTGACCGAAGAGTTGTATATATCCAATTTATTTGAGTAAATAATTTTTGACCGTAAAAAATCCGTACACACGGATATGTAAATACTTTCTGAACCGAAAAAAACTATTGTGATACAAAATTGTTAATCGAACACATAGATATTGTTCAATAAGTAAAAAATTTACTTTCGCTATTTGCTAACTTTTTATTTTTCATTCGATTTTAATGTTTAATGTCTCATTTTGCTCCTTAAACATTTGTCTACGACCCATCCAGGTTTATATTATGAAATAATTAATATATGCGAAGCAACAAGTAATTTTTTACAGTTGAAGCACAATAAACTTCAAGTTTATACTGTATTGTACTGTAAACAATTACATGTTGCTTCGCATATATTAATTATTTCATAATATAGACCTAGATGGGTCGTAGAAAAATGTTTAAGGAGCAAAATGAGACATTAAACATTAACATCGAAAAAAAATTAAAAATTAGCAAATAGCGAAAGTAAATTTTTTACTTATTGAACAATTACTTATTGAACGAGATGAAGAAAAATAGTATACGACATGCGGCCAAATGTTGGATGCCCCGGCGTGCGTCATATCACGCACGCCCGGAAATCCAACTTTCTGGCCTTGTGTCGTAATATATACTATAGTAATCTAATCGAATTGATTGTGTCACGGAGGTTTCCGTCGACGTTGGACACAACGTGGAAGACGAGAAACAACTCAGTCAGCATATTAAACATAACTAGCTCGCGATGCACTCATCGTACCATCGCAACGTTAGCTCAGTGGTAGAGCGCGAGACTAGAAACTTCGGTTCCGTCGGTTCGCGTCCCGCTCGTCGCATATTTTTTCACTTCACTTCATTTATTTCTCACATACGTAACAATTGAATTAAATGAGATTGTACTATTTCAACTCATTTTTAGATCATAAAATTTTATTTTACGTTATCTTTTGAAAATCAATAAATACGTTTTAGGAGATTTATTGTAGTTATTATGTTAGTAATAATAACATAATTAATTTACGAACGCCGGATGATGAAATAAAAAAAAATTACTAACAATAATTAAAAATTGAAAAATGTTGGTAACTATCAAGGAACGCGGGAGCGCTCCGAAGGCAAGTATAGAAGAAGCCTGAAGGAGCGACCCGTGCCACACATACATTGAAATGGGTCAAATATATTACTCTATATATAAAACGGCGACATCACGGAAAATATTTTTAAATGTATTTTTACACACTATAGTCTTGACTATATATCTTAAAAGAAATATATTTGAAAATATTAATATATTTATTGTATTTGTATATAAAAAACAGCAATTGAAAAAGTTTGTTTTTTTTTTTAAACATAAAAATTACTTTTATTAAAAACGTATTTTCCATTTTCCGAAAAACACGAGTTTCCACTTGAAAAAAAGAGGAGAATTTTCTTTTTTTTAAGCAGTTTTACCTTTCTCATGAAGGAGTTATATCTCTTCGCGAAAAAATGTAGTGCCAGCGCTTAATTTTTTTCAGTGCAGGCACTACGTGAAAATCCAAACCCGTGGAACGAAAAATATGGTGTACACCAAGGGCTAGTGGGCTTACTTGACCTCATGGATTTGCAGTACTCGTCTTTGGCTCGCGATATGTACTCGTCTTCGACTCGTACTGCAAATTAATCCACACTCGGTCTAAAAAAGTACACTTTACGCCCTTGGTACGCAATATACTATTTTGGAATGCATAAAGATTCAAAAAACTTTCAAAAAATCTTATACATATCATTTAAGCCAACTACTAAATAGATCATGTTCTCAAAAAAGAAATTAATGATCGTCTAAAATTTACTGCAAAACTCGCTCACTTAAATATCGATTTGACTCAAACGAAAGCTTCCCTCCCCTCTCTCTATCTCACTTTCAATTACTTAAATGAGCCACGATCAGTTGGAGAAATAAAAATAAAGCGAAATATGCGCCGAAATCAGCGCTTGCGCTTATGATCCCAGTCTTTTCTCTCTCTCTCTCTCTCTCTCTCTCTCTCTCTCTCTCTCTCTCTCTCTCTCTCTCTCTCTCTCTCTCTCTCTCTCGAGCGACTATGAATCGTAATTAATTCGGGCGATATAACGAAGGAAATTCGACTGGTGCGCTCGCGCCAAGTATTTCTCATCTAGACAAAATTAGCCCGGCGGCGGTGGCGGCCGCACGCTCGATAAGACCGGGTGAAAAAGCCGAAGTTCCTGAAAAGGGCGCGTGGGGTCGCCCGGCTTAATTAGAGAAGGTTTTTTGCGTCCCCTTAAATCGCGTAATGCGAGAACGCGAGAGGAAGAGAGAAAAAGAGAGAGCCGTCATCGCGGGAATTAGCCCCGGCCGAATTGATCAAAGCTGTTTAACGACGACGACCGTACCCGCTGGCCTCTTATTAAAGAAATCCATAATCGCTTTTGCCGAGGTTGCCTGAAAAGTGCGCGACGCTCCGATCGGCAGAAGTAGCGGCGATTTGGTCCATCGTCCAAACGTCAATCATATAGAATCGAACGTAGAGTACTCGTGCCTGCATACAGATACGAATGCTATATGTATAGGTCAAGAAAAGCTTTACGAGGGTATACGAATTTTGAAGAAGACCTGTTTGAAAATTCTTCTTGATTTTTACTAGAAAGTTAATTAATATTCTATAAATTGAGACTCATTTATGATATTGTAAAAATGAGCTTAATTTTCTATTGAATTTAATAAAAAAAAGACTTTTAACCTAGTCATTTGACGCAAAAATTGTTTATGTTTATCATTGCTCTGAGTGCAATAAAATATACATTTAATAAAACGCTGACCCTTACGTCCCCAGGGAAATTCGAGGAAAATGGGGTAAAAACTGTTGATTAAGCGACACCGAAAAGCTCCATGATTTTTTTCCACAACACATAAAAGAAGAACATAACGATCTAGTTTTCGAATAGCAAATTGCGCTATTCGTTTTATAATTAAGGTACTTTTTACGTAAAATTTTATGTGTTTCAATCTGTTATATCGCAGACTCAAATTTCCATTGGGTAAATTGCACCTTCAACTATAATCCCTAAAGTTTACAAAAGTCTAATTTTTGTACATTTTTCACATCTAAATCTGTAATCGTCCAAGATACCCAACCATCAAACATACCTCCGACGCAGCCTCCCACTGTAACAAAGCGAAAGAGAAGAAACGTCCTGGCAGCGTGCACCGTATTCGTAAGGTATATACACACGTATATATTAGTACATATAACTGTCGTTCGCGGGCGCAGCGAGATATATGTCGCGGGGCGCGCTTGAGATTAGCAATTCATGACGGCGGGCGCGCGAGCGCCTTGTTATCGCCGCGTGTATACACACTCGGGTCCTCGCCGGTAATAATAATAATTAAGAAACATCGTAACGCGCGCGCCCCTGTGCTGCCTTTTTCGCGAACGCGCCAGTTTAGCTCTCACTCTCTCTCTTTCCGTCTCCTTTGTCTTTCCCTCGCCTAATCTCGGGCGCTCGAGCTCGCGCGCACGCTTGTTAAAAACGCCCGTGAATATAAAGAGTTGCATTATTAAAGAAGTTTGCGCGACTATAACAAAAAGTTTCGCGCGCCGGGCGGAGAGGAGAGGGGGGGGTCAGAGCTTGTGCGCGCGGTTGGAGCAACGGAAGAGGCAAGGAGGGAAAGCGGGTAGAGAAAGAGAGAGAGAGAGAGAGAGAGAGAGAGAGAGCTTTGAGAGAAATACAAGAGAATGTCAGGAAAGCACGAGAAGAATGAAAAACCAAAGCACCGCTTGTGTATACTTTTTTTTTTTTTAAATGCATTTCAAAGCTCAAAGCTTCAGTAGCCGGTAGTGACTCACGTGATGAGTATAATCTTTTCGTGATTGTTCTTTTAAATTATTGCGAGTTAAATTGCGTATTTATTACTACCTATGATCCTGATTTCCCAGGATGGTTGTACCTTTGCACAGTACCATGTTGAATCAAGGTTAAAATTAGCTTTTTTTATCTAATTTCTAACATTATTAATATATTATTATTGCGGCAAAACGGATTCTCTGATAGAAATTTTGAATTTGACTGCACTTGCTTGAAAAAACTTTTGCTTGGAGTTCCGTTATAATGTTCATGCCTATAGTTAAGCCCAAACTGAAGACACAAGAAATTTTTTCTGACTCGAAATCAGCTATAATTTCCCATCTAAGCATTCGCAGAAATGAAATTTATACAGAGCATTCTTATAATGCAGTTAATCAATGACAACGTTCGAACTAAAAATCTCAGGTGCATCCCAATTTCCTCGAGAAAGAAAAAGATCAGCAAGTAGGTATGCCATAGAGTCGCACGTGTCATTAATATCTCGAGAACCGAAGCTGACGGGAGCTGTGCGGGGGAGTAAAAAATTGTATATCTCCACGGTGCGAGCCTCCTTCGACTGTCATCAATTTCCGGCACCGGTTAATGGGCTTTTTCGAGGGAGTGTATAGCTCTCTAGCGGCGCGCGGCGAAAGAAAGAAGCGCGGTAGGGGACAGGTGAAGAAGAGAGCCGTCAAAACAAAAAACCGCCTGCCTAGCGCGCGACGCCGGCAGAGAGCAAAGAAGTAACGGCCGGCGTAATTAGCATAACGACACTAATTAAAATACAAATGAACAGTCTTCGCGTCGTCGGTGACTCATTATCGCCGAGCGTCTTATACGCGCGGGAGCGCGTCCTCCCTAGTTTTTTTTCGGCGCACACGCGTCTCCACCTCGTTCAGCACTACAGCTTTCTGTGCCGTCTTACTTTTGAGGCAGATTGCACGCTTAATGTTTTTTTTTCTGCTCGGAGCTAATTGGTTTGGAATCTATTTCAACGCGAATCTGCGCGTAATGGTCGCGAGAGGGATGAGCTTTCGTTAGTAGAATTGGAATTCACTTCTAAGACCATATTTTTTCCGTTTGTATCTACCTTTTACTTATTTTTAATAGATAAAAAGTTCGCAATTCAGTTAAGAATCTATTACCCACGGACTTTTTATCGTTCGAAAACAGACTTTACTTTTTGTCAATATTTAAAAAAATCAAACAACCCCCTAACCAACAGAATGAAACTACTCCATAAAGAAACAAAACCAACTGCCGTCAGCGCCAAAACTTCTATCTAACGTAAACGCGCGCCTCAACGTAGATTAGCGTGTACATTCCGCGTAAAATTGGTCCGCGCAAGCTCGCTTTTGCGCAGCGTCTGTTAAGGTAGGGGGATGCCGGAGACATCATCCGCGAGAGCGCATCTCGCGCTCCACCTACGTCGTAAAGTATCGCGCGCGCCTCACACTCGATTTAGCCGCGTAATCCCCGATTCACGTGAGACGTGAGCGCGCTCCATCCCTAGATACGACGGTGTGGATCTTACTAGTTCGTACGTACGCGTAAGGATCACGTAAATATGATTGGAGCGCGAAAGCTCCGGGGTACGTTCATCCCCACTTGGCAATTATCTTTTTAGTTCTATATCATTCCTCTGTGTGCCATGCCAGACGATTTATACTTTTATACCACTCTAACCTCAAAATCACAACTTTGATATGATTTTTCGGCGCTCGTGGTATACAATATCGTTCGAAACTAGTGCGTAAGTCGATTATTTAGGTGGTGTGACTTTTTCGCACTCGCTTCGCTCGTGCAAAAAGTCACACCAGCTAAATAATCGACTTCCCCACCCGTGTCGAAATGTACTATAATGATACTAACGATACTTGCGTTCGTAATAATTCCCATCCCACCTTCAATCCTTTCCTTTCACGCATACACATACACACACATTTGATCCACTACTTTCATCACTCCGAGATTTCCAGTATCAAACTTTCGATTTACTCCCCGTGCGACTCTCCGTGCGAGCACTAAAAGCCCTTTCGATTTGCTACCGGTGTAGAGCAAGGCTCCTGCATAAGGAGAGAAAATACACGGAGGCTCTGAAAAATTCGTCGGCGTGGCTCGTATACGTTTCACGCGACGGCGCGGTGCAATCGCGCGTATCGTGCAGCCGTAAAGACGGATGGGGGGGGGGGGGGTTGCACCGCGATTGAAGACCCGCGTGTCGTAAAGGGAGACGACGGGTATAGGAGCGGGCAGGAAATAAAAATTGCTAGTGGAGGAGAGCTGTGGAGATCCGAAAAGCGAGGAACGGAAAAAACATTTTGGCTCGGAACTTCGATATGTGGAAGTTGAGGAGCAACGAAGGAGAAGAGAAACGATCGGCCTCGACCATGATTCAAGTGGATTTTATGTTTCGTATTTATTTCTTTAACGTGAGCTGTATTATAGGTATTAGGTTTTGTTTGTTCTATGTTTAAGAGCCTACAGGTTGTATAGATCTTATTATGATGAAATTCTTTTTGAATATTTAATCTTCACCTCTATTGGGTATTCGTCATGGACCGGCACACTCTGCTACCGTTACTCTTTTCGAATATAACTTTCCACTCATTAGATTTGGAAACTTGTCCTCATATTAATTCTTTCATCCTCTCCTGCAAAGACTTAACGTAATAGCACTAAATTACTTAGAAAAATTCACAAAATCCCTGGTAGAAATTCATCTATATGAATGGCCAAGAAGTTAGAAAATAGCTAGAAAATAGCTAGTAGACTTAACAACTAAATATTCGTATTTGATTTACTTACTAATTTTTTCTTTGATGAAAGAGCATTAAAGTGCATTGGATGGCTTAACAAAATATAAGTAAATAACATTAACTAATAAATCATTTGTTGTACTCTCTCTACCAATAATTCAGCAAAACTGTTATTTCTCTATCCGATTCGGTCTCTCTCACTCATTGTCATAACAGCAAGCCTTCTGCGAGCCATTTCCAGACTAAAGAAACTGAGCAGTTTTAATATCTTTAAAATATTCAAGAATAAGCTTGTGCTTGTCTTCGAAAAACTCATTCTATTTTTCAATCTATTAACTCGCCAAATAATAGGAGAAAAAGTGTTTCATCGGGAGCTAGAAACTGGACAAGAGAAATTCCAATTTTATAGCAAGTTTTTAATATAAATGGTCAGTTATTAGTTATAAAATGTTTTGGATTTCCACCAGGGACACTGAAGCAGGAATGTTTTCTTTTCTTTTTATTTCTTTTTTTTTTTAATTACTAATAACAAACAGTATATTAAGAATGGCAGTTTTAAGAAAGCACCGAGGCGAATCACGTCGAAAAGTCCACTTTCTTCGGCCACATTAACCGAGCGCGAGAGCGCGTTCGTGCGTTAATCTCGGCGCGCACCCTCTGCGCGCTCGCGCGCGTCTCCTCGCTCTCTTTCGGTTGACACTTAATTTCCGCTGCACTCGCGCGCCCTGCTTTGTCGCCAGGCTTCGGTGTGTTTCGCGCGAGGTTTTCCCCGTGGACGCATGATTCTCTTTGCAAATACGAGAGCGAGTGAGAGAGAAAGGAGAGAAAGAGAGAGAGAGAGAGAGGCTGAGAGAAAGAGAGAGAGAGAGAGAGAGAGAGAGAGAGAGAGAGAGAGAGAGAGAGAGAGAGAGAGAGAGAGAGAGAGAGAGAGAGAGAGAGAGAGAGAGAGAGAGAGAGAGAGAGAGAGAGAGAGAGAGAGAGAGAGAGAGAGAGAGAGAGAGAGAGAGAGAGAGAGAGAGAGAGAGAGAGAGAGAGGCTGAGAGAGATAAAGAGAGCGATGACTCTTCGACGTATATTTTTGCATTCGAGCGGTTTCGAGAAAATGCGTTCGGAGAAGGCATATTAAGTGTTTTTTTTTTATACATAAAAATACTTAAAAAGAATTATGTTATTCTTATCCAAATAATTTAATTAATAGCCCGATTAAGCGCGGATACAGCGAACAACGCCAAATAGAATCATCCTAATTAATCCACGTTCAATCCTAATCAATATTCTAGTTATTACCATTACTCCTCGACCAATATCAAACACTAAACCAATCGCATCGCAAGAGCAAGCGCCATTAAAAAAGATAAAGAAAATGTCTCGATGATCGAAGGCGTCAACGACGCGAGGATTACACTGTCGTAAAATCTTTGGCGGTGAATTTGCATAAGGGATAAACTTCGCCCGCCCGCGCGCGCAGTAAAATATTGATGCGCCGCGTAAAGAAAGGTCTATTCCTCTTTCTTGCGACTGACCTCTTCTATAAAATATTCCGATCTGCGCGGGAAATTTGTCGCTTCCCAGCAAAAGATTCTTATGGATGGATATGTACTTTTCAGCGTACAAATAGTGCTGATGAATTCGGCCTTTGTATCTCAATTTTTATGAATCAATTGAATTAATCGCATAGGGCAGCATTTAGTTATACATCTGTAATTATAGTAGCAATTACACGAAAAGTCTTACATCCATAAAACTAATTGCAGGGCTTCTAATATTTCTTTACATATTGTACACAGTCATGAGTAACAAATATCTTCACATAATCATCACATATTATATCAAGACGTTTACCATCTAAACGTGGAAGTGAATGGGTCTAAGGATACCAATCACATACGCACTTTACCGCGTATTTATAATATTCCACCATTGCCCAATGCGAGCTTTCCGTTGGAAAGAAGAGAGTCAACCCTGTCGGTACTGCCAGCTGGCAAGCTGCCCGATGTCGCGTCTTTTTCCCTCCTCTCGAGCGCACCCAACCGCCTCTCGCGAAATATTAATTAACGTTATTAACGCGCCCCACCTTCGGGGCCAAACTTTGCTTCTGCTCTCTCTCTCTCTCTCTCTTGCCCTCTCTCTTTCTCTCCTGCTCTCTTTCTCTCTCTCTTATTCGCCGAGCCGCTCGCTCGCGTGTGGTAGGGAAAAAAGGGGCCATTATCGTAAATCATCGTTTTCCAATAACGCTGCCAGGCCTCTTTGTACGTCTCCATCTCTCTCTCTCTCTCTCTCTCTCTCTCTCTCTCTCTCTCTCTCTCTCGGATCTGCGCGAGTAAGCGCAGCGTTTCTTCCCCTCGCCCTCGCGGCTTCTTGATCCTTCCTTCCCTTTGCGCGTTCGCGTTGTTTCGTCTTATTTTGCAGTGATGGGTTAGTGACTTGACGCAGCATTCGAGTTCTTCATTTATTGTTGTCACAGGACATTATCAACAATGCGCTTAATGGTCGCACCATAAAAGTGACCTCGTTTGATAATGAGACCCAGGTTTGCTTATGAAAATGTTCAAGGGAATTTATGAGTTTTTAAAAATGTATAATAAAAGTTTTTGGTAATTATTAAGGAATACAGATCATAAAGAAAGCATAGGAAAAATCTTGAGAAAAGTTGAGAACTGATGTTCCCTTGTAAGGTAGCAAAGTACAAAGTGGAAAGGGCAACGTAGCATGCCGGGTGAGCTTTGTTATTAGCTGATACTGGACCAAGTTGCATCTGCACCTATCGGGCATAATAGTAATATTACAAGTGAGGTTCAGGTTCGAATTTTCATCAGTTTTGGGGAAAAAAGTTGGCTTCAGCGGCTCATACTGGCACCCGCTGTTCGCCTATATTCCTATATCACACGCACGTTTTTCCTTATATGATTAGATTACACCGTAAAAGAAAACCTCGTATACATTTGTATGAAATTGATAGCTGTATATAACCAATGATATTCGCTCTTTAACAAATACCAATCATTTGCAATGCGAGACAGACCAAACAGACCCACTCCCGCGAAGAAAATCTCAGTGGCGACCACGACGGATGCCTTAACCCAGAAGGAGATGCCTTCGGGCTTTCTCCGCCTTTCTCTCTCTTTTCTTTCTCTTTCTCCACTCTTATAGGTTCGCGCGTCGGTTCCGGCGGCTCAGCCGTCGCTGCTCACCTCCTTCCCTTCGTAACTTGATTGTTTTAATTAAATTTCGCCGGGGAATCGCTTTGCGCGCACCGGGCACAATGCAAACTGTGACGTGCAGCGAATGAATCGGGGATTGGCAAGGAGGAAGAGAGAGAGAAAAAGAGAGAGCGAGAGAAACTGCTGTGCGAATGAGCGAAAAATAAAGGACGCGCGCTCGGCCCCGCGGGGGCTGCGAAAGATGAAAATGCCGGTTTTAGGAATTTCATTAGCACCTTGGTTCTTCAGGACGACTCATTACTGTGAAATCTTTCGGTGAAGAAATTTTGAGAAAAGCGTTGCTGTAAATATATTGGTTTTAGCTTTAGTTTTTAATTTCCATTTGGGCGTATTCCAAATAAAATGCTACGTGAGTACTGGTTTGATATTTTGTAGGATATAATTTGTTCAAATTATTAATTTAAAGATAATAATGAATTTCTAAATGTCTTGAGTGTGGCAACAGGTATTTTTGTGCTTGAAGAGCACAATTATCAATATCAATCGTATCGTACATTTAATCTTTCTTGGAAATCACCGAGTAACTAATATTTTTCAAACTTCTTTAAAACTTCTTTATAATCATGACGAAGAAAATAAACTTGAAAATTTTCTTCTAATCTAATCTAAATAATTAATAGCAGAACAAAAGCCTGCTCATAGGTAATTAGGAAAAGAGCGGAGTACCCCGATTTTAGCTATAAAAGCGGAAAAACATCTTGCGAGGCCAGTCACTAGTTAGAGAGAGAGAGAGAGAGCCCATGTACAGGTAGTTATATGTTATATCTACCTCTATGAGGTTAATGAGGTTTTCACTTTTTTTAAATTTTAAAATTTTTAAATTTAATTTTTTTTTTATAGTTTCAACAGAAACGTGTATTGTATTTATTTTATAAGACAATACAAAGTTGGAACTGGATTTAATGTTAAAAATTTATTTGTACTATTTATGTTTTACATGACAATAGAAAAAGAGATAAACCAAAATAAAAATATAGAACATTATTTATGTACGATATATAACTTGAAATACTGCATTGCATATTTATAGATTAAAGATTATATAAACGCTTATAAGAAAAGAAATGCTTTATACAAATAATATTATAGATTTTTATTTTCGTTTTCTCTGACTTTTTTTTTTCTGTTCGAGAATATGAAGATCGGTGCTATTTCTTTTTGTTTCCGGCGGCTTATCTTCCGGATGCAGAATATAACACGGTCGTCATCTTGGAGCGCTCGGCTTTTAGTCGACCTCCTTGATGGTAGGACCACCGGCGGCACCACCAGCACCCCCTCCTAGGACAGCACCACCAGCAGACGCTTGTCGGTAAGTTGGTTGGCGTCGAGCCACTTGATGATCTCGTTGCATTTGTCGAGCGTGACCTACTTGTCGTTAGCGCTGATCTTGTCCTTGAACTTCTCGTCTTCGATGGCGCTCTTCATGTTGAAGCAGTAGGATTTGATGTTGTCCCTGACGGGGATCGTCTCCTTCTACTTTTCATCCTCGCTTCTGTACTTCTCGGCCTATTTGACTATACGCTCGATGTCCTCCTTGCTCAAATCGCCCTTGTCATTGGTGATGGTAATCTTGTTTTACCATCGACTTGTCGACGGCAGAGACGTTAAGGATACCGTTGGTATCGATATCGAAGGTAACTTCGATCTGAAAAACACCACGGGGAGCGGGTGGGATACCGCTGAGCTCCACATTTCCGAGCAGATTGTTGTCCTTGGTCATGGCACGCTCACCCTCGCAGACCTGGATCAACACGTCGGGCTGGTTATCTGGGTAGGTAGTGAAGATCTGGATTTGCTTGGTGGGTATGGTCGTATTCCTCTTGATGAGGGCAGTCATGACACCACCAGCTGTCTTGATACAAAGAAACAGACAGGTAACGTCGAGCAGCAGAAAGTCCTGAACCTCCTCGGACTTGTCACCGAGCAGAATGGTGGCCTGCACGGCAGCACCATAGACAACAGCCTCATCGGATTTTTGATGAACTTGTTGAGCTCCTTGCCATTGAAGAAGTTTCGGAGGAGCTTTTGGATCTTGGGAATACGGATGGAGCAACTGAAAAGGACGACGTCATGGATCTGGGCCCTGTTCATCTTGGTATCACGGAGTAACTTCTCGACGAGCTCAAGGATGCCTCTGAAGAGGTCAGCGCAGAGTTCCTCGAAACGAGCCCTGGTGATGGAGGTGTAGAAGTCAATACCCTCGAACAGGGAATCGATTTCAATACTGGCCTGAGTCAACGAGGAGAGAGTACGCTTCGCGCGCTCGCAGCTCGTACGCAGACGACAGAGGGCACGCTTGTTGTCAGTGAGTTCCTTCTTGTACTTGTGCTTGAACTCCTGCACGAAGTGGTTGACCATGCTATTGTTGAAGTGCTCATCACCCAAGTGAGTATCAGCAGCGATTGACTTGACCTCGAAGACACCGTCCTCGATGGTAAGGATGGAGACATCGAAAGTTCCGCCGCCAAGATCGAAGATCAGGATGTTGCGCTCGCCCACGGCCTTTTTGTCGAGACCATAGGCGATGGCAGCGGTGGTCGGCTCGTTCATGATATGTAGCACTTTCAGGCCTGAAATGGTACCAGCGTTCTTGGTTGGTTGATGCTGCGAGTCGTTGAAGTAAGCGGGCACAGTGATCACGGCGTTGGTGACGGTCTTGCCGAGATAGGCGTAAGTAGTTTCCTTCATCTTAACCACCACCATCGAGCTGACTTCCTTGGAGCAGAAAGTCTTCGTCCTCGGCTTGTCACAAATCAAATAACACAAGAGCGGTAAGTTTCCCTTGCTCGATGGCTAGGCGTACATCTTCAGTGACCCCAAGGAGAGCAGTCTGGGTACTGTGACCTCTACGAAAGCCTGCCTGCCGCGGATTGAGTAGCCGGTTTCGCTCTAGAAAATCAGAGAATTGATTATGAACCAATCGTTCGAGAACCTTGGAAACTTCGCATAAGTTGGCGATCGGTCTTGTGTCTGAGGGCGATTGAATCGACTTCTTTTTTGCAAGCGGAAGAAGAATCGAATTCTTCCACATCGCAGGAAAACAACCGGATGCGAGACTGGTTAAAAATAGTCACGAGCGGATTAAGCAACGTAGGTAGGAGAAGCTTGAGCATTGGTGTAGAAATATCGTCAGTGCCTGAGGCTGCGGACGATGATTTATTGACAACCGCTGCAATTTCGTCGGCTGTTACGCTGTTGAAATTCATAATATCCGCCGTTAGTGAGTGTTCACTCGCGGCGCTCCTGAGATCAACTGCAATAAGAGGGCACGCTTGCGCACTGGAGACGACAGCCGCGTAGTGCCTAGAGAGGTCATCCACTAAAAAGCGCGAAAAGGGCGAAGGAAGCCCCTTGCCGACTACTCCAAATTTTCTTAGCTCCTTCCATTTTGCCCGAGCATCCGAGGCATTGGCCAATTTTGATGAAATATGCCTATTTTTAGCAGTATCCAGCAGGTTGGAGACCTGACCGCGAAGTTGCTTATAGCGTAGAAAGTGATCAGTCACTCCCGAGGCTGAGGCACGTTTATACGCACGGTCACGCTCTTTTATGAGCAGCCGTGCTTCTTGACTCACCCAAGGCTTTCGACGAGACGATACAATAATTTCTCGCTTTGGAGCTAGAGAATTGTATGTATCAATAATCGCTGCAGAGACGACGCCAGTCAGATAATCCGTCGACGAGTTCGTTAATGGGATGTTATTCTCCGACTCTGAATTCGAGTCGAGTTGAAATGAGAGGTAACTTTCCGAGGAACCGGACAGTGGCTGTACTCGTGAAAATGCTTGATAAAAAGAATTTAATTTTAGATCGAGAGTAGCATGTAGGCACTCGCGGTCGATGTTGAGAAGCTTACGGGTGAAGATCTTTTTGACAGAATGTGGTTGTTTATGAAAGCGCAACTTAATTTCTATTAGATTATGGCCATTTATAAATGGAGCGTCTGACTTCTTATAAGATATTAGATCCGCAACATCGCGAATGATGAAGAGATCAATCCATGTATGGGAAACGCAATTTTTAATAATGCGATGATGTGTTGGCTGAGATGGTACGAGATACAGAAGATTATTGTTGATGCATATGTTGAGAGATTTAGAGGCTCCATAATTCTTGGCCATGTTGACATTGAAGTTGCCCGTAATAATGATATTAGTGTAGGAAGGGAGAAGATGAGCAACAGAATCAAAAAATTCGAAAGTATACGCTGCATGCGGACGCCGATAAACAACAGCAAAAAGTGTTTTGTTCGCGCCTGAGGCTAATTCCAGAATAAGATATTCGGGTGTATTATCATACACAGGGTCCGAATGCGCTAAAGTATTTACAGAGATGCAGTCTCGTACGTATACACATATGCCACCTCCTCCACAACCAATTCTATCTAAACGATGAAAATTAAATTCTTCTAGGGAAAAGACAGCATCAGACTCGTCCGGGGTGAGAAGTGTCTCGGTCACCGCTATAACATCATAGTGATTATCCTCAACATGTGCTTCAAGCAGGTGAAAGTGTGGCGTGAGACGATCCACGTTGGCATGCATGACCGAGAGAGTTTCACCTGGATGAGCATGCACGGTCCGGTTGATATTATTTCAACTGCGCGGGGGGTTTAGGGGCGTCAGTAAGGCAAGATCGGCTTCGCTATTTATTCTGATAGGGGCGCTGTCCCGGGTCGGTCGCACGTACACCTGCATAAACTGCACATAAGGTCTCATATAGTTTAAGGTTTTAGCTTTTACACAAAATTTCCGCCATAAACTATAGATTTGCTTAGGCCATGGGGGTCTCAGAAAAATGTGTAGGCGCGCACGAGAGCCAAAAAGCATGTGACAGTCGAAAGTACCAAGCCTCTTGCTATTCTCTATGATGATATCTCGAACAGATTCGGAGCTGAACTTGCAAACGAAACTGCGATATTCGTTGCTAGCTTGGTTTCCTGAATCTAATGCAGTTGAAGAAGAAGAGGCAGGTGTCCATGGTCTAGTGACAAGAAGATGCTGATGAAGGTGCGGAAGTTAAATGACTTCAAGAACTTTCTTCATTACATCGGAGTCGCTGAGAGCAACATCTGAGGCGATACCAGTAATGACTAACTTTGTTGGTAAACAGGCACGGCACGACACGGGATCTTCACCCACTGCGCACTGGACGGCGATGGCGGGGACGCCGGACGTTTTCGTGAGCTATGAGAGGTGGGGGGCGCAAATGAAATTTCGCGAGTATCGCTACACCAATTGTTCTCCGCGAGAGAGAGAGAGAGAGAGAGAGAGAGAGAGAGAGAGAGAGAGAGAGAGAGAGAGAGAGAGAGAGAGAGAGAGAGAGAAAGAGAGAGAGAGAGAGAGAGAGAAGTAGCATGTAGAGTAGAATTGTAAAGAAAAATAAGGCACATTCGTATGAACATGTCATAACACATCACAAACAATTGTAACAAAAACACTCATACACTAGTAAATAAAAAAAAAATAAAAAAATAAAAAAATATAAACATTTAACCGCTTTTCAGGTCAACCTAAGAAAAATTATCAACTTAGTATCAAAATTATCAACCTAGCATCAATAAATCAATTTAGCACATCATCAGCCTAGTATAATATACAAAGAATAATGGAATTTTTTTTCTCACACGGGGTACCTTTTGCATCATCCAGGAGGACGATGTCACGGCCCTCAGACCTCAGACATGTTACGGGTGGGAGTTTTACAAACGTAGCTTGAAGCGCAATAACGAAGCGGCGCGGATGATAGCCGCAAATCAGCATTATAGACAGGGCGCTAAAGAGTCACGGCGGCTTGCCCGAACACATGAAGCTGACAGGGATTTGGTAGCTAGGCCAGTGTTCGAAGCCACGTTAGCAATAGCCCGCTCATAGGTGATTAGGAAAAGAGGGGACTATCTCGATGTTGGATATAAAAGCGGAAGCATCTCGCGAGGCCAGACACTAGCTAAAGAGAGAGACCGAGCTATGACACTGCATAAGAGGAAGCCACGACTACCAATAGACCGACCAGCCACCACGTCGGGCTGCCGACTGACAACCAGATCATCGAGCCACCAGGTCCCTTCCTGACACCAATAAGAAGTCGATATACTACCGCATCGCGCAATTAACTTAGGATTGTTTCTCTGTCGCAATACCAGTACATTTAATAAACAGATTATTTATTTCTTACATTTTATTCCTATACTTTATTTGCACCTTTTTAAATCTATAACCCGGAGAGGCTACGAGAACCAAAACCTCCTCACACGTAACACAAACAATTCTCACACCAGATCGGAAATTTTATTTAACACCGGTCACAGAAATAAGAGACACGTAATTTTACAATAAGAACTTGTATAGGTATATATCCTATCCCACGATCAACAGTCAATTTTACCAAGACGCAATTCTCACAAATATATACTTATATCTTTACTAAGAGAGCTCGTCACGGCAGAATTCGACGACGATGTCGTCGGGAGCGGTTGAAGCCCGAAGGAGTAAAACCGATCGAACCGACGTATATAATAAGATGAAGGTTAGATGAGGCGCGACCACGAAGAACGTTGCGCGCGGCTTACGTGCGTTCGACGAGAGAGCGAGAGAGAAAGACGCACGCCGCATATTTCTGCAGATATTGGAATTTGTCGCGGTTACTTACTTCAAATTATCTTCCGGCTGCGCTCTATAATCCTCGTGGTCTAGCCGTCTGCCGTGCGCCGTCGACTCCCTTCTGCGAGCGGCTGGATTGACTCGAGAATTCTGGCGCGGTTTTCCCGAAATTTTAATTGGAATCTTTGGAAGGGTTTTTCACACTTTTTTGGGTACATTTTAAGAGTGAGTTGAGAAATTTCAGAATTGATAATTTATCTTTGTTTCCTGATTAGATACTTAAAAATTTAAATGATAACTTTTATCTGTTTAGATTACTTATGCTAAGGTGGTTCTATGGGCAGATATAGTACTTAATTATAAAATATTCTACAATGAATTGTTCTCATACTGCAAAGTGAGAACCGATATAGTATCATAGACCGGTACTTTAAGTTATGGAAAAAAATTTTTTTAACGAAATTTCAGTACTAACAAAGTAGATATCGTCAATGTAAAAAAATGATGCAACAAATCGCTTTAATCTTTTTCACTTTTGCTTCAATTTCAATATTTAATGGCTCATTTTCATCTTTATTGGATTTCATTACGAGATATCGTGGATCAAATTAAAAAATTTTAAAACCTTAAAAGTTACAGGAAATAGTTTATCAAGTTTGGCTCGAATTCATACCAGAGTCGTACAAAACTTGATAAACAATTGCCTGTAACTCTTCAGGTTTAAAAAATTTATTAATTTGATCCACAATACCTCGTAATGAAATCCAACGAAGATGAAAATGAGTCTTTAAAAATTGAAATTGAAGCAAAAATGAAAAAGATTAAAGCGATTTGTTGCATCATTTTTTTACATTGACGATATCTACTTTGTTAGTACTGAAATTTCGTTAAAAAATTTTTTTCCGTAACTTAAAGTGCTGGTCTATGAAACTATATGGGTTCATACTTTGCAGTATGAGAATAATTCATTGTATTCATCAATTGTAGAATATTTTATATTTAAGTACTATATCTGCCCATAGAACCACCTTAAGAGCAAACTTTTTTTTCATATTTTTCATAATTTATGATTAAAATAGTGACTTGAATCCACATTCCGCTCCAATTATCAACATTCACAAATGACATCATAATGACCTTTATTCTTTAAAAGGAGAGGCATAACCGAAGTTCATCGCGACTGTAGCAGCCTCGCGCAACGGGAAACTTAATTTTTTATTGCACTCGAGATATCCTCGAAACTCCGTTTCTCTTTCTCTCCCTCTTGACTTTTTCGTTCACGGAGCGGGGCAGCGAACCCTCGCGCCACCGCGGCCCACTCGACCGCTTGAATGCGCATTTTTACTAAATTAAAAAGTATCGTGCGACTGAGCGCTCGAAGACAGAGACTCAGAGGGAGAGGGAGAGAGAGAGCAAGAACTCATCCCCAGAGCGATCTTCTCTCTTTAACCCTTCTTTCTCCCCCGCGTTCTCGAGCCCCCTCGATTCTACCTTAACCGCTCTCTCTCTCTCTCTCACTCTCTTCACTCTCTTCTCGCTCCCCTCTGCGCTTTTTTACCGCCGCGCTCAAAAGAGAAACCGAGAGGGAGAGAGAAAGAGAAACTCTCGCGCAAAGTGGCTAACCCGCTGTTTGCGTTTAATACATCGCTATTTTCGTTTTTCCTCTTCCTCGCAGTGTTGCTCACCCTTTTTTCGCGCACTCGCTTGTCTCTTTCAGCTTCTGTATACGAGCTAGTTGAGTCATGTTCTTTTCGTTAAATATTTCATCTGTATTGTAATGTTGTGTAATAGTGGGATAAAGTCCACAGAGACCTAAATTAATAACACTGATAAATAGACTACAATTATCGCAAGTGTTAACCATTGAATATTAACGAAGACATTCGTCTCTTCTCCCTTATCAAAACCCAAATAGAAAACATCAAACGCAGCGGTTTCCACGAACTATGTATAAATATTTTTCGAGAGGAAACAAACGCCCGCGAATCTTTGACCAAGAGATAGAGCGAAAGAGAAAAAACAGGAAGAGAAAAAGAACGAAAAAAAGATAAAAACCGAGAGACGAAGCGGGAGAAGGAGCGAGCCACGGGACTTTGCCACAGAGCGGCTCACGCTGCAGAAAGCTCCGACCCGCCTCTGATGCGCGCCCTTTGTTACGCGCGGAATACTTCGGCGGGCGACTGCGGTCTGACGGAATCTCGCCTTCACTGCGCCGCCGCTGCCGCCGTTTACTCGGGCGCGCGCGTGTATTTAATTTGTAAAGGTATTTTCGTTATTTCGCCGAGCGAGAGAGTATAGCCGCCTCTTACGTTGCGCGCGCCGCGCCGACTTTTTGCGCTACTCGCGCGCGCTTTTTTCTCTCTTCGGCAAGGGAGGAGGAGAGGAAGACATTCCTCTCAGAAAGGCCGTGTGTGCACGGGCACGTTTTTGTTGCCTGATTATGATTCGGGAGGGTTTGATTTTTTTGTGATAAGGGAGGAAGAGAGGTATTTGTTTGTTGGTGTTGTTGAATATATAGGTTGGTGATTGTGACGGTATTGGTGTGGTCGTGGTTCAATTAATTGATGCGCGAGAATAATTTTATGAGTAATAGTTAAGTAAACTTTGGAAATAAGATGCAATAAAACCTATTTGTTAGATCTCAAATGCTGATAAGAAAGATCAAGAAAGTAAAGGAAAAACGATAGTAATTGCAACCCTGTAGTATCGAATTTTCACAATTCTTTTAATTATTCCTAAATGATTGTATCATTTGAAAAATAATTGCATCAATTCTCCGAGTATTTTAAACCTACACCACTGATATTTATTAACGAATTATTTTGAATATTAAATCTATTTTAAATGTTCTATTTTCAATAAAGGAGGATCGCAACAGTATTCAATATGTTTCTAAAGTTTAAACGAAACTTTAAAATTTACATTATCCCTGGTAGAAAATTAAGCATATTTTATAGCTAACGTGTTAATTAAATGGAAGCATTTTTAGCAAAAATCATAATGCAAAAATAATATAATTCATCTAAAAGTTCTACTATTATTTCAAATACATATTTTATTTCGGATAATTTATTTCGGATTGGTACATAATTATGAAATACAAGCAATGTTCGTTTCTAGCCATAAAGTTAACTGAAAAATAGCTAGCTTCTGGTTAACATTTCTACCAGGGATCTTATAGATTATAATTTTTATAAAAGCAGAACAAAAGAATCAACAGAAAACTGACTACTTCTACTGCTTCACAGGTCTTGTAAATAAATTTTTCTGCCCTTCGGCCGGAAAGCGCCAACTTCCTGGCCGTTGCGCCAAACGAAGTTGCGGCTTTCCGGCGTCATCGAGCAGAAAAATAGTATAATAAACACCTCGGCCAGTAAAAAGGAAAGCCTCAGATCACATGTTTGTCAACCTCGTCTTCGCCTCGGCCGACAATTACATGTGATCTGAGACATTTCTTATTTTACTGGCCTAGGTATGTAATATACTATTATAGTACATTTCGACACGGATGGGGAAGTCGATTATTTAGCTGGTGTGACTTTTTGCACGAGCGAAGCGAGTGCGAAAAAGTCACACCATCTAAATAATCGACTTACGCACTAGTTTCGAACGGTATTTTATACCACGAGCGCCGAAAAATCATATCAAAGTTGTGATTTTGAGGTTAAAGTGGTATAAAAATATAAATAAATCTTTTATACATTTAGATATTGAGTGAGTCACTTTATTTCGTTATGTTAGTTTTCAAATATTTAACAAAAGGACAAAAAATCTAAAAAAAACATCTTATACACCCTCTTTACCACCTCTATTCTCGCCAAAAGAAATCAAACAAACTTGTCAACTTTTCCCATCGACAGCGTTCGCTTGACTGTCCTTTGACGCCAGCTAGACCTCGGTAATCAGCGCTTCCTTATACACACGCGACATGAACGCTTCGCTCTATGCGCTCTCACACGCCCACACACACACACAAACACACACACGCACACACACGCGCGCACACACAGACAAACACATGGCCGTCTCATTGAATTCGAAAAATCATTAGCTCGGGCGAGCACTTTCGTCGTGGCGGCCATGTGCGCCCGGTCAAAAGGCCAGCAGAAAACCAGATAAAGAGGGTCCCGACGATCAAAAGGCGAACCGCACGCTCGCGCTCGTCCGCTCTCTCTCTCTCTCTTTCTCTCTCTCAGGGTATATAAAACGACCCTGGCGCTCACCGACACCGCTTTTCCCTTGCAAATTCCCTCTTTACCACTAGCGCGCGAGCCACTCTTTCGACGGGGATTTGTTTTAGGCAAGAACGTGTACACACGCTCCGCGAAACCGCTCGCGAAACTTCCGCGGCGTGCCTTTATTGGTTTTCAGGAGCAGCGTGGCGGAGTGCGCGATTTTTCCTTCCCTCTCTTTCTCTCTTTCTCTCTCTCTTTCGTTCTCTTTCGCTCTAGCCGCGTTATTTTGGTTTTTCGCTTCTTTACTCCTTGCTTACCGTCTCTGCGGGTGTGCGTACATACGCGCTCGCAATTTTTTTCTTTTATTTCGTTCATAGGAGGGTAAAACTATGCTTCATGCGGATGAGGCGTTGCTGGAGCTTTGCAGCGACGTTTATTGCGATGGCCCAGGAAAGCTTTCGCGCGGTCTTGTGTATAATTCTATACTATAGATATAATAGTCGATTGGCTTGATTTTGGTCAGCAAGATCGGTTTTACGGTATACTGGAAAAACATATCGAAGGTGTAAGGATACTTTATGAATTTATATAGAGGCTATCTAGGGTTTCAGCTTCTTAATTTAAAGAAAATCAACGGGTAAAACTATCGGCACATATCATCGTATGAAAATTGAAATACTTCCATAACAAGTTCATTGCAAATCCGAAAATTTGATCAAATATTTTTCTAAATTTCAGTCAGCAATAACACCGCTATGAAATAACCATATAAATTCAAATGATTCTCTTGGCAGTGCTCGCTAAATGAACTCGCCGGAGAAACAGGCTCCCATCAGTGCATCTGACGCCGTCGAGGAAAAATCCGACAACCAGCCGATAACGGTGCGCCGTGAAATATTTAAGCCCCAACGCCGCGCGTACATAAACTCTCCGACCGCGCGAGCGCACAGGCAGATCGGCTACTTGGCGATACCAGCGCGGGAGAGAGAGGGAGAGAGAGAGAGAGAGAGAGAGAGAGAGAGAGAGAGAGAGAGAGAGAGAGAGAGAGAGAGAGAGAGCGTCTCGACTGCGCGAATCCCCGTGCGCAGATTAAGCCCTCGGCTCCTTAAATATTCATTCCCTCGGAAAAACGATAAAAATAAGGGACGACCCTAGACTTCGTGCGCGCGCCTTGCTAGCTGGCTTTTCTTCAGGCGCTGCGGTGCTCTCTCTCTCTCTCTCTCTCTCTCTCCCCCTCGGCTGCTTTTTCGCTTGTCTTATGCCGTGAAAGATAATGATTGCGTCGTCTAAGCTATGTGTAAAGTAAATAAAAATAACTTGGTGCAGAAGACAATATTGAGACATTCTTTTTAGAAGCGTCGTCCTGTAAAGGTTTTTACTGACCTTTTTCAGAAAAACCGCGGTGTTCGCACTGATTAGGACGTTTCATTTTTAATCAAAGAAACGATATGATGACTGTTTTTCCTGTAACGATAATATTATAGGGTTCAAAAAATAATCGTAAATATTTTATAATAATCATCGGCCTTAAGCGGGCTAAAATTATAAATGAAATGTAATAAAATAGATTGTTTTGTGATTTCTCCCTCTTTATAATGTACTGCATTGTAAAAATTACAAACAAAATGCCGGATACATAAAACTTTCCAACATCAAGCGTTTAACAGACTAGCAAAATCCAAACGCGCTGCGCGCGTACTATTTTATCTTTGAGGTTATAAATATATAATTTTTCATTATTATTTCATTTTAATTATAGTTTAAATGATAGGATAATCAGATAATTTTTCAAAGCATGAAAAAATTAATCTTTTTATTCTAATTTGACGTAATTGTTTCGTTTTAAATAGTTAAGAATAAAATTTCAATTTCAAAAATTCAAATGTTGCGGAAGTAGCGAATTTTCGCGCCTATTCCTCACAGACTAATCAAAATCAATCTTTAAGTGCTTCACAACATCCGGCCATCGTTTTTTTTAAGAGAGGACCAGCATGATACATGCATTCAGACAGTCAAGTCACAAGCTTTTACCAAAAAAAAGCAACGGTAGCATACCAGAACCGCGAAGTAACAGCACTTGCTATTCTCCATCTACCCTGTCGTGTACTTATCGCGCAATTTAGTACGTCTCGGCTGTAATGAGATTACGCACGCCAACGGAAGAATGAAAAATATATATACGAAGATTGTGCGGGGGCCATGACAATGGGCCGATCGCTACGTCCTAATCATTCCCAAGCTTCTTACGCGGCTTTTTTTACCACCCATCCCCTGCGACTCGGGCGCTGATAATTGACTCGAAGAATTTATCCTGCTGATTAAAAATCCTCGAGAGGTGCTTTGCGTTGCAAAGCGGCTTTCTTCTCTGGCGTCTCTCGCTTTACCGTTTTAAACTGTCGTTTCTTTCGTCTTTGAACGAAGAGAGCTTGACGGCAGGATCTTGTATTTGTGTAAATAAAGTGGTTGACGATCAGTGTGAAACAGGAAAAAATATAATTTAAAATAAGAATTAATTCATTAAAGAATGTATGTTTTTTAATATTTTTAATATTATCTACATTGCATGCAATAATGCTTCTATACGTTTATGCATACAATACATAGAAGTAAGACCAGTTATGAAAAATAATACATCATTTTAATAAGCATAATAAACACAATACCTATGGGTTCCCGGTAAAACAACTTAAGTCCATTTTTCACGTTTTTGAGAAACGGCGTTTTAAAGGTTTGCACTAAATCGATAAATGCAAGTTTCGTTTCGAAAGTATGCTCACTTAGTGTAGTGTTGTTAACAACACTACACAAATTGTTGTTAACAATTATGTTAGAGAAAAAAGTTTGTTACCTTTTTAGAAAAACTGAAATGTTTAGACAAGTTGTTTTTGAGGGAACGTAGACTTAAGTTGTTATTCCGGTACTCAATCTAATACATGAAATTTCATATCATCGCGCTAAAAATATGAGCTATTAGATACGCATTATCTGTAGTAAAGAGTCTTTAAGCTCGTGATTGTGGCCAGTGATGGTAAAATGCCTCTTCACCAGGCCTGATAAGAAGTTTTTATTGTTTTACACCTGTTTTAGAACGAGAATTCTCCAATGCTCTTTCCGTGGTTTAGATTTGCAGCAGCGTGTCAAACGAACTTGTGACTTAACAACAATTCTATCTTGGAATACTGGAGATTCAGAGCATACTTGTTTGCAAAATTTTTAGATTTTTATCGAAGTTAAATAAATTAATAACAAAATGGATTTAATCCAAGATTACAAATCTTTATCCTTAGCAGAGCCTTCGCAGACATGTTATTAACTGTTTTATTTATCATCACTTGTAGCAATTTTTATTTTCAGGCCTTCTAACCTTGTAATTGACCTCTTAAAAGCATTATTTTACAATATTATATGTATTATAAAGGGAAAAGGTTATTTTCGCAGCATATTTATATATTTGCGATATTATACAAAATGTTACCTTGTGACGTGGCATCCTGACTATCTTGCATAAATGCCTTCGCGGCTATAATCTATCTGTCTGCAGGCCGCCCCCCAGTCTGGGGAGCGTCAGCCCGGATGCAACGGTCACAAGTGCGGACTAGAGTCCGCGAGAGGATTCGCGCGCGTACGGAGCCGCGTGCGAATGGGCCTCTTCGACCCTGGGCTAGCTCGTAGTTCCTACGTTCGTGGGTCCCCTGCGCAAAAAAGAGTACTATTACCAATGTCTTGGCAATATATTGGCAACATGCATTGGGCATATGTTGGCGGTATATTGGAGATCCTATTGGCGAGATATTACTCATGTCTCGGCACACCACAGTTTCCCATATACGTCCAATATACAGCCAATAGTTTTTGGCGTCTCGTTAATTCATTAATGCAATATATGCCCAATATATTGCCAACATGTTTTCAATATATAAAATAATGGGTTAGAAGAGCTTTTTGCAGAATTTTCTTTCGTTTTTTTTTGGAATGATGTAACAGTATTCCCCCTAAGATTTAACACGTGGGGGAAATCGATAATTTGAAGCATTTACTTATATCTTTAAAAAAATTGAAAAAAAAGTTAATTTATTTTACGCAGACATGGCGTAAAATTTTGAGTCCCCAATGTAAAGGGGATACCAAAAACAAGGCCAGCCTTGTAATTTTGGATTCTTCGTAAAGAATCATTTGAACGGTTAAATTACTCGGCTTATATACCTTCGGCCATCCCGTGTATCCACAGAAAGCACTACCAGGGCGCCGCATGGCGGTGACAAACGGGAACTTGTGATGGGCGGCTCTCGATACGTAAGCTTCAGCTATTCATCCGCTATGCGGCGCGCCGGTAGTGCTTTCTGTGGATACACTGGATAGCCGATAGTATATAAGCCGTGTAATTTAATCGTTTAAATGATTCTTTAGGAAGAATCCAACATTACAAGGCTAGCCTTGTTTTTGGTATCCCCTTCACATTGGAGACTCAAAATTTTACGCTATGCACGGAGAGCTCAATTTAACTATGATAGTACGGGATCTCGTGCTATAGAAGCATCAATTTTTGTTATACTTGACTAGCATAGTAGAGCAGGCTACCGTAGGAGGAGATACCCCCATGCGCCGAAAGCAGAAAGTTTATACCACGAGAGTATGGAATTCGTGCAACGGTGCCAAACGAAACTCCTCGATTGTAAGAATCTCATACCACCGTGGTATGAACCTCTTGCTATTGACGCTCGACAGTTTCCAAGCTACACTGATACCAGTGTACTCTCCATGCACGCATTGTTTACTTCTGTGGCAGCGAATAGTATGATGTATTAGCACGAAGTAACTTTATGCTGCCGTAGCTAAAATGAGCGCTCCGTGTGTCTGCGTAAAATAAATTAACTTTGTTTAATTTTTTTTTTAAACATTACCCATAAGTAAACGTTTGAAATTAACAGTTCTCCCTCGTGTTATTATTAATTCTTAGGGGAACACTGTTATATCATTCCAAAAAACGAAAGAAAATTCTGCAAAAAGCTCTCTCACGAATAGCCTAACCCATTATTTTATATATTGAAAATATATTGGGCATATATTGCATTAATGAATTGACGAGACGCCAAAAACTATTGGCTGTATATTGGTCGTACATTGGAAACTGTGACGTGCCGAGACATGAGCAATATCTCGCCAACAGTATCTCCAATATACCACCAACACATGCCCCATGTATGTTGCCAATATATTGCCAAGACATTGGTAATAGTATTTTTTTTTGCGCGGGTCCCCTTGCGCAGCTTGCGATGCCTGGGCTACTGCGCTTAATGTCTCGTTCCGCTTCCTTCTGTAAGTGCATGCAACAGGGAGCGTGAATGGCCGGCGACGCGTTTGCCGGAATAAGTGAAGCGTAGGCAAGCGAATAATCTTAATATGGACTTATTATTCAATACTTATAAGTTACATGAGCCGTAATAGCTGTACATCGTGTACGCGTTGCATCACGCTTCTCGCAAGCGTTGGTTCCGTGTCGATTTCGGCGTGCGCTACGCAGCGATCGGCTAGGGACGAAGCGCGTTGAGATTGCGCTCATATAGGGAGAGCGGGGCACGGCTGGCCGAAAAACTTTAAATGTTGTATAAAAAAAAGTATTTTAATTAAAATCAAATTGCAACATAGCAATCGATTCTTTAATTCTTCTAGAATCGAATGCTATGGTTATAAAAATCATAAAAACCTGTTTTAATATTTGATGTTAAAAAACAGCAACCTACCAAACGTACCCCGCTTATTTCGTTGGCGGGGTAATGCTGGCAGACGGGTGGGACACGTTTGGCACGGTCATTCACAAGGACTTTACACTATTAACAGTGGACAAGGAAAGGAGTATTCGCTGAGCTGCTTTAGTTTTTTACCCACCTTCAGCCGGTGCAATGTCAACTTGAACTTACTAGTGTGCAATGCCTCGGTGTCTGGTCACGTTGTCCGCTAGTAGGTCGGACTGCGGCTCGTCCGCTCTGCTCGCTTTCGTTCGTGGCTCCGCTCGCCGTACGTCGGGTCCGGCCACGAATTTGCCGTCGTCGTCGAGCAGTGACGTTGTCGACGGCGACGCTCGAAGTCGTCGCTCTGGTGCGATAGAGACAGCGTCGGCGAAATCCAGGGCGCGCACCTCGGCGCGGTTCTTCGAGTCCGTGATCTTGATGACGTGGCCCGGACTCTCTTGTAGCGTCTCTCGGTTCCTTCACCTCTCTCCCTCGCTACTTGCATCTAGCTTCGAGACGTGATAGATACTGCTCTGCTGAGCTTCTTCTCTCTCCTCCATCGTATCATCTTTTCTCTCTCTCACTCTTGTTCTCTCTCTCTCTCTCTCTCATCGATACGCTCTCAGTTTGCACGACCATGCTTCAAAGCGCAACTGTATCGGTACCTTCTAGGCATTGCGCGACATCGAAAAACTCCTATTGAGGAGTAGCTAAGGTATTATCGCGTTCCTTCGGAGTTACACCTTTCATGCATCCTATTGCACACCAACATGATTGTTATACAGCGAGCGTGCGTGCGATAATCTGTTTGTAAATACCCGCCCTGAATTTGTAGCGCTAATGTTTTTGTTCTGACAACTGCGTATTTTATGTAGTATCTACGATAACATGACCATTATTTATATTGGAATGGCGTGTTACACATCCGACCGTTATCGTTTTGTTATTTTTATTTTGTCAACCACTTTTATATTTTTTGTTATTATTTTTATTATTATTATCCGTTGATTTTTTTTTTATTTCTTATTTTATTTTTATAATGCTCGCACCATGTGTATGTAAAACATTTTGTAACGCCGTGCTTTGCCAGGACTATTTTGGACCCCAGGTCCGATTCTATTCTCTTATCTTTGCTTCCATTTACCTATTCGGACATGTGGCGCTCGTGCGTGGCTCCTGCCACCACGCCTCTCACTTCAGCTGCTTGTGCTATGTTTACATGTGTGCGTGAGTGCGTGTCTCCGTTACAACCTTCAGTCCAATTAAATAAATATTCAAATCATCTAAATCAAAGTTTTGTTTAGCAACCCGAATCTTCTATTGTAAAATAATTTTCTTTTTTTTTAATTCATATGCAATATTAAGTCAATTAAGAATATTAAAAAGTGATTGATGAATAAAATATAGACTTAAGTCGTTTTTCCGGAAACAATTTTTAACGAAATGGACTTAACTCGTTTTGCACTCACTTATATCTCAGTCTTCCTTTGTATTCTCGCTTATTTCGACTTTGCCACGTGAAAGAGACGTATTTAAATATATAGAATATCATGTAATCTCGATTTTGGGAAAAATGGACTCAAGTCATTTTTCTGGGAATCCACAGAATATAAGTATTCGCGTCCCCGTGGAGACAAGGGCCATGAGAAATCCAAATAAACCTAAAAACGACTGCGAACGCATGGAATCGAATTCGCGTGCTTGAGAAGAAGAAGAAGGGCGGACGGGCGCGCACGGATGGCAGATTGATTTTGAAGACTCCACCGCGGCGGCGGCGGTAGAAAGAGAAAGAGACAGATGAGTTCGATCTCATCTCTCGGGTTATTAATAATATCTGGAGGTTAGTATTTCCACCGAGAAGGAAACAGGAGGCGCGCGAGCGCTCTTCATTTCTGTATCAGGCTAGCGGAAGCAGAGAGAGAGAGAGAGAGAGAGAGAGAGAGAGAGAGAGAGAGAGAGAGAGAGAGAGAGAGAGAGAGAGAGAGAGAGAGAGAGAGAGACTGGCGCCCGCGCACAGATGGAAGTACCCGATTTATATGCAAATTCCATATTTGTCGCGGCGCGCAAGGGAGAGGGAAAAGGATCTCTTCTCTCGTCCGCTATTCTCGGGAAAGAACGACAGTATGGAAGCGTGTGTATACTTAGGAAAGAGCGCACCAGCTGAGAGACGGCGTTAATGACGCTAACGATCGAAAAAGTAAATTGACAATACTCGTAGCGAACGTCTGATTAATCGGGTTGTGTCTTTGAAGTATATTTATACATGTTTAGAATAATTTAAAATCATATGGGTTGTCGTATGCAAAAAATCTTTTTAGTTTTCTTGATTGAATTGTGATAATGTATTATAGAAAAGATGGAGGTATAGGGAATTTCGTTTTTCGCGCACCACCTGAAACTTCCTTGGCCTTCCTTCGCGATACCGTTAATAAACCCATGTTCCATGTTATATCTGCTTTTGTATTTCATCGTCGGGTCTCATCGCTGTAAAGACTTTCCTCCCTTCTGTTTTTCTGTGCAACGTGCATGCTTCTCTTTATCGTTGTCACTGGACGTCTGCATTTTAACGGCGTCGTATAAACAGACCATCCATTCAATCAATACGCAGTTTTTTATCGAAAAATCGAGGCCTAAGAAATCGAGTCAGAAGCTCTCATCCGTGTGAACATAACAAAAATATCAATATCGATATCGATGAGTCAATAAATTTCTTTATTATATTTTTTGAAAAATAATTTTTTTTCTGCAAATTAAATTCACGTATTAAAAACTACCATTGCTTCATATATAAATACACAAAAAATCTTTAGATTTATGCGTGTACGTGTGTGCGTGCACGCACACACAGAATCTCATTTTTCATTATTGCTATAGCAGTAGTAGTATACTACTATTGGATTTCTCATTCTCTAAAAATAAAAATCTTTTATTACAAAATATAATTGTTGTTGAAATTCACTTAATGGTAGTGGTGACTAAGATTGGAGATGTTTGCAGCTAATAGCCTTGATACTACCAGCAAGGTGGATAAATTTGTTACAGGATGGAAATAACAACCACCATTTAATTAATTATCGACATTTCGAGCATTTATTGGTATTCCCCTCTTCAGGAATACAAAGTAATGTTACATAGTCAACTTATGTTACGCGGAATACTTTTTTTTTGACGAGCGGACAGTATTCCACGTAACATAAGTTGACTATGTAACTTTACTTTGTATTCTCGAAGAGGGGCATACCAATAAATGCTCGAAACGTCGATAATTAATTAAATGGTGGTTGTTATTTTCATCCTGTAACAAATTTATCCACCTTGTTGGTAGTATCAAGGCCATTAGCTGCAAACATCCCCAAACAAAATACAATTATCATTTCTTGATTAACCCTCGACTATCCAAGCAAGGGTAAACAGCAACTTACGACATTTCCTTTTGTAATTGAATTTGAACGATCGTCAGCCATTTCAACACCTTTAGATACAATCGATCGCAACGCACCACACCTGCCGTATACAACACAAGTTTTGTACATTGCAACTCAAGCTTACTACCTCCGCGGACCCCCTCCATCTCCCCATCACAGACTGATTTGCACGCATTTTTCAGACGCTCAAGCGATAACTCGATAACTTATCGTCGCGCTCACGCGCGCGCGCGATGTGCAGATTAGGTGCGCACAAGGACGAAGATTGAAGAGCGTGGGCGGGCGGGGAGCGGGAGGAGGATTGGCTTATTTATATTTGTCGCAATCACGGCTGCGCGCACGCGAAGGGCGCCTGCAGACGCGGTTACGCATCCTGGATAGGGTGATAAATTGTCGCGCGTCAAAGCCTCGGCGTGCATTCATTTGTAGTGGAGTTAGCTCTGTCATTGGCACCGTCTGTCTCTCGCCGCGACTGAACTTCTTATACGCTTCTTCGTCGTCGAGGGTATCGAGAGCGAAGCTGGTGGTGGGTGTTATGTCGATGCACCTCAGTCATTTCGATGCTAATTGCCCGAACGCTGATGTTCATGATTAAAGTGAAGGGTGCTGTTGATAGCGACTTCTCTTTGCGATCCTTTTCGTGATACTCATTTTGCGCTTTTTTTATGACTAGCGGGCACGTCCTTGGCGTGTGGAAAGTTTAGACTTTATAATCGATATACAAAATAAAGCGTCATTGAAGATTTAGTTAAACGAAAAGAAAAATTAATTCATTTATCATCTATAATCAAACAACATTTCTCACTTTAATTGCTGCACATAATATCATCGATGAAATTAAATGAAGCATAATTTTTGATAAGATTATTTTACTTGTGATGGCGTGACTCTACGTATTGTTTTTTAAAAATTTCAGATGTTGTCAACTTCACTTTTATTGGATTTTCTGTTTTGAAAAAGTTTTTGATAAGTGGATTTTTCTGATATTTTCTTACTTCTAACAGTTTTCAAGTATCGTGATTCAGTAGACAAATAAACAATTCCAAACAAAAACGTATTGAATCAAACGGTATAAGATAAACTTAGTTTTAATGTAGTTTTATAAACAACTTTATGCATGCACATCATCCTTCAATATTTTCATCATAAAAAAGCATAAATAACTGCTTTCTCGTAGCAACCGATCGCAGCTGGACAAGTCAGCTTTCCTCGAGTCCTCGTATTTTAATCCACGTCCCTGCCGAAAGTCGCGTAAATAAGTCTCGCGCGTCGTACAGGCACGCGCGCTCGTCCGGATATATACACTTTACCATCGTGAACGAGCGAGAAACATCGAGATTTGTGGTCGGACCGCTCGATATACATACAAGAACTCGTGGCACAGAAGTAAACGCAGCTGCCTATGGCCTACACGCCGGCAGCGGTTGCTTTCAGGTGGAGATTGCGTTTTGACGTCTGATAGATTCATGGTTATTGGAATCAGAGTGGTTCCTATTACAGCCTAGGACCTCTGCACGACGACTAAGAAGAGAGGGCGAGAGAGAGAGAGAGAGAGAGAGAGAGAGAGAGAGAGAGAGAGCGGGGCGGCGGCCAACTTATCGCCCTGGGGCAACGTAAATCACCCGGGGGCCCCGTGCGATCCTGTTTCGAGAGATGTGTTTTTGCTGCGTCGACAGAGCGAGCGCGCGCGCGCAAAGTTGGGCGCGACTTTTCGAATATCGGAGAAAGCGAGAGAGGCTAAAAGTTTTGAGAGTATGTGTGAGTGGAAGAGAGAAAGAGAGAGAGAGAGAGAGAGAGAGAGAGAGAGAGAGAGAGAGAGAGAGAGAGAGAGAGAGAGAGAGAGAGAGAAAGAGAGAGAGAGAGAGAGCACCGGTGCGTATACCTTCGAGGATTAATGATTTACGTAATAACCTCGGAATCCTGGCGATTTATTGGTTTTGAGATTTATACCGAGGGAAGGCTGGTGTAAGTATGTGTATACGTGCGTGTGATTCGTATCGATGCAGGGAGAATGTGTTGCGTTTTGATAGACCCAGTTTCGCCGGAGATATTGGTTTTCGCTGTGAGAAAATTTGTACGCATTCACTGGTTGTTGAATTGAGTAGAATAACATATTGAGAAGCGTTTGCTAATTAACAGACGCTGCATTTTAATAATTTATTTGAAATTCATTTGATCCACAGTTTTTTCAAACTTATGAAGAAATAGACCGATAATTTTGAACCTGTGAAGTATCATGTAATCGGATCATTTTCATGTTGATATACTTAAGCATAAGATAATTACGTAACAGGATTTGAATTAACATAAAATAGTACAATTTTCATCTCAACGATATATTATAATACAAGTTAACACATAAAAAAGGCTGAATAGTAAATCAACTACCACATTGTAATCACAAAAGAAGAACAAATTCTTCATCAAACGGCGAATTATTTTACACGTTAAATATAAAATCACAATACACATATTCAAAACAGAAGAAAAGCTCCCCTTCGCTCATAATATATAAGGTATTTCAATTATCCAGCTAGCGAGACATGCGTAATCTGGACGGACGTACGAAGGAAACTGCAGAGCATCGCGAACACACGCCGCTCGAAGTTAATCATCATACGCGGAATTTCGCGGGTACGGCCGCGCGCGCACACACACACGCGCACACACATACACATACAGTTTTCTCCCTCTCGCGGGATCCACGATATACCCCAGGAGAAAGAGAGAGGGAGAGAGGACTTGAGCCGCGTGTCGCTGAAGGCCCGCGTGACATTGACGAAGTGCGGACGCGTGGGGGGGGGGGGGGGGGGGGGGTAATGTCATCGCGCTCGCTGCAGCGCCCGCAGCGAAGGATGACAAAGATACCGAAGGGGGAGAGGGCGAAGTGAGATAGGGATGGATGAGGAGAGAGAAAGAGAGAGAGTCTTGGTTATCTTCGCCCCGATGCAAACTTCCTATCCGCGTTCAGAGAAAGAGAGAGAGAGGGAGGGGGAGGCGAGAGTTTGAATGCCCGAGGAAACGTTGTTGTGGGGAATTTTGACGTGGAACTGAGGCGCGTGCGCCCGATCTGGTCCCGAGGTATCTCCTACACGAGGTTCCGCGTTTTCTTCAGTCGTCGCTTTTTCTTTGATGGGGGCAATTTAAAACTTAAATACGGGAATTCTGTCTTCTCTGGTTTTTTGGGTGAAATTTTGCAAAATTTTGTGAATTTCGTCTGTTATTTATAAAATATTCATGATGTTGATTGTATCGAAAGAATTGAATTCTGATGATAAAAGCAAAAACTTCAAGTTTTTCAATGCTTGAGACTCGAGCAAGTTTATGAATAAAAATTAAATATGTTAAAAGCAATTTAGTAAATCAATATGGTTATGGATTTCATTTTATTTATTGATAAATCTTATTGTCAAACTTCAAGAACTTGAACGTTTATATGTAAAGCGGGGAGGAAAATTAATAATACGAGTGTCTTGAACGTGACGAAAGTAGTTCGTTGCGTACTGTGTAAACCCTCTTCGATCTGATATCGTACGGTGTATACCACCCTTCGATATCGGTGACGATCGATACGAGGAGGTGGAGAGAAAGCTAATGAACTTTTTCACTGACGCGAGAGGCACTTGTAATTATAGAATGTTATTTGCCATAATAAAAATTGTTAATTTACAAAAACAAAAAGAATGTTTAAGAAAATTGACCAGGGCAAGTCGTTTATGAGTATATAAGAAAGGTATGTACTTACATAAGATCGAGAGGTCTCGCTTATTGATGGGTACAAAGTTTTGTTTTGTACGGGGTGACTATGTTCCGGATAGAAATAGCATAAACATTATCTTATGAGATATATTCAAAATTGAACGAAAATAAGATTGTTCGAATGTGTTAAAATCATACTGATTTTTAATCTTGGAAAACAAATGAAGCAAAATGCTTGATTAGACAGTTAGTTGACTTTTTAATTTGTGAGGAAGCGCATCACGGAAAATTCATATTTTTCTAAAAATGTTGTTTTGTCGATTAAAACCGATGGAAAAAATTCTCATCAGTTGTCGATTAAAATATAAAAATTGGAAATTGTTTATGGTTTTAAAGTTTCTCAAGCTCTCTGTCCGCAATTCCGGCTATCATGTAACTCTAAAAATACTGGACATGAGCTTATAAGTATAAAGAATTGTAAATATTTGTAAGTTTTGAAAAGCAAATGATCAAATATTTACGAACCCAACCAAATAAATAAGCATCGTGCATCGTATCTTTTCAAATATGTGCAAGTCACTAGAACGTCCCAACATTAAAACTCACCATTGCACTATCCGCATCCCATTATTTCACCGCGATTGGGAAAAAAAGTTGATTCGTCGCTCGCTTTCTACACCAACCCTGCATCTTCGACAAATTTCCACGGATTCCTGTGGGAAACCTTAGTCTTTTCCTCCCCCCTCCCTCTTTCTCTCTAAACAAAAACCTCCCGCGCGCGTCCCGAAGGGCGTCCAGTGGGTTAACAGGGCCGGGGACTCCCCGAACTATATCTCCGACGCGGGAAAACGAATCGCGGTGCGCACCTCCTGCAGGACGCCACGCCGGACGCGGTAATAGAGGCCTCGGCTCCCTTTATCGACCATAAAAGCAATACCGCGCCCGCATCTCCATCGCGGCGTACGACAAAACGATACAAATGCGAGATTCCGGGAGATGATCGCCTTTTTTCGTGGAGGGCTCGGCGTTATAATCGATTTGGATGTCGATGAAGGGATAGGACAGTCCTTTCAATGAGTTGGTTACCAATAAAAACATGTGGGTTGTATTATATTAATTGGTTTTTGGTAAACGGTGTAAGTGACTTTTCTCACGCCAAAATTCGTTGCAGGCTTATTGTAATCAATTACCGATGAAGATTTTTGCTTGAACAAATCAAATCTTTTAAAATGTATTAGAATTTCACAGTTATTCGCTTCAGACTCCCGAATAAATTTCGTTCAACATTTTTTTCTCTAAATGACTTCCTCATCTACAATTTTAAAACATTTTAAAATCATCCTTTCTTCCCGTCTGCACTATTCCGCCATTCCGTCGCTCATAAAAATAATTAGACCAAGACTTTGCGCCTGCTCAGCCTCGGCCTAATGAAAAACGCTCGAGGAAAGACACGCTTACACTTACCCCGCGCGCGCCAACCCTCTCCCCCTACCCCCTAATATCTCACGGGCGCGCGCTCGAGTAAAAAAGGCCGGGAGCGGAAGGAAATAAAGATTTTCCGTTCTAACGATCACAAAGCGCTCTTCCTCTTTCTCTCGAGTTAATGAATATTGCGCCGCGCCGCTTCATCGGGCGTATTTGTCGGGCGTTTTAAAGAAATTAAGAATGGCGATTTTCCCCGGGCGCAGACAGTAGAGAAAGAAGGCGCTAGCGCGCGAAAAAGGGGTGAAATAAAGAGTGCGCGGCTCTCGAAGCGATAATCGTTCGGCGTCTCGTCTCCCTCTCGTCCATTCTATCTATATATACCCGTCACGCCTCGTCGTTGAAAAACCTCGTAAAGGCGAAACAAAGGAAGCGAACGGAAAAAAGGCGTTATGACTTTGAGATGGCCAGGAGAAAAAAAGAGAATGTGAAGAGCGCGGAGAAAATGAGCGAACGAGGCGAGAGAGTGAGAGGAGTTGTCGCTTGATGACGTCTCAATTCCCCTTCGAGCGAGCGCGGAGGAAGATTCTTATCAAGCGCCGGCCGGCCTAATTTACTTATTCACCGCTTCTTTCGCGCACAGGGGGCCCTGTTTACAAGTACGAAATTGCCCGCCGGAAGAGGAAGGAAGAAGAAAAAAAAACAATGGCTCGCGCGAACGACGGGGGAACAGCGCGCGTGGTACACACCTCGAGGCCTGAGGGTGCTCGCGCAGATGGGTTTTGATAATAACTACGCGGCGTTTGAATATTAGATAGCCATCGGGATGGCTGCCTTTATTTTTAACGAGGATTTTCGCGAGTGGACTGACAGCTAATGAAAGTAACCGGATAATTTTTAACGAGTGGTTTAATTTTTTGGATGGCTTCATGTGTGTCTGTAAGATTGTATAAGTGTAATTTTTATATTTTTATGAAAAATGTTAGATTTTCAGTATGAATGAACTATTTATTAAGATATTAGTAACCTTAAGGTAAATTTATTCCTAAGAGTTATTGCGTTTACACATTAGAGCAGACGAATTTTCTAAGGGAAGTTCGTAATGAAAATATATGTATTTTCGAGATGATCATAAAAGAGCTTAAATTACGATGAAATTTATGTTCGCAAAATATTTAAGTGGCTTACAATCCTTTCCCCGTAGCCTCTTGCTTTTCATCTGCATTCAGAAACCCTAATCTTCAGCGAGCCTTGACTTTAGGAATTTAGTCGTGGACGAAATATGCATTTAAATGGCCTTTTAAATTGACTGCGAACCGCATCACAGGTTAATGTAGTAAACTTCATTATTTAACGCATTATTGTTTTGGGTTATTCTTTTCATACATACACGACAACCAATACGATTTTATACTTATAATTATACCGTAAAATCAAACCAACAAATTTATAATAATAATCGCATCCAAGTTAACGCGCGCTATCATACAGACCGAATAAACCATTCGTAACGAAACACATTAATTTTTGGAACGGAAAAAATTCCTCTCGAAACTTCGGCAGCAAGCTCGAAGTCAAAGTTTGCCGAACTCTTCTTGCCTAAGACTCGAGCGTCCGGCAAGACGTGAAAGATTAAGGAGAGGACGTGTTGATCCTAGATTACACGCCAGTTGAATCCTCTTTTCTTACGCGCTGCCCTCTTCTTCTTCTTTTTCTACTTTTTCTTCTGCTCCAAGGTATATAGGTGTATACGTAAGAAGGCTGCGCGCGCCTCTCCCCACGGTATCGTCCACTTCGTGGCCTCTACACGTGTTTTGCACATCGGCCTTCGTTATCGGCGCTGTTCCGACATCCTTGGAACCCCTCGTATCTCTATGTCTTCTCGTACTTACGATCCTGATACTACAGTATTTTTATGCATCGATTTAAGATGCTTTAATTTCACACCAAGAGGAAACGGCTTTACAGAAATTGAATACGAAATATACAAAGCGCGCAGTATTAAGAAGAAGTACATACAACAACAACACGAGAATACTAAAGACCTGTCGATTACTAGTTCACACCAACCGCTCGATCCTTCGATACAGAAAAACAAACAGATCCATCAGGTGCTTGTTAAAATTTAACGACACATCGGCTACACCTTCAGCCCCACGTCTCCCTCACTTCTTCTCCCCCCGCATCTTCCCCCGCTGCGTGTGTAGCACGAGCCGTTACGCGTTTTACACACGGCGCTCGCATGTATATGTACAAGCTCGCGCGCAGCCTCCCCACGGAGTCACGGGAGGGCGAGCAGTGAATACATTTAAAGCGGCAATGCGATTATACGCGCGCGCACGCGGGATTTTTGCGCGCCTGGCCTGGATTTATTGGCGGAAATTTATGCTATTATATGACTCCTCGCGGCGGCAGCGTCTCAGGAGCGACTTAAGACGCGCGCGCGGTGAGGAAACTGCCGCGAGTCGAGCGCGGATGATATATACTGGATCGTAAGGATAAAATAAATCCGAGCGAGAGACTGAGGAAGGATAATAAATTGATTTCTTTTTGTTCTTAGCGGGCTGTAAGCATCAAATTACACGTGACGAGTGGAGGGAAAAAAGTTAGATCTTCTGACGTATACACGTCTATATGCAATATTAGTAAGTTAGTCTTTAAAAAATCTAGCCTCAAAACTTGATTTCTATATTTAACCCGTCGATTATAACCGCGCCGTTCGACTAACGCGAAATAGCCTCTGCCATAACCTTCGCGAGCCTCATCGACCTTGCAATAATAACCAAACGGTATGTATATATATACCTAACGCTTACGCAGGCGGCTAAACGCTCGTTACGTTGATTCACGCCCGTAACGCCGCGGCGCGCTTGGCCTTTACGATCGATTATCGCGCGCGGCGGCCGCACTCTCTCTCTCCTCCGGGGGCGGATTTTCGCGCTGCAAAGAAGCGATTCTTCGCGTATATAAAGGGAATTGCGGCGCTGCGGGTGCTGTATAAGGACTGCGCGCGAACCCTTTCGCTGATCGCACCCACTTTCCCCTGCTGTTTAGCATTTCTGGACGGATGCCAGAGAGAGAGGAAAGAGAGTCGTGGTGTATGGTTCTTCGTATGCAAGAGTGATAGAGAGAGAGAGAGATGATATCGACGCGCGATCGCGCGATTTTATATTGCGTCGCCGAGTCGTTTTATGTGGTGTTCGGGTGGATGTAGGATATGTCTTACGCGGGTTAAATTTTGTTGGTCGGGTCGTTATAGTTCTTTTACAGATTTACGAGGTGCGATTGATGTCGTGGGTTTATATGGTGATATGTTCGTGGTGCATATTTTCCGCACTTTTTGAATTTTTATTTTACGTGAATGATGTGTATATGAAAAGATGAAAAAAAAGTTAAATAAATACAAATACGATACCTCGGATCAGTTACGAATTTTTCAGGGGGGGCTCTGGTTCTCTTCCTTATTCGCGGGTGCGTATCGTCGACAGCCGAGTCGGATTTGCAAGTTAAACGGCATAAACGACGAGGCGAGCTCGCCTCTCCTTTTGTTTCCTCCCCTCTCGCCTCTTCTCCGCATCATCTTCTTACTCTCAGCGGGGATGAGACGAGAGATTTGTGTCCTGAGTGCTAAAAAATCCTTGCCACACGCGAGTGTATATATACAGGCACTGTAATGGATACTGTTTGCCTGTTTATCGGTTTATTTTTTATCGGCTCCAGAGGTGGCTGATTTCGCGCGATCGAGATGACGCGACGTGAGTTGGCTTATTTGAATTTCGCCAGGTGGATGTTTTATTTAGAAGGCGATGGCTTATGAATTTTCGGGAGTTTCAAGTTGATGTGTTTCTGGCGATCAAAAAGCATGGTTTTAAAAGTTTTTATGCTTGAGTGAACAGAGGTAAAATAACGAAAAATTTACGTACATAAGTATAATTTATTTAAAACAATAATACACGAAGGTAAACTA
The DNA here is from genome assembly GCA_036365515.1 of Torymus aiolomorphi. NCBI lineage: Eukaryota > Metazoa > Arthropoda > Insecta > Hymenoptera > Torymidae > Torymus > Torymus aiolomorphi. The sequence goes on along the minus strand of CM070873.1, from coordinate 240,419,615 downwards.
TTATAAGCGGTTTACAAATCACATCCTCACACATAAGGAGCACCACCCTACCGTGCGCAGCTTGAATAACACGACGTTAAGATTCATTACATTACCATCGTGCAACCGCGACGCACTCAACACACCGGAATTTCCGGCAAAAACGACACGACGCTCTTCACACCCCCGCTCCAGCCGCTCGAGACAACCCATTCTCACCCACACACACGTACTCCCTCTCTCTCTCACACACACAATCTCGCGCATCCCCGTGCTTTAATTATTGATAAATTTCGACAGCAAAGGTGTCTTCGCCTCTCCGCGCGCGTGCCCACTAATTCATATGCCTTTGAATATTCGAAAGGAGCGCGTGCGCTCTACCCCCATCTTCTCTTTCTCTCCTTAGGCATCTCGGAGGGGCCGTTGTCTTCCCGAGAGCCGCCGCCGGGTGGGCGTCGCATGACCGGGACATTAAGACATTGTTCGCGTGATTTACACTCCGTATTACATTCACGCGCTGCTCGTATATTTAGCATACATTGTGGAGAGGGAAAGGGAGGAGGAGGAGGAGGAGGAGGTTCCAACCCTTGCCGCTCGTTCGCTTCTTGGATGCAGCCACAGCCGGCTGCGCGCCGAGGATCTTTATATTAATACCCGCAAACCAGTGCCGCGCGGTTTTCGCGTGAGACGCGCGCGTATATACGGCGTCTTGCGCAGGGACGCGCGCGCTCGAGAGTGAGAGTCGAAAGTTAATCGAAGTTGCGCGATTAGTCATCCGCAGCGACAATGGGTGTGGAGGGTATCTATAGCGGGTATAGCGAGAATGTGGAGTTTGATTGTCGAGTGTTGGGGGTTGAATGATTTTTTAGGCCAGGTTTGCACGAATTTTTGGTGGATTTAAAGATTAATATATTTAACATTAAAGGTGAGTATTCGAGGTATTATCTATTGCTATCCATAAAAGTACAAATGTCATTTTATCAAACGGAAGTAGAAATATTTTTCTACAATGATCTTATGTTAGAGCGATTGATGAAATGATCATTGTTCTGTTTCCTCATAGAGGAAACTTTTTTATATTGTAAGTGAAAACTGACTCTAGCTATTTAAATTCACAATTAAAGATGACGCAGATAGATGCACGATCTTCTGTGATATTTTTCGTGATCTACTATAATTACATTTTATTATGCGTCTATTATACTTTTATGTTTTGTATATATTATTGCTCGTATTGCTGGCTCATTTAGGCTGTTCACCTAAGCCCTCACGCGTCAACATAACGATAAAAAGAAGATTCGCGCGAGGCCTTCGATCAAGGCTCGTGACATGAGCTCAGTGGTCAGAGCACCGGACTAGAAATCTCAGATCCATGAGTTTGCGTCCGTGTTCTCGCCTATGTTTGACGCCACTCATTCATTTTATCCGCTTCATCGTCCTCTCGTATGTAACTCTTGAATAGATCTAGCCATTATTGTCATTTTCTCTATCTATTTTCTAAATATTATTTGTTAGTGCATGAACGCATGTTATAGAAATTCTGTTATTTTGTCAAAGTGAAAGAAATGATTAAAAAAAGCCAAATTCTCTTCCTCTTTCCTTATTTCTGATTAGTCTGACAATACCACCGAAAACAATACCCACCACTATAAATAAAGTGAACAGTAGATAACAAATATAAACATTATAAGCATCAGCGACCACCGCAATCACCAAATCTCCGTCCCGCTCATGCATCAACGGGGTCCACAATGCCTCTCCCACTTAAGGGAATTAAAAACGGACTCGTGTAAAGACGTCGCGGCGTGATCGAGTCTTTCTCCTCCCCCACCTCCGAATCGTTATTCCATTAAAACATCTTTTCTCCGCGGCGTGCGCGTCCCACACTGATGAACTTGGCCTCGCACGCACGCCGTCATCGATCATCCAATTAGCCTTGCGATCAATCATCCCCGTTTCGAACGCGCAGCCGGGATGTGCCGCTGAGGTGACGCGCGTATACGAGATGTAACCTTCGACCCTTATTCTGAATCCCTAATCAACCCTTTTCAACGCGCGTAATTTTGCCCGCGCGCCCTCGCCTTCGATTTCGCCCGCGCGACGGAAGATGAATTATAAGTTCCTCTCTCTCTCTCGCTCTCTCGCTCGCTCGCTCCCTTTAAAAGACCGCAGTAATTTACAAAACCATGCGTCACAGAAGGGTTCGCCCGACGGCGGTGGCGGTGGCTGCTCGGTTCTCGCATTTTTTTCCTAATTTGCAAATATTAGCTTTCGCCGCGCACGCGCTTATAAGAGAGGGAGAGGGGGCAAAGGTTGCGCGTCTTTGTGCGCGACGGCGAACATTCCTTTGTGGAAATTGAATTTTTTTCTGTATATTCTTGCCTTTGGACTTTTTGGTAATTTGTTTTCATACTTCGGAGTTTGAGGTTTGTTAATTACTGCATCGTTTCGTGTGGTTCTGCTATCTTTGTTTTTATAAACAATATATGCTTGGGTTCGAGGAACAAGTTATTTGTAAATTAAAAAAAAATTTGACATATTCTAGATATGTAGAAACAAATTATAATATGTCTGAGAGTATTTGAACGATTATACTAACTGTATCTTAAAGTATATATTGGAAAGACTTAACAACCCGACCACTTTCTTCTTTTCAAAAAGTTTCTCATCCAATCACAACATACCCAAACCGGCATCTCTAAACGCTTTCGCGGCCGTTGCGCCAATAATTACGCGGCGAGCTCGGCGTGTGCTGGCCACGTTTGTATGCCACGGATATACATCACTTATTGGCTCGAATGCTCCGGCGAAGCGCATTAATAACGCCATGGCAGCGTAGGATTTAGGTGTGTATCCCGAGTAGATCGCTGAGTAGCTGGAATTAATAGGGGCATAACCCTCGTTAGTGCTCCGTGTGTACGGTGAACTGCACACAATTGTTGCAGAGAATGTCGTGTCTGAGAAATAATTTGTTTGTTAGGAAGGAAACATTGATTTCATGGTTTTTGAAGCTGTATGTGTATTTAATATTTTCTTATACAAGCATTAAAACATAAGTAACAAAATATGTACAATGTTTTAAATTCACTTTGTGAGTACGGGAATTAAAAATTCCACTAACTCTGGTAGAAAATTAACCGTAATTTATAGCTAACGTATTAATTAAATGTGTCAAATCATCTAAAAGTTCTACTATTACTTAAAATACATATTGTATGAAGTGTAAATGCCATAATTTATTATGCCGTAATAAAATACAAGCATGGTTCGTTTTTAGCCGTAAAATTAACTGAAGAATAGCTATCTTCTGGTTAACATTTCCACCAGGGAAGATATTTTAAAACAAACTTTCTGTTTCGTCCATTTACTCAAGATTTATATAATTAATTTTTCAGAAACATTATAACTTATAGCATAATTATTGTCCTACAGATAAGAATATTATTTAACATTTGTTGATTTTATAAAATCAAAAAATGAATTAAAATCAACAATAAGAAACAACCCTAAATAAATGACATACAAATTACCTAATTTATCTTCAACAAAATTAACAAAAATATTATTATAAAAGAACTTCTATTAAAATTCCAATAGACTCACACACAGAATCTATGAAAAATTACCTTCCCAACATGACCAAAATTCCGCGCCGAAACGCGGGAACAAAACCACGCAGAAAACTATACGAACATCCCCGCTGCCGCTGAAGGAAGGAAGGGTAGGAGGTGTTTGATGTATAACTCGATATCGAGATAATAATGCGTGATATGACGCGTGAGTTGTTAATTCGCGAGTCGCGTCCGCTGCACATGACGCTCGCGCGGCACCCTCTCTCTCTCTCTTCTCCCTAATTCTCACCCCGATGTGTTTCCGCGCGACTCGTCGCGAATGGGAGGAAAAATGTTCTCTTTCTCTCTCTCTCAGTGTGCCTGCCGCGCGGCTGGGTTAAAAATCGCTCGCGCTCCGCTTGGCCGAGCACATCCTCGACGGAGAGAACGATTCGGATGATTTTGCCCGATTTGCCGTGTAATACCGTGCGGATGGTGGAGGATGCGAGATCGCAGAAAGTTCTCGACAACTTTTTCGAGTGCTGCCTGCAGGGGTTTGAGGGGAAAATTAATAATAATTTTGGCTGGATAGGTGATTGAGAGTTGTTTATGACCAGGTTCTTTTGCTAGGTAGTTGACTTTTGTATGTAAATGCTTTTACCTTTGGATTTAATTTTATGAAAAATATTCATAAATTATTTTTATCGTTTAACATTGTAGTATTACTTAGTTGACTAATTTTACGTTTCTATTTTGCAATACATCACATACATATAAGGAAATGACAAAATAAAATATTGTTTCACCAAAAATCCATTACGCAGTTATGTGTAAACAATTGAAGTTGTTTGATACATAGGTAAACGTTTAACTTATATCTAGTGACAGTGTATGAGGCCTTATCCAAATATACTCTGACAATTGTTTACACAAAATAAATAAATCAATCGTTTGCAATCTCACATTTTTCACATCGCGCCAGCTATCGAGGCTGCGCAATTTTACCACGCGCGCGCGTGCCTGCTCTTAATTTATGCAGATGAACTTTCCCTCCAGCGCACCAAATTGGCTTCGCGAACGCCACTTACAGCTATCAAAAGGCGTCGCGTTCGACGGTAGCCCCGCCGCAAACCCCATTCGCGAGCTCTTTCCCTCGCGCGTTTTCCTGTCTCGCAGCGACGGCGGTGGCGTCGGCTCTTCTTAGCGATTTATATCTATTTCCATAATTTCCTCTTAGCTGATAATTCCTCTTCCTTGCGAAGAGAGAGAGAGAGAGAGAGAGAGAGAGAGAGAGAGGGGGGAGAGAAAGAGACAGATATGAGAGAGACGAGGTGGTTTCTCTTGGCGAGCTTTATCATGCTTTCTTTGTCACTTTTTCGATGTGGCTTTTAGATGTTAATGTTAAAATGGCCTTTAACAAGAGTATCATTAATCAAAATCGATTGATAAAGTTTATTTTACCATACTTTGATAAGTATTTAACTTTTACATGAAATATAGTTTAAATAAAAATTTGAAACGACGTCAAGTTTAATGAAAACTATTAGGTGTTTAGTGTTGAAAAACGCCAATAGTTTATAGCTTACGATATGGAGAAAAAACATATTTTGTCGAAAAATTTAACAATCATTACTGTAAATGCTAGAACACCGTCTGAAAATTCAAATATTTTTGAGAAGATAAATCGTTATTATTTTCTTTTCCTTTGTATTTCCTTCTATTTTTGTATAAAATCAAAAATAGAAAATTATCATTTTTCACCGAGATAACAACATTTTCTTATTAAGCGCATTTTCGTTAGTATTATTCCCTCTAGGCGCAGAGCATAATATCTGACACTGTATAGAGCCTCGCCATTTGCAGCGACACCGTCGCGACCTTATCTCTGCCTCCTGGAAATATTCAAATGAATTTCTAATCTGCGGCAGCTCAGGCACTAAGGTGTAGTTAGGTTACTTGAAACTGGCAGGAAGAACAGGTTGAAGAAACTGAAAATTGCCTTCCACGGCGTTAGCAGCTCCCGAATAGATTATTTTTGCTAGAATATTTATAAGAAAAATTACGTTTTCTAAAATGTATATTCAAATTAGACCGTAATAAAAAGTTTAATAATGTTCCATGAGTAGCAAACTTTTTTTGCAGATGATAATTTACATCATAGCTAATTAAATTATTTTTTTGTTTTAGGTGAGCCGATGAATCAAGTTACTACTCTATACTAAATCAATATTGAAGGTAATGTATTAAAATCATCCAAGATATATTATACTAAGAAAAATTACTCGCATCCGACAAACTAAATCTGACTTTATTTATTTACCAACTAGTAAGATTACAAAGTAAAATACAGAATATATTATTTTCACAATCATTACCAGCGAAAAAAAAAGAATTATTGTCTAAAAACAAAAACCAGACTGAATTTCGAACACATTAATCAAAGCAATTCACCTCTTCAAATCTCTTTAGTCATATACCTCAAATCACATATCCACACGCATCACGAAAAACCCGCTAAATGTTTTTTTATTCCATTATCTCAAACTCCGCGCTTTATTTAACGAATGAAAGATGCATGAAGCTCCAGCTGTTTACGTGCCAACTTCGCGATGAACTTGGTCGCGCGCTGTCGCAGCGCACTCGTCATCGTGTGCCTCGCTAAGTTCTTAAGCGCGCGAGAAAATATTTTGCCGCCCGCGCCTAGAAAACGATTAATAGAGAGCGTGGACTTTCCGAAATACAGCGAAGAGAGAGCGAGCGAGAGAGAGAGAGAGAGAGAGAGAGAGAGAGAGAGAGAGAGAGAGAGAGAGAGAGAGGACCACCCGTCGGCAAGTGCTAAGCCGATAGGCCGTGAATCTATAGGGCGGGGGGCGGCAACGAAAATCTAAGTGTCGGGCGGAAAACGTCTCTTTAATGCTCTTAGCGCCTCCTCTCCCTTTTCTCTCTCTCTCTCGCTCTCTCTCTCTCTAGCGTCGTTTCCTACCGCGTGGGATAAATACCTGCCAACGTCCAAAATTACGTCTCCTCAACCCCCCTGCGCGTGCGCCACCACTCCACTCGTTCGATTTACCCGTTCGCATGTATATACACTAGCGTCGATTGTTCATGCGTTGACGAAAGTGAGGGGAGGATTCCTATTTTGCACGCGTGCGACTTTTGGGGGCGGGGGAAAAGTTGAAGCGGGCGACTCGTTATGGGTAATTCGGAATAAGGCTATTAGCTGAGTGCTATAGTATGGTAGTCGAGGGACGACGTATTTTTCGGTGCCGTGTATAGTCCTCGCCCGTCGCGACTGCTGCTGTTGCTGCTGCTACTTTAGGCTTGTTTCGTAAGTTTGCGATGAGCTTATAGAGCGTAATTTGGCTTTTAGATGGGTGGAAGAGCGAGGAAAGAGAGACGAAGGTCCTATTTTGCACGAGTTCTTAAATTGCGTAGAAATATTTTAGTTTGAAACTGAAGTGGATGAATTAAATCAGCGTGATTATTGAAACATGTAAAATCGAAAAATAAAACGTAAGTTTCCAACGATTCTATAATACAACTTTTGTCCTACTAGAATTTAAAATAAAAAGGATAACTTTGACTGCACCAACATCATGCAACATAAATTCTAGCACTTCACGCACACCGCAAGACAGTCCCTCGCAAATCATGGTCAAACCATTCCTCGCGCGTCACCGATTCGCACGACTTTCCCAAAGTGTGTAGGTGTACCATCTCCACGTGCCTTTCGTCGCCCAGTTTAACTCTCTCTCTCCGACTCCCGAGGATATCCCTCCGATTTCGCCGCTGCCAGGACGACGCGTGGCTGTGACAGCCGGCAATTAACAGCCCCGGACGACTCTCTCTCTCTCTCTCTCTCGCACGCGCACGAGTCTCTGCTAAATAATTGTCCCCGGTTAAGACAGCGCGCGCACGTGTATAGATTTACGCCTCCCACGCGCCAGTCAACGGCAGCGCCGCGATCCGCGCGGTCTTTCTCTTTTATTTTCAATTATTCGAGGATTCGACGGCCCCCTGCTCTCGCGCCGCCGATTCTTACATCAATCTTGATTTGTGCAAGAGATGGTGGTAGGAGAGGGGGTTGGCTTCACGTTGCTTTTTTAGGTTTGGCGGTTCGCTGTCGGTCGGCAGGTGGTTGGACGCGTTGATCGGAGATTGATCGAGATGGAAGGGTGAGGTAAGGTGAGGGAAAACAGGTGTTGCGGTTGTTGATTCTGATTATATTCTAATGGATTTTGTCTAATTGGCTGCGAATTCTCTAATAAGGCATATTTAACTATAATATATATACGTATAGCATAACTTATGCTATAGTATCAATTTTCAAAAATCCTCTGTATCCCTTCTCTCCTAAACAAAATCGACTCATCTTACAAAAACCCCGAAATTTCTAAAATCCCGTTACATAATTACACAGCCTACTCGAAATACCATTCGACCCTTCCCAACGCTAAACAACACACCGCAAAATTCACCTCTTCGCTGGTGAGGGAGTGCCCACTCCATCCTCGCCTCGTTGATTCATAATTTACGTAAAGCCGAAGCACGCGCCTCGTGCGCGTTAGACTCTCTTCCGATAATTTCCTTGACGAAAAACGCGCTCGGCCGCACTCGCGCGCGCGCGCCTGCGTCTAAATACCAAGCGGGCACTCGAAAGGCATAAAAGGCGGTAGCCGCATAGTTGCCTCGGAAGTTGACTACATATTTCAGTACTTCCGGGCGCTGCTGGCTTGCGCGCCCTTCTCTCGTTCTTTTTTTTTCGGCAATAAAACCCCCGCGAAAAGAGAGAGAGGCGGCCCGCGCGAACGCTTGGATGTATTATTATACAGCGGAGAGAGAGAGGGCGCATAACCTTAGGGGGCATTATAGGCATTACGGAAATTCAAGCTCGCGCTGTGTACCTCACTTCCTTTTCGTTTTCTCGCTCGGCTCTCTTTTTTTCGTGGCCGCTCCCGCGGTCTGGGCCGAGCGTCTGTTATTACCGCGTATATCATTTCCAGTGTTCTTTGCGCGGTCAGAGATGCGCGCGGGCGGGCGGACCCCTTGTAAATACGGAATTTCCGCGGAGGAGGAGGAGGAGAAGGAAAGGGAGGAAGGGAAAGGGTAACGAGAAAGAGCTGCTTACTCGTTTATATTGCTTTTAGGTTTTTGTTGCGTGACAGTATTAAGATTTTATAGAGCTGGCTTACTGCTCCGAGGTGAAGATTACTTTTTATTTGACGAGGAAGTTGGAGAACTTTCTTCAACTTCTGTATCTTTGTGCTCGGTCTTAATTGTATAAATGTGATTAAACAATATTAAAGCGATACGTTATTCAAGACCCTGTTTTTAAGAAAGCAAGATAATCATGTGTGTGATAAAATAAGAAACTATTTTGACGAACAACTTGGCTGACCGTTCGAGCGATTTTCTACTTACTTTTAATGGACGAGGCAATTAGGATATATTGATGTTTTTTTCAATTACTTCCATGACTTTAATTTTGTATTATCTTTTAAAAACTAGAAATATGTATACATTCATCTTTGTACTTATTTAAAAAGTTTATATTGTATTTATATTGTTTTATATTGTAGTCAATGATCAAAATTAATCCAAAAGTTTCTATTATTACTACACTCACATTATACTTTACAAATGGTGCGATATCGACGAGCTTTTTCTGCATCATCTTCGCCTTTAAATTACACCGACACTTCGTAAACACCACCACCTCCGAAAAGCACGGAAAACACCATTATTAGCCAAATAACGAATGAACAGGCGGTAAACACGGCGACTCTCTAAACACTCACCGCCTCAAACATCCGCTTCTTAATTTCCCTCGTTTCGCTGCAAAAATGACAAACAACCTCGGCGGACGAATTCGCCTCGTTATACCATCAACCTCTCCTCCAAAATAAAACGCGCCCTCGTATTCCCACCTCAATTAGCCGCGAGTCAATCAACTCGACGAGAGAGAGAGAGGAACGAAGGGCGCAGCCATCGATCGCGCGCGCCGCGCGCGCGACAAAGACAATATCAGGTGGCGGAGATCGCGGGCGATTACGCCGACGCCTCGGGGAGTTTGCGCGTGTAACGCGAGAGAACCTCGCCTCTATCTCTCCTCCTCAAACCTCCTGCGAGAGAAAAATCGCCGTTAGACAAATGAGCCGCTTTATCAGCGGGCGCGCGCATTACCGGCGCTTTTTATTTGAGCTGCGATTACGCGGGGCCAGGTGCCGCTCCCCCTCGCCTATGGCTCTGTTTGACATCCTTTTTACCGATGCGGAGCTCCCCACGCGACTAAAATAAGATTGAGGTAAAACGATTTGCAGAAGCGCGCAAGCTCTTTGGGGAATTGTTCGCGAGTGTAAACTGAGCGAGACTAAACGAGAGGATCTCCTTTTTATCCCGTCTTCTTTTCCACGGGAGTGAGAGGCTCGTGACAAAGCGCTGGTATAATTTTTGGCCCCCGATGGAAGTGGGTCGCGACGGCCTATAGTGTCTGAGGATAGGGGTTTGGTTAATGCTCAATCTGTGCATCGTTGATGATGGGGTTTTAATCTGCAATTGCTGGTCATTAATAAGTTGAATGATACACTTTATTGTAGAAATTTATTGTGGCTTTATCGTAAGCGTCGGTTTATGAGCAATTAAGCGCAGAATAATAAATGATCACAAAGTGTTTCTTATCTCTAGCTCATTATGAACTTGTGTCGTTTCAAATGAAATCTAAAGTGTAAACAAAACAACGTACTCTCTACTTAGGATAATTAATTTATCGCGTTAGTAAATAAATTCGATTAATCACTTTCATATTACTATACATCTTATCATAAATAATTTTAAAAATCTACTTGAATCTCTATGAAAATTTTAATTCGAACCTTCACCAGCTCCAAAAACCATAACAACTAACTTAACATATTAAAAAACTTTTACCCTTTTTTGTAATAAATTATTGCTCATCAAATAGTTATTTACTCTTTAACTAATTTTTATCTCGTAACTTCGATGTGCAGACTCAGTTCACCGTTGCACGGCTCTGCGTGCCAGGGTAACCCAACACGACTACCTCGCTTGCCGCCGACACTCGAAACCTCGGGCTTCATTGGCTCCCGGTAACCTGTACAAAAGGGGTTGCCGCGGAGTCAGCGCTCGCGCCGCGATCTTCCGCTCGTTTTACCCACGCTACGGAAAAGAATCTCTCGATATCCTTTCCTCGGCAATCGCGGTAATGGACCGTTAAGGAATTTCACTTCGATCGTAATTGAGGTTGAAAGTGGACTCTCTTTCTATTTCTCTCTTTCGGCGCGGAGCGATAAAAATAAGCGGTTTCGCCGAGTTGGATTTTCTCCGGTATATAGAGGATTCGGAATATTTCAGGTCTGTTTGTTCCAATTTTCGAGATCAGATTCAACTGGATTGAAGGGACAAGTTATCCTTGAATATAATGAATTTTTTTTTGTCTCAAAGGAGAAGCATTATACCATTTTGACCACAATATCAATTGCATTTACTTTTTACACAAATATTAGAAGAATATTATTGATAAAACTTTTCCCGACATACAGAAAAGAATTTAAACTTGCAGAAAAATATTGAAACAGCTTTAATAACGATTCGCAGGAAGCTTATAATAGCGTCATATTTTTTCTTCCACTCAATACGTTCAATAATATTATATAACTTTATTCGCTAGAAAAAGTCTTGAAAAGAGAGGAAAGACTTGGTAAACGGCATTTATTAAATTCTCATGATAAAAGGCCTGGCAAATTGATTAAGGGTGAGCTTCTGCGCGCGCGCTCGCCAATTCGATCAGTGGCCGAATGTCAGAGAGAACGCGTGTGCACGCAGGCACCCACATACACATGTCAAATTACGCCACTTATATTATTCATGCAACTTTCTTATATTATCCCCGTTGCCGCGGCCGATACACGCGAGAAATTCGCCCGTGACCGCAAGCTCTCTCTCTCTCTCTCTCTCTCTCTCTCTCTCTCTCTCTCTCTCTCTCTCTCTCTCTCTCTCTCTGTCTCTCTCTCTCGATGGCGCTCAAGTTCCAACCCTTTCGTGGTATACCGTTCGATTTTCTATTGTTATGACCGCGAAAAAAAAGAATTGCAACAACTTTAAATTATTGCTATTATCTTAACGACAGTTTGTAGTTTATAATACTGTAATTGCATTGTGTTCGCAATAGCAGTAATCTATAGAAAATATTTTGCGAAACGATGACAGAAGGTTTTTGTATTCTTCGTATCTAGATCTGTTATATGGATAAATAAAATTAATTAGTATTTTAAGGAGTTAAAAACGGACTCGAGACGAACCAATTTTGTTTGATGAATTTATTTTGCCAACGTTTCGAAAGTGTTTTTTTACTTTCTTCATCAGGGCATAAAAACAATATTAACACATATTAAGTTCGTCTACGAGGAGTTTAAATTTCTCCTCATGAACGCAACGTCGCCAATTCAAAGGTTTATGACGTTCTGCAAACATAGTCAAATATTGGAAATGCCCAACTGTATTAGGACAACTCCAAAGTGCCATTTTGGAGTTGTCCTAATACAGTTGGGCATTTCCAAAATTGACTATGTTTGCAGAATGTCATAAACTTTTGAATTGGCGACGTTGCGTTCATGAGGAGAAATTTAAACTCCTCGTAGACGAACTTAATATGTGTTAATATTGTTTTTATGCCCTGATGAAGAAAGTTAAAAAACACTTTCGAAACGTTGGCGAAATAAATTCATCAAACAAAATTGGTTCGTCTCGAGTCCGTTTTTAACTCCTTAAAATAATTAAAACCTACGAACGTATTGCAAACACTTCAAAATTAATTAGTATTATTATAAAATCATCTTATAAGTAATTACACCTATTATTGTTTCTAGCTTTCTTTACACCTATATTTTCGCAAACGATGACTTTTCAGGAAAGGTAATAGAAATAACTTAAATTGTATTTATTTCTACTTTTAAATACATCTATACACATTGTTTACTATTCCTGAATTACAAATTCAACTAGAAATTTTAGAAATAGGTATTTTTTCTAAAAACGATTCTCATTTCTTCAAACATTAGGAACAAATTGGAACAAACCAAAATATTCGCATACATTGCAGGCATAGTACAATCGTCCGTCACTTCATCATTGCACAATATAAAAAAAATTTTATAAAAGCGGCTGCAGCTTGGTCTACATATAGACCAACAACTTCTTCTCCGCTGTTTGACTTATATCCAGCTGAAAACGAAACAATTAATTTCTAATTACCGCTGGTCGAACTCCTGCATTCATAAGCGAAAACTCGGGCCCCTCGGCGCTTATACTCTTCTTCTTCTTCTTCAGCTCTGCAAGGGGGTTATGCCCGACGCGATAGCTAGAGCTGTAGCTATACTCTTCTCGTATCTGGCGTTCTCTCTTCTCCCTGCAGACAGAGAGCGCACTGCAAGAAAGTTTAAAGTTCGGAACTTCGGTCCTGCTGTTAGCTTCTAATTAGCGGACAAACATCCAGCCCCCGGGTTACGTCCCCGTGGTTTACCTGCAGATTCTCGCGAACAGATCGCGCCGTGAGCACAGAGAGAGAGAGAGAGAGAGAGAGAGAGAGAGAGAGAGGGAGAGAGACATTCGTCGGCGCGTCGCTGCGCATAGTCATCTTATCATCAATCGGCCTCGTGCGAATGAGAAATTTCTTCGTTAAGTTGACGTCGGTGAGCTATGAGATTCTAGTAGGGGTAGGAAAAAATGTGGCGCATTTATGATGGTGAGTTGTTTTATAAAAGAATGGTTACTGTTTATTGTGTTAAAGCACTAAGTGAATCAAAAGAGCAATTCTATAAAATGTGCTATAAACGGATTAAACTTTATTGGTACACTGATAGAAAAAAATATTTGAGACAAATGCGCGATTCATTTGAAAGTTGAATTTTTCAAGTATTTGACCTAAATGAATAATTCTTAACAGTTACAAAATATTCGTTAACAGTTAATGCGCGATCGCTTTTTGTCACAAGCGTTACTTTTACCAAATGATCCATTCGTTAACTGTTAATGCACCTGCATTTGACTGAATTCAAATACATATTCGTTAACAGTTAAGCCGGCGACTTTGGGTCAAATGATTTTTTCTATCAGTGTATGTAGACACTGCGAGATTAAACTGTTTCGTAATAGGCGAAGCCGCTAGACTTTATTCATTGGGCAAATTATAGTAGAAATTTGAGAAGTATTTCACTTTTTGTAATGACAACTTCAGTTTTAAATGGTAACTCTTCACAAAATTACAATATGTGCTCTATATCTTCTTTACAAATTAGTTCTACTGAAAGTTTCAATTTTTTGTCATATCAACTAAAATTTTAGGGGGATATTTGGCAGATGGAGAATAAGCTTTGCAGATAGTTTAAAATCAAAATAACTTTTTATTAGAATTTTTAATTACAATTCTTCGCCAGTTAGTGCAATAATAACATTTCTTTGATGCATTAACACTAAAAGAATCATGTACAATGTACATTCATTATACTTTAAATTGTGTCATCCACTGCAGTCATTAATATATTTCTCGCGGTTAATACCTCAAAATTTAAATTGCATTCTTCCAGCCGTGTACCATGGATATCAAACAAAATTTTAATTATAAAATCAGAAACTATACGCTCTCGTAACTTTCATAATTATCAAAAAAGAGAATTAACCTTTCATCGACACGACGGCGTCGTTCGAAAGTTCGCGCGAAAAAGACCGAAAATTCCGTTCTCAGCGTATGCGCATCTACCACGACTCTATCGTGCATGTATCGGCCGTGTAGGCGGTAGTTGAAAGCCGCATCGGTCCGCGAAAATTCATCGGAAAGTCCATTCTTTCGCCGTTAATGGACTCAATCATTCTCTCTCTCCTCCTTTCTCTCTATTTCTCTCTCAAAGTCATGCCGCATCCGGCACACGTCCTCCTAGCCGCGGGCAGAGTTGAAAATTTTCCAATTTTCAGCGCGCCGCACGCAAACTTTATTAATTATGTCCTGTCTCTCTCTCTTTCTCCTCGTTAACGAAATCAGCGCCGGAGAACCCACGCGCGGCTATCCTCGAGAACGACCAAACGATCGGGATCCCGTCTGGTGCCTCTCTTTCTCTCTCTCTCTCTTCCCTCTCCCCGCCGAAAACCACCCGCTGCGAAGATTGCCCTGTCACGCCTTCGTCGACGCGTGCAAAAGCTCGAATCGATTATACATACGACTACACCGTCGCCGCACTGCAGATACATACACTTATACAATGTATATACATAGACACGCGTGACAAACGCACGACAACCTGTGTATGCTGTACGCATACATATACATACCGCTCGTCTCGGCGATACGCGAGAGAAGAGAGGCTTCAATATGCCTCGCCGGTAGTTACCGACCACTCGGCTGGCTGCGGTATCGGTCGCCTTGGTTATTTAGGAAACCATATCAAAGTTTGAGTTGGCTGGCTGCCTCCACCGCCGTTGCCGCCAGTCGCTGTCGATATGAGAGAGGTCGGAGGCTGTATAGTGCCTCCTTGGACAATAAGGTCGCCTGCTTCCGGTCCTCCCTCCCCCGTGCTCGGATCTCCACAGCGGCGGCGATGTCGGAGAGACCCGTCCATTAGGTGTAACAGTTTCCACGGGCTGATGGCTGGGTGGTCTCGGGCGAGATCGGTGCGCGTAGAGCGCGAGAATCAATCGAGCGGAGAGGGGCTCTTCTTTTTAGGGGGATAGGACGACGAGGGTTTGCGCGGTTTCGAGGCTGGCTGATTGCTTGTTGATGAATCGGGACGTGAACCTGGAATTTCGAAGCCGAGGTTTCGCTGGTGGGGTTTGGGGTACGCGGTGAAAATTGTGGTTTTAAATTATGCTGTTATTTTTTGTATACGGTAGTAGTCGCTGAAAAGGCAGCGATACAATCACAAAAAGGGTTTAGTTTAGAAGTAGAAGATATGGTAACTGAAATAATATTATCATTACATAGAAATGAAATGAATGGTTATATTATTTCATTGAAGCTAGTAAAATCCTTGCAAACCGAAATAATGAATTTAATACTATATATATGTAGTAATCCTAGTAGAAATTCATCTTCATGAAATGGCCAAGATGTTAGAAAATAGCTAGTAAGACTGCCTAATTAATCGCTGTGATGAAACGATTTTTCGACCATTATTTGACTATTTCTTAGATTGACGTAACAAAATATTCGTATTTGATTTACTTACTAATTTTATCGGAGAGGAAATAGCATTAAAGTGCAATTGATGACTCACCAAAATATAAATAAATAACATTAACTAAAAAATCATTTGTATGAATAATTCAGCAAAACTTTTATTTCTCCATCTGATTCTGTCTCTCTCACTCCTTGTTACAACAACAAGCCTTCTGCTAGCCATTTCCAGACTAAAGAAACTGGTCAGTTTTAGTACCTTTAAAATACTCAAGAACAAGCTTGTGTTTGTCAACAAGTTTGTCTTCGAAAAATTCATTGTAATTTTCAATCTATTAAATGGCCGAATAATAGGAGAAAAAGCGTGTCACCGGGAGTTAGCAACTGGACAAGAGAAATTCCCATTTTATAGCAAGTTTCTAATATAAATAGTCAATTATTAGTTATAAAATGTTTTGGATTTCCACTAGGAAAGTAAACTCAATGATCCATGCTCCCTAAGTAGAACTTATTAAGAAAAAGTTCTACCCACGTATATTTAGCGAAACTAAGGCGAAACCGTCCTTAAATGGCGTGCCTTTCTCCAATACGTTTATCAACGATGACCCCGAAACACCCACAATGAAACGTTCCCCCACCCTTGTTTGAAACCTCAACTACCGATTATTTCCCCGACGTCTGCTATTACGTGCATTACTTTTGCCGACAAACTTATCGCAATATAACTGTCTCGTTAGGAAACCGCGCGCGAAACGTAAAACCGTCCGCGTAAACTTTCTCGGAAACAACTGTGCCATCTCGTCCCTCTCCACTTGCACTCCCTCTCTCTCTCTCACGACGTCACACGTCGCGCCTTTGCAAGAGCGCGCTGGAGGCATTGTGTCGAGAGACCACGTCGTCGCCGGACCGTACATAGGAGCGCGCACGAGACAGCCCGTCGACTAGACGACGCTCTCTTGAGTTTACACGCGCGCGCGCGCGCGCGCAAGACGGTCCGTCTGTCCTCTGCTCTTTTCCTCAGTCGTCTCTTAATTAAATTTCTCGACCCTTCTTCTCCTCCACGCAACAGAGGTAGAGAGAGAGAGGGAGAGGGAGAGAGAATCCTTGGCTTATCTCCTAGACGGAACTGCTCGTCTTTTCAAATTCACCGCGTCTTTTTCTCTAGTCCAACGCGCGCTTCTTATCTCTTTCTCGGTTATACGCCGCAGTTGTATTCATTGCACGACGCGGCTAACTCTGCGGGATTGCGTTCGTCGCGAAAGTGGAGCAGAGCGCTGCTGGTTTTTTGTTGCTGCTGCTGGTGTCTAATTTTTCGCGCGGCTTTATGAGGTCAGCGTTGGCTGAGCGTAATTGCTGTTAGTATCTCAGGTTCCTTATGACAGCTATGTACTTAGTCGTATAAGTAGTATATTGTAACGCGAAGACGACGAAGAAAATAAAAAATGAGATGAAAATTGAGAGGGCAAATTTACTATTAAAAGTATACGAAAACGAAAGAATCTTGAAACATGAAATTGCAGATATGGATAGTACATAAAAGATTCTATCTAATAGAATGCATTTAAGTATTCAAATAAAGAGTAAAAAAATGTTGTTATCAAGAATAGAAAAAAGTAAGGTTAGAGCGGACTATTCCAAAGAATAAAGGGTGCGTCAACGCCCCGCTTGCTCGTTAGTCACTTCGTTCTTTTACTCGCCAAGCAGGGCGCTGCCGCGCCCTTTGATGAAGAATTTTAGTAAAAGTTAAGTAACACTATACGTAACTGCATTTTTCTATTTCAAGTTTTGTTTGGTTATGGAAAATTAATTACTTGAAGCTCGTGAAATTGCAAAGCAATTGTTTATGTTTCCTAATAGATCCAGAACAGAACGAAGAATAAAGTATCTCGAATATCATTAATAAAAAAGGAAAAAAAGAACAATATTACGATTCCAACCCCACAATTTACCAATAAAACGAATCCCATCACACATAAAAAAAAAATCAACCGCTAACCCCCACCCCATCCGCCCGTTAATTAAAAAAGAAAATCGGCCGCGTCTTCACCCGAATGATGGATCAACACACCCTGTCCCCCTCCCCCTACACCTTCCTAATATATTCAATCCTCGTCCTCACTCTCTTTTTCCCCAGCCCCCCGCGCGTGCGCGCAAGAAAACTATTTCATCCTCGGGCCGGCTGGCAAAGTTTTGAGACGCGCGACCTTTGCGATGAAACCGCAAAATCCCCCGGCCCCCGTGGCCGTAGGAATACAAAAAAGGGCTCGATCGATTTGCCCGTCGTTAATTCCCGCCGTGAGACGCGCGCGTCGAGGCCGGCTGATTTCGCGCATCTGGCATTTAGCAGTCTGGTCTAGTTCGTCGTACAAGGAGCGAGCGAGAGAGAGAGAGAGAGCTCGGTCAGTACCCGGCTGCTGCTGCTGCTGGTCTCCCGTGATCAATATTCCTTACCCCCTTTGCCTTGGCGCTAGCCCCTCCGGGCTGCTGCTGCCGCCGCCCCCTCTGCGAAACATTCTGCACTCGCTCTCGAGGAAAGCCCCGAGAGCCCAACAAAACTCGCCCTGTGGAAACCCCTCTCTCTCTCTCTCTCTCGGTCTCGCACACCCTCGTCTTAATTAGGAGTCTGAATCTGCGGCGGACACGCGTAAGGGAGAGAAAGCTCGCTCTCTCTCTCACTCTCTGCTCGTGTCCGAAACATTATTCCCAACTTTGCAGCGGCGTGCAAGACGCGTTTTTCAATGTTTTTTTTTTTTTTCAGAACTGGTCGTTGCTGTTGTTTTTTGGCTTCGCGACGTTTTAACGTGGTGCCCGCGCGCGTGGTTGTCTTTTGGTCGGCGGCTTTTTCAGGACCCGCATCGGGCGTTTTGACGCGCGAGTGCGCGGCGACGTGACAGTCGAGGCGGGAGTTTTTCTTCATATATGCGTGGACGTGTGGGTTTGTTGGTCGTATACGACCTACTCCTCCTCCTACTCCTATAGGAGGCGGTAGAAGATGAGTTGGATGAAGGGAGTGTATATGTGAGAGTTTGGCGGTTTGTATTTTTTAGAAGTTGGGTAGACGAGATGCGTCGGACGTCGCGGGGGATGTTGTCGAGGGTCAGTGTTCACGTCAGAGTAGAGTGAACTTTTGTTTAACGCGATTAGTTAGAGAAAGGGATGCTGGTTCGAGATATAAAATAGAATAAAGAAAGTATATTTAATAATTATTGAACAATTAGGTAGGTAAAAGATCTTAAATTCGTAAATACAACAAAATCTTAAATAAGTCAACTACTACAATAGCTTCATTGACCAAATAAAAGCTATAATTTACGCCTGAGATAGTCATAAATTAAAGGGATGAAAAATATTGTTAAAAAGTTTTTCTCAAGTCATAGTTGATTAAAAATAATTCAAGAATATGATCAATGAATATTTTTAAAACTGTCTTTCATAAAGTTAAAAGCAATACAAATAAAATTTTTAAAATGACGTTCAACTTTCGTTCAAGTTAAACTAATGTTTCATTCATTTTTGACATCGGAAACTGTCTGAATTTCTGAGCAGCCGTACGCACGTAGTTCCGAACTTTGGAAGTTTTGACGCGGAAGGTCAACGAGAGAAGGGCTGTTGAAATTTGCTGCTATTTCGTAACTTACCAAAAATCAATTAATTATTGACAGACGGTAGAAGTGGCTATATTCGACATGTGAGTATAGCAGTTATTGAATTTTGTCAAAATGTTCAATGGGAATTCCAGGAAAACTTATATGTATTCCTTCACATATTTTTTATCTCAATTTTAAAGTTTATATTACTTTTGTTTACAAAGAAGGCTCTATCGTGATTTTGACTTTCTTCGTTATTCAGATTCTTCGTTCCAAAGTCAAGCATGCTGATTGCGATATTTTCTTCGATATTCTATATTATAGATTATATTAAAATTATATTAAGATTATAAAACAGATATAACTTGATAATCGTAAAGAAAAACAATACCAACTGTTTCAATTTATCATGAAAAGTATCTTGTAAGCATAGAATAGCTACACTTGACATCCGTATAATTCCGAACTAATATTTTTTGTACATTATCCTCAAACTTCCGCTACTCTTCACACGCCATAAAAACACGTTGATAACCAAACGCAAACAAACCATATACCCACCAACGATGCGCCCACCCTTCCAACCCACTCGGCCGAAAAAAGCAAACACCATCGATACTATTTACATAAATAATAACGTCCACGCGGCCTAATCCTCCCCTGCTCATCGAGCCTACGATTAATCGGATAACCATAACGAAATAACGCACGCGCTGGCTAATCGCAGATGGAAACGAAATGACGCGTGTGCGTCGCGGAAAATGGGTTTACCCGCGAGAGAGAGTGCAGACGTAAGAGAGAGAGGGAGAGAGAGACAAGGAAAAGGCTACCGCGGGGAAATATTGGGGTCGGAGCCATTCATTAGATTACGGAAATTCAGCGGCGGTCGAAGAGCCAGCCAGGGGAAAAGGCCGATCCGGCGCGCGCGCGCGCGCGTGTGCATTACCCGTGACGAGTGTGTAACCGCGGGAAAAGGGTTGAAGGGACCAAAGTAGGATTATTGTTTTCGCTGCTGAGCTAAGAGAGTGAGCGCAAGGGAGCGAGGGAGAGTGCAATTTGCCTGGCTAAAGCGCGCGAGCACTGAGGTGCTTTTGGGCCGTTCGATTCGCATCGAGTGCGGTTATATTTCATTTAAATGATGGTAGTGTGTAAGTTCAAAGAAATAATAATACTTCTTTGACGTTTTTCAAGCTAAGCATTAAAGTTAATTTTCCAGAGATTACGGAGAATTTTATAAAGTTTAAAAAGTTTAAATAGAACAAAAGAATTATACGTAATGATTTTAATTATTAATTTTATTCATAAATTTTAGATTACTGATGCGGTTGTTTATTTTGTTTGTTGCAGAGTCGTCCTTCAAGGGGCGGGATTGTCCCCGCCAAAACATGTATAAGGTGAGCAAAATTAGTCTTGCACTTTCATGTACGAAAATCATTGCGCACGAACAATTATTTTAGATTTACAAAAAAATGTTGTCTATGTAAATATTACCTCATGCATATATGCTAAAATATAAAAAAATAGCCGTAGCCTATGGTTGATTTTAGTGAAAAGAAAGCATTTTTTACTTATAAACGTAATTGGTGCAAACACATTCCATCAACAACAAACGTTCGAAATACATTCCGAACATATTTGCATCCTCTCTCATCTTATACAGACAATATAACATCCCTGTATCCAAACTCGTTTTCTCTCAAAAAGTCACAAATCCATATATACATCATCACCGCTAGTAGCGAACCTCGCGATTCAAGACACGCAATCCTCCGTTCAGCCCGATGCACTATGTACAATCCTCTCCCCGGAAAAATCAAGTGGCACACCGAGAGAGCCTCGACTCGCAGCCTCCTCGCTATAGTAGTATCGTCGCTCTCTTCCTCCCTCTCTCGGTAACATTGTAACCATGGCGGATGGAAGGCGGCGGCGGCGGCGGAGGCACAGGTTATACGCTTGTTCTCGGGCAGATGTATAGGTATACGCTCGTTCGCTCGCTCGCGCCAGTCTCATTTGTAGGCCCTTTGCGCCGTCTGCTTCCCCTCATTATGCATTGCACATGAGAAAACTTGCTTGGGAGAGAGGCGCGCGACGCGGGAGTTTCTCGCGAGAGAGAGAGAGAGAGAGCACAGCTTGCCTTCTTTATAAACTTTTAATGACGGCAAAGCCTAATCGAGAGAACGGGGAGAGAGCGAATGAGCAAGGAAGAGGAGGAAGAGGAGGAGGAGGAGGAGCGCACGCCCGAGAGTCGAGAGTAAATGAGCAAGCGAGGAGGCGAGAGGAGCCGGCGGGCGCCGCGCGTACATAAAAGTACCCTCGACGAATCGCCTATCGAATCTCAATACTCTCGGGCGAGCGCATCAGCTAGCTAGCTAGCGTCGAGGTCGAGCAAGGTGTGAGCGAGAGAGTGGGTGGAATGGCAAGTTAATGTGTTGGAGAGGGAAGGTGAACGTAAATATGTAACTTTCGTCAAGGTTCTTCATTGTAAAAATACTTCAAAATTCTGCATGCCGTGTTATATTTTTATAAGAAACTACTCTGGTTTATTAATTAAGGAAGATGGAGTTGATTTTACAGTTATCTAAAAGATAATTATGTAGTTAAATGAAAAATTCAGTTATGAATATTGGAAATTACCGTTTAACATTATTTGGCAATATCTCTCCCTTAGTAAGAATTATAAGTTATTTTTCTTGTATTTCATCTGACTTGCAAAATTAAACGAATAGATCTTTTTTTTTACTCTAATACGTTTTACAAAGCTCGATAAAAATAACAACATCATGGTTTATTTAATTCTGATATTTCCACGATTAATAATTACAAATTTCTAATTACCTTTACAAAAGAATTCCAAATGCCAGATTCATCTCGTAACCATATTCAGGAAGTTAAAAATCTTATTTTTGCATTTTAAGCGCAGGGCTCTTTTTTCTCCTTCTTGTTAGGGCGCTTTATTTTTCTGGAGGTCTGCGTACATGAATATGTAAGTAGGCAACCAGGTGAACGGCGTCGGGCAATTGGCGTATTGTCGGGGTAACGCGGCACCACCGCCGCCGCCACCGCCAACGTCGCCGCCTGCTGAATTGGGACAATGCACTTGAATTAGGCAAATGCCTATTATTTTGCATAAACCACCATTAAAAATTTAAATTCATTGGCCAACTAATTTTTGCAAATCCAATTGTGATCTGCCTTTGTCGTCTAAATCTTGACTCTTTTCGAATTCCGTTTATTGAATACATACGTTTCTTCTGAATTTAGAAATATCGTTTTCCAAAAGTTAAATAAATCTAATATACAAGAGAAATTGAATAGACAATAATCATCTATTACTATAAACGGTTTCCCGTTATATTCATATGAAGAAAGAATTGATTGAAAATATTATAAACTTCGTATTAGAAATTTTTTATGAGGTGATTACAAACAACTATTTATATTTGTATATACTTTATTTTTTTGTATAAGATAAGATGGAATATTTTTTATAATTAATTACTTAATTATATAAATGTTATCGTTCAATTTATATTTTAGAAGATAAACTAGCTAACACAGCTAACACCATATTAACCTAGATAAAACCTTTTTTCAGCTTTTCTACAGCGTAACATGGATTACATGTTTTTAAACGTAAGTATTACTCATTTTACCAAACATTCCTAATATAATACAATAATGTTTACTCAGAAACATCATACAACATACAAGTTTTCTTATCAAACTGCTGTCTTATCAAAGAAAGTCAATTCAAAACACACACACACCACCTCCGTCATCCCCATTCCGAAGCTCGCACAAGCGACGTCACTTCGCGCTCTCGAATCCTTAGAAAAAAGTCGAGCGCGTAACAGCGCGCGTACAGAGCTTTCGATTCGCAACAAATCATTCAGCGTTTACGCTCGACTGGCCACCCGGTTGAATTAAACTTTCCGAGAACTTGCCGCTCGCTCGCTCTCTCTCTCTCTCTCTCTCTCTCGCGCTCTAGAAGGCATTGCGTATAACGCCCATTCCGCGACTGCTTCTCTCTCTCCTCGCGCATACATCTCCCAGGCGTCGGATAAGTATAGCGCCTCTTCCGCGCGAGATGTATGTGTGTGTAAGTGTAATGCACTTACACGCAGGTGTACAAATGGGGATGAGGGGGAGGGCCAACTTCGTGGAAGGCGCGCGCTCGTGCGAAAGCAGTTAACTATTTGACGTAGGCGAGCTTCGCGAGCTGTACATGCCGGGCGCCGAGCTGCTGTACGTATACCTTACACTACGGAAGATTAACGCCGCGCGAAGTATCCGCTACAGTCGAGCGGCGAGCCGGCGCGCACGCAGCTACTTTGCTCCCGTGTTGCGTATAAGAAAAGGAGAATGTCGGAAAGGGAAGGATGGCGGGACTGAGAGAAGTGAATGACAAGGTTTCGATGTTTTTGGTGTTGTAAAAAGTGGAATTGAAATGATGAATAGCATGGTAATAGCTGAACCTGCTTTTTCTGGGTGTGGTTTTAGGTAGAGTTTTAAGGCAATGATTATAGAGAATTTATAGGTTGTGAAAGAATATATTACAAATAATAAATGGGTGTGGACTAAATATTTTCTTAATTGAAAGCGAGCTTTTTTTTATAACTTTATGGTGAGATTTTTAAAAATTCCTAAATAAACTGATCGTTATTATAATCAAAAGAATAGAAAAATAATAGATATTTGTTCCTTGATAATGTTATGCAAATCATAAAACAAATTTCACAAGGACTTTTCTACCCATTCCAAACGATGGTTATTGAAAAAGTTATACTAGCCCACATGGATTTCTTAACAGCTCAATATAACTTCTCATAATTCCTACACGACTCCTGTCCACTTCCCAAAAAGGAATCATATCCCACCATACTGCAGAAAAAAGCCCCGACACACGAATCGAATAACCATTTCCTAAATTACCAAATTACAAATCTAATCCTACTTTATTATCCAGTACTTTACGAGCCGCGCGCAGTCTTCTTCCTCCTTTGTGCCGGGCCGAGGGAAAAAGAGTCGCTCCGGCCGAGAATCAGAGGGCAATATAGATGTCCATGAGGCGTTCGAGGCGCGCGGCCACTAAAGCAGAGTTACGCTAATGCTTACTTATTTGTTTCGCTCTGGGCGCTTTTTTGTTCTCTCTTTCTCTTTCTCTCCCCCGCTTGCTGATCGTTGGTTACGACTTCTTTGGGAATGGACCGGACTGTGGCCGGCGGCGGTCGGCGAGTGCAGCAATGTATGCCGGCATCCCCCCTGCGGTGCGGCTGCGCGCCCGAGTTGCTTCTCGTGTAACATCTGCGATCGCTTATTTCACGGTTATATAAGGACGAGATGCGCTTGCTCAACGGGGAAGGAGGCGGCAGATTGATTTTTAGTATTATGGGCGGAGATTATTGGAATATTTATCGGTGGGAGTGAGCTTTTTTTGGTGTTTTGGAATGACGCTTTTTTTTGTCTATTCGTGCGTACTTTATTGAAATTCGTGTTATTACTCGTGATAAATAAATACTCTTTTGGGGTACAATGATACTTTAATTGAATGAAGTTGTACTTAGTTAAACAGAAATTTATCAATAAAATGATATATCGTGCAATTATCGCATCAATGTTATATGTAAAAACTAATTTTTTAATTTAGTTAAAAAAAAATTAGGCTGTTTAAAGGGCTACACTGAACAATATACAAACTTTGGTCATCATTCATGCCATTTTTAATATTTCTGTAAAAAATAAATATGTCGCATGTTTTTTATGAATATTTTCTGATTTTAATGTTATTTAAAAATAACAATGTTTGCAACTGATTTGTACAATAGTATGGATATCTTTGTACGAAATAAAGAGTCATCGATATGATTTAAAGATAAAAATTTCCATTTATTCTTACGAAATAATAAACGTCACTCAATTAGGAAAAAAGAATACCCTCGGTATAAATATCTCATTAAGGACGCCAGCGTAACGAAACAAGAAGCCAAAGAACTTAAACGGTTTACAAAGCGCATCACTCAAAAAACCTTTCGCAGCAGTATACAGCGAGGTCGGCGGTAGCAGCGACGCAAACAAATTTGTCGAGAGGCTTTTTGCGCTTAGCGCCGCATGAAAGACACGCGCACACTTACCCACACACATATACACCTCGAGCGCCACGGGGTGCTACGCTCGCGTAAAGACCCTTAATAAAAATCCCAATCTAAACAAGCTTAATTTACGTCCGCCACATAATTACTTACCCTGGAGCTCTCTCTCTTTCTCTCTTTCTTTCACCCTCAGCCTTTTTTCTCCTTCACTGCAACGTTCCCCGTGACGCGGAGCGCCAGCTAGCGCGCGAGGTCGGGAGGGCAAACGAGGACGGAGAGAGAGAGAGCGCTTGGAGGGCTCTCTGAAAAATCTAAGAGGCGTAAAGCATTAAAAGGGTTATATAACATTCATTACGGAGCGGGTCAGCCTTTGTGAAATTTCCCTTGGAAGCTACGCCGCCACCGCCGCCGCCTCCTGGACTTTTCCGCCTCCTTATTCTCTCGGTCCCTCACCGCCGCCGCCGCACTCTCTTGCTCTCTTTTTCGGAGGGTGAGCGCTGTCTCACCTTCACAATGATCCAGTTCCCGCGAGCGAGCGAGCGCGCGCGAAAGCGTCTCCCCTGGGAGATTGTCACGTGAACGTTTCTCGGCGAACAAGAGCCCGGGTGAATAGGCACGAAAGGGTTGCAGAGAATGGAAAGGGGGGAGGGGCGAGGCTGGTGTCGTCGTTGCTCTCGGTGTTACTGGAATTTTTGATAAAATTTCATTTCTGGCAGTCATTAAAGATGAATCGCCCGGGAGTGACGAAAATTGTACGGTCTGAGCTCAATTTGTCGAGTGTTTTTAATGTTTGATTCAGTGGGGAAAGTATAACACTTTACCTTTTTGTTAATTCAATCAACTATATAATAATTTATGTCTACTACTAAATTATAGCTTTGGATACTGTATAAAAGAATTAGCAGATATGCAAGTGCAGCAGTATAATAATTTCCCAAAAAAACAATCATCTCATAATTATATTTGAATAAATAAAAAGTTTCTATATAAATCCTTGATACTACTTTTCCCTACTTCAACCTTTCGAACGATATAGCTCTAAAAATAAAACCCACACAAATATCATCAATATTATTACCTCTCAGACCAGCACCTATTTAATTCCCATTAAGACTAATAGCCCCGTCGGCGGCAGGCGCATTTAATCCGCGCTTGCGCGCGAACTACACCATTTACCACGCGCGGAAGAAACACACGAGGAAAAATAGATATACCCTTATACACCCTCGCCCTCGGAGATAACCCCGGAGAACACATACACACACTCGGAGAAGACGAGAAAATGAGAGAGCCTCGGAGCGGCTAGTGGAAGGAGGAGGAGGAATAGCCACCGATGAAAACGCCCAGCGGGCGTCGGGAGGGACGACTCTGATGAAGATGTCGCGCTCGCCGGGGACCGGCCGAGATTACTAGGACTAGCGCGGCGCACACGGCTCGGCCCCGCGCGCTCGCACATGATAATTGCTTTATTTGACATCGAGAAATAATGTACTACCCGCCGGAAGACAGAGGAGAACACGAAAGAGCGACCCGTAGAGAGGAGAGAGTCAAATTACGTACGGTTGCTCCTTGTAATTCACGCGCGCTTGACCCTAGTAATGGCTGGGGAAAAAGCAGCGGCCGCATCGATCAGGCGAATGGCCACCGCCGCTGCCGCATAATACATTCCTATTTGGAATAAGAGTAGCGATAATAGTTATACTTGCGTATTATGTATGCGTGCATTGAGAGAGCTAAAGCGCGCACGCGCGTGGTTGAAGTTCCCTTTTTTTCTCTATTTGCGGTTGCGAGCTAGCCAGAGAGGAAGGGTCAAGGTATACGGTTGAGGTGGAAATAAGTAAAAAAAAAGTGCTTCAGAAAAGTACTGTTGCTGTACGTGGCAACTTAGTTCTTTTTTTCAATGTTGCGGTAGTTGCATCTGTAGTCTGCGGGAATACGAGTGCGTGGAACGTTCTTGGAAAAATAATTGGAACATCTATAATCATTATAGGAAAAAATAGATATATAAAGAAATATTCTGTTGGAAAAAATCGTATCAATTTACGTGGATTTATAAAACTAAATCTAGAACGTATAATTTCCCTAAACAAAACAATTTCATTCAACCTCTTTCTATATCGAGCCCACGAAATTCTCGAGTGTCTCCATTAAACGGAAGAAATTATTATCAATAATCCGAAATTCACCTGTACCCCACATTCTACAATAGACGCTCGCACGGGCCGACCCTCGACCACTTAAAATCCCGTATCCGTATCTCTATTCAATAACACCCACCCACCCTTCCTAAAACAACACACACACCCCTGCACGCGCGCGAGCCCCATAAACATGGGAGTCACATTCGCCATCACTTTTACGGATATATAAAAACATCCGGGGGCTGCTTCTCTCTGTTTGCCCAGTGGCAACACTGACCGCTGTAAAAAAAAAAAGAGATTTGGGCCGCGCGCCGTGCTCGGAATTCACAAGCGTCACGCACGTTCATCGGTCACTATCTACGTTTATTCGTATGCCGGCGCGGCCGACTCGTAAATTTGCGTTTTTCTTTGGGGCGGGGAGGTCGCCGCAAGGGTGCATTTCATCTTCGGCCCAAGGCGTCAGCCCGGAGACCGATCGACGCCAGCGGACGACTCGGATCATCCGTCTTTTATCAGGAGCGCGTGGGTGGACCAAAAAGAGAGAGAGAGAGAGAGAGAATAGGTAGCAACTTTTGCCATAATCGAAACAGACATTCGTGCTTTCCATGTGTTCACGAGAGAGAAAGAGAGAGAGAGAGAGAGAGAGAGAGAGAGAGAGAGGTCTCCCTCTGGACTTCAATGGGAATGTGTTTCATCATTCGAGGCGCGAGCCTTCGGACGCAAGTCGGCGAGTGTACACGTTTTGCTGTAAGGCTTCTGAAAGAAAAAGGGAGGAAGGGAGGAGAATTTTATTATCGATACTTTTTCGGTTGTTCCTTGCCAGGTGGTCGAGTTGAACATTCCGTTTTCGTATGCATGGTCTGCCGTGTTCTCTGAGATTCTTTGAAAAGTTTTTCGGATATGTACCGACCTGTTTTTTAAATAATTTTGAAATACTACCCTGATAGAAAAAATATCCACATTTTATAGCTAACGTGTTAATTAAATGGAAGCATTTTGAGCAAAAATTATAATTCAAAAATAATATAATTCATCTAAAAGTTCTACTATTACTTAAAATACATATTTTATGAAGTGTAAATGTCGTAATTTATTTCGGATTGGTACATAATTATGAAATATAACCAATGTTCGTTTCTAGCCATAAAGTTAACTGAAAAATAACTAGCTTCTGATTAACATTTATACCAGGATATGTATAACATTTAATATATGTTACCAAATTTCTCAATGTGACAGTCAAAGATATATTTTGTAGCAACAAATAATTAAGGCGATGTGAACCTTAAAATCAACCCAATTTCATTATTTAATTAATAAACATTCGAACGTTTATTTGGAAAAGCAATTCTTTCAGGCGCTCTGTGTATGTAAATACTATGCTCAGATTTTTTTTTGTGCGATTCTATCAGCATTTCCATGAGATAAACACTTTTTAAAACTGGCAAAATTCGAAGTATACAGATCCCTACTTATCGGCATTGCGGCTTTTATTTAATTAAATAAATTCTGAGTAAATTTTTGGAAAAACAGCTCTTTCAGGCGCTCCGTATATGTAAATACTATACTCAATTTTTTTTGTTAGTAATTCTATTATTATTTGCAAAAGAAATATACATTCTAAAATTTGTCGGTAAGTACACATTACCTTAACAAAGAATGAGACCTGTCCCATCAAAATATATGAATCTATCTTTGGAATATTAATAACCAATATTTCTTCATCGGATGGATATCATACTTACTTCATTAAATCATTTTATTACCTGATCTATTACTAATACATACCCATTTTCTCCCGTTGACTGCATACTTTATGAAGAAGATATTAATAGGTCTGCACCTTGTTATAGAAAGTAGTTATGCTATGCACCTATAACAATAATTCACATCTATTAATCGACAAATAATATTTTTATATCAGGTAAAAATATAGATGATCTAAACACTATCTTCCTTTTTAAGAATACGCTTTCATGTAATTTCAATATTTCACGTCATTTTTCAAGAACAAATTTATGTTTATCTCATAATTCAACATTATACGGCAAAATATCTTCCAGTAATTCCATTAGTTCATTTATCAATGATGTCATATTTTAGGATTGCAACTAACTTATTGTCTGCTACTTACGTGCTTCACGGAATATAATTTCCTATCTATATACATAATTGATAGTCGTTCCTCATAATAACAGGTTCTCTGCCGCCTATCCAAAAAATTAATACGTAATTAGCGGCTAATGCAACACATCACACGAAAGATATCGTAGATACTGCATCTCCTCCCAATACAGACATTTGCCTACCTTTTTCATATTTATATACCCTCTATCACAGCAGTACACACGTATATATCACCAAACCTCCAGGCTAATTAAAAAAAAACCAAGTGGAAAATAGTCGATCGTCGTATCACCAGTCTACAATTATACACCCCGTCATACACGCATATACACAACGGGAACGAGCTCGCACTAGCGCTCCCACATATAAGCGATTATTAAGCACGAGCATACCATATACGCTATATACGAACGGCCGAAAAAAGGCGTATATTAAGCGGAAAAAAACGGACCGAGCACGCGAGCACGCGCGAGGCCGATGAAAGAAAGCGGAGGGGGCGTAGGTATTTTTGCGGTTTGCCGAGAATAATTTAAGACCGGCCGTTTTGGGCACAGGTGGAGAGAAGTGCGTGCGCGCGCTCGCTCGACCGCAAGTAGTGAGAATAGAAGGAGACGGAGAGCGCGTACGGCGCGCATGAAACAAAGAATCGAAGGTATATATAACGAGAGGTGTGCTGAGAAAAAAAAGGGAATACAGAGTTTGGTGGTAATGCGTCGGTCGCGCTTGTCGTCGATTGATCGAGCGCAGGTATCGTTTGAATGGGCGAATATGTTGCAAGCCTTGAAGGTTTCTGTTGCTTGATACAGAGACAGGGATTTTTATTCGAATAGTAATTACACTTGCAATTATTTTGCGATTTCTTTTTATTACTTTTATGTAAATATAAAATAGGATATATTTCTCCTTTGACTTAAATTTTCCTCTATAAATATAAAATATTTTTTATATTCACTTCCGTAAAAATGTTAAAATGTAAAAATGTCCCCTTTGACTTAAATTTTACTCCGTAAACATAGTTTTAAGAATAAATCGCACGTATTGGACAAATCATCACTTGACAGGGAATACATTGTATTCGAATAAATACATATATTTTTGTTTGCACGAAACTAACAACTAAAACACCGGAGTACAAATAATATTACGTATGTGAAAGAAACAAAACACGAGCGCAACAGTACACTAGACACAAGAGAAAACCTTAGTACAAATTATTAGGTAAGTTCAACAAAAACAACTATTTTCCTTCGCACTACACTCACTCTACTTCGCGACATACTAGAGAAAAAGTCAGATAGATGCCAACAACTTCGACCCGGCACCTCATCGAGATCCCTCGTAAATTCTATCAAAATAAAACGCAAACTATTCCAATAAAAAACGCATAATCCAGCGCCTCTCGTGGATATAGAGAGAAAAAAATTGAGCCTCCACATGCAAAAAAGAAAATATGCATGAGCGATACACGGAAAGACTAGTTGTATAGCGTTCACCTGCGGGGAGAAAGCGTCGACGACGACAGAAGGAAAGCAGCAGGCGGCTCAGGTGTTCCTGCGGGTAATGGACGAGAAAGAGAGCGAGACACCCTCGTGCGCGCAAAACCGCGAAAGAGGCTCGCACACCCCCTCATCAACGACGACGACGCGCCGACTGATCGATGTAATATGCGTTCGCCACTTTCTCCCTCCCCTCTCTCTCTCTCTCTCTCGCTCTCTCTCTCTCTCTCTCTCTGTTTAGCGTGTGCGTTACGCACGGCAGCCGGCGACCTCGAGAAAGCGACGTCGTCGTTGTTCCTCTCTCGCTTTCTCTCATGCGCGTTTTTTTTCCGCGTCTGGGGTCAGCGAAAATCGATGAGCACGCGAAATCTATCGTTTTGCGCGTACACGCATTTACGGCAGAGGGTGGCGGAGGGTTCGCGTACCCACTTTTTGCGGTTATTCTTATTTTCATCGGTGTAAGAGGTGAGAGGGGCAGTATGTGCGCCCGTGTGTGGTGAGTAAGAGTGAGCAGAGGTAAAAACGGCCGTTTAAACTGTTCGCGGCCATTTCGCGGGGTAAGTGCGTTTTTTTTTTCTACGCTTCGGGGGCTGTTATGTTGATGTTGAGGTGGTAAATAAGAGATAAAGTTTTTTTTTTGCGTATGAGAGGTGCGCTTGAATTTTAAACGTCTTGCGAGGGCTATTATTGAAAAAGTGACAAAATTATTAAAGATTCGGAGAGTTATTTATTTACGATCATTTCTTATTATATTAATTCAATCGGCATAGCAATGATGAATATTCGTCTGTCCTGACTATATATTAATAATATGTTAAATAAAACAACTTATTACTAATAAAAGAAAAATAAACCTGGTAGAAATATTAACCAGAAGCTAGCTATTTTTCAGTTAACTTTATGGCTAAAAACTAACATTTCTTGTATTTATTTCATAATTACGTACCAATCCGAAATAAATTATGGCATTTACACTTCATAAAATATGTATTTTAAGTAATAGTAGAACTTTTAGATGAGATATATTATTTTTGCATTATGATGTTTACTAAAAATTCTTCCATTTAATTAATTTAAAACACGTTAGCTATAAAAGATGCTTAATTTTCTACCAGGGAATTATTTTATCTATTCTATATACATTACATATCCCGCAGCCCATCCAGCTCCAAAAAATAAACGGTCAATCGCAAAGGCAACACTTTCCCATCCCAACCTCCGGCAATTACGCACTGTGCACACGTACGTCCCTCTACCTCCCTCGCACTCTCGCACGCTTCACGTTTTAATCCACTCTCAGGATTTCTTCCGGCTCTCTGCGGTAGCGTGTGTGAGTACACGCGGTCAAATAGAGAGGGATATCGTTTGCGTAGGTAAACGCTTCGCGCGCTCTCTTTTGTTATTTAGACTCTCACTGTGTATCTGCTTGTGTGTGCTGTCGGGATCCCCATTAACGCCCCGTGGAATTACAAAAATAACACTTGTCTCGCGCCTCACGCAGTTAAGTAAAATTAAGGCGAAATTTTCGCTGCCAGGGATGATATGTGCGCGCGCGCGCGCGAGGGTGAAAACGAATGAGGGCTCGCACACACATACATATACGTTACACTATATATATATGTGTATGAGAGCTGACCCTTTTCTTCTTTCGCGGACCTTCGTTTGTCGCCCGAGCTCCGGCGTTAAATATTTACCTTTCAATGAATATGCAAATATAATTATTTACGCGCAATTTGGACGTTTTTACGCGCCTCGTGAGCGCGGGCGACGCGCACGAGCGTGTGACGGGGTGTGTATTATATAATATATATCTATGTATGAGTGTATACTTACTCTGAGCTGGACCCTCGGGAGGGTCAGACCGAGGTGACATTTCGCCGAGGGGCTGCCGTGGTGCGGAGTACCGAAATAACGAGGATTCAATTTTTGTAATTAGTTTTTTGCTCGCACGCGCGCAAGAGGTCGGTGTTCGCCTCTTTTTTTAATTTCATGAGGGTGATTTTCAGGGATCGGGTTTGGCTTGTTTCGCTGGCTGATGGACAGGTCATTCGTTTTTGGCTGATTAGGTTATTCGGGTTAGTATTTATATGACTTGTAATATATAACGATTATAAACGCTTTTTTTATAGAGCTGTTATTTTTATCACTTTTATTTATTGATAATCATTTAAATAAGAAACATTTATAACACACATACAAGCGAGAAATAGTACATTACGGTACAAGTGACGAAAGTTGAAGTTCCGCCACTGCGTGAAGTTGGCGCCCTCGGCTTCGCCTCGGGCGCCAACTTCACGCAGTGGCGGCCCTTGAAATTTCGTCTCGTGTACCGTATACTATTTTTCTTGATGTCCGGTGGAAAGTACGTTTGCCACTGACAATGATAACGCACCCGACGGGCTCGAGAGCATTGAGTTCGATGCCCGCCTCCGACATTTGCGGCACGAGCACAGCGAGTGCTGCTGGTCGGGGGGCGGGCATCGAAAACATCACGTGCATAATTTTAATAAGTGAATTTTACTGAAGATCATGTAAAATATTTTTATTTTACGTGCAATTGTTACAATTGCTACACGTACAATTATTAAACATGCGGTACTTTTGCTCCATTTGCAGCAACAAAGTCAACTACTTTATTTGTATCTGAAAAAATAAATGATCACTCAAGAAGAAATTCTCATAAAAAGTGCGACATTATTAACGAACAATCTTTTATCCATTTCACAAATTAAAGCAATATAAATCACTTGTATACCCGATGGGCCGCATTGATTCTGACAATGCATACCCCGTTAGTGACTGTCACACATAATATTTAAATCGTTAACATACCTCGAAAATGATATGAACATTCAAAAGGTTATGTGTGAGTGCCACTAACGGGACATGCATTGCTAGAATCAATGTCCATCGGGTGTACCTTGATGATCAGAAGTGATAGTTTTTGTTGTAAATATAGGTTAATGACTTTGAATATGTTGACAAAACCTCTAAAACAATATATTAATAAAGTCTACAGTTGCCTAGTTACCAACTCAGAATCAATGATTAAATGTCCTTCTTTCGCCATCGAAAACAATGGCGAAACCACGTACTTTCCACCAGGGCATCAAGAAAACATTTTTTATTCATTTTTTTTTTTCGTGATCAGTTAGAATATTCCATAAATATAAAATGCCCTATTGTGCATACATTGTCTCGCGACACTCTCTAAGAAATTGAACAGATCGATCCTAGAATCTGGAAATTTCATAAAAGGATGAAAATCCATTTTCCCCGTCAACGATACTGCGAGCGCGCGGGTGCGCCTTGAATATTACATACACAGGAGTTGACAGCAGCAGCAGCAGCTCTACTATCGCAAGGATGGGGGTAGGAAAGGGAAGTATAGTAGACGAACAACTCGGCGAAAAGTGCCTGGGCGGCGGCGGCGTTGGATGGAATGAAAAGGAAGCTACGCGCGCAGCCAAGTGTTTCGGGCAATATCGCGAGTGGATATATACAAAACGACGTCGAATAGACGCGCGCGCGTGCCCATCGAAAATAGATTCAGCCTCGCGATTTCGCCCTACTACTCGCTTGCTTGCTATTGGAAAAGCCGACGCGCGAAAGTTTTGCTGCAAATAACCAAGTGGCCCGAAGAGTTTTTGCGCGGAGAATGAGGGAGAGAGAGAGAGAGACGCAGATAACGTTGCCGGTGAGAGAGTTCGTTGTCCATTGGAAAATCGTAAACGACGTTGTTAGGTGGATGTGGGTACTCGAATTGGAATTTAGTTTAGGGGGGTAATGGAGTTCCTGATGGGCATATTGAACGACATGTTAATTTGTTTGAGTTTCCCAGCCATTTTTAGAAATGATAATTGAATTTATTTATAGTTTGCGTAAATGCTGAGATAAAATTGTGTGCAATTCAATTAATCGTGGAATTATTTTGGGAACTTTTACAGAAATGGAACGAAAGATCTTTATTCGCTATAATTTGTTTATCAGCCATTCGTACATTAATTACTTTGTTTCAATCTTTAAATAGTTTTATAAAATATAAAATTTTATCGATAAAAATCATTTCACAAACTAGCTATTAAAAACTTTACATTATACTGCCGACAAAACCCTCGAAAAGGGTTATAAACTCGATACCCCGTACCGCGGTTTCGCTTCTAATTCTTCACTTTCAAATCAATTCGCCCCGGCGTAAGCCACAAGGCAAAAGAGCCCTCCATCTCTCTTATTCTCTTCCTCTATCCTCTTTCTCTCTCCTCGCTCGGGAAAGCGTTTTCGCGCTGTAAGTAAGGCACGTTGAGGCCTGGCGAAAATGTATTTCCCGAGTTTCCAATTTGCGGTCGACGAAACGGACTACGAGGGGCTGTGCGGCTCGAGGAGCAAGAGCGAGAGAGATAGCGGGCGCGCACACGGTTGAGGACAGAGAAGAGAAAATTGGGGATGAGGAACTGCGGGCTCTATTATGGTAATTATATGATAAATACAACAAGCCCGTAGGCGCCGTGTCTCTCCAGCCGCGCGCGCGCGCGTCCTCGCCGTCGTCGTCGTCTTCTTCGGCAGACGCGCGAATATCTACATCCCTTTTCTCTCTCTCTCTTCCCTATTTATCGCGTTTTCGCTCGCTTGAGTTCTCAGCTCTCTCTCTCTTCTTTGCCCGCTGTCTCGCTCTTTCCCTTGATGAGCAGCCACGACTGGTGGTGGTGGTTTGCTTTAAAATACGCGGGCGGTGGAATGCAATTAATCTTGCCGTCTCTGCGTCTGTCTCTTGCTTTAACGCGAGAAGAACTGCCACCTATACCGTCTAACTTAATGAAGAACGACTCCGTGCGATGTGTCGGAAGAGAGAGAGAGAGAGAGAGAGAGAGAGAGAGGATGATCCGCAACCCTTCGATATGTATACAGCGGATGGGCGGGGAAAGATAAAAGCGAGGATGTGCGAGGAGAAAGAAAGAGCAGTAGGCTAGCGAAAGAGATAAAGAGAGAGAGAAAGAGAGGGTGTATTAGGAGCGCGAGCTTTGGCGTTAAGAGATACGCGAGCGCTTCTGCGGATTGAGAAGCGAGCGTCGAAGTTGAGAGACGCGTATTTTGCGAGCGAGAGAGAGGCTGTGTGGGTTGGATTCGGGTGCGGGTGGTCGGATATGTTTTCCAGGGAGTGGATTGCGTTGTTCAGCAGAGTTTTGAGAAAGACTTTGGTGATTCGAATATTTGTTTCCAAATAACAACTTGAATATTTTTTTTGGAAAATTATACTATAAATTCTTATACTTCTAAATTTGACATTTATTAAAAAATGGTTTTATAAGTTCACAATACTGCTATATATTTCAAAAAATTTACTCAAAATTTTAAAGTAGAATTTATTAAAACTTTATTTCAATCATCATATATATATATATAAAGTAAAGTTAATTATTTGCAACCATATTATTAAGTTACTTGCAAAAATTCTAAGAGAAAAAGAGTAGTTCCCCTGTTAGAAAATTAACTATAAGTTGGCCAGAATATGGCCAGAATATGGTACCAGGGTCTCAAGCAACCTTATTACTCATAATTTCGCAATGTACAAATTCTACTCCATCCCTAAACCATTGCAAAAAACCAAAACCCAATCTCGCAGCAAGATCCATCATCCACATGTCCAAAGATCAACACGCCAGTCCTCAACCTTCGCTCCCCACTTCACATACCCGCACCCACACACGCGCTTAAATGCTCCTTCCACGGCTCCTCGAATTTTTCATCTTCAGCCATGCGCCCAGCCACTCTAACCTCTGCCTCACCCAATGCGCGCGTTTCCTTCCGTCTCTCGCTTATATGTACACCTATACATATACAACGCCGCACATGCGGGTGCTTAAGGCAAGGAATGTGCACGCGAGCTAGCGCGGGGAAATAATACTTCGCGGATGACTCGTCCTCTTGTCAAGGGGGTGTACAGGGGGATACGTCACGCTCATTGCGGCGGCTTCCGTTAGGAGACGAGAGGGTTGAGTGGGTCCCGCAGCGCCGGTACTCGACATCCCACCACCACCGCCCTGTACCTCCTATTGCGTATTTTGAGGCACGTGCTTCAAGCGGCGCTCGAGTGCCTTCTTGAGAAGCCACCCCCGCCGCTGGCAGCGAGCTCGTATGTATAGAATGGGCGCACGCGTGACGAAAATCATTTAAAGTCGCCAGGAAAGTGTGGAGATTCTTTCGAGTGGGGTTCTATGGGGTATCGTTTGTATCGTTTTGTCAGTAAGATTTTTAAGAGATTTTGGACAGTTAAATGTGGCAGGTCTGTTCAATTTGTGTTTAGCATTTGTCTTGAAATTAAAGCTTTATATGTATAGTAAAAGTTGCAAGTATTTTTATAAGCCAAAATTATAAATTCAGCATGTAACATGAGCTTCTTTACTTTGTTACTAAATAATACATTTTTTAAATAAGGAAACACATCATTGATCTTCTTTTCATATAAAAAGAGCATATCGCTTTCAATGCACTCCACCTCATGAATCAAGCCGAAAAATCAGTTGCTCTTCCCGGGCATTTTTCAGCCAATTAAAAACTTGAGCAAACTATCCACGACCTAATTGACCATGCGCTCCCTCCTCTCTCCAGCAAAATATCTACCAACGCAAAATCACGAAAGCCCGCGCCATCGTGTCAAACGCGAAAGAACGATCGGGCGCGCGGCAACTTCCACAGCTCGACCAGTGTACCGCAGCTGTCCGTGTCCGCTTTTTACCCTCTCCTTTCGAAAATTACACTCCGCTCGAAGAGCGGTTTCCAACTTTACCGCTCGCGTACGCATGATCGCTCGCTCGCTCGCCCCTCCCATTCTTTCTCTCCTTCTCTCTCTCCCGTCGAAGAGATAATCATATTAGCCGCGCTATAACTTGTCTATGCATAAGCATAATACCCGGGGCCCGGGATCCTAGCCAGGCGCGTATATTTTACCTCCTCGCCTCTCTTCCTTCCTTTATCTCTCGCACGGTTGCCACGGCTGACGGGAGTAGGTACGCGCACCCGCCCGCTCGCTCGCTCGCAACGTTAATCAGCGTAATTGAATTAAGCGTGTAGCGCGAGCGAGCGAGCGAACGCGCGACTGTTGTAATTATGACTATTTATAATGATTCCACGCGTACGAGCCACTTTCCCTCCGCGACGAAAATTAGCAACTACTACGGCGGTGATGTTGTAGTGTCGCTCTGTGCCGCGGCTCTCGTTCGTGCGTGCGTATCCCTTTTCGGAAGTTGGGTCGGAATTGAACGCAGGGTGAAGCGACTTCTCCGGTTTTTTTTTGCGGTTGATTGGGGAACGAAGTTTCCTATTGTTTTCTTGCGGCGGCGCGAGACGATTCTCTATCGGTTGCATCTTATTCAGATAATGGGGCGCATGCGGTTAGGACAGTCGCGCACGAAATGCATAAAATAATCGCTTTTTTGTTACTGCGAAAACGTAATGAGAGTTGGCGCTCGTAATGGGGGGGAACATGTAGTATATCTGACTTTGCGTCAACTTACTTTTGTATGGGTATTGGACGCGAGTAAATGCGCGTAATAAGACACGAGTAATGTGGTCACGTAATTATCGTGAGTTAGTAGTTGATGGTTTTCTTCGGAATTCATTTGTGATACTATGTCGTATTACTATGGCGTATTGTCATAAATAAAGGCTGGCTATAATGATTGATAATCGCTGAATACTGATAAACTATTTTCATAGCTTTTATGTTAGTAATCAAACCAACATACTTTTTCATTTTTTAATTTTCAAATTTGTTTTGTAAAACATTCTGTAATAGTACTGAACCATGCATTAACAATACTTATCTCATTGAACAAGTGAACAAAAAAAAAAAGCAAAGCCACATCACAGACCTGTGCAACGAATTTTTCCGGTACGCGCGCGGCGTTAGCGGAATTACGAATGTATTAAGAGAAAGATTTGGGGGATTTGTCGTCGCGCAAGCTCTTTCGCGCGCGCGCGTCGCTAGGATCGAATCCGAATAAATTAGCCCCGACACGGGCGGCGGAGATATAAAATTTTGAATATGAATAGCCAATTTTACATTCGTAATGAGGCGAGCGAGCCCAGAAACAAAGCGCGCGCAGGCTGACGAGAACATATGTAGATGAAGGAGCGAAAGAGAGACGAAGAGAGAGAGTGAGAGAACGAACCCTCGGTAACCTTCGAACGTAATTTCTTTTATTAAGCGCAATCGACTTTAACGGACGACGAGGCCTAATGAAAGTCCTTATGCGCGCAGCGCGATGAAAATTTTTTTAATTTCAAATCCCCGCGATGTGGCTTCCTTTGGGCTATAGGAGTGAGCGAGAGAGAAAGAGAAAGCAATATTTCGTTATTGAGGAGGACAATAATCATGAATTTAAATGCCGACGCGTAGGTACGTGGATAAGAGTACTCTTGGGAAAAGATTTTCAAGTTACACGTCCAAGTAGAGCAAAATATTATGATTTTAACGGAGGCTAATTTCGGCGCGGAAATGGAATTTATAAAAAGAAAAGTTTCAGACTAGAAAGAGATCCGTATAATTAAAATTACCTTGAAGGTGATGGATCATAGCCGGTCTTTTTAACTTTTTGCATCATAGACTTCACTGCATTACTTTGCCTTTGAGCATGAACTAATTCATTCTAATGTTACTGTAAAAAACCTCAATGGAAAATAGCCCGCAGCCGCTCTCGAACCGAAAAAGTGTTAATTACTCGATTCCTTCCATTATTCGTCATTGTAAATCAAACGCCCCGTCTCGTCGGAGCGATTATAGAAGCCGTCCGTTAATTAATTCTTCTCTTACCCTTTCACTCTCGCTCTTTCTCTCTCCTGTCGTCGTCGTCGTCTTCGACGACGTTTCCCTCACCACCGCCACGTGGAAGCGAGCGAGAAAGGCGCGCTTGGTGAGATATCGAGATAATTTGAATGATCGAATAAACGTCTGAAGCGCGCGTGCGAGCCTACGAAGGATCGACAATCGCCTAGGAAAGAGGAAGGAGAGTGAGGCCTTCCCTCATCTAGTCTATCCCTCCCGCACGCGCGCGCGCTAAACTCATTACCCGACGGTAATTCCATCGATGCTTTAAACTCGAGAGTCTCCGTCTAGAGGGATGTTCTCTCCTTGGATGTGCCGCTGAGGTAGCAGCAGCCGCGGCGTCTGTGGCGGCTGTGTGATCCAAAGGCGAATTCTATCGGCGCGGGCCTTTTATACGCGGTTAATCAATCTCGTTTGCTTGCCGCGTGCGCGCTTATCAAGGTGAAGGAGCGCCCCGTGAGGAGGAAGTGTATGAGCGTTTTATGGGGGTATATAGTTTTATTCAATTTTACGAGCGAGTGGTGGTGGTGTATAAGGGCGGATGAGCGATGGAGTTTTCTGATGAAAATTTTGGGGCTATTGGTGTAGGGTGAATTGCGCGGGGGCTGATTGTATACTGGATTAGCTTATGTAATATATTTTCAGGATAATGTTTGGATTTATTGAAAGTCTAGTAACTTATATATTCGTATATTATACGTTTTATAGATTATTACAAAGACCTTAAAGTGATAAGAATACATTGTTAATTATGGATATCATTAGTTTGCCAAGATAAACATGATTATCTTATTACTGTTTGTTTCAACAATTACACATTACTAGTTTTAAACATATCCAACGATGACAAACATTTGTCAAATTAACATATTGACATACCTCAACTCTAAACACATTCATCGAAACATTTTTCTTTCGTAACTCCACCGCCTATCATTACCAACCACTCACTCGCCTAACGATTTCTAATTACACCTCGTCGTACACGCGTCCGCCTCGTGTTTTCCAACGTTCCCACCCTCTTCGTTCACAGCCATTGGTTCCTTCCGCGCGCGCGCGCGTGCGCTCGTAATCGAACTAAAAATGGAGAGTCCGAGCGATAATTGAATGAGAGCAAAGTAAACCCGAGCGAAGAGAGAGAGGAGAGTGAGTAACGGGCGAAGAGTGAGAGGGAGAGAGAGGAGCCACAATAATACCGAAGCTCGCCCGAGTGGAAACGGGCCAACCGACATTTAATACCGACCCGTTGAATATTCCTTCCCCGCGGAATGGCCCTCCCTATCCCCTCCGTCGATATTGAATTGGCTCCCATCTAATTGTAACCTTGCGCCAGTCGGAGGCTTCTATTCACTTGTAAACTCCGTTTGCATAATTTTTACATCGGAGGCGGAGGCAAGCACACGCGTACCCGCGATGACGATGGAGGACACGACTACTCTTACAGCGTGTAATCGATTTAAAAGGCAAGGTTCGGACGTTGCTCGGGGCTTCGTCGACAGATTTTATAGAGCTGCCGTAGTTGCGAATGCCTTCGTTTCCTTTTGAGAGTTTGAATATTCTTTTATAGGTGTCTACGGTGTATAGGATTAGAAAAGGTAAAGTTGTAGTATACCATAGTATAATTTAAAATTTTTGTATTGTACATTTGAAATATAATGAGCGCTAATTTTTACCAACACTGTAAAAACAATAATTTTATGCAATAAAAGATGCTCAAACTTCAATCTCGTTAATTTACAACCCCCTTCCCCTTCTATTACGCCAAACGAAGAAATTATCGGCTAACCGCGATAAACCAGCGACAGACACGACTCCTCGAAACGTCCACTCTAATATAGGCTGAAGTACAGAAAGAACAAAAGCGCGGGATGGCGCGCGCGATCCTGCTCAAAGTGAAAAAGTTATACACACCAATTAACGGATTGAAGTTACCGCAGCCGGCTGCAGTCGGCCGTCGAGTGGTCGTTACTACGATGGTCAAAAATAAAAAAAAACTGAGTAGAAGAAGAAGGAGGAGGCGGGTGAACGAGCTCGTTTACGTGAGTTAAAACTCCTGCGGCGGCGCTCACTCTCGTTAGCGCGCTCGATCGGGCGCACTCGAGCTCGCGGCGGCGCGAGATGGCCTGACCGATGGTCCGCTCTGCCGACTTTTCGACTTCTCTGCGAAGTCTTTTCGCCGATGCCGTTTTCTTAATCTCTTTCGCGCTTTGATGGTAATTGAGACTTTTCGGGGGATAATTAGCATTGCTGCTGTTTGCGTTTGAATTATTTGTATAGAATTTGGTGTTGATAAGCCCAGTCTTGGGATGCGAAAATTTGTTGTATAGGGTGATTATATTGAAAATTGAAGTTCATGAATGGGGTACGTGACGTTGATTTAACTAATAAAAGTTTATAGGGTGAGCAAGAATTACCATGGCATGTATATTCATACGTGTAACAAAATATTTTGAAGGATCCAATGTCAGAAATAAGCTCACTTAGGAGCCTTATGATTCTAGCCTCCAAAGGAAAACCCACCAATATCGTTATAAAGAAATTTTTCAGTATAGTGACCCATACAAAGATAAACCGCTGCCAATACGTTGGTACGTAGCTTCCTCAAACTAATGTATTGATTAATTGTATCACACCAAATTTTATCTATGAATATTCGCAATAAAACAAATATATAAAATACAAATAAAAATCTATATTAATGTTAAATCTTTTGATGACCGCCACAATTCTTCTTATATGGAATCGCCGTATACAACCCGTGTACCTAACCGAGATCTACCACTGAAATCTACCTTTAATTTTATTGCGTTTTTATAGATAATTTAAAAATAACTATAGATAGATTGTAAATAGATGCATACCATATCAATTGCCCTGAAATGATTAAATAACCTATATTTCGAATCATTACTTGGAAACTATGGTTTTTAATAAAAATATAAAATAAAAATTAACCTTCGAAATTTATGTAACTCCGAAATTTATGGATGAATATTTCTGCTCAACGAATTCATTCGATTAATGTACAAAAACTGCCATTAATTATAGTAACTTCAAAATCCATGAAAATAAACAGGTTGATTTCAAAAAATCGAAAAATCGACATAAAACATAAAGTAACATTAAAATATTAAAATATTACGTTTGATACCAAAAACAAATAGAATTACTGACACCCGCATCCACCCACATCCATTTACGCACACACGCACACACACACATACACACACATACGCACACGCGCGCGCGCACGTACGCACACACACCCACAGATATATATACACACACACGCAAAGGTACAGACAAACAAAATTTCACATTCATAGTTTCACACTTTCATCACTAGGTGGCTACCATTTACTGGCATCCACAAATAAAATTTTCTGCCGTGAGTATAAATAAGAACATTCTGTTATACCATTTTGGCATCGAAAAAACGGCTGTCTGGCTCGTCTTGACATGTTTACCAGACAGTACTAAGGACAAGACGCCGGTTTATTATTTCTTCCATATAATTTTCAACCAGTATTTTAAATTATTTTTATTGAATCTCCTATTGTGAGTTTATCCGTTCTCCAACGTTTTCAATTCAGAGCTGCACATTGTTGTCCAAAGAAAACACACTTTGTTGATGTAGGAAATATCGCAAATGTCGGTTCGTCATAAATTTTTATCTTCCATAAAGTCACAACTCTTGATTGAAGATCTGGAATTTCCGTCGCGTCCATTGCGAGACGTGAACGGGTCTCACCGCCGTTTTTCACTGGCCAAATCCTTTCGTAGTCAACGTTGGTCTTTCGCACCTATATACTTATCGTGTTCATCCGAACTTCTTTTTGAATTTTATTATTTTCATAACATTGGCCATCTCGGAGGCGAGCTTTTTTCTTCTTTTTCTTTTAGATCTCGGCGTCCTGGCCGGTGGCTTTTCGACCACATCGACGGCATCGTCACTGCATTCGGCCAGCTTACCGCCAGTATCGTCCGTTACACGGAAAACACTTTCGGTGAACCATTCACCGACCGGCAGTAGCGCCATTAGCTGGCGGTTTTTCCGGTAACTCCCTCGTCGAATTTCGGAGACTGAGTCGCCAAATTTCCAGGCGACCCAGTCCGCGAAATATTCGTAAGCCGAGTGAACTTTACACCCTAATGTATCGTACTTCACAAAAAAGTCTGGGTTGTACACTCACTCGCCGATCGAAACAGAGCGCCACCTTCCCCTGCTCTTCGTCAAACGATTCTCCGCTTTCGGCAACTGATTCGACGATACTCAGAG
Source organism: Torymus aiolomorphi (assembly GCA_036365515.1). Classification (NCBI taxonomy): domain Eukaryota; kingdom Metazoa; phylum Arthropoda; class Insecta; order Hymenoptera; family Torymidae; genus Torymus; species Torymus aiolomorphi. The sequence continues at coordinate 240,375,364 of CM070873.1, read as the reverse complement.
ACTCGCTCGCCGAAACCATCGGAGAGTATAATTTACCGTTATTTTGGTAAGCAAATCTCCGTCACCGGAGAATCAGTCACCGAAAGTTTTTTCAGTTTATTCTTTTTTCTCTCTTGCGTCTGCGTCACCTTCGCCGGAACGACAGTAAGAGCTGTCTGAATGGTATAGATCCACTCATAGACACTCCACTTCCTCCTCTTCGTAGGCTTGCTGTTGCTGCCCTTGTGTTGACTCAACTTCTAGACTATCGTTTGTCTCGGTTACCATGGCCTTTTTTTGTTCCATTTTTTGGGTTAACTCCGCGTTGCGGTTATGAACCCAGGCTCTCAATATATCGATCCTCTTGATAATAAATAATTGATTCTGCAAAAATCTTCTCCACCCAGTGATTAGATTTTTAGAGATTAGTCGATAAGTGACGTATGACAAATCCACCACTGCACCGCAAGGACGACTCCTTTGTCAAGATTATTAACCCCGCTAGACTCTCAATATAATGGTCATCTTGACAGTATAAAACGGTCCTCTTGATAGTATAAATGAGTTCTTGAATAACGAGATCTTAAAAATATTGCTCCTCTTGAATAATCTAGAGCATTATCCTTTCCAGAGGTCCACCACTTCAGCGAACAGCCACTGGTCAAAAAAAGCAACTGACAATTGACTTTTCGCTGTCGATAAAGCAGACACCTGCGCTTAAAAACTGAGAATAGTACAGTAGATGACAGGGTAGAGAGGGAACATTAAGGATAAAAGGAATTTGGAAAAATTTAAATTGGTATATTGTTCAAAATAATAAAATCAGTTAAAAACGGAATAATTTTTACAAACTTAAACGAGGTTAGAACCAAGTCCGTGCCAGGAGTCACACCCATTTTAAAGCAATTTTTTATAAGGAATGGTTTGTGTAGAGAGAAGATAGGGCACTCCCATATAATGTGTTCAACTGTATGAAAACTCTCCCCACATTCACAGTCCTCTCTTCAACCTTAAAACCCTTAGAATGTAAATGAGCCCTGGCCCGGCTATAAACACCACGTAGTCTGTTAGTTAAACAAATCTGTCTCCTGCTGAGGCCCACACACCCAGAAAACCAAGGTTTTACCGAAAACTCATCAATATTAGATACGTATCTCATCCCCTTGCTGGCGCCGCCATATGTTCTGACAAACTCAAACATGGAGGAGCATAGTTTTTTATAAAAACCCAGAATCAAGTCCTTACTAAGCAAAAAGAGAGAAAGAAACACTAGAGTGAACTCCAGGTGATGCAGCCTCACCTGGATCGTCGACAAGTTGGACAAACAGTTCAGAAGCTTCTTTTCCTTAATATGATCGCCGTTTGACCCGTTCGCCTTCGTGATCTGGCATTTACAGTGATGGAGGCCGTTGATAATTTCACTAATGCTAATTGCTTCTTCTAGCTAATCGTCTATGATTTCACTAATGCTAATTGCTTCTTCTAAATAATCCTCGAAAAATAAGAACAAAACACACGACAATGTGATTTGCATACGTCGTGTTTCTTATATTCGGGATTTTTCGTAGAATTTCCGATTACTCGCTCTTGACAAAGCTCACTTGACGCTGTGCGAGATCTGAACGTAATAAGCTTTATTATTAGGAATGACTTTAACTCGTGTATATTTGACTTTAACTCGTGTTTATAATATTATTTTCATGGAGAAGTTAAAATTCACAACGAGTTATTCATTTAAAATTACGTTTTATTCGGTAAAAATCATAAATAAAAACGCCGACGTTTAAGCAAGAGAACGCCGACTAATGAATTAATCTCTTGAAATTTTAACCAAATATAGCCTTCAATGAGTATAATAAGTGGTTAAAATTTTAAGTCGATAAATCAAATATTTTTTGAGAAATTAATTAGATAATTTGAATCACATTTTCCTTAATAACAAACGACAGAATGAAGATAATTTAAAAATTAAAAAAGAAAATGTAGGTAATTTAAACAGCTTGCAAGAAAAGTTTATAAGATTAAGTAGTATTGACTGTAACATATAAAACAATCAAAGAAATGAAAAATTCAAAAACGCTTTATGGTTTTATAAAAAAAAAGATAAAAACTTAAATCAGTCAATGTGTCGAGTTTTTTCGTGAGACGAAGAGAATAAGCTTTATCCGACGAAAATCGGTCGAGTGTTTCTCGAGATATAGGGAATTTACATACACACACACACACACACACACACACACACACACACACACCCACACACACACACACGCGCGCGCGCACGCACGCACGCACGCACGCACACATACAGACACGAACAACATTTTTATCAAAATCGACAAATTTCAACATATATCGCCTTAAAACATTTTGAACAATTGTGGTCTCGAAAATTTTTTTCACCGTTACAAAGCTTCCTCTATAAGGAAGTAAAAACATAAGATTATTATCATCAAACTATAAAAATTAAATTCAAGATTAAATAAGGTACATCGATTTAAAAAAGTTTATATAAACTCCAAGATCTGTGGACTCATTCATTAAGCAGTCTATGTCACGTTGGTTAACCCTAGCCTTCTTAAAATCTGTTATACTTTACAGTATATCCACAAAACATCATCAATTGTCAATACCGAATCGAAAATTATCGTTTTCCCGCAAAAACCTTACAAAATTCATATCTCTCCCAACTTCCACCCCTACCCACCGAAATCGCGAAATTCATAAGCAACTCCACACGTGCGCGCGTACACCTAACGATCACGCTCCACCACCCCGTTATATCGTCAAATTGGCGATATTCGCGAGTGAGAGCTCGCTGGCGCCCGCACATACATAATACCAGAGAGAAAGAGAGGGAGAGAGAGTACGCCGCCTTAAAGCAGAGCGGTGCGATGCTCAATCTTCGCCCGCGACGACGAGTCTGCTCGCGTCGACGACGGCAGACGGTCGGCGCGCTTTCAACGACCTCGACGACGAATGGGAGGAGAGAGAGAGAGAGAGAGGTTATCGCGGAATCGGAATGCGTAATGGACGGGACGATCTCGGGTTACTAATAAGTATCGACCCCTTCGCCCACCCCAACGATGTCGGTGGTTCTTGTCGCAGCGCGAGAAGAGTTTCCGCGGCGAGGTCGTCGCCTTTGTGCATCCGTTATGTTTATGTATATTAATCAGATGGGCGCGGTCGCTTTTTGGGGGGTCATTAATTGGGAGGGGATAATGACGCTAAAAGTTTTGGTTGCAATAGGTTTAAGTTTTAGACGATGAGTTCGCGATAGCGTGTTTTGAGTTTTTAGGTTTTAGAGTGTTGGTACCAACTTATTCATGGTTCTTAAACATTATGTGACTAGTTTTTAGTCATTACTATAATTACTTTAATAAAGAATCTGCAAATAATATTTTTATATAAATATATATGAATGACAGTAATATCGACATTAAGTTGTACAATACCTTGATTGGAAAGGCATTTCCATACATTGTAATCAAGAAACAATGGTGCGTATACACACATGAGATTGAAAGAAGAGAGCACGTATGCGTAATTGGACACTACTATGAGTATAATAATTACAAGAGTTTATTACAACTATAACATGAAAATTCCTCCCAAAAAAATATTCCACACGGCTGTAATTAAAATTTTTCGCAGCATCAATTAAATTTTCAAATAAAATCAGAAATTCTCTACAGTGCGCATTGAAAATTCTCGCCGCTGGAGCGTAACAAAAATGAATCCCGGCGTTTCTTAGCGCAATATTGACGCGAAACATCTATAATTCTTCGATTCGCAAACACGCAGCTCAGTATCGCGCCACGCATGTATGCCACCCCTATATGCGTGTGTGCGTATACGGCTTTCATCGCGGAAACAAAGAGACGCACGCGCGCGCGTACGCGTTGTTGTATCGGGGCGTGTGCAAAAAGAGCAACGGCAGCAGTAGCAGCACCATATGCATCGCGTTATGCGCGCAAACGGACGTGCGCGCAGATAAACACGGGCGCGCGGGAATCCAGCCTCTGGGCTCCTCTCGGCAATCCGTTCGTAGCCGCTGCCGCGAGCAACTGCGAAATAAATGGAACGAGCATAAAGCGAGTCCGTTGTTCTCCGAGCGAGAGAGACAGAGAGAGAGAGAGAGAGGTAGAGAAAAAAGAGGCTCTCGAATCGCTCGATTGACGACAGGCTCGCGCGGGTGAGCGAGTAGCGCAAAAACGCCCGAGCACTTTTCCCCGCTCGCTCGCTTTCGATCCGCGTCCATTTGTCCGCGTCCCTTTTGATTCGCGTTGTCCTAGGTCTTTTCCCTCTGTTGGCCGGTTATATTTGCTCCGAGGAACAAAAAATAGCCGGCGGAGCGAACCGTTGTGCGTGACCGGGAGCGCCAGCGCATACATATATGGGCTTTTCTCTCGTTCTTTTTATTTATAGAAATGTCTTTGAACGCAAGCGCGCGTGCATGCGGCATTGATTTTTTCTCTCTCCTTTTTTTCGGAGCGAGCTCTCGTCGTTAATTTAGTTTGAATTCAGGGAATGGTTATTTGGTTTTTTTGCAACACGGAATAGAGTATCGCTTTTTTATTATTTTATGAAAAATTTTCTATGCACAAATGCAGCCATAAAGTGAAGTTGATAATATAATTGCGTGACTTATTATCTGTGGATATGTTCAATTGACATTCTATATGTTTGACATCGATATAAAAAGGATTATTTACAAAAGCGTCAAATTCATAGACGTGGCACGAATAAATAAAACATATAAATAATGTTTTATAGGCTATATCAACAAAGTGATCTTTGAGATCAATATACCAATTTACTTTAAAATTTCATTTGAACGATTAAAATAAATTATCCACTTATATCTTAAAATCGAAATGACCTAATTACATATCAGCCCCTATTACAAAGCATAAATCTTTTATACATCATAGCGTATACAGTTATAAAGAGCATAATCAACCGCCACCTAATTACACGGGTCCGTCCTACCCTCAAAACCGCGTTAACCGCGCAATAAAGTCACTCAAAAATTCAGCACCTAATCAGGCCACACCAAAAAAGACCCGCCTCCCTGCCACACACCGTTAATCCACGCACTAACCCTCCCGAAATCCCCTCCCACCCTCTCTCTCCATTACACAAAGCTCAGCGGCACCGCAACCCGAGAAGAGGCCGAGCGAGAGAGAAAAATCGCCGGCGATTACGCGAGAAAAAAGCCGTTCTCGCTCTCCGGGCCGCTCTTTAACCGTGCGCATCTCTCGGCCAGCGGCGGCGGCGGCGGCACGCACAAAGCCCTTGATGGATGGCCACCGGCGAGTGACCACCTGTTGAAGCTCTACGCGCGCTCTCGCACCTGCGCGCTCGCTTGCGCACTGTCCGCGGCGTTAATCATCGGTTGTCACGCGTACATATGGGATAGGGGTGCATGAATGGACACGCGTGCATATATATGCGGTGCGCGCGTCATTCGGCTGCAGCGCGCTTTCGGTTTCGTTGAGGGGCGAGGCTGATTGACGGGAGAGGTGATGAGAGAGAGTGCGTTTTTTGGAGGTTATTTGTGGGAGGTGGAGGGATTGATTGACCTGATGCGATTTTGAGAGAGATGCGGAGGGTGGGCGAGGTGCAGTTTGTATATCGGCCGTGTACGGTACCGGTTCAGAGATAATAATTCGCGGATCGAGGTTTGATTGCGTACCTGTCGACAGGCATTATTCGTCATTTATACATGTGGAAGTGGTTACACTTTAATAGAGTATTTAATATATATTATTAGTTATAGTAGGAATTTGGATAGATAATGTTAGTGCACTGAGAAAAGGATTTGTTTACTGTTAACATGGCATTGTAACTGTTAACATGCGTATGTTTAAATATGACCAAATATAAGCATTGTAACAGTTATAATGCCATGTTAACAGTTAAGTTACCATGTTCTCATAAACAATTTCAATATGTTACCTGAGAACATTGCTATTGTAAGAGTTACAATATGCTTATTATAGTAGTTTTTGAATGTAATGGCCAATTTTTTACCAGGATGATGTTGTTTTATAACAAAAACGTTTGAAATAAACATCATTTATTTTTTTACTCCAACGTTTCGGACATTTTTATTGTTTATCCTGATGAGGGGCATAAACAATAAAAATGTCCGAAACGTTGGAGTAAAAAACTAAATGGAGTTTTTATTTCAAACCTTTTTGTTATATAACAACATCATCCTGGTAGAAAATTCGCTATTAGAATCAAAAACTACAATTTACAAGAACTTCTACCATTAGCTACTTCCAAATCTGAATATGTCTATTAGTTAATATAGATATTGTAACTATTACAATATCTCATTTTATCCTTAAACATGTCAAATAGTTGTATTTCAAATAGATAAATATGTTAACAGTAACAATATTCTTCTCTCAGTATGGGAAAACAATATTTTATTTATCCTATAAATAAGTAACAATTTTATTAGCAACTCTAACAATTAATTTCAATCAATTCCTACACTATTATTTATTATCAAAGAAAAACCATCCGACCTAATCTCCTTATTACCACAATCCAATAACACCCCGGTATTCTCATTCAATCGTGTTTCTGTATTTGCCGTCTTTCGAAAAAAAACTCCGCCACTTTTTCATCAAAGAAACCCGCACAAACGTGCCGCTCGCATGATTATTCCGCACGCATCGCGTATCAAGGCTGCTACTACATCCCGCTCGGCCATAAACAGCTCGTCGTGTCAAACGAAGCGCGAAGAAAAATCAGTAGTCAGAACCAACGAGTGTGTGTGTGTATATGCGAGGCTACGTCGTCCGGAGCTTAAACCTATTATCGCTCGGACCCCCCGGTTAAACCCATCAGCGAGCCTCGGTCTCCCCTTCCCCCCTCTTTTTATTCAGACTCCCCCGCGTAGCTCCGGATGCCGCCACGCATGGGCGCGCATAGGGCTGTTCTCTTTCTCCGTCCGTCTGTCGCCGCCGCCGCCGCGGCTTTCTTACGTCCGCCAACGCTGCTTTCTTCTTCCCTCCGTCGAATTCGCCTCTCTCGCTCTCTGTTTTCCACGGAACGAAACAATGAGCTCGTTAATTAAGATTTCTTTTCGTGCTCTCGCTTTCGCCCGTATAGCGCGCGCAGCCACTTACGAATGCCTCGAGCCATTCTTCCTCGTCGTCGACGTCGTCGTCTTGGGGAAAAAGAGAGAGCTGGGAACGAGTTCTCGTCTCCTTTAGCGAGTGCTTGCGGTTTTCCTGGAGTAGGAGGGACATTTGCATCGGAGCGAGTGCGGAGGAGGTAAAAATTTTCACTGATTCAACTTGACGAGCACGTAATGAAGGATTGGAATACGGAATGATAATTTTCTGGAGATGGGGGAGGGGGAGGACGTCGAGAGAGTGGTTGCTTATCTTAAGGGTTGAGAAGTGTGCTGAGGCTTGATCAGTCCTTGAGAATTGTGATCCGACCATGATATTTGAAATGTTTAACTTTGATCGATTAAAATATTGTAAATCGTCAAATAGAATTCAAATAGAATAATTTTTAGATTATTGTGATATTTGTTTTTAAAATTTTGGTTTTTCCATATGTCGTTAATATGCATAATTTTCATGAGTCGAAAAAGATCTCTCAATATAATGGAAAAACATAATAATGTATTTCGTTAGTTATTATATTTCTGATAAATGCTATTTAGATTCTAAAAAATTGATTTACGTTACAGCGGTATACTTGCAATCCCTTCATTATTCCAGCGAGCACTCTGAGTGCTTAGCTGTATCGCGCTAACGGGTTTCAATCTTTCAATCGCAGATTTAATTTCCTGCCAATAACAAGGAGCTTAGCGAACTACTATTCGCAATCTCGCTCTCTTACTCCTTCAACCCTTGAGCAATAAACACCGCTGGCGCGCGCGCGAGCCAGCTCCCGGAGTAAATTAAAGGCTTCCGCGTGTTCATGAGCTTTCTCTCTCTCTCTCTCCAGGAGATGGAGAGAGAGAGGAGAGTGTTTTTCGGAAAAACAGTCTCTTTATTCTCGCGACCCTTTCTCTCCTTTTCATTCTTCCCTCGCGCTCTCGCGCTCTTTGTCCTTCCGGAAACAGTCTTTCACGCATTCCGCGAGTGGAAATCGCAAGAGCAGCACCTCTGTTGGAACGAGAGAGAGAGAGAGAGAGTAAGAGAGGGAGGATGCTGGGGGTGGCAAAGAGATCCGGATTTAAGGCGTCGTCCGTGAAAGCCCTCCGGAGAGAGAGAGAGAGAGAGAGAGAGAGAGAGAGAGAGAGAGAGAGAGAGAGAGCGCGAGAGAGAAAGAGGGAGAGGGTAGTTTAAGAGAAAGAGAAAACGCGCCTCGGTTGAACCGGGGGACAAAAGGCGCGGGGGACGCCGAGAAAGAAGCGAGAAATAAGAGAAGGACAGGGAAAGAGAGAGAGAGAGAAAATGAGAGAGGGAAGGATAGTGGTAGTCCTCGTCGTCTGATGCCGGGCGTGTTGGAGTGTAAGTGCTAAGATCCCGGAGTGCATTAACATGCCCCGAAGGCGCGGCAAGCCCCGCGTACAACCCTTCTTACATCGCGCCGTGCCGAGAGAGAAAGAGAGAGAGAGAGAGAGAGAGAGAGAGAGAGCGAGGGGTACAAGAGCAGGAAGAGGAGGGTTGGGCACCGCAGAGATTTCCACTTAATTATATTAAAAATGTTTTATCTCGGAGTTTCGCCTCGAGTGGAAGAAGAGAGAGAGAGAGAGAGAGAGAGAGAGAGTCGCGCTTTACGCTTGCGCGTACGAATCAAGGATGGATCTCTTAAGTGCGAGCGATAGTCCGGGGTAGAGAAGGAGAGAGAGAAAGAGAGAGAGAGAGGACGCCCGTCGGCTGTCCTCTGAGGATATTTCTGATAACCTCGGCTTTTAATCGCCGCGGGAGAGAACCAGCGAGAGCGAGCTTTTAGGACGAGGATTGTGTATTGGCATCAATTTCCCACGTTAAGGGGAAAAGATTTTAACGAAGTTGCTTTTTAATGTTATCGGGAGAGTTAGAAATGACAAAGATTTTTTATTCGTAATTTTTTTCGTAATTTTGAATTTATCAATGACTAATTTAAATATGCTTTAAAAAAAGCAAGTATCACTGCCGATTCATGAATGTTATTAGTTGATGATGCAGAATATAAAGATATAGTCTATGTTAAATTAAAGTAGACCTACTTTAAAGTTTAATTTTAATTTGCACATCGCTTTTAAAACTGTATGAACATGCAATTTAGGTTAACTAAACTTTTTCGCAATAATTTTCTAAATATCTACACCTCGAAAAATCTTATTTCACCAACATTTTTATACACCACAAATCAATTTTTATCGCAGTAAAACATTCTTTAATTATACAAGTCCATTATAAAAAACCTCAAGAAATTCAATATTTAAATCTTAATATATAAATAAACGAAGGCGTAAATAAGTAATCTCCCCTCGGGATCCCGCCACAAAGCAAGAAATTAGCGCGCGTATTACGCGCAACAATGGCCTCGTGTCTCCGTCCCTCTGTCTCTCTCTCTCCCCTCTTCCACAGCAAGGAAAAGCCAAGTCACTGCGGGCACGCCGTCGCGAGGACCTTTGTCAACGCTGCAGGTAGACCATAGAGCATCACGTTCGCGGGATTTCTCGCAGTCACCGTCCTCCTCCTCCTCCTTCTTCACCACCGCTGCTGCCTCGAGGATCCAGCGGTCTTGTACTCGCGGGAGCGCGCGCCTTACATTATTTAGAAGGAGCTCTCGGCGACGACGGAGCCGCATGCTAATCACTCGACCCAGATTGTATAATGAATCAGTATTCTTCGCCCCCAACCCCTCTCTCTCTCTCTCTCTCTCTCACGCGCTAGCGCAGCGGTGACTACGTGACGGGTTTTTTATTAGCGCAAGAAGAAAGGAGGTAGGAAGGAAGAAAGGAGGTGGCCGCCGTGGTAATGCTGCTGCTGCTGCTGGTCTCTGAGGAGTTGGAAGGAGAGAGAGAGAGAGAGAGAGAGAGAGAGAGAGAGAGAGAGAGAGGAAACTGCGGGTTGTTAGTCATACATATAAGCAGGCGGCTGAGAAATCTTCTCTCTCTCTCTCTCTCTCTCTCTCTCTCTCTCTCTCTCTCTCTCTCTCTCTCTCTCTCTCTCCTGGGCGATGTAATTGAATTAGGGCGGCGCATTTCTTTCACCCTCGTTTTCAGAGGAGTTATTGCCGAAGGATCTCTCTCTCTCTCTCTCTCTGTTTACGTAGCTACGTGGAAGCCGCGTTCTTTTGATTTGGGAGGAAGGGGATGAGCAGTGCAAGGGTTGAAGTTTCTAGGTGAGTCATTCGCGTTGTAAAACGATCGCCGTTACGGTTATTGTTCCAATAATCGTTCAAAGTTTTTGCTAAATGGCCGTATCTCTCGCGGTTTACTTCCAACTTTTCGGAATGAAACTGAGGAGAGTTTTTATTTTCAAGTTACGCTTTTACTGTACACGACGAGCTTTTACTATTTATTTCGCCAATCTTTAGCACACTTTATAAACATGGCATTACTTTATACACTCTCTGCGGTGAGATGTCTCGAAACTATAAACTTACTTTTTTATAGGTATCGCTTTAAAGTATCTTTAAAATTTCATCGAATCTATTACCGCTGCTATACGCTAGCAACTATAATTCACGTTTTGATCAAACAAAAAAAAAAAAAGATAACGCACATCTAAAAGCTTCCACCGCCATCAGTCACTACTAATTTACGACAGTGAATTTTTCATTAAAAACAAAAATAATTACACGCTCGGCCAACCTTACATATACATCACACAACCCCGCGCGGGGAACTTAATAACTTAACGCTCGGCCGCTATAAAATATAATTCATACGCCGTTAACCGAAATTAAATACAAGAAAGTTTTCTTCATTAAAAAGCCTCGCGCCGCTATACTCCAGCCGCCCACAGCCTCCCCCTCCAGCGTAACGAAGATCCCTTTATTATTGAAGGAATCCACGCGGGCGCTGTACCGGCCGCCTCGTATAATTTTTATCGGGCCTTCGGCGCACACACAGAGAACGGAGCGTCTGTCGCAGGCACTCAGCCGCATCGAGGGCCTCCCGTCGACCCGGCCGAACACCTGTCCCCACGCGCGCGCTTGCCGGGATAAAGTAGCATTTAATGGAACGCAGGCGGAGGGAACATCCTGCGAGGAACGAAAAAAAAACGAGGCGAAATCCGTCCCGACGCTATACTACTGCTGCCGTTGCCTTCTTTATTTTTCGCGTTGACTGGGAAACTGGAGGAAGCAAGTCTGCAAGTTTCGCGTGTGTATGTGGGGGTGTGGGTGCCGTTGAAGAAAGTTTCAGCGGGGTGCGCAAGGTCTGGCTGGAGGAGGGTGGCGCTCGTAAATCAACTCACGAGCGACTGCGCGTTTTCACTTTCTGGAAGCGCAAGCGCGAACTCGCGAGCGAGCGCGTTTAAGTGCGACTTCGAATTCTTGGCGATATGTGGTTCCTGATAATCGCTCGATTGTTCGCCGGGAGGATGATAATTCTCGCTTCGTTTCTTGACGTTATCCGTTGAATGTATTATAACTTCGAGTTTTTAGTAGAACTTATATATTATTTGTGCAAGAAGTGTCGAAACTTTGTAAGTTTACAAGCCATCATTGATATAATATAATTGTTATATTTAGTTTTGCTATACTGACTTCCTTCATTTCTTAAAAAAGCAACGATTTAGAAACATAATTTCTACACTGAGAAAAGGATTGGTTTACTGTTACCATGAGTTTGTAACTGTTAACATGCGTATCTTTAAATATGACCAAATATAGACATTGTAACAGTTATAATGCCATGTTAACAGTTATTTTACCATTATGTTCTCATAAACAATTTCAATAATATGTTGCCTGAGAACATTGATATTGTAATAGTTACAATATACTTATTATAGTAGTTTTTGAATCTAATGGCCAATTTTTTACCAGGATAATGTTGTTTTATAACAAAAACGTTTGAAATAGAAACATCATTAATTTTTTTACTCCAACGTTTCGGACATTTTTATTGTTTATCCTGATGAGGGACATGTTGGTGTAAAAAACTAAATGGAGTTTTTATTTCAAACCTTTTTATTAAATATCATCCTGGTAGAAAATTGGCTATTAGATTAAAAAACTACAATTTACAAGAACTTCTACCATCAGCTACTTTCAAATCTGAATATATCTATTAGTTAATATAGATATTGTAACTATTACAATATTACATTTTATTCTTAAACATGTCAAATAGTTGTATTTCAAATAGATAAATATGTTAAAAGTAACAATACTCTTCTCTCAGTATAGCTTTTAACTTCTTAAAAAACATAAAAACATCTATCAAACCCAAAAATCTTTTCACAATTAACACGTGCCCCGGCAGTTAATAATAAAAAAGAGCCACACACACACACACACACACACCGCGCAACAAAACACATAAACGCGGGGGGTCGCGCGTCGCGCTTGGAATCTCGAGAGAACAGGCGCACGCGCTACTGGAGAGAAAGCTCCTAACCTTTATGCATGGGACGTTAGCATAATATCCCTGGGCGCGCACGTATCCGCGGGATGCACACACACCTCCGCCGCGGCACTTTGTGTGCAAATTACGCCCAAGACTCTCTACGTATAAGAGAGAGTCTCTCTCTCTCTCTCGACGCCCTCGAAATTTCGAATCCCAAAAGCAGTGGCGGCGTCGTTTCTCGCACTCCGTCTCTCGATTTAACCGAGTCGTACAAGTCATACGGGAGCTGCGAGCGAGTGTATTGCTCGTCATCGTACTTTGCGCCCCTCGATTTGATTGAGTCTTCGCGCGTGTGTGTGTTGCGAATAGGTCTCTTCTCTTTCGTCGTTTATTCCGTTGACGCTGTTTTGTAAATTACTTGGCGCAGGGGGCCGAGTGCAGACGAGTGGATTAAATTGTCGCGCGGGATTGTTTTTATTGGGTGTGCTGAGTTGTTTATTCTAATCATTGGGGGAAGGATATTTCGTTGTGTAATAATATAGTAAAAAGCTCTTGTGATGTGGGAGGTTGAAAAGAATTTCTCGCGTTGAGGCTTATTTTATTTTCGTTTTCAAGGCAGGAAGAATTTATCGATTATTAGCTTCATGGAAATCAACGGTGATTATGGAATTATGAATAGTTTGTAAACTTCCTATTGGAGCACACATCGGAACTATCCAAACTTTGCTTATTAAGTTTATTTTGTACGCCCGGTGAATTTTATATTAAATTGGAAAATACGCCTTATTATGATATTTATAATTCATCATACACTCGGCGAATAACTATTATATAAATAATACATCAAAGAAACATTCTAAACTCTAACTCAGCTATTCTCATCACTAATTTCAACCTCATATTTAATAACGTCATTTGACAGCAAATAATCTCCTCTATAACCTCGCTTCCTCATTTATTCAACGTATTCAAAAACTGACTCCTCGCAACGCGCGTGATCCTCCATTTACCCCTTGTTAATTAAAAACTAACCACGCAAATCCCACGCGCGGGCAACAATCCCAAAAAAGAATGCCAAAACAAAACCCGCCCTCCGTAACGGGAGTCCTGTAGACTCCCGAGATGAGCCGAGAGAAGGAGAGTGAGAGAGAGAGAGAGGCGCGCGCTAATGCGCGGCCGGGCGCAATTTGACGGGGAAAGGATTCTTATTATTGCTCTTAAGGGATTACCACCCGTCTAGTTTGCGGCGAGGAGGCAGTAATAACTGGCTTGCCTAAGCGCGCACGTATGTGTGTGTGTGTATGCGCCTGCTTACAATTTGCCACTACCGCTGCCGCCGCCGCCACTCTATGTGTGTACGTCCTAAACAAACGCACCGGCGGCGGGGATTGCCGAAATCTTGGGCCCGAAAATTTGGCGAGTTTGCAGGGATTTTAAAGCCGGAGGTGGGGGTAGGGATTGTTTGATAGTTTGCGAGATTTTTGTGTGCCAGTGATTAGGAGGGATGTGGATGCGAGTGCTGTAAACAAAATTTGTTATTCATCGTTAGATTTTGAATACGAGTGTGGGTGTATGAATGTTTAAATAACTTTAATAATTTTTAATCAAAACTTCTCATATAAAGCAAGATAATTCTGTAAAATGTTAAAAGGATATATACCTGGAAGGATTAAATAGAAATGAATTCTAACTTTAGTATTACCAGAGGGCAATGTATAATTCATCCAATCATTATGCTTTTAAATTACAATATCATTTTAAATCTCATATATTAATTACACGACGATGAGAAAATAATACCGCGAGCTAAATAATTGACCGAACTTCCGCGTAACGGACATCTTTTCTCACCTATCGCGTCTCTTCGCGTTAAATAATTTACATATAAATATTAATCATTTACCTCACGTTTCCGACCACAGCGCCATCCGCATAACCCTCTGAACCTTTCAATAATTAAGCAAAATTTAAATTACACTTTAAAATGCATTAATATCTAAGCGGAAATTTAAACTGTTCCACGAATTATTTTTAACAATTCCCGTAAAACCCGTCACGCAACTTTGAAAACCGCGGCGACGACGCGATCAATTATTAAACCCTGCGCCGCGTCTCTCTCTCTTCCTCTCTCAGTCAGCCGCGAACAATTCACATCTGCATCAAACTTTTATATTTAACGCCCGCGTAAGCGCACGAGTGTACGCTGGTAACGGCGTATAGTATCGGAATATTAATCCCATAAATTGCCGGGCCGTCACGGCCTGTTTTTAGTCGAGATTTCGCGAGTGCTTAGAGTGAGAGAAGCTCGAGGCACGACGTTATAGTGGCGCGCGCGCGCCGCTTTCTCTCTTGTTAAAGGAGCGCGCGTGCGCCAGCCCTCGGCGGAAAACAAGACATTTATAAACACCCACCGCGAGATTAGATTTGTTAAGATAATGAGGCGCGTGGGTTAGCGCCTTCGTTGCTGCTGCCACCGCTGCTGCTACTCCTCCGGCTGCTGCGGTAGCTGCTACACTATCAAGGTAGTCGTTTTCTCTGTCCCTGTTTCGCGCACGGGGGGTAGACGACGGTGAAGAACGGTTTACTTGCGGCTCTCTCTCTCTCGCTCTCTCTCCTCTCTCTTTCTCAATTTGCCGTTCGTCAATGTAGCAGTCAACGGTGTGCTCCTTTTCATTATGTTTTACAATTTCGCGGTTAGACAGATCATTTTCGGAAGGTGCGAGGTGAAATTGGGTGCTGTGAATCAAGGCTTTTCATCAAAATAATGCTGAGTATGTGGAACAGGAATAATAAATTAAATTATAGTTTCTTGTTAAAGAATTTATTTTTTCAAATTTAGAATTTTTTTGTGATTTGTGGTATAGTTGAAAAATTAAAAAATAATTTATAAAAGATTAAAAAGCTAGAAAACGCTTCCAAAATTAATTAAGAAAAAATAGATTCTCAGGGAAAAAAAAATTTCTAGAACCCGTGTAAAAATTTTAGTCTCGGATTGATCTGCCAAAAGTCTCGCGAAATAAGTCTCGCACAACTTTCGCAATAATCTCGCTAAGGCCACTTTGCGAGACTAATCTTTTTTAGTTTATAAAGTCTAGCAAAAAATCCAAGACGAACTGCGAGACTTTTGGCTGGACAATATTTTTACTTTAAAAAGTCTCGCATAAAGCCCAACACAAACAGCGAGACTTTTGGCTGGACAATATTTTGACTTTAAAAAGTCTCGCATAAAATCCAACACGAACAGCGAGACTTTTGGCTGGACAAACTTTTGTCTTAAAAAGTCTCGCATAAAGCCCAAAACAAAATGTAAAAAAATGTAAAAAAAATGTCTGCAAAATTACATAATAACTATAATCCGCATCAACACCTACACACTCACACACACATGTACACACACGCGCACGCGCGCGCCTTGCAAAATAACCCAGACTTTGCCCCAGGAGACGCTGTTGGCGTCTGCGAACAGGAGACGCTATTGGCATCGGCGAACAGAAGACCCTGTTGATGTCATGAAAAGAGAGGTTGGATTCGAGATGCCGGTACGGCAGCAAGGCGATCCGTAGCTGCGATTACGACGACTCCTTGAGGCTGCTGACATTGAGGCGTCTTCTTCGGGGAATCAGGAATTCGCCACCTGGATCCCTAAAATTCTTCTGACCCGATTCTCTGCCATTGAAATGAAAATATTTCCGTAAATTCATGAACGACATATAACCAACACGACTATTTTCTTGTCTTGTGTGATAGCTTTATCTGATTACAGGATATGTAGTTATGACGATTCTTTTCAAGTGAACATAAACGAATATATTTCAAATGTTTTGTTTGGTTTCCAAGTTAACGCGCGTGTAGACTTGGAAACTAAACAAAACAGTTGAAATGTTTGCATTCATGTTCACTTGAAAATAGTCGTCTTGCGGTTATATGTCGTTCATGAATTTGCGGAAATATTTTCATTTCAATGGCAGAGAATCGGGTCAGAAGAATTTTAGAGATCCAGGTGGCGAATTCCTGATTCCCCGAAGAAGACGCATCAATATGTGCAGCCTCAAGGAGTCGTCGTGATCGCAGCTACGGACCGCCTTGCTGCCGTACCGGCATCTCGAATCCAACCTCTCTTTTCATGACATCAACAGGGTTTTCTGTTCGCCGACACCAATAGCGTCTCCTGTTCGCAGACGCCAACAGCGTCTCCTGGGGCAAAGTCTGCGTTATTTTGCAAGGCTGTTTGCGCGCGCGCGTGCGCGTGTGTGTATATGTGTGTATGAGTGTGTACGTGTTGATGCGGATTATAGTTATTATGTAATTTTGCAGGCTTTTTTTTTACATTTTTTTACATTTTGTGTTGAGCTTTATGCGAGACTTTTTAAGACAAAAGTTTGTCCAGCCAAAAGTCTCGCTGTTCGTGTTGGATTTTATGCGAGACTTTTTAAAGTCAAAATATTGTCCAGCCAAAAGTCTCGCTGTTTGTGTTGGGCTTTATGCGAGACTTTTTAAAGTAAAAATATTGTCCAGCCAAAAGTCTCACAGTTCGTCTTGGATTTTTTGCGAGACTTTATAAACTAAAAAAGATTAGTCTCGTAAAGTGGCCTTAGCGAGATTATTGCGAGAGTTGCGCGAGACTTATTTCGCAAGACTTTTGGCAGATCAATCCGAGACTAAAATTTTTACACGGGAAAATTCATTTTTTGACATTATAGTCCTAAATCTCAAGACGTATAAAAATTAAATTTAGATAGATTCACAATGAAAAATTCCAACCGCATATTTTATTATTTACCAAAGTAATAATCTTGAAAGGCGCCCGCAAAAGACATTAAAATTTTTTATACCGAGAGAAAACCCGCGCGGTAACGCCTCTTTGAATAAGCATAAAGCCGCGCGGGAGCACGCGTAATATACGAAATGAAATCGTTCGTAA
Organism: Torymus aiolomorphi; assembly: GCA_036365515.1. Lineage (NCBI taxonomy): Eukaryota > Metazoa > Arthropoda > Insecta > Hymenoptera > Torymidae > Torymus > Torymus aiolomorphi. Next base: position 240,357,974 of record CM070873.1, on the reverse strand, counting down.
TGCCGGCCGTTATACTTTCGTCCGGCGCACTTTTTCTCTCTCTTTCGTACTCTCGAGACTGTATTCTCCACCGCCATCCGAAAAAAAAGCGCGCGCGCGAGAGAGAAAACCATAATAAAATTTAACGGTCCGTCAGAGCACTGCCGCCACCGCTAGACTCGGGGCGCGCGTTTCGGGGGCCAATAAATATCGAGAACAGGCGGCTACAAATCTCAAGATAAACAGGCGCGCTGTTATTTTTCCACCCTTAGCTTCTCTCACTCTCTCTCCCGCAGTTATAACGGCCCTTTTTAGCGCAAGGCTTCGAGACTTGTTACGGGGTTACGAGAGAGAAAAAAAAAGAGCGAGGCGGCGGTAGCAGCGGCCGGGTTCACCCTTTCGCATTCCGTCTATGAGTTATTGGGCTTAGGCCGGACCTAAGGGGTAACCACTATCGTCGGTATTTAATTTGCTGAAAATTTTGAAGCCCTTGGCCGGACGTCGGCGAAGGGTATATGTATATAGAGGCGCTGCCTCGGCCTCTCGCGCTTGCAATACCGCGGGGGAATCCTTAGGGTGTACCGGAAAATATATACGCGAGCGTGCGCGCCTTTTTAGCCCCCGTCGACAATGGAAAGGATTGAATTGTGAGAAGAGAGAGTGGGAGTGTGTTAATGGTCGGAGAATTTTTTCCGTTGTTTTAATTAATCTACGGCGACTAATTAATTAAAGTGAGAAATCGGGAGAGGGGACTGGCATCGACCGTAAATTAATTAAAAATTAATCGAATGAATTAGGTTAAGTTTATTTAACGGCTTGGAGAACAAAGTACAGAATGTAAAACAAAACAGTTTAGATAAAAATATAAATACAAAGGATTGTTTGCCTTTGAGGAAGCAAATATATAAATAAATGTCAATTACACACAAACGCGTTAAATATTGTAATTATACTAAATCTAAAAAACCTCTTTCACTCCACAACTTAAATCACAGAACCATTTCAGGACAACGGTCCATATAGTATCAGTAGTTAGCCATCGCACGTCGGTCAGACATCTCTCGCGGCCCATCGTCGTGTTTACACGCGAATCCCAAAATGGAATTCATGAAATTTACGGTGGCACAATAGCACAGGGGGACGAAAATCTCGCTGACAAATTCATTTCCTCAAAACTGCGCTGAGCTGCGGAGCATCAACAATACATAAGTCGAAAAAAATCGATCTGTGTGTGTATATATGTACACGCGCAGAGGAGAGTCGCTGCCCCAAAGCTCGAGAGTCGCAACTTTATCCTCGCGCTCGCGCGCGCAGAAGCATCTCGTTAAATAAGTAATATCGGCCGTCACAACTTTGGAAAGTGACGGATTGAAGGTCTCATCTGTCCGTTCGAGGCTAGGTGTATAAGTATATAATAAGCCATTAACTAATTTCAATTTCCCGCCTCTCGATAAAGTTAAACATAGTAATCCGGAATTAAATTTCGCATTTCGAATAAACTTTGCCATTATGCAAAATAACACTTTGGTTGATAAATATTGTATCGGATAATCGTGAAGTGTGAACTGAGCGATTAAATAGACATTAGCTGTAAATTTTGAAGAATTTATTTGTAGACAACTCTTTTTGTAATATACTTGACTACTACAACGTTAAAGTTAGCTCAAATGTCGATCACGCCCCTCCAACGAACCTTTCCAACCACCTTCTCCTTCCCCACTTCGAAACTAAAAAATAACAATTTACGTAGCGCGAAGAATGCCTTAATCCACGCATCGCTCGCTATCCCGTAAATACAATCTCATATTCCACGGCGCCACACTTCTGTATTCTCGAGAAAGCGAATTTCGATCGCGAGATGGGGGAGGGGGAGGAGAAGTGCGAGCTCGCGATGGATGCGATGTCAATTAGGCGAGTCGATAACCGCGGGCATCGGGGTAGAACTAAAGGCTGCCACGGTGTGTGTGTGTGTGTGTGCGAGTGTAACGATGGGTGGGAAGGGGGAGAGCCCATGATGTATGTGGTGGAAAATACTGGGGGGCAATCTGTCATGGCATCGACGCCTCGAAGGCGCCGCGCTCTGCTCTCCTGCCTCCCTCCCTCCCCCTGCCCTTTCGTCCTCTCTCCGCCTCCTTCATCATTTATGATTCTTGATTAACGTCATCGTCATGACACGTAAAATACGTTTGCAATGCTTCGTTCGGCGTGTATACCGGGGCTTTGCGTTTGACGTATTGCCCCTGGTAGCCACTGCGGAGGAGAAACGAAGAAATTCGGCTGTGACGTATAGGTACAATGTAATAGGTTCGAAGTGTTTTTGATAAGCTTGTAATTGATATAACTGTTTTATTTTTCAAGATGGATCCTTAAAATGCCATTGCAATTATTATGATTTTGAAGACTTTTTTACGTATATTATTGCTAATAAAGTAATGTATTAAATCAATATTGATTAAAGTATGTTTACACTGTTGATTGAAATTACTGAGCAATCAATCCCATTTTTATTGAAGAGGAATTTATTTATTTAAACAGTACTCTCTAAAGATGAATAAGTGGCAAGTTGTGTACTTGTGCGAATAAATGAATATTCATTAAAGAATCGGTTGATTTTTTTACTTGTTTGCACCAGTAAGCAACTTCCCGCTTATTCATTTTTAAAGAGTATACGTAAAGATTTCTAGAAAATCATAATAGTTGTTTAGTTGATAAAATTTCAGATGGAAAGATAAAAAAACATTAAGACTTACATTCTCAAAGAAGAAAAGAAAATTAAATTTAAACTTTAATCAAAAAATTTTACATTTAACAGCAATCAAATAAACAATCCTTACCATCAAATAACTCTACAGACCCTTATACACGATACATCGCACTTTAGCCTCCGAAACCAACTACCACTCCGTTCCCTCTTGCCGCAACCGAAAGGACTCGCAAAAACCGCGCTATCCGCGCCCGCGGCATCAAAGGCGCAACCCCGCAAGAAAAGGAGGACACGGGCGGAAAAGTCCGGCCACGGACGCAGCCCCTCTACATACACCCTCAAAGTGGGCGCTAATGTTTGTACTTGAATTTTACTTAAAGCAGCCAGCCGAATTCTTTTTGTCTCTCACTCTCCGCAGCTCTCTGTTCATAAAGAAAGACAGTCGTCGTCGTTTTCCCTCGGAATCTGTGCCGCTCTCGCAATAAACGGGCGCTTTTTGGCTCGCCCGGCTCTTCCTTTTTCTCTCTCCTCCGTCGTGTTTGCGCGCATGCCTTCTCCTCTCTATCTCTTTCCTTCAAACGGTGCTCTCTCTCTGTCTTGCACGGCAGGGTCGCCCAGGCTACACGGCTGATTAAACGCGCAACTACGTAACGTAACGCAAATATACTGCCCGCTCGGGGCCGCCCTCCTCGCTCTCCGCGTTCCTTCCTCGACTATCTTTTTCGGCTTTTCGCTCTTGCTTGCTGCCCTATCCTCTCTGTCGCGCGTTTCGGCCTCTCCTGCCCTCTCTTTCCAGCTTTCACTCGTTCCTTTTGCCCATTCCGCGGCCTTTCAGAGCGCGCTCCGGATTGGAATCTCCGTTTCTACAAACTTCTTCGTTTTTTTACGTCTTCCATGGGTCTTGTGTGTTTTCTCCTTTAATTACTGTTTAAAACGTTGAATACACTTTTATTCAAGATTAGTAAGAATCCATGTTAGGTAAAAAATAAATACATATTTGTCGGTTAATATTATATCTTAATAATTTTTAATCTGATTATTTCGATTTGTTTTTTAAACTAATAAATTTTAACTAAAAATATTTTCAATCCATAAAATTGATTAACACATCATATCCAAACAACTTATTATATCACTAATTAAATGCACTGATTAAACCCAAAACTGCGCACACGATATACACACGGACAGCAGAACTCGACGAACTGATTAAAAATTTTGCTTTCACTCGAGCGCTCGAGTCGCTGTAATCTCATCCTGCGTATAGCAGTTTCCTTGCTCTCGCCACACACCACCTCAGCTTTCCGCTGCTCCCATCTTCCCTCTTCCTACTCCTCATCCTCCTCCGAACTCCATGCCGGCAAAAGGCCGCACTCTCGATTCCACCTTTCGGCTCTCTTTGAATTCCGAGCCACCCCAGGCCCCCCGGTCACTTGACGGAAATATTTATCGAGGGAGAGCAGTCGGCTACTCGTGCCTGGACTACGTCGACACGTCTCTCTCCTTCTCAGTCACTCTCACTCGTATATATATGCGCTACGCATCGAGGGAGAAGAAGAGAGAGATAGAGAGTAGAGGAAGGATAGGGAGGGCTACTACTTTTTACCCCCTGCGCGCGCCACCGCGGCTTCTCTCTCTTTCTCTCTCTCTATCGCCGCGTTCTTTGATCCAGCAGAATGAGTGAGAGTGAGAGAGAGGGAGAGGGAGTGAGCGAGTTTGTTCAGCACGGATTATTTGCCCTCTTAATTACATTTCGATCCCCAGCCTGATATACACATCTGTTTCGTCGGGCGCGCGTGTTCGGTTTCGTAGAGTATAGAGGAGAACGGAGGAGTGATCCTTTTACGTTCTGCAATTTTTTCGCGAGCGCTCGACACGCGTGTATGTACCTGCGCGAGAGTGATGTCTTTTTTACGTCGCGAGAGTTTACGCGGCCAATTTTTTGTAGCTGCTGCCTTGAGTGGGCTAATTAATATTTTTTCGACGAGACGTCTTTTTTGCGAAATTCGGTGGTTTCGGGGCTGATGAAAAAGTTGTTTGATGAGTAAGTTGGCTCATTTGCAGAAATCAGAGTTTATAGTGAATGTAACTTTCTACTTCATTTTTTTTCGTCGGAAATGCATATATATATATGGGGTCCCTGCTTATTTTGTTTATCTTTTTGAGACCAAATAACGTTACACCAGTATTCAATATTTATGAAGTGTTTAAAAAAAAATTAATTACAAAATTATAACAAAAAAAAAATAGCAATATCGGATTAAACAGCCAACTTCTATAACCCATCGACAGCACGAAAAAAAGAAACAGCCAAGCCAACCAGCTGCCAAGTCTTTCCGCTCCTCTGCCCTTGCGCGTGTATACACCACCTCGAGGGGTAGATCACCTTTAATCAGGGGCTAAAAAAATGTAATATAAGCCCGAAAAAACTAGTCAGCCCGCAACACGCCGTATAAATACATACATACACACACAGTAGCAGCGGCATCCCGCAGGGTCCGCGCGCACCGCAGAGGGCGAGGAACAAAGGAAGTTATCGCTGCGGAATTTTTATGTTGTCGAGACGAAGGAATGTAAATCACGCTCTCTCTCGCTTTCTCCTTCCTTCTTTCGCTTACCCACCGTCCGCTCGCTGGGGCCGTGTATTTCTCTACTCTCTGTGCGTGGACGCGCGAGCGTGCGAGTGCGCCGAGCTCGGGCAGGCTCGAAAAGCGCAGTTAATTGGAAGCGCGGCCGGGCGCGGGCGCACGCGGAGTCAAGTTGCTTAGTGACGAGTGTTGTTTGCGTCGTTTGCGACGAAATGGTTTTTAAACGGTATATATACCCACCTCGCGTCACTGCTATATGCGGTGTTCGTCGTCTTTAGTTTGCTATCAGTGTGGAATATGATACTACGGCTTCGGTGTATCGTGTTAAATTGTTACGTTCGTTATAAACTTTATAAACAATATCTTAATAAAGTGAAATTGAAGGATATTCTATACTAAATTTCGTGCATAATAAACTTGTGATGAATCTCGTCGCTAAACATATCGATTACTCAAACTTTCGACACCACGGTTTTAAGAAAGGTTCCGATTCGACGCACACCACCGATGAATGGGTAAAAACAAAGAAACCGTGCGGGGATGGGAGGGGGCTGAGCATGAAATTTTTCGCCATAGCCCGGCAGCAGTTTATATCGGCATGCGGTGATAATATCCGGGAATGGCACTCGCGCCTATTGTTCACGGTGCTCGAAGGAATTATGAAATGGCAATAAAATTTATACGACTCAGTGGCTCGTTAAGAGTGGCCCTTTCCCCCGATATTACAGTCGTAGACGACGACGGCGGTGGTCTCGCGCCGATAATATAACGAGCGCCGGGTGACCTCAGCCGCGCACGCCTCTATACGGTCACTATATTGTCGCGCGAATCAGCTGTGACAAAAAAAAAAAACGACGTGGGTGAAGTTTCGAATGGCGAAGCATTGACCTCGTGTGTATTATAGCGAACAAATTTTACGAAGTTTGTGAATGGATCGAACATAAAGGTTTTTAAAAATATATTCTTATAAGAGTGAAACTATATTTTATGTCCTGGTAGAAATGTTAATCAACGGTCGGCGAATCGTTCGTCAATTTTTAAATTAAAAACGTCACAGCATGATTATGTTGCTGTTGTCGACGAAGAATAACTATTTATACATGTGGAAATATTATATTGTAGATGCTTTAAAATATAGTGATAGTTTTAAATAGTTTTAATTAAATTTCGATGACTTCCATGTGATTAACATGTTAACCAACGAAGTTGGTCTATTTTCTACCGGGGTGGTTCTACGATTTTTTTAAATTTCAACACCTACATAAATTCATTTTTTCTTATGATCTCACTATCTTGGACAATACTTCTCATATATTAAAGTCATTAATGAAACCTCTTTTAAATATTCATTTAAAAATATTAATATCCAAAAAAGCAAAAGCCCCTTTAAGTGCCTAAAATCATCATGAAAAAGCCATACGAATCCAAAGCACTTGAACATCTTATTTACGTGATTCGAGATTCGACAGAACACTATACTGGGGGGGGGGGGGGGCACTCATTCCAACGTCACCGCGGCGTCCGGATCTCATTCTCTCCTCGCATCGCTCGGCTATACGATTTTTTGAAGAACTATAAATATGTAAATATTATTTTCAGAAATTTCCAGCGCGCTTCTCTGATTTCCATAATTTTCCTAGCGGGTGCCATTACGTAGGCCCTTGCGCGCAGGGGACATAAACTCACTTTCTCCATTCGTGCGCGCGGCAGCATTCGGGCCGTAAAAACTTTCGGTAGTAATTCAGAGCGCGCGCCTCGTAAATCATCCCCCGATAGAAGTGTGTTTAATCCTTTCACGCGCGCGCTCGCTCTCTCTTTTTCAGCGACGATTTTATTGACATCGAGACGCGTGCGCCCGTGTATACACTGCATTCCGAGGTTTATGCACGACGATGTCGCGCGTTAATGCGCCTGCGAAGAGAATGCCGCGGCAATAAAATACAGGGCATTAATGCAACGAGGAGATTGTAATAAAATTGACAAAAATGGCGTCATATCGCATTAATATTTATCGCGAGCTGTGTAATAAATCGTCTGTTTGAGGATTGAAATGTATATAACTTTAAAGTATAAGGTATTTATAATAAAGCATGTAGGGGGTTCATAATTAATAATCATGTGTAGTGTGAATATTTATACCCATTTATTATTGGGAAAAAACTGTTGCTACTTTTATTATTATAATAGTAAGCTTTAATTGTAATAATGCGTGTGTTACAGGTCGATGACCGTGGTAGATCCCCCGGTACGTCGCGACACCTCACCAACACGTCGATTTGCGCTGCGCCACCCAGTCCGGAAGAGCCTATTACGCTGTAAGTATACGTCAATCACTTTATTAGAAAAAGCTTTATTGCGTTGAGGTCTCGCTGGATATAAATACGGCTTTCACACTAGATCATCCATTATGGAGGATATTTCTTCGGAACTAAATGCACGTATCGCTATATGCGCGTTTATATGCAAAATATACGCGAGTACATATAAGGAAAATGATTTTGTCCTTTAATTATACTGAATCATCAGCTGCGTCAAATTTTCTATTTAATGTTTTAATATTTTAGCGAAGCCTATAATTACACGCGGTAAAATCAGAGCAGCGCCATTTACATAAATAACACACCATATAGCTCTAACTAAAAATAGAGATAAAAAAAGAATATTCCAATCAACAACGAAAACACGCGTCGTTGCCACACTTCCTCCATCTCGCGCGCGTGCGAAGAACCTCCATACGCGTCTCGCCTCGGAAAATCACATCCCCGATAAATAATTCATCATCGCGATACTAATTAGCATAGGCGCAGAGGCGCTCTGCCACCACCCCCTCCCCCTCGCAAAAAACCTTTACACCCTCCCTCTCTCTCCCCCACGTGTACATGTACACACGCGCGCGCGCGTACCCTTACGCTAGAAACAACCTAACAAGAAACTCTCGCATCCCCTTCTCTCTCTCTCACTTCCCGAGAGAGCGAATATCGAAATCTTTGCGGGGCTTCGCGCAGCTACCGAAAAAGCCACTCAGACAAATTAGAGGCGCAACGACGGCAGCGCGCACGTTTTACACTGCCGCGATATCTCGACACCGCCGCCGCGCGCAAGCGATATTTATGCCGGCTTTTTATTGTGCGCCTTGCGCCCGCGTGGAATGGAAACAATATGTCACAGATGGGGGAAGGGGGAGTTCTTGTAGGCGGTGTGCGAGTGTCGCCCTTGCCGGCGTGCTGCCGGCAACGTTAATAGCGCGACTTTCCCTTTCTCTTTATTTCGCGATTCTCTAGCGCGCGACTTTATCTCGGTACGCCTTCTGCCCCGGTGATAAGTTCTCTCAGGGGGGGAGAGAGAGAGGGCTGGTTTTTAGGTCTCAGCGTGGGTAGACGAATTAATAATGCGGGTATCGTTTGAGCTTTTTTTCTGAAGCGTTTGGTTTAAGGGTTCGTATCTTGATTGTCATTTTCGTTGTAGGTTGATTATGTAATTTAGTATAATTTATGAAACTCATTTATAAAGTCCAATATGTTACCCCGTGTAAAAAAATTTAGTCTGGCGCAAGTCTGGCACAAGTCTGGCTCTATAAGTCTGGCGTAAGTCTGGCTACGGCCACTTTTTTGCCAGACTACTTGAGCCAGACTTAATGCTAGATTTTCTACCAGACTTGGTCCCAACTTTCGTTAAGTCTGACATACAAAAGCCAGACTTAATTCTAGATTTGTTACCAGACTTTCTTCCGACCGTTGCTAGGTCTGGCATACGAAAGGCAGACTAAATGCCAGACTACCTACCAGACTTATATTTGACAGACAGTAAGTCTGGCATATCTCAGCCAGACTTAGTGCCAGACTTTCTGCCAGACTTTCAGATGAGTTTAAAAAAGATAGCCTCAATGGTGACACTCGATCTCTGTAGTTATAGAACCATTATGCAGCAAATTCGAGCTTCCAGTATTCTCGGTGTTTTACTCCAGAAAGCTGATGGGAGGACGTCAATGGTGCCGAGTAATTTCCGTTTGGAAGTTCGAGAAGTTATAAAATTGCTTATTGTAGCTGATAGGAGAGTAACTAATTGCTGTACCTGCAAAAATAAAAAATAAAAATACACAAAGCATTTGTTCGAAAATTTGTAGGAAAATGCATATAAAACTGAGATTACAATGTAGTAGTGAGTATAAAAAATAATGTAGAAGAATCAAGGAAAGCAGGTTAGTTTGTTTACTATGTGTATTTAAAAATGAACGAAATACTTATCTGAAAATGATATCTCCTTCTGTAGATGTATAGGCCTCCATATCACTATCAATGCCCATTTCGTGTACATTAAGTATTTAATACTAAGAAGGGGAAATTTGTAAAATTTATACAAATTCTGAAAATTCTCCGTCATTGCAGTAGAAACATACTTGAAGCTGTTGCTATGATAACCGTGAGGCTAGTCGATAGTCTTTTTATATCTGTCACTGAGTTATTTCGCGCATAAACATTTTGTTGAATAAATAATTTCGTATGTGGCTTATGTTGAATAACCTCTTATTAATATAATTAAGAATTTTAAAACTGAAAATAAGCATCACTAGGAGTAGAGAAATTGCAGATCTACAGAAGAATGGAGATAGTATTTTCAGATACGTATTTCGTTCATTTTTTAAATACACATAGTAAACTAACCTGCTTTCCTTGATTTTTTTACATTACTTTTTATACTCATCACTACATTGTAATCTCAGTTTTATATGCATTTTCCTACAAATTTTCGAACAAACGCTTTGTGTATTTTTATTTTTTATTTTTGCAGATACAGCAATTAGTTGCTCTCCTATTAGCCACAATAAACAGTTTTATAACTTTTCGAACTTCTAAACGGAAATTACTCGCCACCATTGACGTTCTCCCATCAGCTTTCTGGAGTAAACACCGAGAATACTCGAAGCTCGAATTTGCTGCATAATGGTGCTATAAGTATAGAGATTGAGCGTCACCCTTAAGGTTGTCTTTTTTAAACTCATCTGAAAGTCTGGTACTAAGTCTGGCTGAGATATGTCAGACTTACTGTCTGTCAAATATAAGTCTGGTAGATAGTCTGGCATTTAGTTTGGCTTTTGTATGCCAGACCTAGCAACGGTCGGAAGAAAGTCTGGTAAAAAATCTAGAATTAAGTCTGGCTTTTGTATGCCAGACCTAGCGAAAGTTGGGACCAAGTCTGGTAGAAAGTTTAGCATTAAGTCTGGCTCAAGTAGTCTGGCAAAAAAGTGGCCGTAGCCAGACTTACGCCAGACTTATAGAGCCAGACTTGTGCCATACTTGCGCCAGACTAAATTTTTTTACACGGGACTATGAAATTTTTTTACATGAAACAGAAGTAATTAATACAGCTGTTAAAATTTATTTTCTCATTCTGCAGTAATTAATTTTGTCTTCGCAAATTTCTTACGGCATAAATTATCATTAAATTCGCATATTAAGAATTGTTTATAAAACACTTCGAGATATTATAGTTCAGCGAGCTGACTTAATTACTACTTCTTACTAGGATTCACAAATCCCAAGGCGCACTAAAAAAGTAATTACTCTTAAATCAACGCTCCTTCCGCGCCCACTCTCGCCACCTCTCCTTCCCGAGTATCAAAACACAATACTCGCCGGCCGAGAGAGAACCTCGCTTGGTGGCAAACCCAGATAAACGACTCCATTCCTCTCCCTCTCTTTCCATCATAATGCACTCTCCACCCTCTCTCTCTCCTTCTCACTCATTTTCATTTCCGCTCGTCCAGCCGTGCTCTAAACCCGCAAGAAAGACTCCGCACCGCGCTACCCGCGCTTTTCCAGGATAACGCGCACGCTTCTCGTCTCAAGGGTGAAGGAGAGAGGGGAAAGAGTGCGGAACGCGCCGCGGGCGAGAGAAAGGCAGCCGGCCGGATGATGCATCTCTGTTTGCGTCCGAGATAGGATTCGAAAGAGAGCGAGCGAAGGGGGTTATTTATGGTTCGGGGGCTGAAGATGACGAGTCTTGCGTATTATACTGATTTCTGCCGATAAATTAATTGCCCCCGCGATCGTGTGTCATATTTTTTTTTCTTTCGCGCACACGGGAGATCTTGATAAGGGTCTCGTAGAACGGGGCGCGGCTGAGTTATGGGGTGACTGGGCACACGGCGAATGAAGCGAGCGAGCGAGAGCAAAGAAAGTGAGTGAGATGTCGAACGGGGCTAATTTATGGTGTGTAGCGTGGGCGCCGATTGGAAATTGGGTGTAAGAGTGTGGAGAAGGCGAAGAAATTTGATGGGTCGGTGTATATGTTTTTTCGGATAAAGTGTGTAGCGATTGCGAAGTTTCGAGGCTAAATTGTTTTTATAATTGAGTTCGTTACAGGGCATCGCACATTATAAGAACTAAATTTCTGGATTATTATGATGTCTCGTTTAACCACTTCTTCAATATTTCATACTTAATATAACTGTGTGGAATTTAATGATTCTTATTACGTTAATATTAAATGCAATTCTATAATATACAATTGATGCATACAAACTTAGGGACATGTGTTGTCATAACATGATAATTTCTAATTATTATTATGAAAAATTATTATTAATGAATTTATAACTCCATTATAATAATAAACTTTATATTAATAGATGTATTCTAATAAAATCCAAACAAATCATATATAATACTGAAATTCCATTAAAAATTTACGTGCCAGTAGATCAATATCTCTCTTTCAACAGCACGTGAATTCAGAATAAGACGTACACTTATTAAAAACCGCATCGACATATATCTATCGATTCTCGTGCATTGCCAATCTCTCATAGCATTATGACGGACATGCTATTAAATTCGCATCGCCAATCTCTAATCCCTCTCATAAATCACTAAAGCGTTCTCCCGATCGAAACAATAAAGAAACCCGCGGTGCTTTAGTGGGGGCGCGACGATTTGCATATATCACGAGGCTTGCGCGTCGCGGTCAATTAAAATTAAAGAGGCCATTTTACACCCTGGCATGAATATTTCGCCCCCGCTCCTGTAATTTTCGCGAACCACATGCGCTCATGCACTCGTTCCGCGAAAAATCGTGACAAGTCACCTACAAATACTTTATACGCATCCCTCGCGGCGGCAGTGAACTGACGTGTACTTGTCGCGGGCGCACAAGTACACGTATCGATTTCACCGTGGTCGCTCTATAGAAACGCGCTCGCTCGCGCTCACCCTAATATCGGGAGAAAGAGAGCGAGAGGACGAAAGTAGGCGGCGGTAAAAGGGCAGAGGCCATAAGTAACGGACCGTCTGGTGGAAAGAGCTCCGGGGGGCAGGCCGTGATTTAGAGAAATTAAAACTTTAATTCATGTTCGGGCTCGGGGTGAAAGAGAGAGAGACAGAGGTAGTGAGTTTCTCTCCCTCTGGAGAGAGTCCTGGTGCGCCTCCGGTCTTCTTCGGGGCTTCCCTTTTCGTCGCGACCGCGTGCGCGCACCGTGAAACTCCCGTCGGCGAATGCCAACCCTTGAGTAAATAGGTGTAGGAGAGAGAGAGAGCGAGTAAGAGAAGGAGAGCAGAGCGTTGTTCCCATTGACATAGGTCCCCCCTTTGCCTTCTGCTGGAGCAATAATAAAGCATAGAGAGAGACGAGCGATCGGCAAGCAAGAAGGCCCGCGTGTGGGTGTGTAGACGTGTGTGTGTGTACGTGTGTATATGTGTGTGTGTAGGTGGATGCTATAGGCTAGCGTGAGGGCCAGCGTTTGAATGTGTGTGACGCGACGCGTCGTGCGTAGCTGGCTTTTCCTTTTCAGGTCAACGTATAACTTTGCATTTATCAGCGGTCGTGATGCTTTCGCACTTTTCTAAAAGTTTGCTTAATCGCGACGAGTCGTTAGAGAAGTTTTGCGCGTTGAATATTTTACAGTGTAGAATGGATAATTAATAGTTGTACGTGAATCGGTTGAATAATTTCTTAATTCGTAGATAATTTTCAATTGCATATAGGCGCACCGCATAGTACACGCTATAGTAGTCTAAAGTAATATACGTTAGAGGGGGTTGATAGTTGAGTGTATGAATTCATTTCAAAACGATTTATTTTTCTCAAATTGTTTTCTATTTACTTACCGAATTAGATAATCATGTGACAGGTTAAATTATAGTATCATATTTACTACTTCTTAGGCTTCCCTTAAGAAAATTTTTATTGTTATATAATAATATATTTGTAATAATTATTACTATGTGTAATAAACATTTTTAAAAATCACCTACTTAAATACTTACTAAAATGTAAACTGATGAACACATTTCCAATATTAATTTTCAATAATCATTTGCTCCTGCAATTACATCACGACCACTCGACCACACCTCCCCTCTCAATTTCCTCTTAAATATCGCATTATATATCGAGGGTGCTACACACGCAGGCCGCGTTTCTTTTTTTTTCCGAAATTACACGCGAGCCCGAATTTTTCTCATTTCGCAAACTTCCCGAAGTACATAAAATTTTTATATCGAGCGTATATAAGAAATTTTAAAGTATACGCGGGCGCTCGCGCGCACAGGTACAGCCTTAATCCGAGAAATGAATGGGCGCGCACAGGGGGGGCATGCAAAGTGGTGGGTGGTTGGGGGGGGGGGGTGAAGTACGAGAGAGTACGCGCGCGGTCTCCGAGACGCCCCACAGTAGTCGCACTTATCGACCGCTATTAATGCGGAATATTAAAGCTCAAATTTTATTACACATCGGCCTCTCGCTTTCGGCTTTCCGCGCGCTTTATTGTGCAATCTCTCTCGTTCCTGTATACATATTTTTTTCAGTTTTCGGACAGTGTGTGCTCGATAATTACAAGCAGAAATCGCATCAAGATCTCGTAGGGGGGGGGGGGGCAATTCGGCTGTTTGAAATACACCATCCGTACGCTCTTAAAACAAAAAGTGAGCTGCGCTCATTTCGCCCGCGGATCGAGTGCTCTCGTGAAGTTTTTTCGACGTAAATAATCGAATGCGAGCGTACTCCCCTGCCGCCTCCGCGCGGAAAACTCAGTTGGCCCGCACAAAAAGCTCATTACCGTAACTAATGCTCCGATTATTATTATTGTCGATTGGATAGCCCATTGTTCGGCTTTCGGGGCTCAAGAAGCATCGGACGCATTGTTTTACGAAGTTGAGGCAAGTGTTCGTGCAGTCGTTTGCGATTATTATTATTGTAATTAAATTGTGATTTTTCGGAAGTAATCAAGTGATAAATTTTGGGATATTTAACTTATATTCTTTTTTTTTTAAGATCCAGTTTACATAGGTTCAGTTCCTATATATAATTTTACCATATATAAGATATTATGACTAGAGACAGATTTATAGTCATACGTGAACATTAAATGGTCTATACGCGATCTTATATAAATCATTTTTAGTTCGGATTAAAGTCAGAGCGTATAAATACATACTCGACGACCCTCTGAAAGAATTCTATAGAAACGATTGCAACCGCAATGTTATAAATGCATGGAATTAATGTTCCACTTAATTATCAATTTATTTATAGCGAAAATACTATTTTCAACATATTGTTAGATAACAAAAAAATTATTAATTCTTTTTCATCGCAAAGAAATACATCGAACAAAAAATTAAAGATAAATTTCCTAGACCATCGTAATTAAAATTTCTAAACTTTCCAAATCCATTCGTCCCCATTCGCAACACCTAGCTATCAACGCACATGCAACCTCTCACGCCAGCTGTTTTGCAGGTGAAAATACGCAAACAAGCCTAACGCTCCCCCGATTCGCCGTATATCTTGGCGCTTTCCCCTGCCCCTTCCTTCTCTCTCTCTCTCTCTCTCTCTCACTCTCTCGCCCCGTAATACGGTTATACGTGCGGGAGGGTGACGCAAACGCGTGCGCGGGTGCGCGCATGTGCCGCGCGAAAGAAGTCGCGCGATATGTCGGGACATCAGCATAATGGCCCTACTTTTTCTTCTGGCTTTTACGCACCTTCGCATCGGCCCTGGTGGCTCCCTTCCGTATTTTTTCCCTCGCTCGTTTCTCTCTCTCTCTCTCTCTCTCTCTCTCTCTCTTTCTTTTTTTCAACTAACCGCAGCTACTGCTGCACAGGAATTGTATTACACGCTCGCTGGTGTGTAGTGAGCAGGCGAGTGACAAATGCCGAATCGTTTGTTGCCGAATGGCCCTGAATTATTCGCTGAATAATGACGATTGCGGTGCTATAAGGTTGGAGTTCTATATGGTTTTACGAGCGCTGCGGTAATGGATTATTGATGAAACTGATAAAATAGTTCGTATTATGTATATTATTTCGAGATTTGTAAAAGATGACTATGTACACGTGACCACAATTCATTTTTTACACACACAGTATTATTTTAAATATAAAAAACTTTTTATCAACGCAGTTAATACCAAAAATAGTTTTTATTCTTTATCTCGAAATATTATTTTAACAATTATTGAAGTTTTTTTAACCTCGTTTCTGTTGCGCCTTATGAAATTCTTTGTTTTTGAATATTTGTTGAATATATCTTGTCAAATTTTGAAAGTAAAACACTTTATCTTATCTGAACAGAAGTTCCAACTACACATACTTTCCAACCTCACCCACACACGTCATCATTTCAATTCTCTCTCGCAGCACACTTTCATCTGTTGAAACTACACGTCGGCGTACCCGATAACGTCCCTTTTATTGCGGCGCAGAGTCGCACAAAACCAGAAAAAGAAAGCGCGTAATCGAGCGCACTTCCACTCCGCCCGCGGAAATTTCAATCATAATGATCGAATTACAAAGACGGCCATTATCCGTTTGTCATATACGCTCCTCCCCCGACCTCTCTCGCTCCCACAATCATCGTCTTGATTTAAAAGCTAGTATAGCCACATGCATTTTAAAACCATACGCGCGAGTGCTCTTCCAACCAGTACTCCTTCTATCTCTATCTGTATATCCACTCGCGCACTCTTCGCTTCAATATAGGTCCATTTGCACAGGGGAGAGATAAAAATTCAGTAGCGGGCCAATAAAGCAGGCGCCCATTCGTTCCTCTCTCTGTGTGTCGCTTTGCCGAGGACGACACACGGGGCTAGAGAATTCCTTCTGGCTAGAGAGCAGCATCGCCTCGCTTCGGCTGCAATATGCCACAGAGTCGGGCGAAAAATATAAAGCAAAAATGCGCCGCCCCTCCGGGCTATGATGAATAGATGTTTTTTATGTCGCTGCTGCTGCTGCAGTGCCCGCGGATCGCAATATAGTAGCGAACGCGCGGCGACGTTTTCGCGACGCGATGTTCGTGTGCGTGTATGTGTGTGCAGGATGTCGCGTAGTGAGCTCTGCGTGCTTCTTGTGTGCGACGGGGAGCGCAATTATTCGGATACGGATTGCGCGCACGCGCGCGTGCGGATGAATTAGCCGGTTTTATTGAGATGGATGAGGTAGAGCTGAATGTAATATATTATCGTATTTAACGCAGATATGCGAAGTATATTCCTCATTCTTTCATTAAAGTGAATTATGCAATATGAAAAATTTTAATTACGGTGACTATTTTTATAAAATATATAATCATTATTACATCATAATTTATGCGGCTAATTGTTTTAAAATATATAGCTTTAAAAACAAAACTTCAGGATAATAAAAACCAAATTTGTATCATTCCGAGATTCTTTGCTTGCAGTAAGCACAATTTCGTTAATTCACATTTTTAATGAACCGCATTATCGATTCACGACCTTATTTGCCTCATACATCTAATTACCGGACGAAAATACACCTCCCTCGTGATTCATTAAGGTCAGCCTAGCAGAAATCACAATTATCTGAAAGAGCGAGAGAGACAGAAAGGGCATCCCGTAGCTCTCCACGTGCTCTGGCGATATCAGAAATTCGTTTCCATAATTACACGCGACTTCGCCTAGAATGCTCCCTCTCTCTCTCTCTCGCACGCGGTAAAACGCTATTTACATTCCTCTTTAGCGCGTTCGTACGGTTTGCTTGTTCAGCTCGCACGCACTCTCTCTCCCCCTCTCACTGCCGCTATCTACTCTAATAATTTACCAATTTCTAACGCGAGCGAGCGCGCGCCGGCATTATAAATTATGCAAATCGGCCGGGGAATCATTTATATTAAAACAGCGCAGGGCGATAAATTCAAATTCTCGGTCGCATCGTCAAAAAAAAAAAAAAAAAAAACAATGCGGCCTCTTTTTTCCTCTCTCTCCCGGTGAAAGTTCGGAGAGCTTCTCCGTCTCGCTCGCGCTCACGCATGTCGGATGCTTTTTAGGGTGGAGGCGGGGCGCTTGCCACCAATAAATTCCCATCTCCGCAGGTATATAAGCGCGGACGGCGTAAATCATACCGCGGCGTAAGTGAATCCGAATTGAATCCAATGAGTAAATATGGCTCTCGAATAATAAAAGGAGCGCCGCGCGCGCTCTGCGGTCTCGAGACGTTTGCGGTCGCCGCCGGCTGCTGCTGCTGCGGCTCTGTGTGTGTGCTCTCGGAGGAGCCCAAGGCGATTCGAGGGAGACTATTTGTACGCGTGGGTATAGAAGTATATGTTTGCACGTATGTGTATGTGGTGGAACTTGGTTCTTCGGGCGAATGTGTAAACAATTATTCATCGGTGGCTGGTTGATATTCAATCGTTTCCCGAGTTTTTTCTAAACTTTTCTATTAGCCGCGATATTGTCTCTTTTGTGAGAGATATTCGAGGTGACATTTGTGCTCGGCTATATTGTGAGAAGTTCTTTATTTCTGATTCAGCAAAAAAATAATACCTTTTACGGTATATATAAACATGGTTGTAGATGATATTTATTATATGTTTTATAAATTATTAAATATATTAAACTCACTGATACATTGAATAATCAAACTCTCATTAATTGATAATGAATAAGAATTGAATTTGAGTTAAAGAACTATAATTGTTCTATAATTTTAAAATTACCGATATTTATACACACTTCGCCTTAATAAATACTTAATAAATACTAAAGACTTCTCGTCTTAATTTTTGCATACGTATGGTACATCCAAATATTACTGTATACGCACGCAACAGAGACAGCTCTCTTTCACCCGTAGAAAACGTAAGGGTAGCGCTTCGCTCCTCTAAAATGCATAAATACATGAGTTTTGGCGGAGCAGCGAGCGAAAGAGAAACGAGCATATGCCCCCCGCGAAGGACTACGACGCCGAAGACGTAATAACGTCAGTGTACCCCAGTCAAAATAATGGTACTCGCTGAAAATTCTGTGTATACTATGCAGAAAAGGTTAGAAGCGGTTACATATTATACGTTTTGGGTATCATTTAGATCATACATGCAAGATCTTAAAATGCGAAGATAGTGAATACCGGTTTTACTTGGGATATTTACAGCTGGTCGATCTAAACTTTTCAAGCCACACTGAGAAAAAAGTTTTAGAATGTTTACAATACTTATAGGAAAAATTACTATACTGTGCCGAGAATCCTACCACAAGATCTCATAAATAAGATATTTACTAAAATTCTAATAACTTTTACATTAAAAGTATGAAAAAATTACTAAAAAGTTTATAAAAGTTATGATACAAAAGTAGACAAAATGATTAAACAGCATGATAAAAATTAGATTTCATAAATTTTACAAAACTTTAATATAAATTTTGCCTAGAAAACTAGTAAATTTTATTATACTGGATAAAAATTTTTCCTGTACAGTATAGTAATTTTAGGAGTACGCACTGCACTGCGCATGCGCGCTACCATCAAAACGGCATAACATTGCGCCGACTCATTCTAACCTACAATTTTGTTTAAGAAAACTTGCTTTAGATATAAGTGTAGATAAGTTTTTTTTATTAATTACTTTGATCAACACTTAGATAATTATCCATAGATTAATATCCAATTTGTTTTTAAAGTTTGATAAGAATAATTCACTTTTATAAGTATTGTTATACTGTAACATAATATGTAGACGATTCCCCTACAGTATAGTAAATTTTCCTATAAGTGTTATGAAAATTACACAATTTTTTTCTCAGTGTAAATAAAAAAAAGATGCTGGACTGTTTATGAACAAAACATAATATCACAATACATACAATATAACAAGCAGTTAATAAACGAACCATTATTAATAAGTTTTTTTGTATTCTTTTGTTTGTCATACGAATTATTGTATTCCTACAAGACACGTAATTTTATATTTAAACAACTCCCGCTGTCCCCGCCATTTTACAACCTCGCTCTTTAAATATTCCATCTGATCGCACCAAAAAGTCAAAAATTACCGATTCACGACCCGCGAGATGCGCGTCCACTCGCTCTCTTTACGACCGGCATCACTAATGCACGCGGAGCTAATGACGAGGGACATTATACACGCGACGCTTTATGCGCCACCACCGACCATTAATAACTTCCTTTATACAATATAACCCCTCCCCTCTCCCACCACCAGCACCACCATAACCCTCACCCTCGTCTCTTCTTCTCCAGCGAAAAGACACACGCGCGCTCGCGGACACAGAATCTCCGTCGCCCCGTCCGGACTAGACCCGCGCGTCCGGTATTCCCCGCCGCAACAATGTCCAGCGCGAAGTAATTAACCTTCGCAAGTATTTGAAATATGCCAAGAAACGAGACGCAAGCGCGGTGACCATATTAATCTTGCCGGACGCGCGAGCGCGCAGAGGCATACCAAGGCGAGAACCTTGTGTCCGGCGCGACCGCGCGATTTCGCGGCCGCTGGATATATATCGCGCACGCGCGCGTAGCAGTGTCCCCGAGGAGCGGCGGTAGTGTGCTCGCACGCTCTCTTGCCATTAGAGGCTATAATTTAGTAAATCCACGTGAAAATTTACTTAATAATTCACGCGTGCGTTTGAATTAGTACGGGGCTGCGTGGAGCGTGCATGTGTGCAATTTATTATGGGTAGCGATATCGAGAATGAGAAGAGTGGGGTGCTGGACTTGTGGTCAGTAACTTAGTTTATGGTAATAGCGTGTGGGTTAGAAATGTATTTTGTAAAAAGAAAATGAGAAATAAATATTTTTTTACAAAACTTGGATACTTTCGCTACGGTGTAACATTTACCTTTATCGAACACATTACCGTCCATGATGCATCTTATTCAACGGGAGCAGCCCGGATATCAGACGATTTATATCGATAGCGGTCAGCCGATTAAGTAACTGAGCTCGCTCGCGGCCTGGATTTCGAATCTGCAGAGATTTAAGGCGCGCATGCTTGCGCGAGACAGATAGGAAAGGAAGCGAATGACGTAAGAGAGCCGAAGGAGTGTAAAAAACAAACGAAAAAGAGAGAAAGAGAGAAAAGGACGGCGCGCGAGACTCTAAAAACTTTTCCACCGCCGAGGAATCTCCGAAGTCTGCTGGAATTATCGGTGAGAAATTTTATCGGGCTTTAAGCCTGATCCGGATACAGTCGGCAAGCAAGGGGATTCCGTAGAAAATCGTAGGGCCCGAGAAGCTGGCTAGAGAAACAGAGAGAGGAAAAGAAGAAGGAAATGTCGAGGTTGAGGAAAGCTAAGAAAGAGAGAAAAAGTTGTTGCACTAAAAAGATTCGACTCCATATTTTTTCATAAAGTAGAGTAAAAACAATTCGTTATTCGGAAAAATAGTTTAAATTGACACTTCACGAATATTAATCCAATAGATTAATAGAAATGTTAAAATAAGTAAGTGAAAAGTTCAATCAGTGAAAATGAACATATATGATCAGACACAAATTTTCAAACCTTTAGTTTACTCATTAAGTATTTCTTTGATCTTTACTCTAAATAAAAATAAGTCATCCCTGGTATAAATGATAACCAGAAGCTAGCTATTTTTCAGTTAACTTTATGGCTAAAGACGAACATTGCTTGTATTTCATAATTATGTATCAATCCGAAATAAATGATGGCATTTACACTTCATAAAATATGTATTTTAAGTAATAGTAGAACTTTCGGATGAATTATATTATTTTTGCATTATGATTTTTG
This sequence comes from Torymus aiolomorphi, assembly GCA_036365515.1. Classification (NCBI taxonomy): domain Eukaryota; kingdom Metazoa; phylum Arthropoda; class Insecta; order Hymenoptera; family Torymidae; genus Torymus; species Torymus aiolomorphi. The sequence continues at coordinate 240,336,700 of CM070873.1, read as the reverse complement.
TTAAAAATGCTTCCATTGAATTAACACTTTATCTATAAAATATGGTTAATTATCTACCAGGGATTGTATGTAAGAACTAAAAAATTAATGTTTTAAAATTTTGAAAATTTAAAAAAGAATTTCACTAAAATATATCGTGGACAGATAACTTTAATCAAATCTACTTCAATTATTCAGCATAACCGACATTACAAAATTACTAATTAATCTCCGTTATTAAACGACCAACCCAACCGCAAAAAGCTCACCCTGAAACCGACCTCCCGCGATCGACAAAACAGCGGCCCCCTACCCTCCCCCTCTCTCCCCCACGCAAAAATCACGACTTTTAATTTAGTGTCAGGGATTATCGCCGGCAAGGGTTCCGGGAGAAAGGAAGAAAGCAAGCCAACAGCGAGCTCAGCCCCTCTGCGCCACGGCATACCTGTATTACCGTCACGCGAGCAATTACGGTTCGCGCGCCGGCGAGCTTGCGAGAGATCAAGGAAGCGCAGCCGGAAAGGGTTGCGCGCGAGCCTCTCCTCACACTCTTCTGAGCTCAACGCTGGCACGAAGACTCGCGCGAAGAGCCAGCCAGCCAGACAGACGGGCAGACGAGCGAGCTAATAAAAGCCCACAATTACCTCCGGTTTGGACCATTTGTCTTGACGGGCGGCGGCGTCGTCTCATGCCTGATATAATTCACCCCGGCAACAACACATTGTAGCCTAATGAGGCGTAAAACATTCCAAGATATCAGAATGCCTGGCAGAGAGGGTTTCTTGCGCTTTCGCCTCCGGCAGACGCGGGACGAGCTAGCCCTGCAGGATATATAATACGCGGCTGAAATTGCATCGCTCGATGGTGGATTATTTTTGCTCGCTGCTGAATGTGTCGGTGGGGTTCGCGGAGTATTTACGATTCGTTGCTCTGTGTTCGTGACGACGACTGTGAGCATTTGCAACGTGTGCTAAATGTTATTACTGGTGCAAGTGAAGGAGGAAAAAGTTAATGAGAAGTACGTGTTTCTTTGTACGGGTTACCGATTGGGTAACGGTTGAATAGTGTTGACGGTTATAGAAAACCTCTATCTCAATCAGAATCAAGAATCAAGACGTCACTATCGTCAGACCTGTATTATAGAGTAGAGCTTTAATTTATTTATCGGCAATTGTACTCGTTGCAAACTTTAATCTAAAAAATCAACAAGTGAAGTGGAAAAAAAAACTTTATATGGGCCTCATATCGTTACAGTTATATTTAATGAAGTACAAAGACATAATTCATCATTTAATACCATTGATCGCTGTTGTATAACGCTGTGTTTTTTTCTCGCAATGCCGACTGTCTATAGAAAATAGACATAATACCCATTTGCAACAAATATCATTTCCCCTCTTCCCAAGTTATAATAATCCACGTATTCCATAATTAACTTACACACGCACGCACATATACACACGCACGCTGTTTCTAAAATCCCACAGCAAGAACTAACACATAAACTCACCTCTGCAAGCTCCCTCGTCGACAAACCTTCTTCTACTCCTCCTCCACTGGAAATAAAGAAATAACCCAATAACGCGACACAGCGTACGTTTGCTCTCTACAACATCGCGCGAAAAAAGAGAGTGCGGCGCTCCCTCGCTTTGTTGATCTATTCAACGTAAACGATAACTTGAGCAAACAGGCGGGGGCGAGCGAGCGAGTCACGTCGCCTAGCTCCCGCAGGAGCGTCGTCCTTTCCGCCTGTCGTCGCCGCGGCAGCGGCAGTGATTTGCGGCGATAAACCGTCGTATCGACAGGCGTCGCACGTGTATCGCCTGCCTAAGAATGCGAGCGCGTAGGGAGGGCGAGGAAAAGGAAAGGTTATGATATATTTGTAATCGCGTCGCGCGAACGGCGCACGTGCCCTTCCGTTACAACTGCGCCGCTCGTGACAAATTGCCCCCGTCCCCGGCCGATCCTTTTCTTTTTTCACTTTGCTTTATGGGCAGCACAGAAGAAAAAGGAAAGAAGAAGGTGCGCGCGAAGAAGCGATCGATTTTCCCGTGCGCGCGCGCGCGGTGCATTTCAAGTGTTAACAGTCAATTTGCACGCGTGCGTGTATATATATAGGTACGTGCGGGCTTTTGTCGTCCCCCTATTGTACGCGCGCGTGGAGAATGGGCGCGGCGCGGCTGAGATATTATGAATGGATATGAGGGAATGGATTCCGCGCGGCAATGATCGAGTGCCGATGCGCGTATTTTGAATGTAAACGAAAGTGATATGTGGTGGTGTATAAGCGGCGAGTGGATTTGCGCGGTAAGCGGCGATTTGTGCGAGCGCGCGGAACGTTTAAAAGTCGCGCCGGGGGAAGGCTGTTTTCGCTGAAATATGAGGCTGAAATACGATCGCTTTTGAATGTGCGATAAGGTATCTTTATGTACTCCGCGGAAAAATTGAATAGGGGTTCGCGGATGATACCGAGTGATTTATTAATCGCGGTGTTTGAAAAATGAAAATCTATGTTTGGATTTTTTATTAAGTAGTAGTCTAAATTTTATTATTTGTTGTGGATTATTTATGACTATAGCCAAGCCATTCTCGTATAGGGCAAGGCAGGCTCATAGCTAATAATAATTGGTAATGGAATGATAATAATTAATATGATTGGGTAACATATTCAATTTAATGATGATATAAAATGACAGGAGTTTAAAAATGCACGAACAAAATATCAGTTTTAAACAATGTTTTATTCATAATATGTTATTCTGTTATCATCCTCGTGTATAGTTTTCTAATAAATCATAATAATCATAAGATAGGTATAGTTATACTGAATACTTATATACACCTTTCTCTTATCAACGCACCCCACCCATCAAACGATTTAAGATAATCGTTTGACGCGCGAACTTAACCCGCCCGCGACGTAAATCTCAATCGTCGATCTTTACGCTCGGCAATTGCCCCCCGCGTATATATATGTACACGTGCACGCCGTGTGCGTATATAACGGCATATTATTACCAGCCGGCCGCACTAGAGAACGGTTTATTTCTCGCTCATTTCGGAATTTACGAGGTCCTGCCCCGCGGACTACCCTGAGTATGTATTATATACATACGCGTGCGTGGATGTATAAGGAATGTGAGTGTTGTATGACTGTACAATGAAGATGGGTTGGTTTAACGTGGTGCTTTATAGTTCTGTGTAAATCAGACGTTAGATTTGTTTTGTAGATGCGGTGTGTGATAAGAGGAGGTGGCATACAAAAGGATGAATAATATAGGGGAGGAATTTTTTTATTCATGCACACGAGAGAATTTATTATTATATTATTGTACGTTATCATAGGATAGGTTTAATTTGATTATTCAATTATTCATCTGGTAGCATTTTTGTCACAAAGTCTTGTATTTCCGAAAATTAGCCGGAATAAAATTACGCTCTCCTGGAATCACGCCGACTCTTTATGCGTATTAATTCTATCCGCGCAAAACATAAAACCACTGAATTCTGTGAAAATGATATACGTACGCTTCATAATCATCATACTATTACTTGCCACAGACAATAGCTCGCTACATACTGTCCCTCAGCCGAACTTCTTTTTCTCACCTCGTCCCTCCGGTTTATCCACACACACACACACACACACACACGAGCACATTCGCTTTTTTCCATCACGGTGACGATTTCCGTGTCTCTCTCTCTCTCTTCTATCGCGATAAAAATTTCATGCCAGCGCGTAAGTGCTCCTAGCGCTCGCGCGGGCCGCTTAGCTTCCTCTCCTGCGCGATGTAGGCTTAGGCGCCACAATGAGTAAAATTCCGTATGCACAGACGCGGCTCGTAAGAAGGCACGTGCGCGCGCCCGTCCGCCCGGGCGGCTGTTACTTGTCACTATGATACTATCGATCCGCTTAGAGTCCGTCCGCTATCCTTTCAGACCCTGCCACCGCCGACGCTGCTATACTGCTTTGTCTTGCGCGTGTGTGAGTGGGTGGGTGCGAGTCTGTATGCGTGCGTCTTTCGCGACGAGGGAAGAGAAAGAGAGAGAGAGACTGCGCGTAGAACCCCTTCGCGAATATTTCTGCGATTAGCATTCGTTAAAAGTTGGGATTCAGCCGCGTCTTTTGGCACGCGCATATATAGCGTGAGGGGAGAGGTTAAAGTTCGTGTTGTCGTATGGTAATTTCGTAAATGATTTTCGCTGTGTGGTTGCGTGTTTAAGAATTTATAAATTTTTATGGGATGGACAATTTGTGGCATTGTAAAAGGTGCGACGATGGTACTTTTGTTGAGGCGATAATATTACTAAATTGATATAATTTGAGCTATGAATTTTTAAAGAAAGATAATAGCGCGAATACCATTAGAATCGTTTAATATTTTAAATCTTTTCGACGACTTTAGGTTATTAAATATAAGAATCAATAAAATAGAAACTAACGACAGCATAAATGTTAAATAAAAATTCATCAAAATATAGATAAATGTTGTAATAAGTTTTAAAAAATGAACTCATTAATAATTCTTAATATCACATTACTCGTTAGCGATTAATAATAATTATTCAATGCATTAAATTTATGTATGATAGATTTCAACACGTGTATATTGAACAACGATACGTCCCTCTTTCAAAGTATTTCACAAATTTTAAGTCCTTACACAAAAATACGCTCTCCTAAGTGTCAATTTACCAACCCGTTAATCCAACGACTGTACTAAAGTTACCCTCGCCCATTCCCAAGAAAAATCTGCCCACTTCCTCTCATCCTCACTCATCCTCATCCTCTTCTCACCACCACTACTACCAGCACCACCGACGTCCGTAAATTTCCTCTCACTCTTTCCTCTCTATGTTTCGCGCGTGCAACGCAACAGCAAGAGCAGCAGCAGCAGCAGTACCGCGCCTCGTCGTCGTCCTGGTCGTTTTCTTCGCATGAGCTCTCTATAAATCAGTGGGTAATTCGTTATGCGCGGCACGCAGATGGTTTTGTTATATGAAAATATGTGCCGCCGCGCGGGGACGCCCGTAAGATGGTAAAACACATCCCTCGCCTTGTACACCCTCGGGAAAGCAAGAGCGAGAGAGAAGCTCGGGCGTCATGCTGCCGCGTTTGCGCGTGCGCGCGCGCGTTCTCTTTAATTACGTGCCGACCAGCGCGCGTAACGTATTGCCGAGCTCGAGCCATTTTCGCGCATCGAACGCGCGCCGCGCGAGCTTTGACGTGAGTCGAGAAAGAGGAGAGGAGAGAGAGAGAGAGACAGAGAGAGCGGGCGTGTGTACACCAGCGCGCGAAACTTTTCTAGTTAGTGAAAAAGCAGAGACGGCCGCGCGGTGCGCCGTGTCCGACGCGCGATCATTTTCCGCTTTAACGATAATGATTTTTGCTCGACTTTGCCTTCTTTTTGCGTCGTTCAGAGTTGACGGCCGGCTCTTTTTCGTTCCCTAGGATTTCAATTTATAATTTTAACAACGGTTCTAGAAGGTTTCGAGCCGCGGCTTGTATATACGTATATAACGTGTGTGATGCACGAGTTGGTATGTATATATAGGAGACTTTAATTTGAGGCTGTAAATTGATGGCAAAGGGGAAAGATGCTTGCGCGTGAGGTTGGGTTATTAGAAATCGATGTTTTGAATTAATTTACAAGTTGTTTGAGAGGAACTTTGCTGTAAAACGCTGATTTCGTAAAATGCATTGTCGGACGGAAATTGCTTTGTGGTTAGACAAACAAGTTTTTGAACCGTTTAATTTTGTGAAAGCAACGTGATGCTTACCTGGAAAATAATTAAGAATTCCGCGTCAAAGTGAATATAGACATAGCAAACTTAACATCAAAAACAAGATTTCCGTTTAAATATTTACTTTGTTATTACTTTAAATAACAAACTTTTTTTTAGAATGTTTCCTGACTTCCTGTTCAATAGAAATTTAAAATTTCAAAGAATGGTTTATTATTATTTTTCAAAAATAACTACTACTCGTAAAAGAAAGTAAATCTCTTTTTCTCGATAAAAAACTCACACCTCGAGCACTCGAAAAAATCTCAAGTATTTATCGGGGCGATCGAATTTCCGTCGAATGGATTTCGTGACGGGCACTTAAATATGTGATCGCTACATAAGAAGCTCCTCTCCGGGGTTCCGCTCCCAGCTCCCAACGTATCGTTCTCTTTTTGTCTCTCTCTCTCTCTCTTTCTCCCAACGAAGAACCGGTCAGCGCTAAATATTTGATGGCGCCACGATTGGTTTAAGAGAGCCTTTGTAAATGGAATCCTCGTATCTAGGGGTCGCCGAAAAAAAGCGAGAGTGAGTGAGAGAGAGAAATCGCCAAGGTGCTTTTTCAGCCAAGAAGGACGAGAGAGAACGAGAAAAGAAGAAAGCACAGCCGGACGAACGAGATAGTTAGTGGGCGCGCAGAACGAAGGGGCAGGGGACGGCGTATTCCCCTGAGCGAAGCGACGAATTGTGATGGCCAATTGGCCGACAGTGTCCCGATGCTCTTATCTCTCTCTCTCTCTCTCTCTCTCTCTCTCTCTCTCTCTCTCTCTCTCTCTCTCTCTTGGTTTTTTTCGACTCGCTCGTCCCCTTTAGAAACTGCGCTGTATATACGTGGGTGGGTATGGTTTTAAAAAATCGAGCGGTGATTCGAAAGACATCCAGTCGGTAAATAAAGCCAATCGCCGCATCGTTAGTGCCAACGGCCGGCAAATCACCCTTTACGAGGGATCAAATGCGCCTCGGTCCATCGTTATTTTTATCTCTCGTCCTGCGGGCCATTTCGTCTTGTATTTTTTTTTGTCCTTTTCTTGAGGAAAGTCCGGGGTCGGTAAGTTAAGGGTACGAAAAAATTATGTCGGATAATGATTTTTTTAATGAACGTTTATTTCCGAGAAACGCGGATTGGGGTTGCCGCCGTCGTTAACCGCACGATGTGGTCTGGTAGCGCGTCTTTTATAATTTTTTCATAGCGCGATGAAAGTTGGTAACGCTTTTATACAAACGGTCTACTTTTATAAAATATGAAATTCATTTATCATTATTTTATATTTTCTTTAACTAAAATTACGTTATCATTTATTAAACTGTATTATTGGAAAATTTGAATGATTATAATTTTATGAAATTAGTTTATAACTTTTCTTAAAAAGGTGCAAGTCAGACTCAGTAATATATGTAAACTTGTTTTGTTGAAAAATATTATCCTAGCCAAGTATGCGGTTATTCATAAACGTGACAACAACTAAAAGAAAAATTAAAAAGTATCCATGTACTACAATTAAACTGCATTTCATTGCCCAAAAATGATTCGAAAACAACCTACCTACACTGAGAGAAGAATATGTTTATATTTAACATGGCATTTTAACTATTAACATAGCATTGTAACTATTAACATATATATTTTAATAGTTACAATGCCATGTTATATATAAACATTTTGAGAAAAAATTTCTCTCAGTGTACCCAACAACCCAGCAAAATTATCATTCACTAAACACTTTCATCAAACCCTAAGAAGTAGCAGCCAACCTCCCTATCCAAATTTCTGCCCCCGTCGCAACCTCTCCACAACCTACTTAGCAAAACACACGCATAGTTGCTCACTAATCGGACTCCAAGAGTGAAAGTACGCGTTTTTTCCTCTCTCTCTCTCTCTCTCTCTTACTCGCGAAACACACGCGCCCAGGCATCGGCGTCGCTACGAGAGCATAACTTACGCCGCGCACATGCCAAGTGGGGTGCATTAGCCCGACTTGCCATTATCCACGCTTGGGAGACTCTTAAATTATCCGAGGCTCGCGCGCCGGACGCCCCCTCCGCGACGGCGAGAAAAAGACGTACGAGCGCTCCAGCGCCTTAGTTAGCGCGCCGCGCTGCCACCCCCGTTTTTAGCTCTACACGCGCCGCTGCGGGCTTTTTGCGCGAGTGTTTCGGCGGAACAGCCGCGAGCGAGAGAGTGAGCGAAGTTGGTTGTGGTAAAAAAGAGGAGGGTGGAGGAGGCGAGAGAGAGAGAGAGAGAGAGAGTGTACGCGGGTTTATAGTTGTGTATGAATAATTGAGTAATTGTTGGGATTAGGGGTGAGAAATGGGGTAATAGTTGGACTGGGTGTTTAGATTCGGGTTTGGGATTTGATTTTTTGGAAAGTAGAAGTGATGGGCGACTGAATATCTTGTTGAGAGATAGGCTAATTATTGACATATATTTACAAGGTAATTGACATATATTTACAAGGTAATAAAGAAATTGTTCCGCACAAAACGGAAATACGGCAGGAGAAATAAATAATGACACTGTCATTTTTATTAAACAATTTTATTCCAAAGTTCTCTGACGTGTTTTCTTAATTATCGTGAGTCACTAACAGAACTCGATCAACATAAAAATCTGTCTCTCTTCGCAACGCATTTTATTTGTCTTTTTTCTATTCTTTTTTATACGAAATATTAAAATCGTTTATACAATGTACAGTTTTAATAATTTGTGATGATCATTCCGTAACAGAAATAATTAATTATTTAAAATGTATAACTAATAATATTTACCGTTGTCTTTTATAACTTGAAAATCTTTATGACGAAGTAAAATACAAAGCTCTACCCTCTACGTATATAACAAAAAAAAACTATTTTAATGTCACCGGTATATAGATCAAAATTCTTACTTCACCTGTACACAGAAAATAAAGGGTCGTGTAAATCCCACAAGATACTCTGTAAACTTGTTTGCACAATTAATTTACAATTAGCGCGAGTTAGGTTTTAGAAAAGTTTTTCGCCATTACTTAAATTACAACGGAGCATCGATTAGCCAACGACGAGTTTCGCCGAGTATCGAACATACTACTCTAAAGTCCCGGCGCGGCAGCGGCGGCAGCAGCGGGTAAAGTCATAGACGTGTCGCGCGAGCGCATAGATGAAGGTCAAGAAACTCGGCACGCGCGCGCGCTCTATAGGCTATAGCGCCTTTTTTTCTATGTTGCAAGTATAGAACGACCGATGTAAAAATAATTCCACCGTACACCTACTTTACGAAAGAGCGTCAATTTACCGCCGCGAGGGGAGAAGAAAATTGATTTACTATTTGACGAATTATTTTATTATTTATGCCGTATTATTGATAGTGCCGTGTCATTATTGAACATAGCCGCAGAGATATGCTGCTGGGTAGAGACAAGCTCTCGTTAATATTTTAAGGTCAGTTTAAATCTTTCCTCGCTTCTGGAATCATAGTCGATTATTTTTAGAATAAGAGATTTCCGGAAGAATGAATAATAAATTAATGTTCAATTGAGTGTATATAATTTAGGTGTCGTCGATGCGAAGAAATCAAAGTGGAATAAGATGTTTCAAACTGCTCTAAAGGCGGTCTCTAAAGCACACCTAGAGTCCTCTGCAGTCAAAATTAACTGCAAAAATAAATAAAAACATAATTAATATAGCACAATTGTTGTGTATTATAAATAAAGATAACTTTTAATTGAAATAGGTAGGATTTCTAGACATATTTTCTTCAGAGATACGGCATTTTTCAAATTTTGACTTTCTTCTCATTCCCAGTGTGAATAATCATTTCATCGGATACAATAAAATAAAGTTAAAATTACTTGTATTTTATGTGGGCATAGACCAAAAAGTTGCAAAATACTGCAATTGAAATATTTTTGACTACTAAAAATCTGAAAATCACTTAAAATTAAAGAATTCAAGAATTTTCTTAGTATCAAAAATTTCTTATTCAAATAAATTTTATGTACGCAACTTTTTCACTCATACAAGCCAGACAAGCAAAGTCAGAATTTAAAACATTATGTATTTCTGAATAAAATTGGCCTAGGTACTTTAACCCCAGTTCACGTAATCAGAAACTATATCTACTTACAATATTCTACAATATTGATTATATTTTAATTTCTTTTCGCGGATAATTTTGAGCCACAGAAAACTTTTAGGTACATAAAACCGTCATCGTCAAATCAAACGTCGAAACCAATAATTTATTAGCCCCTAATGATTTTCAATAGTATATTCATAACCCGTGCCACTTTTGCTAGAATCGACTGAGAATCATTTATTTACTGACAACAGCAAGTCCAACTCTTCAACTTCTCAACAGCGCGCTAACAAACTTAAAACAAAGTGCAGCAGCACCACCACCACCGCCGCCGCCGCCACCGTTACCGCCTCGAACAAACTTTCGGAAAGAAAAACTGCGCAGCGTCCGCCGCGAAAAACACGTAATCGTCGCCGCGCGTTCCACTTTCTCGCCCGGCAACTGTCGTATATATACAAACCGCGGCGTGCAGCTGTCTCGCCAGTATAGAACCGCGCCAGCGACCCTCGCGCCACACTGCAGGCGTCTATCGCGGCGAAATGATTCTTTGACCGCGTGCTCGCTCGCGACATTAACACCGATATTTCGGCTACTCGCGCGCAGGAGGCTATATCGAGTGAAATTCAGGGCAAGCCTAACCGCTAAGAGCTGTGATCCGGTGGCGGTTTATCTAATTGGAATTGTCGAGGGCGAGAGGGAAGTAACGTGGAGTAAGGGGTTGGGAGGGGAGGGTTCGTCGTCGGCAACTTCGGACTATCTGCCGGAGCGCAGCTCCAAGGAGGCTCTTTAGACTTTACTGACGTGACGTCTAGCCTAATACTCGAATCCCTTTCGCCTTCCCCCTCCCACCTTGTGTTTCTCCGCCGCGGACGGCTGTAGCTTTATCTCACGAGCCCTAATTAATTGATGAGCCCGGATTTAAATGCAGTTCATCAGAATCGGACGTTCGCGCGCAGGAGTGAGAGACAGAGTTGGAATATTGAATTTGGCTGGATTAGAGCGCGAGAGAGAGGGAGAAACGTAACTTTGTCGTGCGAACACGACATTTCGTTTAGTCTGCTTTGACTTGTGTGGGATGCGACGGTGTCTCTTTTTTTTCGAGGTAGAGAGGCGGGATTTTCGTAATTAGCGCGCGACTCGTCGTTTCCAGCGTATAGCGTATAGGAGAGAGAAGGGAAGGTGCGACTAGTGCGCGCGTGTGTATTTTGCGTTGCGTGCGTATATATATGTATACAGCTGAGGAGAGCGAACTCGTTATAAGCCGGGGAAATTATAGATGCGGGAATACTGCTATGTCTTGTTTCGTCGCACGCCTCTGTGTGCCGGCGATGAAAATTGCGTGTGGATGAAACTTGGTAATTTATGGTATTATCCGTATCTGTCGTTCGTTACTTGTAGATATTGACAAATGCAACGCGAATTTCGCTCTTGAGATTGTTTATATAGTTCCTCGATGTTTCATCCATCATAATTTAAAAATATTTTTGTAGTTGATATATTCGAATAAATAAATGAATTACTGTTCTTGTAATGAACGAAACTTTCGGTTACCTAATGTAAATAAGTAATTGAATTAAATTAGTTGATGTATCATTATCAAATTCTGATTACGAAATGTTTTTGTTGATACCTTCAATATGGATAAAAGTTACATTTATACGTATAAAACAAAAGTACAACGGGGCAGGAAAATGAAATAAATCTAATTCAATTTTAATTTGAACAAAAGTTTCAACTATGTGTATACGTTTGCATACAAATACATTCATGTCAATTAAGTACAAACATACACAGTCGACATAATCCTTTTGACGGCTTAGAAAAGCATAATCATGTAATGCTTTATTACGATCTAATGATCTTTTAAACCCTATTGCTATAATCACCTCGGCAGTCCAACTAACAGAGATATTACAGCCACTTATCGCGATCATTCGTCTAATAAAATCAATTATAAAACGTAATTAGTTGCCATGCATAAGTAACGGCGCGACGAATAATTAATTCGGCATCATTCGCCGGCTATAGGAATAATAATGGGTCAGACCTCGCGTGCGCGTGCGCACGGGTCATCAATAATACACCAAATCGTAGATGCAATTACGTTGTCCCGCGCATGCATGTAATATGGAAAAAATAATTAATAGACAATCGAGCCGCGAAAAAATCGCGCCGTCAACGTCTACATAAACTGCATTGGACGCGGCTTTAAATATTGTTGACACAAGCACTGCTGCACTCGCGCGCGAGTGCACGACGACGAGCAGCCGCCTCGCGCCGTGTCAGGCAGATACGTAATAATGATTTTTCCCCCATCGAAACTTTGCCGTACGCTGAAACGCCACGTATAGTTATGGCTAATTATACTACGCGGACGCGCGACCATGTCAATAAGCTCTAGCAGCTTGCATGTATACGAGCGCGCGGGCCGCGTATGTGTATTATATGTGATGCGTGTGTATAGAGTGCGCGCAAGCTGCGCGTTACACTTTCGCCGCGCTGCACGTATGTATGTACACTCGGCCTATTTAAATTCCCGCGGAATCCGAAGCGGCTCAACCGATCGTCGTTCGACAAATAAAAAAAAAAATTGCACTATCCTTATATATCGACGGTGAACCGAAGTGTACGATACATCGGGTAAGAATGAGATCGTTAGCCGTCATGCAGTTTGAATTGTCTGACTAGGCGAAAAATCGATTAATTAGCGAGCTGAGTGAGAGAGAGAGAGAGAGAGAGAAAGAAAGTGATACATACACGTGTTACGCTCTGGCAGCGCTTACGTGGTGTCTCTTTACGGCGGCGGCAACGGCGGCGGTAACGACAGCAACTCTATATAACATCCCGTACTATAGATACACACCCCACTCTACACATACCTCCGCCATACTAACCTCACACGCCGCGAGGTGTGAAAATAACTATTAAATTATTCGCCAGCGCGATACCGAGAGCGCACTATTAGCATGTCATCAGCGACGGCGACGGCGACAGCTTATCCGCGGATAATGCGGTGCCGGAAAACGACGTGCGATCGCGAACGGCGTGAAAAAAAATCGTATTAGAGGCAGAGCGCGTAAAGGATCGATGCAAGATTTCTGCGTCGACAACGACGTCTTGAAAATGAAACTATCAGCAAAACAAACAACTTCTGTATCTATGTGTGTATTTGTGTGTGTGTATGTGTGGGTGGGTGGGTGTAGATGGGTGTGTATGTATATTGCCCTAGAGCAGTGCACGCTGGCGAAACTCTAACTCGTCGATAGTTAAGCGGTCGTGTACGTAACGTCGAACTAGATATGTGTGTGTGTGTGTGTGTGTGTGTGTGTGTGTGTGTGTGTGTGTGTATATATATATATAGAATGCGGAATGCGAGTTCTCGCACACAAGTATATACGTAAGACGACGATGACGACAAGTGGCATAACGACGGAATATAAGTCGTGAAATGATTTGTGCGGACGAGCGGGAGGCGAGAATCTTCTTTGGGGTATATATAGGCATATAGGAGGGTGAAAGGCGCGGCACACGGGATGTTCACACAGTGCGCGTACGCGTCTAGAGAGATTCTAGAGCCATCTACGCGCGGCGTCCGGCTGCGGGCGCTAGCTCTCTCAGGCTTGCTTTCTAATTATTCCCCATAGGCCGTAAGGGATGGCACGTAATTGGAGGGTGGACGAGGACGCATCGATCCTCCATTTCGAGGGAATCTCTCTTGGCGATTCGAAGAGAGACAGTAAGCGAGAGAGAGAGAGAGCGTTCGCGGAAAAGGGAGACAGATATAGTAAAAGCAGTCGAGAGCAAGAGAGAGAAAGATAAAGAAAGAGAGAGAGAGAGAGAGAGAGTCCGACGTCAGAGTTGGGGCGTGCGGGTGAGCATCAGTCCGCAAAGAAAAGTGATAATGTCTTAAGCCGTGGGCACGATTTAACTTCTGATTTTGGTCTGCCCCGTCCCGCAGTCTTCCTCTCTTTTTCCTTTGGCTCGCCGACGATAGGGAGAGCATTGCAGTTCGCTGCTCTAAACTCAGAGCTTTCTCTCTTTTACTCGCTCGCTCTTTCTCCCTTCTCTCTCGCTCGCTAGCTCGCCGCACCCGCGCAAGCCGCGGTCTGCAATGGGTAGAGAGCGGAGGGTTTAAGGTTTAAGGGAAGCCTTCCTTAAGATCCCAGAGAGCGGCGCACTAAGCGCTGACGTTGATCCTTCCCTCGCTGCCCCCTCCTCCTTCTCGCTCTATCGCTGTCTTCTTCTCTCTCACTATACTCTCTCACTCACTATCTCTTTCTCTTTTGACTACGAGAAATTTCGAAGCTGAGTTTATCTAATTCGGTTTGTCGGCTGGTCCTCGCCTCAGACGGAGTTCGTATATATAAGCGTATGTATCATTGCGACTTGAACTTAAGCCAGATTTCTTGACTCTATAGTAGTCGACTTTAGAGTCAAGTTGATAATTACGATAAAAGCGCTTGTATCTGAATAGAAAATTTATTTGCTGGAAGTTGAAGGCCTAATTCTAAATTATTTGATTTACGTTAGATATTTATGATACATATAATTAAATCCCAAAAATCTAGTTCTGCCCAATATTAACCGAAAGACTATTTAATTAACTTTGTTGCGCAATAAAATAATAGTATGCCTAGGAAGAATGAAAATCCGTTTCTTAATCAAGAAACCATAATTAATGATCTGAAAATTTTATGAGACTGAGAAAAAAGCTTTTCAGATTCAGATTTTACACTAGGGTTATGTAGGCTTCGAGACGAGTGAACGATAAAATGGAACGCTGAAGGGTAGGCACGTCATCAATCTAACACGAGACCTGTCGATGTAAGGATGGTTTCATCAATTATTCGCTACTCTTTAATACACCTACCATTATTAATAATAGATTAATAATTCTCGACTATTAGACCATATTTTGGAATAGAAAACCCACAATTATTTCATAGTTTTTGCTTGTTGAGAAAAGGAGTACAAAATCTTTTCCAAAGGAATATCGGAATTCGCAAACATCGGATGGTCTTTAACATTATTTTCTCATTTTTCTTCACGAATCGATAATATAACAGTAACGTTTCACAGCGTGACGTGTAAGCCGCTTATGAAGACATTCGTTGTAGCGCAGATGTTTGCATACAGCGCGATCGATGCGAGTCAAGGTCTTTTTTGTCTCTATTAGCCATTTGTATTTTCTTGCGTTCCACTATATCTATACGTGCGAAGTTTACGCACCTAAACGATAGCAAAGCCATGCGATATTTCAGAAACAAATGCTTCATAAACGGACTGGTACAGCGAAAATTTCCAGGAATCAGCAGGCGAGAGGACGAATGGACGAGTCTCGAAAAAACGCCGATATAAGACTGTAGGTGGCTGCACCGGCTACGAGAGCACGCGAGAAAGAGGACCCGACAAGGAGATCCAGTGAGAGAGAGCGAAAGAGAGCGAGATACTGGCGCAGGGGGTGGGAGTAGCACCCAAACGAATGAGTGCGAGAGCGAGGGAGAGGGCACCTTGCATTCTATAAAGCACAGGGACACATCAAGGTGGCCGCGCACTGGTGTGCGCATTCTGGGGCTATGTGCCGTGGGAAAAAGGAAGAGAGAGAGAGAGAGAGAGAGTGAGAGAGAGAGAGAGAAGGAGAGCACCCCAGAACATAGTGGGTGGAGTGGGGTAGCTCTCGCACGAAGGGGGTGGGGGCCGAGTCTGCCTTCCTCTTCTTGCGGCTAGCGGTTCTCTCACTCTCCCTCACTCTTTCTCCTTACGTATCGAAAGGACGAAGGAGGGCGCACGAGGATTCGCGATGGAGAAGGAGGAGAGGGGCACACGAGAAACCGCTGCTGCTGATATCGCGCGGCAAGAGGGAGAGAGAGCACGCGAGAGCTCGGGGGTGGACAGTGAGCGGAGACCCGCCCCCCACTTTGGCGCGAGCGAAGCAGAGCTCGTCTGCTTGCGCAGAGGAACCTCCCCTCCACCGGTGCGCGCGCGCTTTCGCGCGAGTCCAAGTGTTCCGTGCCACCACCCCCGCCCTCCCTACCACCGCGCGAACGTCAGGCGCGCGCGCACCGACCAACCACCCCTGAAACGCCGTCACCCTTCGACATAGTACACAGTAGCTCTCGAGCGCGTTGTCGAGAAGGGCGCCTCTGCGCACGTCCGTGCCAAACTTTCCTCGTCGTCGTAGTCGTCGACGGCGGCGGCTCGTCGAGTGAAAAAGAAGGTCGTAGTTTTTACGCACTGGTACCGCGCGAGTCGCCACCACCACCACCACCACCACCATCACTACTACCACCACCGCCAACGCCGCACTACGACCACTGTATAACACCGACAGCTATATACACACCTATATACGCTGCTGCTATATCATCGTTGCAGCGGTCTCTGTCTATTGGACTGTGTGCTACTACAGAAGGCAACGTGCGCGTTAGTGTCGTGTGCACTCGTGCGCCAAAACTTTTTCTCGATTTCTGTGCAGGCACTCGCACGCGCGCACGTCGAACCATCTTTCGCGAGGCAGCGCAGTTCAGCGATGATCGTTCGAATAGTGAAGCGTTACCAGCGAGCTGTTTTTCGATGAGTGTGCCGTGCTACGACAGACTGTGTCGACAGACGTGCGATACGTAATTGCGTATTACATAGCTAAAGCTGGCAACTAATCGACGACGAAGCATAGAGAAGAGGAAGAAGAAAATAACAAAAAGCCTCGGCTTTCAACCCAGGTGAATTTCTATGAATCAAGAGAGAGTGAGAGAGGGAGAGAGACTTCATGCGTGTATAAATATTTTACCTCGCGTTGATCGATATTTTACTGTCGCATGGGTATGGCCTAGCCTCATTGACGGCTTCTGCAGAACTTGCCCTTCTTAACATTAACATTGTTTTTTTCCAATTATTCTATTGGAATTAGTCGCTTTATTTTTAAACGATGACTTAATCAAATTAGATTATACCAAATATACTAAAAGCTCAGTCTTGCAATACGCGCGTACTATCGCATTCGCTAATCGCTATGCTCGCAGCTGGTTCATCGCGACGTTGTGAGACCCGTCTGTACGATCCTCTGGAATTTTTCTGTTCCAGGGTCGAACTCACCAGCGTACCGGGCGGCCAGAATGCGATGGCCCACCTCAAAAAGCGCAAACTGGAAGCAGAGTCGGCCGCCACGAAGCCGAAGCAGCAGCAACAGCAGCAGCAGCAGCTCGGTGCGCTGAGCAACGCGAAAAAGGGTCACATCAGTGGGGCGCAAGCCAACGATATGGAAACGACGTCCTCGTCGGATACAGTAGCAAAACGTCGTCGGAAAAGCGTGCGCGACGATCAGAAGTCGACGGTGGTGATCGACGGCAACGGCAACGATAAGAACATACCGCTGCCCCAGAAGAAGCGCGTCTTCTCATCCAATTCGGGCAGCCCAGCGCGCAAGGCCAGCAAGAACAACAGCGAGGAGCCTGAAGATGACGAGACACTGATAAGAGAGACCGAGGCGGCATTGAAGAGCCTCTCAGGAAGTTGGGTGCCCGGACCGCGCGGCTCCTTCTATCAGCGCGGCAACTCTGATGAGGACAGGTACGAGTCCAACTTCGAAAACTTGTTCGAGGAGAAGAAGGACGCCGGCTCGAAGATGTCGCCGTCTTCTATGTCGCAGTCGTCGACAACGAGCAACGACACTGGATGCAGCCTCAAGGACGTGATTACGTTGCGCGGCCAACAGGATCGATCCACGAGATTTCAACAGCAACAGCAGCAGAGTAAGATGATGGAATCGTACAAGCTGCACAACGGAGGCAAGGTGAAAAAAGAGGACTGCGAGGGCAATGCGTTGCAGTGCATAGACGGCCAGAGTCAGAACGACGTAACGAAGAGAGTGCCGATCAATAGATCAGCGGCCTACAAGGACAGATTGGCCGACGGCAAGTACTCGCGATACGAGCCGCCGGACTTCAACGAACTCGTTGACGAGTCGTCGAACGAGCTTGAGATCGACATGTCGGATCCGGCGGCCGACAGACATGGGCATGACCCGGCCAACAAGGACCGAATGTGTAAGAACGAATCCTCCACGAATTCTGGAAAGAACCAACATCAGCAGTCAGTTTACGGCGGGTACCAAAGATCGTACGTAGACGGGCTCAAAGTCAATTCGTCGTCGCCATCGCCAGTAGGCTCCTCGTTCTCCGTCACCTCGGCCTTCAGACCGCCCAATACGGACCACTCCAAGAGCGGATGTCGAAGTGTTCCTACATCCGTCGTTGGCGCTCCCTCGTCCATACCACCTATGGGACCGTACCCGGCGGCTGCGACGTTCGTCGGCTATCCGACGCCAGGACCCACGATGCCGGTGCCACAACCGGTGCCAGGTATATCACCACCCGTTGACGAGAAGCACCCATCGACCGTCTCCCTTCTGCAGTTGAAATCTCCCAAAGAGGAAGCGATGCCATCGGTGCAGCGAGCTGATGCACCTGCTAACCCATTGGTAGGCGCGACGAAAGCTGGCCCAAGCCAAAGTCTCGCACCCATCGGCAGCCCCGACAACTCGAAGCAGTATACGATTCTCCAGCCTGCGGGCGTCGGCTCGCGAGCTGCGAGCGCCATCCAGGACATCGCCCGCGAGGGCGTCGTCAGCGTTGCCGCCGTCAGCAGTACAAATAGCCCAGTTGGTAACAATTGCGTCGGCACTGGTACTGGGACCAGCAAGCAAGGCGTTAACAATGGCAATAGCAACGGTGGAAGTGGAGCGAACGCGGGTTGTGTGCCCGCGGCTAGCAACACGGGTAGCGTCAACAACAACAGTATTACGATAACAACCATGACGACGACGGCTACGACGACAAGTCCATCTGCAATCGGAGACGTTTCCACGACGTCGATAGCCAATCAACAGGATAACGGCATTAAAATGACTGATCGGCCGGGTTCCTTTGACGGCAACAGACCCGGAATGTCCATGTCACCCTCCAGTCTCAGCAGGGGTAAGTTTCAAAAGAAACATTTACCTTCGAAGTAATCTTATAAGCTTAAGAAAAAAACCTTACTAATCAAAGCAGATTTAATTGACTTGAAATTAGCATCAAAAGATATAGGATGGATTAAAAAATAGTATACTGTTAGTATGTACGTAGGGTGATGGCAGGCTATTATAGAATTTGAGAGCGTTAAGGCGCACCCCGTGTTTATCATCGTCGTAATATAGGTCAGGAACGCTTCTATATTTGTTGCACTTGAAATTTCGGTTTAGGGAATCCCATGAAAAATTTGCTGAAGTATTTTGACGAGGGAGACTAGGGTCGCGCTCCCCGTGCGTCTGTACCCGGCGAAAGGGGGACAAAAGACATTTTCGGCTCTCTGTACCCGCTCTCTTGCTTATGCGTTTTCTCTCTTTCTCTCGCTCGTGCTTTCTCTATAAAGTTAGGGGAGTTATTCCAAGGCAGAAAATCAATAATTACGAAGCGAGGGGTGATGACTCAAATGGCGAAATCAAGGTCTCTTTACGGGGACTTATTCTATCTTCGGGGCTAACTACCGCCTGCACTTGTCTTCACGTCATATATATCTAATCGTTTCCACAAAAACGAACTGAATACTGCTAATGTCAAGCGTTGTTGAAGTTCTCAGAAATCTTACAGGAATCAATCGTGCTCAAAGAGATTGAATATTCATAATTGATGTTATTCGTTCTTCGATAGAATTAAAGTGTTATAGTCCTCGTATTATGTCTTATATTATCTAAGTTACAAATGCTTATGAATTAACAATTTTAATAATTGAAAATATCTATTATTCTCTTGACTTATTAACAGTGCACCTTGAATCATAAATATGGTTCAGTGCATTTTTCTACGATATTCGTTATTATAGTGGAGTTTGATTTTATCATTAAATTATTAGAAATACCCGTATGCTTTTGGAGGCAAATTAATTAGAAGGTTTTCATTTACACTTTCGTTTACCAAACAGAACAGAAACAGTATAATTTATGATAATTTGAACGCCACCAACTAATATTGAAACATTAATTTAAAATTTAATTTACACAAACATAATAATTAAGTAAACAGTGTAACACGAAACATCTACATGAAATAAACTCACTTAACATTAAATTAATCCCAATTACATTTAATTAAATCGATAAAATAAATCCGACGCGTCCAAGCGAATTTAGTTACCTCCGCGGAAACATTCGGCCGATGCTCGGACGCCCGCAGGCGCGAAAGAAGATCACGACGAGAAAGGGAGAGATATAGAGCGAACGGACCGTCGGACGCTCGTTCGGGGCTCCGACGCGGGTTAGTCCACCCAACGGGGGTGGGATGGGTAGCAGGAGCGCAAATCGCGCGCAGGGCAGCGCACAGGGGGCGACAGGTGGAATTCGAGTGCATTCCCGGGATCTTAGTGCCGCAGAGTGTGACACGCCGGCGGCGGGCGTCGGTCGGGGTAGTCGAAATTCGGGGGTTGATACCGCGCGTCATACGTATAAGCCGCAGCTGTCAGCGGCGGGAAACGTGACTAGCATGCCTTCCACTTCAAGCCACCTTATTACCGCGTCTCTGCCGCCTCCTCCTCATCGTCGTAGTCGTCGTCGCCGTCGCCGTCCCCGCGTGCGCTCTGCCTTTCCTCATTATCCCCTTAACGTTTCTCCCCCTCGCACTACCGTTTGCCAGCCGCCGCTGCTGCTGCTGCTGTCGCCCCCCGCGAGCAAGCGAACGGAGACTTGGGGCTGGACCGTTTCAAAAATTCAATCTCCGCGGTCCCTTCTTCCGCGCCCGCCGACTCGGTGTACAGTGAGCAATTGTATAAACGAAAGAATTCCGGGTCGGGAGGAAAGGGAGGGAAAGAGTGAGCGGATGGAATTGTTGCCTCGGCGGTAAGAGAGAACGCGAGCGTTCCTTAAACACGCACTTTGACTTCTCTCCCGGGAGAGAGGAGACTTTAAATGCGCTATTTTATCGGCTTAATTGAACGGGCTACGGTGAATTTCTGGCATTCCACGTTACAGAGCGGAATTAGCTGGCTTTGATTATTTTCTGTTTACGACGTGAAAAAGAAGGACTGATTCTTTTAATGTTCGGCAAAGTGAAACTGAGAGCTTCGTTTAACGAGGCCAAAGCTAAATCTTCGTTACAATATTCCTTTCGCTACACATACTTCCATCGATAAAGCGCTGATTCTGTTTGCGTTTTCTTGCACCGCTTACCCTGCATCGGGGCACGAACACCGATAGAAAAACGAAATGCGTGAATGTCAATATTTTTGAATCACGGAAATTCGGTGTTTTTCGTGACAGCTAACGTTTGATTTTATGAGTCGTTGCAAGTTCTCAGCACCACGGCCTCTCTCTCTCTCCCTCTCTCTCTCTCTTTCTCTTTTTTCCAGTGTGACCCTCTCTTTTTCTTGATGGAAGCGTGTTGACACGCCATAAAACTGCTATCGGGAAATTCAGTGGCCGCAAAAACGTGCCGCTACGCTGCCCCTATCCACCCTTGCGTAGTCCGCCCGACATCGTTTGACGTAGCGCATGCTCTAATAAAAAATAAACTACCCTGTAACTCAATTTTACGCTTCCTATGCACTCGGCCGGTGCGCGAGCCTAACATATATAAAATGCCTTTGGCCCTTTCACGAGCCATCGTATAACGGCCAAGACCGCCAAGAGGTCGTTTCGAGAGCCAGAATCCGTTCAGCCGTGCGACACGTGTGCTTCTACAACATTGATTTCGCTCTAATTTATCACTGTATCTACTTACTAATTGCACGCTTTTTTACGAATGTTTGTGATGTAGAGAAGTGATCTAAATTTTATTTTGTCAAAGGATTAATTACAGTGATACCGTTTGCATCATTTTCAACTAGAAACTAGTTTAATTAATAGTGTATACTGTTTTAAAAAATTTCAATTATAGACAATTCTTAAATAATTTATTTTCAAGATAATAATGTAAGTGCAGAAATGTATTTCGTTTACGTACAAAAGTAGCTAGTTCGCACTCAATTATAACTTATGATAAACTAAAACGAATTTCATACCCACATATCACATACGTTTTTCACTTCTATTAAGGAAGCAAAGTGACAGCTTACAGAGAATTCGTGCTGTAAAGAATCCGCTTAACCTTTTATAATATGCGTGTGAACCTCTGACCTTCGTAATTCGCGGCGGGACAAACGTTAAACGCTAAGCAGAGTGACGTTTTTAACCGACGCTAATTAAAACACGGAGCAAAAGCAGAAGCGCTCCCATCTCTTCGATAAGGCTCGCACACGACTGGATAAGGGTCATCTCGTCTCAGCCTCAGCGGGCGTGTGCGGGCCATCCCGGCCAGCCGACGCTCGCGCTCTCTCTTGCTCGCGTTCATTACACATGTGCAACGAGACGTATGAATAAAACAATCATGCTGTTTACGTACACTTCTCTTCTCCTCCGTCGTCGTCGTCGTCCTCGTTCTCGGCAACCCTCACTGCCGTGAAATTGCCACGAAATAACGCAATTACACACTCGCCACACCCTCTCTTACGCGCGATGATATCCCTTTCCCTCTCTCTTTCTCTTTTTTTCCTCGACCCTCGTTGCGCAGGGCGCTTTTTTCCTTCCTCCTCTCTCTATCTCTCTCCCGTGGCCCTTGCGGAAAAAAGGTCCGGCGGAGAGTAGCGACTCGTTACAAGTCTATTCAAACGTCGGCGAGCGAAAAGAGAAGCAACTCGGCCGCGCGTGCCACCGGTATTCATCCACCTCCCCCGTCCCCGGTTGACCGGAAGAGAGCAAAGGGTCCGCGCCGACACGCGCGTGTGGCGGTGGTGGCCGCCGGAGGTTACGTTTTAAAACTCACGCGGGCGCGACTACTGGTTAATTAATTGGCGCGAGAGCTGAGCTCTCTACTGCTGCTGCTGCCCCCTCCGGTAATTCGATCCTTTCCGCCTATTTGGAGACTGTGACCTTCTTTTTTTTACACCGGGGCTTAAACAGCCAACGCACTGGTATACACGGCTCTCTTTCCGTTTCGTTTGCGTTTCTTGAATGCTACGCCCGGCTCCGTTTGAGCATCGGCGGCGGCGAGTTATTTCGCCTGTACCTCGTAGGAGTTGTTCGTTCGTTTGAGGAAAGGATTCCGACGGCTGGCCGGAAAGGCTAATGTAATTAATGCGATTGCGTAAAGGCTAATTACAAATCGGCCAGTGTAGGCGAAAGAAGTTGATGCTGATTCGAGGGGGTAGGTTTGATAGAAACGAGCCTGTGTATTTTCATGTCGGGGGAGGGAGGTGAACTTGCTGTTTGCGAAGTTCGAAGCTCGGTAAAGAAGTTGGGAAAGCAGCGAGCGAGCTTTCTACGCGTGTGTTTAGTGCGTGGCGATTCGTTACAAAGAGCGTCGATGGAAGAACAAGTCGGACTGTATAAGTGTTTGCTAGTACGTGAGTTGCGTAATGCGATAAAGTGTACATGCTTTTCTAATTTTGAACTGAAATTCACGGCTTCGCATTTAGAATCTTACTTTACTTGGAAACGAGTTAGTGTGTAGTGTAGTTACAAAGAATAACTTAATTGAAAAACTTGAACCTGTATAAAACAAAGAAAGGTGCGAAAACGCTATTTCATATTAAACGCAATATGAGCGCGAATTGGCCTTTGACCTTTCGCTGTCTAAATAAAAAGTAAAAACTACGAACCTCTTCTTATGAATCGCAAGTAGTTTCGTCTAATAATAGAACACTGGCGAACTTCCGATTTTCCTTCTTCCTACGTTCGAAAAATCCACTATCTACCAGCTAACCGAACCACAAACGAAAAGAGCATTCCCGCGCCATAATTATTAACAATCGCTAAAAGCGTTGAGCTTAGTTACTGTTCGCTCCACTTAAGACATCAGCTGGGAACGCGATTACTTTAACATGCATAAAGGCGGCTAATAAGGCATACGGAAAGCGGACGGTAGCTTTTAGACGTCGGAGGCGCTGTTCGCCATAATAAAAAGAAGGAAGGACGGACGAAACCGCACGGAGAAGAAAGTTGATTAGCTGGCGCGCGCGCGCGAGGTCCATGCTTTCAATGGCTTATAGCTGACTTGGCCGCCGCTGCTTCCCACTGTGACGCTCTAAATAAAGCATGCCGCTAATGACGTCACGTATCGTAATCCAATTTGCGGGGGGCGGCGGCTGTACCTGCCCTCCCCACGCTCTCTCTTTCCACCTAAGCGGGATCGAACCTCGAAGACGCGAAATGACGGCCTGATGAAGTTTCTCTCCTCCGTCGGCGGGGGATCAGGGCCAGAGGGATTAGTACACGACAAAGTTTATAAAAGTGCGCTCAGCCCTCCTTCTTTCTCCTTCGTCTCTCTCTCTCTCTCTCTCTCTCTCTCTCTCTCTCTCGCTCTCTTTCCTGCTCGTGCCGAGGAATTGAACGTCCGAAGGCTGGCTGCCTCTCCCCTTCGACGTTTTCGCTGACTTGATTTGAAATATCCTTCTCTCTCACTCTCTCTTTGGGAAGACTTTTCGCCTTTCCATCATCGTCGTAGGTAGGAGCGCGCGTGATGAACGTACGTATGCCGTTATAACTGGATGAGCCGTTGGCCCGTGCGTCACGGATTCCTGTGCGTGCGAGGTTAATGCTAGAAAATGCCGCTTAATGCTCGATGGTATGACGGCTTATTAGCTGCCGCCGTTGCTTGCCCTTTCTGCGTAGACATACAGCTGGGGAGATTTCTCAGAAGTAGCGGAGAGTTGATGACTGATGAAAATGTTTATTCGAGGGGTGAATTGTGTATTTGTAGATGATAATTGTTGAAAATGTTTGGTTATAAGATTGGAATAGGTTTGAAGTTTGCATCGTTGGAGTGCAACGAAATAATTTTTTACAATTAATTAAAGTTATTAAACAATGGAACTTTTATTTAAATTGTTGTTATAAAGTTATTTGATACTATAAAATAATAATTCTACACGCAAAATTGATATAAGTTATTATAAACTTGAAGTAAAATCAAACATTTTTTTATTTTGTTTCACTACAATGTTGCAAACTTCAAACCCATAGATTGGAGCTGGATATGAGAAGCTGAGCCTTACTTTAGATAGCTTAATGCATCTGCATAAATATTCTAATTCAAATAAATTTAAGAGCCTCAGAGAAAATAGTAACTTTAAACGTTATCCTTTCGGTTGCTAGAAATTTATGAAAGATTATCTACTACGGAAGCAGGCGTTTACTCACTTGCGTATATTGTGCTAAGATAAAATATTATGAGAAATACTTTCGAATCTTTATACCTAATGAATTGCTCAAACTTTGTGAAGTACATAGTTGATTTAAATCATGCATTTCCTATAAAATTTATAATTATTCAATACTTTTCATGGTCAGTAAACTGATCTGGAGCCTTTTCGGACCATATCTTGATACAATTGATCATTTATTCGCGAATCTTATCTTCGAATTCTGAAACCGAATGAAATGCAGGGCAATAAAGATCATTCACTTGATCAATAAAATAAATCAATATTTTCATCACATCTTATTAATGGAATCCCTCCTCTGTTCTACAACAATCCAATCTACCCAACAAGCGTTTTATTACAACAATCCCCGCGAAAATTGCGCTCTGGCGCACTAAGCGTAAATCATCTCTCCTCGAACACAATAAAAATCTCCACGTGCCCGGCTACACTTAGCCCCTCGCCGAAAAGCCGCAGCACATCCACCGCATCGAGGTTCGCGTAACAAGCTCTTCTCATTGTCCTCCATACCAACAGGGCTATAGTCTCTCTCTCTCTCTCTCTCTCTCTCTCTCTCTCTCTTCTTTGTTTTGCGAACGGTTATGTGCCTCGGCGCTAATCTCGCGTGGCTTAGACGCTCACACGAGAGCATCAGCCACCAAATCCCGGGGGCCATTCACGAATCCTCACGCGGTCGCCCGCCTGCACAATGACAGAATCTTCCGCGACGCACGCAATCCTTTCGCCTTGGCTTTTCGAATTCGCTGCGTGCGGAGCGCGCCGACGACGGCAATCCTCTGGACTAATTAATCAATCGCTGGGACGGTAATTGCTCGACGCTATATAGTCGCTCGCGATTTGCCTTCGTGCGTTTCGCTCTCTGTGTGGTATAGAGGAAGAGAAATTTCGCGAGGTCGAGTGAGAGACGTGCGCGTCTCGCAGCGATTTGAGGAAGGGTGCGCTTGAGGTTTATCGGGGCGGCGATGAGTCGCGAAATGTTGCTTGGAATATTAATCAAATTCAGGCTGAGGTTGAAGGTGTTGATTGAGTTTTAAGATAATTTAATATTTTTAGAGCCCTGCATTCTATTAAGCATAATGTAGAGTGACGGGAGAGTATCAAGAGCTTGCAATTATTCATTTAGTAAAAGACAGCCATTTTAGTAGTTTTTTTGTTGTATTGCGCTTATGAAATACTATTGATTGACGGATTGAATTGAAGAATAAGGTAGATTTATTTGGAAAGCGTATTTAGAAATGTGTATTTTTCCAAAATATAAAGGTAGTTTTTTTAACGTGCACCTTATTCTGAAATTGCAATGACTTTATCATTCTTATCAATAATCTTAATCGCAAGTTGCTGTATATCATGTCTTTAAAACCAGAATAAGTCATACCTTCTGCGAGCATTGCAAGTAATTGTTTACAATAAATTTCTGAAATTCTAGCTATTTAAACCAGCTCGTTCTAACAACATGTATATCTTTTATAACGATACCAGAACAGCACTCACCCCTCACGCACCACACTTTTTAATTCACTCTCACTCTCCCGATACCCCCATTTTTCACTCGCGCCCACTCGACGCTTAACGACGATTCAATTCACTCGTCCACACAATAACCGTCCAGCCGAAAAATCACCATCATAAATTGCAACTTGCGATGGCGATTATTGATAGGAATTGACATACAGCACGTGCGAACACTCGTGCGAAGTAGCTGCGCGTCCCTCTCTCTCTCGTTCTGGCCACTACACCATACGCTACGAGAGAGAGAGAGAGAGAGAGAGAGGGGGGGACGACGAAGCGCGCGCGCTACGCTACGCTTGCGAGGTGTGCTTAATGGACTAAAGGCAGTGGCCACGGGGGTGGTTTGATTTGTTACAGAGGGCAACAAGTGCCCGACCCCCGGCTGTACGGGCCAGGGTCACGTGACCGGACTCTACTCGCACCACCGCAGGTAAGTAATTATCGGTGAATTAACTACGCGCCTACCTGCGTTCTACGTGTGCGTCTCTCTCCTCTCCTGCTTCTGTTCCCGGTTCCTCGTGCCGATTAGGTTAATGCCGATTCATGGAGCAGAGGTGGAGGTGGGAGGAGGGAGGTGGAATACAGAGCCACCCCGTGCCGTTTAATTAACGATTCCCTTCCACCCATCGATTTGATGGATTCGGGTGTTGAGTCGTCTACGGGGTCGGTTTTGCATTGTCTTTGAACTTCGAGAAGAAAGACGTTCTTGACATTCATTGTTCAATATAAAAATAACTTTTTCTATAGAGAGATTGATGACAATCGAATAAATTAATTTTATTTACAAGGTATAACTCATGCGGATAATTTTAACAATGTTACGAAGAATTATACATTGTTTCAAGTAGTAATAGCGATATTCGATCAGACATCTGAATTTTCGATTATTTCCATTCTAAACTTATGTCACATCGTTATTAAATATTGTCACGAGTTGTTTAAGTTTTTCCTTCCGTTTTTTATGACATAATAACGTTCTAAAATAAACTTCACGAGAAAATAATTTTTGCATATTAATTTTCAAATGAAAATATGCACAAACCCACACATAACGCACGAACGCGTAGCGCAAAAGTTATAATTTTCATTGAAAAATAATTCTCAATTAGCTGTGAGCTGTGGCATCAACGACATTGTGCTCTTTCTTTTTTTCAGCTTATCCGGATGCCCGCGCAAAGATAAATTAACGCCAGAAAGTGAGTATCAGAACGCCGTTTTAATTAACACCTCACGTTATATCTCGTAACCGTAGCTCTATAGTGCATACATATATATACATATACAATTGTTCTGCGAATACACACAGAAACGTGGGGCTCTTTATTTATCCTTTTTTTTTCCTCTCTGTGCCCCTCCCCGCGCGCACGATCTCGGGAGAGAAAATGACACACGCCCAGCTGCGTTTCGCGCGTCCTCGCATTAGCATATATTTATAATGCGCGCGCGAGAGAGAAAGCACGCGCGCGCACACACCGCTTCCGTGTTAATTATATTTCGAAAATCATTGTCGCTTATAACAAACACCGCTACTAATTAAGAACTCAATTTATCCGCACAGCGCACCACGGCAGCAGCAACAGCAGTGGCGTCTGCGTGCGTATATAATATGTATACGTGTGCCTTCGCATGCGCGCGCGCTCTCTTTTTGTTTCGAGCGCGTAAGAGACGTGGTCACGTTTCTCTCCCTGTGTAGTAATGCAAAACCGAGAGTCGCGCGCCTATACAGAAGCACGCGCGCTCGCGTCTGCGCCCATGTTTATATTTATATATTACCTGTGTGTGTGTGTGTGTGTGTGTGAGTGTGTCTATCTGTTTGTTCTACTTTTTTTCCAACCTTTTTTTTTGTTGTCTCTATACTTGACAGAGAACATTCTTTGTGCTTTTTGTTAGCAGGGTAGAGAGCTTTATTTACTATGCGTTCACTTCTGTTTTTCTGTATAATTTGTTTTTTATGTTACCCTACATATGTTCTTTTTTTGTAGTTTCTATCCAAAGTTTTCAGTAGAGAAATTATCACCACACTTTGACTTATATTGTTATGTTGCCGTTATGATTACTATATGAGCATTAGAGACTTTTGGAGAACTCGAGACCCCGAGACACGGGTGTTTTAGGCGAGTGAGACCCCGGGTGTCGCCGTCGTCGTCGCTGCCGTTCGTCCTCGTTGACGACGACATGCGCACACGCCCGAATCAGAAAGTGAGGATCTCTCGGTATCTGCGTTTGAGTATAATACAGCGCTGGCAAATTCATCAAAACTTTGCGGTTCACTTGCTCCTCCGTATATATATATATATATATATATCTACACGTACACGTTTGTTTGCTGATTAATTCTGAATGCGTAAAGCTACATGGAGAACGAAGAATTCTTTTGTCGCTTTTCTCATTCGTACAGTATTCCATTAACGCTGATTAAAGTTTATATTTTTGGCAATGCATTTTTCATTTTCTCATTACAAAAATATTATTTACATTATATTTAAAAACAGCATATTACGATGACGAATCGCCTAATTTCTTTTTATCTACAATTAAACGGTATTTACTATTTCATATTTTACTACTACTATTTCATATTATTCAAAAGAATTAGTTTTTAAAAGTGAAATATTAGATATTTAAAATAAGATATTCCTCATGATTCACGTAATATGTAACCTAATAATCAATAATTTCAAATATTTAAAACAATTAATTTTTTAATAAATAGATTAAAACAATAGTCTAACAATTTATAAAAAGTAACTTATTATTTCAAAAAATTATTTTAAATTCATTAGGTCTCGTCACAAACACAAAATTACATTTTATTGTGTTGTGTATGATTTTTTTTCTCTGAATTGATTGTATCTTTTCTTGTATTTTTTTTTTCTCTCTACCCGCTGAGTATTATTGTACGTTTTCGATTTTGTGTTGAATCCGTGACATTGTTTATTACCATTTTTGTCTATCATTTACTTTTACTTTTGATTATACTTTTTTACTCACTGTTTTTATTATTCTCCGCCCTCGTTCTCCGTGATTATTACATGAAAATTTCAAACGCCATTTCATTCGAGTACGAAAGAACTCATGAAATCGTAAACCTCATTTCAACAACGCAACTTATTATACTCAAATTCACAACAAATAATTAAATTTCACAGATAGCAATTCGCTGTCCATTTCCATGTATACGCGTGCGGGTAAATTATTAGAAAAAGAAAATTACTGTAAAAAATAAAATAGTATCGGACGACTTGTTTGATCCACAATTTCTATATATAACCTCGCAAACACGTGTCTGGGTTCTCGCAGTTCTGGCGATGCATGAGACTATTTTGAAATGTCCGACGCCTGGTTGCAACGGCCGAGGCCATGTCAGCTCCAATCGGAACACTCATAGGAGCTTATCCGGATGCCCCATTGCAGCGGCGAATAAACAGGCCGCTCGCGAGGCGCGACACAAGGCTCAAGGTAAGGCTGCCGCTGCTTGCCGACGGGATAAAATATAAAGTCGAGGGAGAATTACCAATCTGTTCTCCCTTTCTCTCTCTCTTTCTCTGTCTACTTCTCTCTCTCTCTCTCTCTCTCCCTCCCTCTCTCTTTCTATTTTTCTCTAACAGACTGTAATATATACATACCTATATTCTATTCTCTTGTTTCTTCAGTTCTCTCTTTCTCTATCTCTTTCCGATGCGGGTATCGAAAATTACACAAAAGCAAGTACGTCTGGCTGTGTGAGACATTATTTTACTGTAGCACTTGCTTGAGACGTTATTTACTTAGTTGATTTACGGCGTGATGCTTGAAAAATACCTTGCGTAAATGATTCTAAAATATTTAAAACATATATTGTTTTTATTAAAAAAAAAAAAAAATAAATAACTCACTTTTATTCAAGGTATTTCCATCATAAACGTTGAAAAAATAGTTTTAGTAAATATTGTGAGTCACAAGATGTAAATCACGAAATGTAAGTTCAACGTTTGCTTTTACAAAGTCAACAGGAAAAAAGATGTTAAATAGTTATTTTCATGAGCTTTTAGTAAACTTAATTTACACTATAGTATGTAGTCATATAGTGTCACAAATACAAGTTACTGTCAAAACTTCATTATTTAATTTGCTTTTGGGTGTTATATAATACTGAAAATACAACATATTTTACAGTAAAAAAAAAGTAATATATCAATAAAATATTTGACTGTATAATATTTCCTACAGAATTTATTAAAAAAAATGATGTACTTTTTCAGTATTATATTGATTTAGTACCTATAGGAAAGAGTGTGGCCATGTTGTGCACTGAGGGTCAATTTATTTGCAGTTATAATATTGCGTGTTTGTATGATGATTATTTCGCAAGAAGATAATACTTAAAGTTACGAAAATCATATTGAGATAGAAAATACACAAAAGAAAAGTGTACGCATTACCCCACTCATCTCTATGTTTAATTTAATTGATTATACTGCGATCATTACACAATAAATCGTTTATATCAAGAGAAATAACATAAATAATCCTATAACATGAAAAATTACCCAATATTCCTTGAACAAAGAAAATGAACGAAAGCTACCAAATCAACTATGATTTCTCTTGATACCAAAACGATATTTACTCCGACAACTTACAAAACAATCTGACTAAACGCTGCACGTTCAATAAACCAGCTTCAATCTATGAACCAGTGTCAGGCATACCTCCGGAGTACATAAGCACGAACCTGCTGACTCCGACGCTGGAGAGCAAGCTCTACCCCCAGTACGGCGCCTCGTCGCAGTCCCAACAGCAGCAGGACACGAAACCCGTGGTATCCTCGCCGACGTACGACTACTACGCAGCGACGAAAGCGGCGGGCATCAACGTCAAACCGCCTAAAACTCCGGACGACGGCGCGGGCGGCGGTCAGTCGCGCAACGGCGCCGGTAACAAGGTCGTAGTGATACCCAAGACCGAGAACACCTCCTCCGCAGTCAGCTGCTGCAGTCTACCGAACCGGCAGAACACCACGCAAGAGCTGCTCGTCCCGAAGACGGAGGACGGCTCGTCCTGCAGGGTGGGCGGGCAGAACTCGCCCCCGCCCCCGCCTCCCCCGAACGTGCGCCAAGCCTCGGCGTACGACTCTTACCTCAACCAGGACTCGAACTCCTCGTCCATGTCGTCGATGGAGGCGATGGGCGCGACGCGAAGCGCCGGCTCGATGGGCGCCACGATACACCATCCGAGCCAGCAGCAACCTCAGCAGCAACAGCAGCAGCACCCATCGGCTCACCACGTGATGCCCATGCAGCCATCAGTCGCCTACCCAATGCCCATGATCGACGACACGCGGATGAGCCACCAGATGGCCCAGCGGTCGCCTTACGAGTCCTCGATGATGGCCGCGGCTGCTGCGGCCGCCGCAGCCACCAACGGCGACGACCTCTACTCGCATCAGCGATCGGCGGCCGAGCACGTGCGAGCCGGGTACATGCAGCATCCTGGAGCGGCGAACATCGCCCGGCCCGTCGTCACCTACGGCAACGAAATCGCCGCGCGTGGCTATGAGAATGCGGCCGGGGCAGCGAACCATCGGCCCTATGATCCCGGCACCGCTTCCGCTTATGACAGGTACGACGCGCAAGCCTGTGCTCCGCTGCAACCTCAGCAGCAGCAGCAGCAGCAACAACAGCAGCAGCAGCAGTTGCACTCGAGGGCGAATATGTATTATTTGGGGCAGACGGGTATGACTCCTGAGGAGCAGGAGAGGGTGTATCATCAGGAGGCCGCTGCGGCGGCGCAGCAGCACCAGATGGCCATGGCCGCGGCTACCGTCGCCGGCATGATGAAGTCGGAGGACGGTGAGTTACGTTAGTGAACTTGTATCTTTTTAACAATACCGATTCGGATGTCATTTTACTTGGAAAAAAGTATAAAAATGATGAGAATGTAATGGTTAAAAGAACTTGTATATCTTTTTACGTTAATTATTAATCCGAGTAGTGGAATTAAAGGTTTGAAATTGTAGAGAGAAAATAATTTTTGAAGGGAAAAATGACGGAACGAATAGGTATCGAAATTACCAGTATTGTATTTATTTCTATATTAAACAAGCGACGTGTGTCCCTAACGTTACAGTGAAATGCGTCACAGTTGCACAGGTCCAACAAATGCAAAAACCAACTGGTCCACCAACATCGCCCGGTGGATCAGTCATGGATTTATCTACTTCTAGCGTTACATCGACCAGTCCACAGGTGAATTTATTTTGCCATTGTTTTGTAAAAAATACTGCGTAAAATCATTTCATACATATTCACGAAGTAAATGCAAATATTTTATCAACAAATACGTATATTTGAGCTTTTATTTTTGAATTGTTTAAGTTTCAACAATCGAGCTTATAAAATTATATCACTCTTCGTATTTTTCTCTCTGAATCAAAAAAACATTAAAAGACTAGTAAATGAATAATATTTACATACCGAGCTGCTTCCATTCGTAAGATTTTTTCAGTTTTTCTCGTTCTTTTACTAAAGATGTAATCTACACATAACAATAAAGTAGCTCTTGTTATATTTTTCTTAGCTCTTTCCAGTGCTACTTTTGATTCATATATGCACCTAAAAAATTAATAATAAAAAACTGGGATGTGTAATTATCATTTTTTCAACTTTATCGGAAAAATTTCTAAACAATCAAAAGAGGTAGAACCGAATAGAGCTAATAAAAATGGCATGGTGTGGTTTGTGCACATAAGAATTATGCACATATTTATTGTGCACACTTTAGCATTGGAGTATACACATAGATATAGATATACACCAATGCTAAAGTGTGCACAATAAATATGTGCATAATTCTTATGTGCACAAACCACCCCATGCCATAAAAATATAACAAGAGTTAATTTGTTATTAGGTGAGGATCATTCCTTTAGTAAAGAAAATGGAAAAAACTGAAAAATTCTGACGGCTGGAAGTGGCTCGGCTATTTACATTCATATTCAACAAACATATACTTATAGAGCAAATTATTTTCAAAATTATCAAATTCAATGAAATCCACAAAATCACAAACTAACGTCAACCCACGCGACAATAACAAATCTAAGTCTTACGCGCCCGAAAGGATTATACATTTACAGCCACACATATACATATATACAGCGTTAACTGAAATTATTCTATTATACGCGCTCTCTCGCGCACACGCACACAGGCGCCACCCTACGGATCGAACAGCCTGAGCCCGCAGTACGGCGGCGGTCAGACCGTCGGCGGTAGCCCTCAAGCTGCAGCGAGCCCGCACCTAACGGCCAGCCCCCAAGTACCCAGTCCCCAAGGCCAGACCCTCGACCTCAGCGTGAACCGGCTGCACAGGTATATAGGCAGGCAGGACTGCTGCTGCTGCTGCTGCTACTGCTGCCGTAAAATCATCGCCACCTAATTAATTTTAGTGTTTACAGACAAAACTGCCCTGGCCCGAGCGCGCCAACGGGCCAACTTCAACTTTTCATCGCCCCGGCTGCGTAATAATTACAGTCGTTGCGATAATATTTTGAGTGTCGTAAAGAGCGAGATTTTTCTTGAAGAGGTAGTTTGGGTATTAGGGCTATGGCCGGTTAGACAGTTTTGTCTGTAAATCTTCCATAAGGGGTAGTTTATACGTTGTCGTATAATTTTCGTTAATTTATTTTTAATGTAATTGTTGGATGGGATGATGATTGTGTGTGGGAAATTATGTGTTCTATTTTAATATGGAACTTTATGTGTCGTTTTATTTTTACGTATTTGTGTACTTATATCCTCTAACTAAATATTGATTAAACAGAAACGGGCAATTGCTACATGACGGTTCTTCTTAAAATCAATATGAGTATTGCTCGATATGCAGCCATTTGCTGCACTAAAATAATTATTCTTTTGCTTTGACCAACGAAACACTGGCAATTTTATTTATTGTTATTGTTAACGTTTAATTCTTCAGTATGAAAAATAACAATTTACATATTTAAACAATATAAAGTATGAATATTATAAAGATTCTTAAGATATTCTGCATATATATCCAAAATAATAGCAAAATTACAAAGTTATCCATCCATACAAAGTAATTTTATAAATTAACAATGATAGTAATTCACAAAAATCATCTATTATTAACAACATTCAAATCATTCAAATTCTAAAAATATGAACCTTCTTTAATAAAATATTACGAATTTCAATAAAAAAGATTTACCCACCATCACCAATACAACGAAAATACTAACTCTCATTCACCCTCGCCTACATAATCAGCGGAGCACCGAGCCCGCAGTACTCGACGGCGCACGGTGAAGGCGTACCGGTACCGGTAGGCCCGGGGTTCACGGCGCCCCGGCCGATCGAAGAGCAAACCGAGCCCGTCGACTTCTCCACGGCGAACGAGCCCGTCAACTTCAGCGGCGGCATCAGGCCCGTGCCGGGCTTCCCGCCCCCGGGTGTCCACGCCGCGGCGTACAGCCGCGAGAGCACACCCGACAGCGGTGGCTCGCATTACATGGACGCTTACCGGGATCCCACAGGTGAGTTTGCGGGTGAGTGTACTTCAGTGAAGGCTTCAGTGTAGCTATAGCTATAGCCATATATGGCTGTTGGAGATGGTTGGAAGATGTAATAGGAAGGAAATATCTCGAATGTTTGAATTTGGAGAATTTATTGGTGTAGAGTGAAATTAAAAATCTTGTAAGTACATGTGATAAAGTCAATCTTTTGAATGGAATTTTCATGTTGGATGGTATTAAAAATTAGATATATAAAAATAAGTTTGAGAATAATCAGGAAACAAAAATAATCTTTCAAATGTGCAAATGTTATACAAAATGCATAATAAGGGACTTTATTAATTGCGTTATGTTCTATGAAATATAGTTCTAGTTTATTGCTGTATTACAGAATGTTCCGATACATAATACATTTAACTAACTATTGAGCAATATACCAGACATTTCAAAATTCAACTCGGAAATATCTCGCAATAAATTCAGCGTTACGCCACCTTCATGTACGCCAGTTTAATAGTATCTAAAAAAATTCCACACAAAACGAAAGCACCAACTTTATTCGAAATAATTTTCTCGAAACGCTCATACAAATCCCACCTCTCAATTGGTATATACCTCGCGCGAACCGTCGCGTTTTTCCTGAGCTTTCCGGCAAAAATCAAACGACAACTCTCGCGCAATTCCGTACGTGTCTCTCTGCAAACGAAAAACCAAATAAATTTACTTACGACAAAAACAGACAGGATTCTACTACGCGCGCGCCTGTGTGTGTGTGTGTGTGTGTGTGTGTGTGTGTGCACCCTCGACGCAATATCGCGCGTGCTCGCATACAAGTATATTACACTGGCCCACATTTACGAGCGTGCGAGCCGCTGATGAAAAGCTCGCTTTCGAGAAACACGTACGTGCACGCATACATACACACACATATACATAGAGACACACAGACGGGCTATGGCACGAGCTTTTTCCTCGGCAGCGCTATAAATTTGCGCGAGACACGTTCCAGTCGAAATGAATACATTGTCGGGTAGCGTGTCATTACATTGGACGACGTGCCACGCGCTACTGCTGCCACTGCAGTGGTGGTAGCAGTGGAGAGAAAGGGACGGAGGGAGAGAGAGAGAGAGAGAGGGTATGTATATAACCCTCGGCGCGATATATCGGAATAGAACAAAGACCTCGGCGCTGGCGTGTGCTACCGCGTTCTCCCCCGAGGCGCGCGCGCGCGCGTGGTTACAACTGCCG
The DNA here is from genome assembly GCA_036365515.1 of Torymus aiolomorphi. Classification (NCBI taxonomy): domain Eukaryota; kingdom Metazoa; phylum Arthropoda; class Insecta; order Hymenoptera; family Torymidae; genus Torymus; species Torymus aiolomorphi. The sequence goes on along the minus strand of CM070873.1, from coordinate 240,300,383 downwards.
AATAAAAATTCGCCCGGCCTCCGGTTTTCTCGTTCTCATTTTGCCTCGATTCGAGCGCGCGCTGCGTATACCTTCGCAGCTTCGCGTATACAACGTGAGCGTGCCTCCTCCTTCCTCTCTCTCTTTCAGCCCAGCGTTTCGTTGCGTCCATTGTTAATTATCAATATTTCGCGTGCGCGCATATAGCCCTCTCTCTGACTAGCGCCGACTACTGTGCACAGTGAGCAAAAGTCCGCTCCTCTCTCTCTCTCTTGCTCACTCTCTCTCTCTCTCTCTCCAGCCCTGTCGGCGCGCGGTGACGCTGGGGAGTAGTTATTGAAATTGAAACATACGGATGCCGGCGCGCGTCGCGACGCGATATATGCGTGGCCGGCGATCTGTGTTTTTTGGCGTGAGAGAGAGAGAGAGAGAGAGAGGGCGACGTGTACGTGAAATGTTTGCGGGGCCGGGGCCAATTCTTCCCGTGGCAAATAAACGCGGACGGCCGCGCGCGCGCAGACTTAACAACGGTTAATCAACCGCTCGGCAAACTTGTCGCACAATGAAGAAGAGCGAGGGTGTGTGAGTGGAGTATCGAGCTGGTGGATGCTTGTGTATGGGGTTTTTGTTGATTATCGGTGTGTTTCAAAGGCGCCCGAGCTTCGTGGTGAAAAATGAATAGAGAGTTGCGTTCGAAAGTTCGGAAGGCGGATGAAGGTAGCGCTTTTCAGAGACGTGCTAATTTTTTTTTTTTTTTTTTTTTTTTTTTTTTTCATAAGATTTTTTGATTTTGAGAGTTTTATTGGAAATATTTAAATATCAGTAAAAAAGATACAAAGTAGAATAGCAATTGAATGAATCTAATGAATTACAAATTTTATGAAAAAGATAATTATCTATGACACATTGGACTTTTTCTTTAAAATTCAATACCATTCAAATTTCAGAACCTCCGTTCAACGTAGTATTGTAAATTAACGTTATTGTATGGGGCACAGTAACATATACCAAAAGGAAAAGACACTTTCTTTAAAGAATCAATTAAATGCAATTCACGAATATACTGCTATTATTTCGAATCGAAAAGAACTTCAGAATTTACACAAAAAAACCATAATTAATCTTGTAGTTTTATTATTTAGTAATTTACGTATTGCTCACACTACTTTTACCATATATTCATGTACATTGCGAATTTCATCATTCATGTACAAAACACTATCGATTATAAAAAATCGATAATCAGATCAAACTCACGCCCGATTAAAGATATCCTACAAAAATCTCTTCCCTTTCCAGGCTACGGTCCGATGAGCCCTCACCCCGGCTACGGGATGAGCGGCGTGCAGGCCGAGTACCCAGGCAACACGTACACGCCGTACCCAACGGCGGGGTACCAGTGCGGCGGCGCCTACCCGGGCGGTCCCGTCACCTCCGGCTACCAGATACCGGCGGGCTACACGCCCGCGCCCTGCTACAGCATGCCGCCGCCCCAGCACACGATCGGCCCCCTCGACAAGCCCACCGTCAAGGACGAGAGGTAAGCTACCACCACGCGTGTACGTATGTGAGCGTGCGTGTATGTGTGAGTGTGTATATCATACGACCGGATCTCCCACCTTCCCAGAAGTAGAAAAAAAAACAAAGAAAAACAAGCCCGCGGGCCAATTCGCCCTATATCTCACAGGAAGTCACGCGATGCTCCTCGCGCCGCGCCCGGATCTTCGATGTTCTGAGTGAGAGGGGATTTCTTACCGGTGGCTGCTGCTGCTGTTGTGTTTCGTTGGTAATTGCCCGGTTCCGGTTGGTGTGCCGGCGACGGCGGTTTTTCTTCGAGTTTAATGGGCGCTCATTGATTTTCGAGTGGAGTGGGTGCTCTGGGGCTGGCTTGGCATAGGAATAAGGTTAATCGTGTAAAATGTTTTCTCGACAGGAGATCTTATCGAGCGAAGGGGGCAAGCGCACGGTCGTGATAATTATGCAATACGTCATAATTTAGGTGTCTCATTATGTATGCGCGGTTGATAATTGGTGGAATTATGGAAAAAGTGACGTTTGTAAGGCGGTTCAGTGAGCAAGGTACCTAATAACAAACCGTATATGAGATATTTGAATATGATTGCGAATGTTGAGCGATTATTAAATGTAGATCGATTATTCAAGAAATCGAACGTCCTTCGAAAATATAACTTCAAAAAAGCTCTAACGAATATTTAATTTGTATTTAACAATATCATCGTATCAATTCTATCCTAAAAAGAAGCTTTCGCACTTTATTAAATTAACAGCCTCAGCGTAAACAAGCCCTGCTGCACCCATCTCAAAACTCAGCAGGAAAAAAGAAGGCGGGCACCGTAGCTCCCATCTAATTCGCCACCTCAATTACCCCGTAATCAATAAACCACCGAAGCGGCGCGCAATCCTCTAAAACGGGTTACCTCATTATATTATAAACCTCTGGCAGGGCAACCAACCCTTCCTCCCCACCCCCACAACAAAAAAACCACTCATCTTGCCGCAAAATAACAGCGAAGACCCCGCTGGTATATATAATTCGTTAAAGAGTGAGGAGCGAGGTTAACTTGCCGCAACACTTGAGCACGTCCCGTGGTATATACACGCACGCTTCTTCCTTCCGCTGCTCGCGCATAATACAAGATATATACTCGCTCGCGAGAGGCAATTCCGTCGTCGCGATTCCCTTCCGCTCGCGCGCAGGCTTAACCTCCTCCTTCTCCTCCTCGCGCGCATACCTACCTCCATTTTGTTAATTAAAGTAATTACTCTTCGTAGGCGAAAGTGCCAACCTTATTCTAATTGACGTAAAGCTCGGCAGCGGCGCCGGCGGTGGTGCTGGTGGTAGAGTAAAGAAGGAGAGGGAGCGCGGAGTTCGAAGGGGTTCCCACCCACCCTCGAGCCGATGGCTCTCGGCCGGGGTATAATCAGTTGCCACCGCACTGGATTATGGGAAGAACGCGAGCGCGCGACGTTCCGGGTCCTAACCCCGTCGGGACGCGGGAGGGTCGAGTTTTCCCGCGAGCAGCGCAAGCGCTCTTCTTATGAGCAGAACAGCCCTTTCTGTCGAGAGAGAGAGAGAGAGAGAGAGAGAGAGAGAGAGAGAGAGAGAGAGAGAGAGAGAGAGAGAGAGAGAGAGAGAGAGAGAGAGAGAGAGAGAGAGTTCGACGGTCCACCGCCGACGCCGCCGCGTCAAATTTGCCGCGCATTCAGCGAGCTGATTCGACGTAATTTCAGGCGCGAGGGCGGCCGAGCTTTCAAAACGTTTTGACGCCGGGTGCGAGTGTAAGGATGGGCGATGAGAGGAGAGTGGGGAATGGTGCGCTGATGTGGGTGTCCAGAATGTTTGATTTTTTAGGTGAAAAATCATCGTTTGAACGGGATTGGTCAATATGGGTCGACATTTGTTAATTTACAACTATTAACAATAGTTTTTCAATATGTTTTCAAGTCTTTCTTTGAAGCATACCCTCCACTAATATAATAGACTTAGAACGCAGTTTATTCCGGTAATAATCCGGCTCATAACCAAGAAACCTCCATCTCAAGTAGTAACATTCTTCTATGGTCAGCCCTCTCTCTCTCTCTCTTTCTCTCTCTCTCTCCTTCCTCTTACCTCAGTGCACAAAGAAGCCGACGACTTCCTCCCAGATCAAGGAGCCTCATCCTCCCATTCCAACCGAATCCCGTACTATAGTCTCATCGAAGAATCGATCGCTCCCTCTCTCTTCAACCTCTTCTCCTTCTTCTACTCCGCCCCCTTCGTCCTTTCCGTGGGAACCTCGAGCGCGGAGAGTCGATAGCGATACTTCAGCGTTATTAATGACCCGGGCCGATATTACCGACGGTGGGGGCGAAACTTTTGCGCGCGCACGCTTACTGTTTCTTTTTCGCGTGTATATGTATACGTCGCCGGCTTTTGAAAATGAAAGGAGCCAGTGTAAATCAACGTAATTATCGCCATTCGTTTAGCGAGAGGGAAGGATGTATCGGTGTGCGTATGTATCGACGGTATGAAATTAAAGCCGCGATTACGGATTAATGTGCGGCCGCGTTTGATGAAGTGGCCGATAAAGCGGCGAGGGCGAGTGGCAATGATGCGTTTAACGGGATATTAATTTGACTTGTTTATGAGGGCGGAGGGGAGAGGGGGTTGGTCAGCGCGTGGATCGGATATATTATTGAGAAAGTATACTCTGAAACGCATTGAATCTTTAAGATGAATTAATGGCCTTGTTCGGTTGTAAATCTAAATTAATTAAAGTTTTCTATCGACATTGATAGCATTTAAGTGATACTTTGATGAAATTGGTTATGATGGATAACAAACTAAACATATTTTATTTTCAAAAATTTAATTTGGTCGGAAATCAAATCAACAAGAACGAACCTCCCTCCTTATACTCCCCGTAACTTGAAACTACGCTAAAACAAAGAAACTGAAATGAACTTCAGAAAGAAACACGAGTCCGGCAACTCTCGCGCACGATGTAACTCGCTCTCGTCCAAAAATTCGCAATCAGACTTTTCTTCATAAGCACAAATGACAGAGAGCAGAGTAAACGCGACGAGAAAAGAGACCGACATAGAACCCATACCAACCTCAACCAAAAAAAAAGGGAAGTCCGCCAGCACTCGTCCACGCGTCGTAGTAAAACGGGAAAAAACACGGGTCCACGTACTCTCGCATGGCTACACACATAAGCACATCTTCGCTCGGCCGCTTGTTCTCTCTCTCTCTCTCTGCATCTCTCTCTCACCCGCGCGTTCCTCTTTCTTCTCCTGCGCGCACGCGAAAACGGAGTCGCTTTGGTACGCAGCGCGCGTGATTGCACTCAAGCAGCGGCTCCCGGCAATATCGCGGCTACTCAAGGGCCATCGAGCTCTCGTGGCTTTCTCATAGCCCGGGTATATCCTGGCAAGAACCCCGGCCACGTATCTCTCGCTCCTTCCTCTCGCTCTCCCTCTCCTGCTTCCTTTCGGCTATCTCGCTTCATTCCCTTTCCGAGCGGCGGGCTGTCGCGAGCCCTGGCCTCGAGTGCACTTCCGACGTTTTTCATATGTTCCGTTAAATCAGGAAATGCAATCAAACTTTGCCGAGTGAGAGAGAGCGCTTGGGTGGAATATATATATGTGTGTGAACGTGGGAGGTAGGGAGGGTCTCCGACTTTTCGAGGCGCGCGCACTTGAGGGGACGACCGACGTCGCCTTTCATATTTTTTGTCTTTAGATAGAGGGTAGGGAGGGGGGGAACGTTTTTTGCCGGACGCGCGTGGTTGGAGGTTCAAAGGTAGTGGAGTTTTTGAGCTTTTGCGGGCCGCGCGTGCTCTCAGCCTCTGACGCTGGTCGAGGATTAATTAATTCGGTTAATAAGAACTTAATTGAATGTGATTTTTGCGGTATGAGAGATGGGAGCACAGAGGTTGTGTGCGTGGATTGGCAAAAGCGGAAGGAAGAGGGAAAGGTTGATATTGGCTCTGGGATTTTGATTTTCGACGTGGGCTTTTTCTGGTTTTTTGATGTAGTGAGGTTATGAAGAGCCCGGATATATTTCGCGTGCATATTGCTACACGTAGAATTATTAGTACTGTTGAAATTTATAAATCGACGTATGCGAAACAAGTATATTAATTTTCAAAAGCGAGTGATTGCATTCGAAGTTCTTGATTTTCAAGTAAATGTGTACGCAAATTTACCTTTACTAATTCAATGATAAAATTCTGTAAGAAAAATTTAAACGGAAAGAGCAATGCATTCTCAACCTATTTCAATAAAAAAGATACTAATGAATTTTAAAATACATCCTTCCTTCGTAAATATAGACATCGAAACGATGACTTTTGACCCCTCAATATTCATCCCCACGTTCTAATCCATCGCGAGATCCCTCCTCGACCGATCCCTCACCCCACGCTCGACCACCCGAGCCTTAAAAAGCCGCTCAGCAAACAAACCCCCCTGCCGGCGACATATTGACACACGCGAGGCCTCACGCGATAGCCTCGGGAGCCGCAAAGAATCCTCTCTCACTCTACGTGCGCGTGCGCCGCGCGCAATAAATTACTTTAGCACCAGGGCGACGACTGATTGATGATGTGTATGTATGTTGTCGATGGCACAGTATGAATATGAAGAGGCAATCGTTCGGCCCCGCGTTGCCGGCGGCCGGCGCGTCTGGTGCGCCCCCACCGCTACCACCACCTCCTCTTCCTCCCCGGTCCACCCCCCGCGGTCGCGACGGCAAGGAGCTGATACAGTGTCCCACGTCCTCCTGCGATGGCATGGGTCATGTCTCGGGGAACTACGCTACCCACAGAAGGCAAGGCAGCTAATTCACTCACTCTTTCTCTCTCTCTATATATCTATCTCACTTCTGTATATCTATTTACTCGCCAAAAACCATCTTTCTATCTTACTTTAATATATACGTGTACACGTGATGACTTTGTTCGTTTTATTTTTGTGTTTCTTTCCTCCTTCTTCTACATTTTACGATTTATATATACATACTGCTGTTACGGTCCCTCTGTTATCCGTCCTCTCTTTATTTCACGACACGCACGATCGCCCCTCGATTCTCTTTCTCTCGCTCTTTCTCTATCACGCCCCCCCTCCCGCCCCCATACGCACACGTCATACGATCACGAGAACATTGAAACAGGTGGACACGCCGGACAAAGGAATTTTCCGAGGGTTGATTTTTGTTTCGCCGAGCGACGTTTGATGAGATTAAGTGGTCATCGATTTGATTTTTATTTGATTTTAGTGACTTTAGGGATTATTGGTTTTATTTTAGATATTCCGACAGTGTTTCTTGTTTGTTAGCCTTTTGTATCAATTTTCTCAGTATTTATTCTTATTTTTCATTTTCTGATCATACACACACAAATACAAGTACACGTACAAATACAATAATGTCATTAAAGTTGCATTAGACAATGAAATTTAAAATGTTCTTATTGTTCTTCCGTTTTATGTATCTAATTATTATTTTATTATTATTATTATTATTATCATTATTATTATTATTATTACAAGAAACGTAACATTTTTATTGTTATTCATTTACGTATTTACTATGAATTGCAATTATACTTGTATCAAATGTGTAGATGAGTTTTCGTGTTGAATGCCACCTCACTCCAATAATCTAGACCCGACCCCTACGAAAAGGGATGGCAAAATCGAAAGGAACATTTATTGCGCCTCATTTAGAATATGAAATGTCCTATGTAGGCATTGCTTGCGTATCATTATATGCCAGCCTCGAGTGGGCAGTTCTGTAGCGAACTAAGTCAATGACCATGTCATTGTGAGAATCGTTCGAATAAGCGTCGATCAAAATTTTTCATTGGCAGATTTTAGTTATAAAAATGTTTAATTTACAAATATTACCAATAAACTCTTTGGAGTTGTAGTATAGACGTAAACAGTTAATCAAAATTTTAATTTATTTAACTTGAAAGAATAGTGCATGCCTAAATTCGTTTTACAACCTGAGACATTACCAGAAAAGAATGTTTTTATGACTCAAATCTTGTAATTGGTAATAAAAATCAAGGCAAAAATGCTAAAAATATATAAACAATTGGCAATTGGCAAGTTTCACTGGGGTCAGGTATGAGTGTGTTCCCCGCTCTCCCTTCAGTGTTCTTAGATTAAGATTGAAGTTCTTCTTCTTTACTCTTTAAAGGAAACTGCTATAGTCCTAAACCTTAACAAAAGTACTCAATCTTACGAGCGACACCTCATGAGTGATCCGAATGGAACACGACGTTGCCATTTGCATGTATATATATATTTACATTTTCTGTATGTATCCACACCGATCTCGGACGCGTGATTCCACAAGACAATCTCTACCTTCCAGCTAAGCCGATGACGTGGGAATATTCATCAGTCCTTGCTCGTTCGAAAAGATAACGTTGCGATAATAGTAACGTGCGCTTCGAAAGTGCAAAATTGACCAGTTCGTAAATATCTAAGTAAGATGCTCGTAATTTATAAGTATGTATAGGTATACACGCCCTGAATCATGACGTCCTCTGGCAACGTCGCGTAAAATGCATGCGATGTATTAATTATGCCATTTCTGGACGTTTATGAGGTGTACTCGAAGCCATGGCTATATATACGCTGCCAATCACACTTTTACCTAAAGTCTAAATCTTTGACCCAATATTAAAGAAAGAAAAAAAAACATAAACGTAAAGCACATTAAGCAAGGTCAGCAGCGTAGATATAGACCATGGCCTTTATTGACGCGCAGCGCACTATGACGAGACTGACCCTAAACCGGCGGCCTTGCCTCGCCGCTCTCTCTCTCTCTCTCTTTTACAGTCTTTCCGGCTGCCCGCGAGCCGATCGCTCGCAGATCCAGGCGCACTCGCAGGAGCTCAAGTGCCCGACGCCGGGCTGCGACGGGAGCGGCCACGTCACGGGAAATTACTCGTCCCACAGGAGCCTCTCTGGCTGCCCGCGGGCCAACAAGCCGAAGAGCAAGCCTCGCGACGGCCAGGACTCCGAGCCCCTCAGGTCAGTATTCATACTCGCGCGCCGATAAAATTCCCGCGTATACGAGCGGTTATAAAGTTTTAGGGGGATAAAAGGGTTATATGTACGCGGGATCGCGAGCGTTCGTAACAATGCCGATTCCTTTTATCGGCCGTAGCAGTCGCGAGCATGTGCGCGAGGAGGGCGTCTGTAACGCGGTAACTTTGACACTTGCGGAAGTGGCGCGCAGTTTATGCCGCCGTGATGGTTTGATGGAGCGCGTTATTGTCCGAGCGGGGAGGTATACGGCGGTTTGGAATTTTCAAGAATTACGGGCGGGATGGGCAGTGTTGTTAATTATTGTATAGCTTGGAATAGGGTTGATGGAAGTGCAAGGTGTTTTGGTACCGCAGGAGGAAGAAATTAATACGTATTTTCTTGAACTGAAAATGTAAAAATTTAATTGTGTTTCGCTTATAATTTTTCATTATATAATTTTAAATATTATAAACTTGCAATTAAGCAACTGTTTACCAAAAATTTGCAAACATCTCCGAGACGCACTTCCGTAATCCTAACCTAACCGCCTTAACGCGACCCATCGCAAAACAGCCGTGCAACCCCTGAGCCGCCCAACCAAAGGAAAACGCTGCGACAGCTCGAAACTACATCTCTCGTATACCGCGGGCGAGAAGCCCTCGCTTGGTTTCTCGAAATTGATTGAAATCGGTCTACACTCGTCGAGTCGAGTCATCGGGTCTATATATAGTGCGGCGCGCGCGAGCCCCATTACGGGCATGAGCGCCCTCGATTGCTCGCCCCGTGTGTACACGTACGGGTGCGCGAAAGGGGTTGTGCGCCCGCGAGGCAAGGAGAATTCCGAGGCGAAGACGCTGACTAATATCTGGCGGTTTCCGATCGTTTCACGCTCTCTCTGCGCCTCGTCTATCTATCTCTGTCTCTTCTCTACTTGGGATGTGTGCTGCGGACGCGTGTGTATCCAACGATGCGCTACGACGACTTGGGAACAAGTAGATGTCCCATTCCCGGCTGCGATGGATCTGGCCACGCCACCGGCAAGTTCCTCTCGCATCGCAGGTAAAAAGCTCACAGTCCAGGAGTTCGTGCGTGTGTCGCTTTTCTTTTGGTTTCTTTTGTCTATTTTTTGTTTCTTTTTCATAGGTTTTGAGTTGCAGATTTTTTTGGTTTGGCTTGCTGTTCTCCTGAGTTACTAATTTTTCGTTTTCTTTTCAGTTTTGTTATCTAAATGACTAATATGATTTATTTATTTCTATTTATGTTATTTGAGAGTTTTAGTGGCAAAGAGTGATAAATGACAATATGCATTCGAGACACATAATTATCACTCTTTTTTATATGGAATATTTTGTTAATCGATACTTTTTTTTTATCTCTTAACGTGTCTCCGACATCATACATGCACACATTTTTTACGATGCTTACTTCACATGTTATAATTTGAGAAGCAATATAATATGAAGGGTTCTTGAAGTAATAAAAAAAAATTTTTTCAAATAAATTTGAATATTGTTAAAGATATCGCTAATTGAAAAAAATCAACAAAACCAATAAATCTTTTTCATTTTTCATCCAATTTTAATTTACAAGGTCTCATTTTGTTCTTTATACAATTTCAGATCATGTTACCGATATGAAAATTGAAAAATTTCCAAAACCTGCAAAGATACAACTATTTGTTTATCTCATCTATCTGAAAAGCATACATGAACCTATAAACAAGTGGATTTTTTTCAATTTTCATATCGGTAACACCACCTGAAATTGTACAAGGAATAAAATGAGACCTTGCAAATTAAAATCGGATGAAAAATGAAAAAAATTGATTGCTCTTTTCGATTTTTTTTTTTTTTTGGCGATATCTTCTTTAACAATATTCAAATTTCTTTGAAAATTTTCTTTTTTACTTCAAGAACCCTTTTTCATACTATATTGTTTCCCAAATTATAACATGTGAAGTAAGCATCGTAAAAAATTTGTATATTTATATACATATATATATAACGCCGGAGCCACCTTAAGTTAGTACATATTGTATTATTCACGAAGTAGATGGAATTTTGATCGGCATTACAGATTATCACTTGCTTTAACCAATTTTCAAAATGTCCATCAAAGTTCTTGCACTTAAAATTTAATTATAATTCTATGATTTTTGGTTTAAATAATATTGTTTGAAATGGATCATAACAATCACTAATCTTAGTTAGTGATCTTCAATACTTGAACAATTAACTATTGAAATTTTATTTAAAATACAACTTATTTTAACGTTTTTCAACTTAAAGCTTTTGGTGTACATTCTCCCTAAAAAACATTACTGCGTAAAATTGTTGACGATTGCAACCAATGTAATTCATTTGACCACATAAATGCACAACTTTATCCTATTTCCCATACTTCCGATACTTCATCTCTATTAACTCTACATAAAATCCAAATTACGACGTCACCTCCGTTCAATCCTCTATACAAAACCTCGCCATTGTACCCCATCCAACCCCACACCACATCACCCCCTACGTCCAAAATCATTCAAAGCGACCCACATCAATGGAAATAAGGGAAACATTGTCAAAGCATCCAAAATGTACGACCCACGAAAATAAAGGCACGCAATCGGGCGTTGATGATTACAGCGCGTCGGGCTGCCCAATCGCGAATCGCAACAAGATGAGAGTCCTCGAGTCTGGCGGCACGGTCGAGCAGCACAAGGCCGTCGTCGCCGCGGCGACGGCCATGAAGTTCGAGGGCGTCAACTGTCCGACGCCCGGCTGCGACGGCATCGGCCACATCAACGGCTCCTTCTCCACGCACAGATCGCTCTCGGGCTGTCCGATCGCCGGCCACGCGGTCAAGAAGCCCAAGTTCGAGGACATGTCCGCCATGTACAGCAAGGGCATCACAGGTGAGCACACTCAGCTTTCTCGGCTTTCATCTCTTTTCTTTTTTCTTTCCTTTTTTGGAAAATTATTCATTTTTTTTTCAATTGATTATCGTTGTTTATTTTTGGAAGAGTGAAGGAAGTGTAAGGTCGAATTGGAATACGAGCATGCGTGACTGACAATCGCAAATATTGTTCAATTTGATATAGTGGTATTGAAAAATTTATCCTTGAATATTATTGTTCAAATACAAGATATTAAACAATTAGTTCATTTATTTATTATTCTACTGTGAAGGTTTTATAGATTAGAATAATAGATTCATTTTGAGATGGTTTCTTTTCCTCATATTGAAAAAAAAACATAACTATGATATGGTAAATTTAGTGCTATTAATTCAGCTATTACCTTCAGATGAAAACCATAATAAATCTACTCTATCTTCGACTTTACACTTTCTTTATAGTGCCAACGACTTGGTTCATTCTTCAGAAAAAAATCATAAACAAATAATTCTAAATAGTATAAATTATGTAAAAGAATATGCGCTAGAAAGAGACCGATGATCCCACTATAAAAAAGATAATAATAGTAATAATAATCTGAGAATTCCGTTTGTCTCTCCCTTAATCGCCGACACGTGGTAAAACGCGCTAATTTTTGATAATCATTCGATCACAAGACAAATATAACGTCGAGAATACGTTTTGCAAAAATTATTTTTTGTACCACATATAGTTGACCTCGTATTTGACTTTGTACTCTGCCACGCTCTGCTCTCAACTCTTACGCAATGATGTGCTGTCATACCAATGAGGTTTTCCCTACCCTTATCTCTGTGTTATCCTCCAGACCCTTAAACTCCTTCATTCACTCATTTTACTACATAACTGTGTAAAAATTAGATTTCACGTCACGAATTTTGGTTATGATTCAGGCACACATTTTTTTGTTTTTTTTTTCTTTTTCTCAAGCCCTTCGTGACTCGTGTACCACACCACGATGGCTTTAGTCATTCCCCTTTTTTTAACCCGATACAACGACACATTGCATGTACATGTAATTATAGCTTTCTTACCTTGTTTTATCAAAGTCAAATATATCTGTTTTACATAATTATAGCTTTCATTTTTTTGCCGTATCAATTGAAATGATTTTTTTTTTTCGAAATAACATCGAGAAAAGAAAATGTAATTCTGTAATTTACGAATAATTACGAAAATTAATAGAAAAAAAAAACATTTTTTTTTATTAATAAAAGATTATATACTGTATTATACGGTGAATAAGAAATTGTAGATAGTAATTATCATGATGTCACGAAGGGTTAGTAAATATACATATGATGCATAGATTATCAGATGAAAGTAAAATATCAAAAGAGAACAAAGATAATGTAAATAAATAGAACACCTGAATTGATAGAAAGATTCGTCTCTTCTACTTAGCTTTCCATTTACTTTCTAACAATTCCCTGAAGTATATAGCTAAACCTTCTCTTTTTTTTTTTTAATTTATAAACATGAAATAAACTAAGCTACCTAAACTGACTAAAACTAATAAAATGTGGATCAGCGCCATAATGATGAAAAATAATCTATTCTGGTTTATTCTGGGATCACAATCAGCTCCTTTCCTGTCATTGAGCTTTGAGGAGAACATTTACTTTTGAAGGTAAGGGACTGACGTACTCGCCACTTGTTTTCTATGTGTTTCTTTTTCGGTGTTACATACAAGAATCCTTATTACACACATAATACACACAGTAATATCTCTTCAACTTGAAAGAAGATGCTTGAGTGTTGGCACGCGACACGTTTTCTCTACATCTCTTTTTATTTTCTTTTACCATTTACTACTTTTTATTTTTTTTTTCATTTCTAACGAATACACAGTTGAAAGAAAAAGCTTCTTGTCTCTCATAATTAATTGTCTCATTTCAGATGAGCGACTGCAAAAATTTTTAGCTCTCTTTCTCTCTATTTGCTCTATAATATGCATCGAGTTATATATCTTGTTAACGTCAAAAGTCTTGACTAAAGATCAGCGTGTGCGCTTTCCACAAAGTAGCTGCTGATGGTCGAGCTTTTCAATAAGAGACACACACGCGAGACAGCCATTGTACGTACGCTCGCGCGCTGCGGGATTATTTTCAACTGTGTACACAATCCCGCACACTTAAGCGTGGACGCGATATATAGAAAAGAAGCCAACACTCCGGTGTCACCCTTCATTCTCGAACTGTCTGGTATGATGGCACTTCACGCTGTTTTCCCTTCTATTCCCCTGACAATTGACTCGTCGAGTGCCTCGCGGCGTCTTTCTGCACCACTGCTCTCTCTTTTTTCTCTTTCACTCTTTATTTCTTTCTATCTCTCTCTCTCACTCTCTCTCTCTCTCTCTCTCTCTCTCTCTCTCTCTCTCTCTCTCTCTCTCTCTCTCTTCATTTCAAAATGCCGCGCAATATTCCACAGGTTGCACCGAAAGACGCCGTCTGCGCGCTTAAAAGGCTAAGCTAAGCGACGGAGGATTATAAAGTGAAATGTAAGGTCGACAATTATTTTCTTATCGGAGCTGGCGGCGCGCGCTAATCGACGCGTTTATATGCGTATATACACACGCGGCAATTACGACGCGGGCGCGCGCGCGGCGTGTGTGTATGTGATAATGGCACAAGAAAGGCAGCGCCGCGCGATATGAGTGTGTGTATGGGCCGGTGCGTTTGATGCGTAGGCAAGAGAGTTGATGGGTGTGTGTATGTATGTGTTGAAAAGGCTTATAGCACGACACTCTCTCGAGTCACCATAAATAATACACACAGGCGAGTGTGATAACGAGGAGATAATGACAGGCCATAAAAAGGGAGCGAACGAGAATTCATGGGACGCACTGCAGGTGTATGTATATACGCAGCTTCGGCGCGTGCGCGCGCGCACGGCATCGCGATGTTTATCGAATCACACGGGGCGCAATCACGTGTTGCTTCTGTTTGAGCGTTCAAACGCTCCGGTGCTTTCGAATCACTTGTTTGTTTCGCGTAAACGGATTCTGTTAACTGATCGCGTTTCACTTGACAAGCGTGTTGGAAAACTTGAATAGAGTACCTATATTCTTTTTAACACTTTTTTTAACAATCTGTAAACTCACGATGTTAAATTCACGGTTCCTATGTCACGATCGAAGCCGTATATATAACACACCTGCGCGCTCGGTCTCTTCCTTGCGAAAAACAAAAAAGCACAGCTCTCCTCAACTCTGCCGGCTGACCCAATCGAGCAAATCTCTCTCTATCTCGTCCAGGGGTAGACCCGAGCGGTGGTGGCGGCGGCGGTCCCCCAGGTGGTCCGCCAAACTCGGGCCCCCTAGTCATAGGCGGGCCAATCTGTGGTCTGTCCGCCTCTGGCCCCGTCAGTGGCACCGGCGGTGCCGGCGGTGGTGGCAACGGCAATGGTGGTAACAACGGAGGTGGCAACCAGGGCGAGAACCTCTACACACTGGAGGCCGAGATAACGGAGCTGCAGCGCGAGAACGCGCGCGTCGAGTCCCAGGTACTGCGTCTGCGCTCCGACATCACCGCTATGGAGAACCAGCTGAAGCACGGGGAGAAGGTGAGTCAGTGTCTCGCGCAACTAAGAGAGAAAAGCGAGGCAGAGCCCCGCCGATATGAGCGCGCGCGGCGCTCGGTCGGTACGGTGTACCCGGCTGTCGGTGCGAGGGTAAGCCCCCCGCGCGTACGTAGGATATGTACCAGCTACTGCTGATGCTGCTTGATGCTACTGCTGCTGTTGTCAACCGATATGTGATATCCGATATAGGAAATTTGTCGACCGATGCGCAGGCGTGTTTTGTCTATATCTCTATCTCTTGGTCTGATATCGTCGTCTCTGTTGTTCGCAGGGGATTCGTGATAGCTCCGTCTCTGTCTTTCCTCGTCCGTCTCTTTCTCCCCCCCCCCCCCTCTCTCGTGCGTATTTACTGCCCGATGTAAAGAGCGTGAATGACGATGCCACCGTGCCAGACAATGTTTTTTGCGATAACAGCGAGACCTTTGCGTCTCTGTTTCTCTCTCTCTCTCTCTCTCTCTTGATACGTTCTGTCGTTGTTTGTTTTTTTCATTCCTTTAGTCTTGGTTTTTCACACTGTACTGTCACTTTTTGTACACGAACACACTGACTGGTTTCATACTAAACTCTCATTTCAACGCTTCTTTATCTGTTTTGTTATTTTACTGCCTGAAGCTTTGATTTTCTGCTTTAATTTTTCCGATACTTACCTAGAGTTGATCTTGAAGGTTTCTATTGTACTGCAATAAATTATAACGCTCCATCGACTACTGCAGTATTTGAATTACCTTGAACCTTTAAAAACACTTCACTTTAAAGCATCAAAGTAAAACTGTGGTATTTTTCCATTCCTCTTGACGTCGAGTTAAGGAAAACAATGCTAATTATTGAAAAAACATAATAAGGAAAATTTTGCTGTCACCGTTATAAAGTAATCAACGCCTTTGTACGTATATAGAACAAACTTTAAAGTTAACGAAGCAATTCAAGCGAAACCTATATATATTTCACGTGAACCATTGAACGGTAAAAAAGGGGAATATTTTTTTAAATTGCAAGCAACGTGACTTTAATTTTACACGGTATATTGTTTACTTTATGCTTCAATGAGCAATATCGTTATTTTTTGCCTCGCAAGAGAGTTTATGACTGATTAAAATGCAAATCGACGTAGAAATGCGAAATACGTTAAAAACATTAAAGATAATAGAAAATCTTCGAGTCAAATTAGCCTAGAAAAAGATTCATTCCAACGTGCAATTTATATCAACATGTACCTCACTTGTAAATCTCTTGAAATATTCAACAACACAAATCTTCATCGTAACTTAAAACCAACTAATCTTCAAAACATTACGCAACGCCTATAATGAATACATCACAACCACTTCTCCCCCCCCAACATCACACACTCTAAATCTTTAACTTCATTATTCTCGCTATTATACCTCAACAACAGCGTATTAACCGTCTCATTCTCCATTTCCGCAGGACAACTCCTCGTTATCACAGCGTAATAACAACCTGAACGAGTACTACCAGTCGCTGCGCGACAACATGATCACCCTGCTCGAGCACGTGCGGATACCAAATGCCGCTGGGCCCGGAGCGGTGGTCACCCCGGAGAAGATGGGCCACGAGAACTTCGACAGCTACCTGACGAAGCTGCAGACCCTCTGCACCGCGGACGGCTACTGCGCCGACGACGGACAGCGGCCGATCTACGAGACCGTGAAGACCGCCCTGCAAGATTTCACCGTGCTGCCGACGCCCATCTGAGACCATCCGCATCAGGGCCTCTACAGGCGCAACGACTACGCGTAGTAGTTTGACGCCCCGGGCGCGTACTCCGTGTGCTAGGTGCGCGTGAGAGAGATGGATGGTGATTATATGAGCGCGACGATGTCGTCTTTTTGCGACGAGTGATCCGATGACCAGTTGTAAATTGAGAAGGATTTTTGAGAATTCAGTTGGATTGGGGCGATCTGTCATTGTCAATACGGTCAATTGCGAGAGTTAATTATTGATATATGATTGGCATTTTTGATAAAGAAGCTGAAAATTTATAGCCTGCTTATCTCGTGCATTTTCATATAACTTTTAAGAATAAAATGGAAACTACATTTCAATATGAATCTTTAAAAAGATTTTCAAGAGACGTGAAAAAGAATACAGTAGAGGTCGGAGATGATGAGTCACTGGAGAACACGTCTCCCGGCGACGCTAATATACGCAACCATTAATTAACATTCGCGCAGAGATAAGCATTTTTACCGCGATTTTTCCATTCATTCAGCATTCGCATAGCGCCACATTAGCGCGACAGTGTCATCGCTGCAACGTCAGCAGTATAACGCAAAAAGCCACATCCTATACACGAAACGTTTTCAATGATCTTTCTCAATAAATCAATCGGCCGCGTAATAAAACCGTAATGAGGACTTATCGCCGAGTGGCATCTATAAATATTAATACATCCTCCTCGCGCATCGCGAGGCGACACGACGACACAAGTCCGTGGGATCGTTTCCAACTGTCGCGCGGCATCTCACACGTATATAATACACTAACGCAATCTCCATCACATGCGACATCCACCGGTTATTAACGCGAGCGAGCGATAGCGCCAGCGCAACCGAGGCGAAATGAGATCGTTTCGCGCTCGGCAGCTCTCGCGGACAGATGTCGTCGGTAAGATAACGGGGCTCTGGTCGTATAGCGGCTGCGCGATAACGCGCGCAAACTCACGCCGGATGCGCCGTTTATTTTTACACGAAGGAAAAGCGCCGCGGTTGCGTGTATAGAAGGGTTTGCCGATTCACGCGCAGGTAATATGTGTGTGTGTGTGGGTGGCGGTGGGTAGACGACGATATAGACGTGCTCGATGCGCTCTGAAGGGCTGATTGGTAACGCGCAGGCGTTATATATTATATAGGTCGACGTTCTTTTTGTACATATATACGACGGCATTGCCGTACACAGACACACAGAGAGAGAGAGAGAGAGAGAGAGAGACGCACACAGACGCGTGTGTGTGTGCACGCCAGATGCGACGATGAGGCGCGTCGCGAACGAAGTATACTTGTAAATAAAACATAATCGTAAGCAAGCTCTAACTGTAAGTCGTTTATATTACCCGAACAACAACAACAACAAGAAGAACAAACAAAAAAAGGCAGAATGTTGCAAGAGGATGCATGAGGTGAGCTCTAGTTGCGAGGAGCGTGACGAAGCTATAAAACAAAATACCCGCAGAGACTCTTGTGAGATGGAGAGATGTGGTGTGGAAGGATGCGAGGAGAATAAGAAAACGAGAGAGAAAAAGAAAACGTTATACGGTTATGCGATAAGGCATGTAAAAAAAGTTTTAGCTTAGCTGTATATCGATGAATCCTTACTTGCGCTTAGAATTTAAATATCGTGTAACTATGAATATTATCGTTCACCCCGTTCACATTACCGCTGTTTATCTGTCACGGCTGTCGGCGTCTCCCCCGCAAAAATGGGGCGGCCGCAGGCGAGCTTTAATTAATACTATTATTGGGTATCACCGTATTAACCATTTTAACATCGATAAAGAAAAAAGAAAACAAGTGAGTGAGAGAATGAAAGAGAGTGAGAGAGCGAATCGTGCGAGATTGTGAGAACAAAATATGGTAAAAATTACGCTACCACTGCGCGGCTGTTCATTGTTAACTTTATCATCACACTTCGAGGGACTTTGTAATTCGTGTATTATCACGCGGAGCGTCGTCTACTTTTCCTCGCGTCAATGATTGAAAAGAAAACAGATTAGCAAATATTGCGAGGGGGTGAATTCGCGAGAAAAAAAAAGAGAAACGTGAAACAAGGAAGACGAAGAAAAAAAATAGTGTTTATAATTTGTACATAATTACTTGTAAGGCAAGAAAGGGGAATAAAATGGCAAAGGGAGGAAGATGAACGCGGGCTTCTCTCGGCGCGTTTTACAGACATCGCCGATACTGTCGCGGCCTCTTTCGCGGAATTTGCGAGCGAATTAAAACCTCTGCTCGCGCGCGCGTAGCAGCAGCAGTAGTAGCATCATTACATGGTATACGAGCGCAGTTTTTGATAATTTTTCGCGGAAGAGAGGCAACAGCAGATGCGCAAAGGCCGAAAAGACGACGACGCGAAGAATATCGCGCGTATATACGAAGGGAGAAGAAGACAAAAAGAGAGAGGAGAGAGAGAGAGAGAGAGAGCCGCGCTCAATTACGTCGTGTCCTGTTAAACGAATCAGCTGGTCGATGACTGAGTAAACAGATGGTTGATTAGCGAGGAAGTGTGACCTCCGACATCGCGCGAGTCCGGTATACATGTGTGTGCGGAAAAGGTGTGCAATCAAGGAATTCTGCGATGGGATGAGAGCGAACGAAACCAGTGATGTTTGCGATTGAATTTCCTTTTCGACTTTTTTTTCGCGTTCTAGTTTTAGTTGGTTATCAATTACATACGTTGAATAGTTTAGTAAATTTTATTACGCATTGTAAACTTTTTGAACCACTTTGTTTTTTGCATTGTTTTGAATTGTTATATACTTTTGTTACGTGCCTTATATACGAAGGTTTTATGATTTAGCAATCTCTGAGTATTATTGAGTCTTTCGAGTTGAATATCATTGGTCTCGCGTATATCATTGACACTTCGTCGAATAAAAGAAACACGATCTTAAGTGCAATAACCGAAAAAAAGTATGTCAATTGCATTGCACTCGATTTTTTCGCGGATAGGGTCAGTACCCAAGTACAGTGATATTTAGAATTTATTAAGCATTAACTATTATAAAAGAAATTTATTGTAATAGGCGTTTATAAGTTGATTGCGTATGGTTTTTACCAGATATACTGCGATAATAATTTGTTCATTACCGAGGTGGCCAGTTGGGCGATATTTGCACTAGTCGATAATTTATTGTTAAAGTGAAACTTTTTATCTGACTGTTTCTTTTCTCTATTATCGATTTTTTTATTGTTATAATGAATATATACATTTTTTCTACATATTGCGATAAACCAAGTTTGTCGATGTACGTGCATGGCTTTGTTACTTTTTTATTTATCTAAGGTATTTTAAATGCGCGTGCAATCAATACTATATCAGCTATTTAACAAGGGAATCTCTTGGACGCAATGGTTTATCATTAAATTTATTAAAACGAGTACTTTGAATATCACAATTTTGAATACCTTAGATAAAGATTTTTTCTATATAAGTTTTAATAACCGATCATGTTTCTTAAACGTTTTATTCATATTGCACTGTGACTTTATCTATTAATGTTTTTACAAAAGAAACGGCAAAACTTTGTCACTGTATCGTTGTTGAATGAACTGAATACGTGGATTCATCATAAAAATAAACAAAGAAATTAACAGTGCGTGTTCCTCTCTATGAAGAAATAAAAAAATCCAACTTATGATCAATTGTATGACCGTGCTAATAAAATACGCTATGTTATGACAACTAGTCAGTAACGAAAAATATGACTTGACGTTATTATTATACTTTATTACATTCCATTATCATTCTATATGTATACATTTCATGAATTTATTTAATTTGTATAAAGATACTTTCGAAACTTTATGACGTTTACAAGCGTTCGTGAATTTTTTCTGCATGACATTTTTCATTTCAACAATTTCTTGAAATTAAGTGGAGTGAATAATTTTACCGAATACAAAAATTTTCTCAACTAAATTTGCGTAGAATTGTAAAAATAATAAAATTCATAGAATCCATAGAATTCGGTCGGAGTAAAATTTTACTTCCAATGATTGAGGAAACCTCGTTTTCAAAGCATCTGAGCATCCGTGTATATAGTTTGCGATTGTATCGAATTCGCGCAGGAAAATAAAATGAAAACGAGGACACGAGATGCGAGTAATGTATACACCCATTATGGAAAGAGCGCGCGGGAGAGAGAAAAAAGTATGGCATAGATGAATTTTTTATTTCCGTTTTATAATTCATTCCCGAAGGCATTCTTGTGGCGAGACCCGAGCCACATGCACACACAGACACACAAATAATAGAACCAGCTGACGGCGCCGTCGCCTCGGCAGCGCGCGGACACGTGTCGCGTGCATTTGATTCGCACTGATATTCATCGATTTTACGAGCGCATTCGCGTCCTTGACGTTAATTGTTGCGTATGTACATACACACGTATAATATATACAGCACATGCTGGCGCGCGCGCACACACACGTACACGTACATGTAATACTCTTACCTCGTTACTCTGCTCTCGTGCACCTCAATCGAGACGGGGAAAAGAGAGAGAAAAAGAAAGAAGGAAAGACGTAACATTGAGAAGCGAAGGTGAAGCGAGGGAGGAAGGACCGCGTCTGGCTGTCCTGACGCGAAGAACGAAACGTCGGAACGTTGCGCACGAACGAGGAAATTGAATGTACACGAGTGTACACGTAGAGTCACGAGATAAGGACTTAACCATTGCCCAGTATCAGTCGCGTTTATAGGCAAATTCAATAAGGAGTAAAATTGAGAAAATTACGATTTTTACCGTACTGCTATGCAATTAGAACGTGATATAATGTACATAAAACAGAGAGGTAGCCGGATGAAAAATCAATTATTTGCACGAGTGGACGTGTGACGCGCGGCAGAGTAAATTGGGATGAAAGAGGACAAACAAATAATGTGGGAGAGAAGCAACGGAGTGTGACGAACGAGAGAGAAAGAGAGAGAGAGAGAGAGTAAGCGAGCGAAAGAAAAAAGAGCGTTATCGTGGAAATATACTTCAACCAGCACCGCGTAGTGAGAGTAAACGATTAAAAAAAAATTTAGAAAAAATAGCGACTAGTCAGACGACAATTATGATTAAATTCGAAGTCAGGATGGAAAATGGCAAGAAAAAAATTATTACGTATATATATATATAAAATATATAAATATGGAATATATTTACATACAACTTTTCGTTCTTTCGTTCCTTGTCGTTTGTTTCATTAACGATAAGGCATGGATATAGAGTAAGTACGTGCGTATACATATACGCGAATCGGTTTTGTTATTGGCCGCCGACTGTCATCGAGGTCGTGAAGTTTTCGGCGCGGATGCAGCAAAAAACAGGCAGTAGCAGCAAAAAAGAGAGAAGAAGAGATGGACAGTGCGAGCGAGGGAATTACGAGCGAGAAGATGATAAAAGTACGCCCCGCTTGTTATCGTTCGTCGAAGTGAAGAAAAAGAAAAGAGAGAGAGAGAGAGAGAGAGAGAGAGAGAGAGAGAGAGAGAGAGAGAGAGAGAGAGAGAGAGAGAGAGAGAGAGAGAGCAAGAAAAAGTATTATCAGTGTGCGCGCGCCCGCGACGATAGCCAACTGTTGCTGAATTTGTAACGATGATTATTATCATTGCTCCTTCGATACCTCGTTACCCTTTCGTTACTTATTATCATTAACATTATTATAATTATTATCACTATTGTTGCGGTTGATAAAGTTCTACGAGACATAAGTTCAGCAATATGCTTTAAGTCATAAGTATAAATGTTACTCTGATTGAATAAAGCGTATTTATCGATGAAGCGTCGATTATCTCAGTAATTTTGCCACCTTTTTATTCTCTTTTATTTATTCTTTTTTTTTAAATGTCATACGTTAATTGGTCGATTAATCTAATCAGTAACTTTATAATGATACGAGTAATTAGAAAAATAAAACATTTATTTTGGGATGATTGTATTCTTCACACCTTATCTATGGCTCCGCTGTAACTGCTATGTCGTAAAGGTTATGAGTAAACAGCTTAAAACAAAATGAGTAAAATATCTACTAAAATATTGAAAACTGTTTTACGTTGACAACGTTAAATTATTTAAAAACTATAAAATGTTTTATTTTAAATGTACGTGAAACTTTTTGAGAGTCAAATCACAAAACATTAACTTTATTATTTTAAGAATACTTGTTTTTCATACTTAAAATATTGCGCAAAATTAGTGTATATTATAGGTCAGTTAAATAATTGAAAATTCTCAGTCCATTAGATTTTTAATAAGACTACGTGTAGAAATAATTAGTACAAAAAATCAATTTGTAACAAAACCTTTTATTATTGAAAAAAGTTGACGATTCAAATTATCAAGTTAGTTACTGCATTCTGACACAGTTAATTTTACAAGCATTTGTTTTTGAAATTACATGCTAATTAAATAATCATAATGGCAATATATCTCTCATATTTCATCAGCTCTTAAATAATATAATCTGAGGTAACAAGTGTTATCTGCCTAGATGACGATACCATCTACAGGAAAAAAAACCGCGCCAATCCATAAATAACGTATAATACTTATAGCTAGAGGAAGGAGATCAAAGGAAAAAATACGATCTTCTTTAACTTTTTCTTCAATATATTTATATCTCTCATTATTAAAAAAGAGTCTTACAGATACAATCTTGCAAAACGTCGCTTCAACTTATGCTTTAACATTATAAAATATATATCACAATAAAATGGACGTGTGTGTGGGTGTACCTCTCATCATCATTATCATTATCGTTATCGTGTAACCGTCGTTGACATCTTCTTGATTTGCTGTGATCAACCGCGCGAGCACGCACCTTTTCCGCATCGACATCACGTCCCGAAAAGAAGAAAAACTCTCAGCGTGTATATATATATATGAAACGAATTTCACATCATCCGCGCGCGTCATTCTGCGCGACGATCGGCGTCGCTGCGAGGATGACAATATATGCCACTCGCCTTTTTCTCTCGTCGCGCTCGCTAGTCCATTCGCGTTTCATTACAACATGTTGCCATTCGTCTCTCGCGTATATAATATAGTCCGTGTATGTACATTTATATATATATATGCGCGCGCTCGCATATTATGCATCCTGTTTCCGAGCCGCACCCCCGAAAATACCTGCAGTCGAGGACTCGAGGAAAAAGAGTTCAACGCTTTTATAAAAAGAATTAAACAAAGGCCGAGAGGAGAACGCGGGAGACAGAGAGAAATATGAAGATGAGAGAGTGAGAGTGTTGAAAAAAACGAGAAGGCTTTTTTCGGTTTGTTACGCTTAAAGGCTAATCAACCCGCGAAATCAATGTCTTGTCGTTTCCGCAATGTTTCTGTCTTTCATTCCGAATCTTCTGGTCTGTCTCTCGTCGAGGCTCTTAAATTTCCACATCCTCGCTCTCTCTCTCTCTCTCTCTCTCTCTCTCTCTCTCTCTCTTTCTCCAGCTGTTCGTTTTTTCCTCTCGGCGGATATGTATAAATCTCGGTAAGTAGTGTAGTAGTAGTTTGTGTCGACCGCGCGACAGGCTACTTCCTCGTCGCGGTTCTCTGACTAGAGATGAGCACTTCACGTGTACACACGCATTATTCCACTATTCGCTGCTTCTTTTTCATCATCATAGTCTTTGTCACACGTCGAACGTCGCAATTAGTTTCTATATACGATTCGTAACGTTCTTTACATTTTTATTACATACACCGAAAACACTGTATCTATTTAATTCAAATAAATAGTCCTACTTGCGATACTTCCTTAAAGTAAATATGCGCATATCGTTATAAGCCTTTATTTGTTTTTTTTTTTCTTTCTTTCTATATTCTTTTCGTTTCGTCAACCAAACGATTGCTATTTGATTTAACTAAATACTTATCATAATACTTCTTAGCGTACATTCGCTCGAAACTAACAACTCTTCCTTTTTAAAATGTAGAAAAAAGGAAACCATTCTTTTCCACGAAAAGAAGACGAAAAGTTATTAGTCCCCAGCGAACCCTTCCGTATACTATAGCCATAAACTCGGTATTTATTTGAATTAAACGGCTGTATTGACCAGCGCTCTCACGTGTAGCTTTTTACAATCGCTTCCGAACATCGTCATCACGCTCATAATACTCGGACCGTTTCGTTGCCGTGCCGTGTACAATATGCATCGATACATCGCGTACGTATGTATGTATACAAATGTGGGGAGGGAAGCGCATTTTCCGATCGAACGTTCTGCACAGGCGGGTTCCCTGCGCGAGCCTTGTGTGTAATAATGAGTTGTGAGTAGTCCACATCATCAACCGTATTGCACGGCTTAGCCCCTCTTTCTTCTCGTTCTTCATCGCGTTATGTGTATGTACATCCGACACACCACGCCTCTACGTGGTGCGCGATATATTCCCTTCTTCTCCATCGGCATCATTGTTGTCGTTGTCGTCGTTGGCGTAATCGTCATCGTCGTTGTCGTAGTCGTTCGCGTCGTCGTCGCCCGCTTGCGCTCGTATCTGTTGATTCCGCTCGCGGAAACGGCGCATTCTTCGCTGGGCGTCGTCGCGCGTGTGGGTGTGCGGGAGACACTGTTCTCGCAGTTCTGTGGACGCACGGAGATAGAGGTTTGACCGGCTAGCGAATCGGCCTGAGTCCTGGTCGCGAGAAGCGCGAGGATTCGGGCGCGAAGCTTCACCTGCAACGAGAGAGCGAAAAATTACTTTTTTTATTTAATATAGTTTAGGAGAAGCAGTAGTATTTAGAATTCTTATATAAGTTTTTGTTGAGTGATATTTGTTATACTTGATAAAAGTGAACGTTAAATTGACAAAAAATATCCTCAATTATTATAAGATCAAAGTTGACGTTTTGTTCTACATTTGTACTGGTTAGATATAATTAAAAAGTCGTAATTTACGTAGACGACATTCATAATAAAACAGTTGACGCACATATTATCTGATTTATTTATTTATTTGACCCGAATCCAAAAAAAAAGTAAAAAGCGACCATTTAAATTTAACTCGACTTTTACAAAGCATGTAATTTTACAGATAGAGATCTGTAACTGAAAACTTGGCTCTATTTTACTAAAAAAAAAATAATTAAATTACAGTTACATTAAAAAGTCGAAGATAGTGCTGTTAGCGTTCACATAACCGAAAAAACTGATAAAAAGAAATTGTCCGACGCGGTTCATATGGATTGCATTGCGTAAAGTGGTCTTTACGTCATTTCACAATGAGTCAAGTGCTTGATAACAATTGGCACTTGAACAAATTTTTTTATTGTAATTCAGCGCAAAGAAAGGGTTCAATGCAAAAAAATGGTTCAATCATTTTATTGTGACTCTTAATTATGAAAATGCCAATAAAATGCTCTTTTGATTCAAATTAAAAAAAGTATTTTGTAAAACTTCTCAAACGACTTTATCTTCAATTTGTACTATAGATAAATGTTAAGAAGGTATATTCAGATTCATATTTTTATATCTGTTATTTTTGATAAAAACGTGTTAACTATGGCTTTATCAAAATCATAGATGTCTATCATAAATATCACTCAACTTGCATATTTTTTCTACGAGAATCAATCTCGCTCAATATTTACTTCTAACTTCAAAATGTATTTATACTAGAACAATGAATTTGCGTTCTCTATAAAAAAAAACAATCTATTTTTATCACTGGTAAGTAAATTCCATTACCAACTAACAGAGCAATATGAAATTTTAAAAGCACAAGTGATTCGCATGAAAAAATAGCTGATATGCAAATATTATTGTATGTACGTTTACTAAAAAAATTCCGAGCTAGTGTGAATCTCCAACGATATCCCAAACCAAGCAAGTCAACCGCCCCTGAAAAATAACAATAACCAAACAAGAAGAACAACATTAGTCTTACCTCGCGTAAGGTGGCGGTGGCGTGAGGGTGGGTGGGCCGATTGGCGACGGTGGCATCACCACTGTCATCGCGCTAGCCGACATTGGCGGTGGCGTCATGATGCCAACCACGGCGCCGGGTATCGTGTGCTCGAGCGACAGAGCCGAGGTCGCGCCGATACTACTCCTGTGGTGGCTCGTGCGCGCCAGCTGTCCCGGATTCAGCTTGATGGCGTCATCGTAGCTGGGCGGCGCGTCCGCCACAGCCTCGTAGTCCGGTGGCTTCTGACGCGAGCACGATGACGGCTCCTCGATCGAGATCACGTGGATCGGATCGTCGATCTGCAAAATCGAAAGGAGGCGCGTTGGCGCCAAGTCAGTATGCATTAGTATACGATAGAGAAAGAAAGAGAGAGAGTGTGTGTTTGTGTGATGCGATTGGGGGGGGGGGGCGAAGAGTGGAGGCAGACAGAATGAATGGACGGGTGATGACGATGACGACTCGCTCGCGGGTTGAAGCGCGCCCAATTACGCTGAATTAAAGTGCATATTGGGTGAATTAAGAGTCACGTGAACGCCGCGGGAGACACGAGAGCGAGCGTGCGCGATGAAATTTTCGATGAAAATGCTGGTTGTGGTGGTAGCTATACTGCTGCTGGGGTTTAGCCATAGCTGCGCGTGTGAGATTTGAATTGGAGTGCGTTATTGGAAACAAAGTTATTACTCTGCGTGATTGCGTAAATAAAAATTGTCCGGTGAAATAGGGGCCGGGTTTACATTGATGCTCAAGTATTAATAATGGTATAAAAAAGGTGTTAGAACTTCATTACATCTTATCATGAAATAGCCTGATTTCGTGTAATAGTTTGTCAAAGATAAGGGTTAAATTATAATCTAATCAAAACTAAAATCGATATATTTTTTTTTTAAACTCTCGAGTGTCTTTATTTAAAAGTTAATTCCACTTCTAATATCGATCAAAATTAAAGTGGCAAATTCAACGTTTATAGCTGTCAGAGTGAGGTACATGCTTCTCCTTTTATAGGACATCTATAGTCTCTTGCGACTACAATTACCTGTTCGATCGTTCGATTATCGCTCTTATGGAAAATGGATTTGACGGATTTTGAAACTAAGTGCATCGTAAATCACTTTTCGAGTGGGACTACGCGGCGTTATGCCGCCGCCGTATAGATACTTTATCGCTCTATCAATAGGAAGTTTCCATCACGAAAGTATTCGCTTAACACCTATAAACTTACAAAATAGAGCGAAACTTTCCCTTATACATCAAAGCAGTGTATGTAAAATCATGGAGAACATAATAACTGGAAGTTTTTACTTTTCGTAATGGTGTAAAACATTAAGCAAACTCAAACCTGTACACACAATATGCCTTTCGTGCTTTTATCCATCGCACAGATTTATAGTTGATGCACACGGGTGAGATACATAAACGAAAAAATCACAGGGTATAAAAATAAAAGCCGACCATCAATAAGCCGCGGCGCCTAGTTAAAATCGATAATCGCGTGCATTATTCACACCTCAATTTGCCATCGATTGCATCCTCTCCTAATTGAAATACGCTGATATCGGCATAAAACTTTAACTCGAAACACTTACACATCGTTATAGCGAAATAAAAAGCATAGTCCGACTCGTCAATCTTTATAACTCACGCGCGTGCGACTTTAAGCGCAAATCGGTCACGGATGATGAATAATGAATGCGCAATTATCATCGGCTATAAATAAAAAGAATGGGCGGAACGAGCTGCCGGCCTTTCCCGCAAATTATTATACATTTCCACGTGTGCAGTTTACGAGAACAAGATGTCATAGCAGATAGCCGGGAACTCACATATCATATAGTATATATATACGTGTACTATGCGCGTAGTAGTACAGTCCCTCCTTCGTATACTCACTCTCTCTCTCTTTCTCTATTTTTAGCTGATATTTATATTCCTCGCCCCCTTGCCTAAGTAGCAACTGGGCGATGGCCGGTTCTCGTATACGCGAAAAAAGAGAAGAAGAGAGGTAGAAACGCACGCAGGTATAGACGTACGTATACGTACGTATATATGCACGTCGCCAGGTATCGAGGTATATCTATAGCCGGCGCGGTGATAAATATAGAAGCGAATTTATACTTCCGCGGGTGAATATCCTTATGGTTAGCCACGAACGAGAGAGAGAGAGAGAGAGAGAGAGAGAGAGAGAGAGAGAGAGAGAGAGAGAGAGAGAGAGAGAGAGAGAGAGAGAGAGAGAGAGAGAGAGAGAGAGAGAGAGAGAGAGAGAGAGAGAGAGAGAGAGAGAGAGAGAGAGAGAGAGAGAGAGAGAGAGAAGAGCTTGATTGTGTAACCCTGTTTTGCCGTGCGCGCGCCGCCTCGTGCGATGAATTCAGGCCAACGTGAAAAAGCGCTTTATTTTTTTTTTCGCGCTGTGCGATGGGAAGGCGTCGTCGTCGTCGTTGACTGTTCTTTCTCTTTTCATCGCGGGACTTCTATTGTGCCGCGCTTCGTTCGGCTTTTTAAATTCCATTAAAACGGCTACAGGCGTCGATTGGACTCGCTCCGTTCGCGCGCAGTACGACTCGGTAAAAAGTTTAATGCTAAATTGACTGTTGCGTCGTATATAGCGGATTATCTTCTGGGAACAGAGGCCCGCGTTCATCGACGGAAATATTTCAACGGTGAATGAGAATGAAATAAAGCCATTCATCACATTCTGGGTATTTTTTTGGACGGATAATGGTATATACTTAAAAGTATACGCCGTATCACCGGAAAACGTTTAATCTTAAGATAATGATCTCACTTTCTGTGTCGCTAAAATGCGTAAGTAAAAACTCCCATCTTTCGTGAGGTTATTTAATATGACGCTAACAGTATTTCATTTGCCTATAAGTATTGTGTTTGCTCGCTCACGCAGATACAGAGTACATAGTTGACGTATGACCGGTAACTCCTCGTATATATGCCTACGATAATAATGCGCCTATTTTAGTAAGTAGACGCGATATTGATTTTTAAGCCTGAAAAATTCATAATCTTTGGCTATCGCACTAATATATTATTCGCGTTGACTGTATTTTCCATAGATACACGAGCATCGATTGTTAATTTTTAGTAAAAACTATATACTCTTGTAAACTTTAATATAAGAACGTATATAGATTATACGGGAACGGAAAATATTTATATAAATCGTAAGCTCATCAAATTCAGAAATTATATGAATGATTCTAATGGTATTTTTGTTATGTACTGTACCTTCTTTTTTAAAATTTGTTTATCGCACGTACTTTCGTCACTGTGCACGCGACATTTACATTGAAAGACGAAACCTATACTTTACATGCGGCACAACAAAAGTTATCATAATGAAATTCAAAGCGATTACGCGATCGTACACTTTTATAGCGCAACGTGCATTTTCTTTAATAGTTTTACATAAATCCAACGAAACGACCATAAATTACAGATATTACTTTATAGTTCTCTAAAATTCGCCAAAGCGACGCTCGACTTAATTTTCCGATCAAAAAAATGCGCCATTAAACTTTATATAACAAACCATAAAAAACTAACCACCGGATCGCAACGAAGAATTCATTACATATAGAAATTACAGTCCTATATAACGGAAATTATCAAAATAATGAAAACCCGGCAAAGGCAAAAACCACTCACGCCTCCTTCTCCCGAATTTATAGGTGCAAGAGCCGCAAGTTTTCGAAAGAAAAAACAAACAGCCCGAATCCGAAAACACAAACCAAAAGAGCAGCATGCATTCTCGATTTATTTACGCGCGGGAGGAGAGCGCGAGAAAAAACAATGCGCTCCCGCTACTCAATGAGCGCGACGAGAGAGGCAAAAGCCAGAGGCTGCGAAACGCCATTAAACACGGTCCATCGGGGATTTCTGCGCTAGCTGCGCGCGCGCGGATACGCTTTTGACGTAACGGAGAGCTGCGCGCTTGATAAGCGCCGCTTTGTCCCGGCGAGGTTTTACAAAAGTTTTTTTTTCGCAAGCGCGCGATCGACCGCGAGATTGGCTTTTTCGCGCGCTTCCTCCGCGTGAGATAGAAAGAGAACTCGTCTTTTACCTCGGCCCGTTGTGTTTCTGTTTTGCGCGACCCGCGCGGCGTTATAGATAAATTGTTATGAAGTTTACTGTTACCGTTTCATTCGACTCGTAAATTAAAACGTTTTTCGACGGTTTAATCGAGTTTGGAAACGAGGTTGGAAATCATGTTCTTGCACGTCATTCTAAAAATGAAATTTCGAAGTTGAAGTATATACAGGACGTTGGTGAATTTGTGCCCGTGTTTTTTAATTTCGGCTTATCGCAGAAAAATTTGGGGCGCCATTCATGCCGAAATCTTTTAAGAGCGTTATAAAAGAGATTTGCCCAAAGGCACGGATTTCTAAAGCGGCACTGAGTCAGCTCTCCCGGTCTGCTTGCATAATTAGAGATGCAGGTATCCGATTGCATATTTGCCGTCCAATTTAATAACCGCGCATTTGCTCAATAGTATCTCCAGTTTTCATGCTAATTCAAATATTTTTTTCTTTTTTTTTTAGACGAAATGGCATTTCTCGGTAAAGACGAGTGATTAACCGAGAACAATATGTACTGCGAATTAAGCTTTATCTAATGAGCTGTCGAAATAAGAGTGATTAATGAAGTACGGTTAAATTGAAAGGCAAATGTTTTTACAGTTTTAACGGCTCGTTACGGTTATTTTTAACGCAAAGTGATACAAAAGAATCTTAGCAGTACTAATAAAACGATTAACGTCTCTATATAATCAAAATAGATACGATATTTTATAACTATACGTGTTGTAAAATACAATTGCAGCATAAAATCCTAATCCTGTTTCCTCGTGACAGGCGTAAGCCGACGTTTGTCACTGATAAACGCAGGGGGGTTTCAATTCAATAAAGACAGCTGATAAAGCACGTATATACACTTGTTGACTAAAACTTAAATGAGAAGTAGATATTTACGTGAATTTGACACGTCACCTATAAACGCGACACATGCAAATGAGGAGCGCGCGAGTGGACTTGCACGACAGGAGCATTAAAATGTTTTTTTATTCACTTGCATGATGCACGGCTAATCAGAAGAGCAACGCCTAATTCGTACCTTAAAAATCTCGCTGAATAAGCGACCGGCCTTAGCTAACATGTCAGGGGAGGAAAAAGCATTATGTATACATATTAAAGAGGAGGGCAAACAAATCGCGCACATTCGCTGCCATGAGGTGCGTCGACGCGAACGATAACGGAATGGCGTTGATTTCAAAGGAGAACGAAAGAAGAGTAAAAAACGGCAATTGATTTTACGGATATATTTAAAACTTGAAACGTCTTTCACCCGCCTTTTAATCGCGCATTCATCGATTACCCATAATCTCATAAATCGGTTTTTATCGGAATTCCGTTTTATTGCACGACCGAACGTAATCTAAAGCTCCACTTTGGCGACTCGAGAGATGCACGGCAACCGGGGGAAGAGAAAAAAGTTCGAACCGGCTGAGCAAAGTTACCGACGGTAAACTTTAACTCGATGTTAAATAACAGGCTTGGAGGACGAATATACACAACCTGCTATATAGCAATGAGGCACACGCGAGGGGGAGAAATGCCAAGTGACCGCTTTTGCTCTTGCGGTCGCTCGTTTTACGCGCGCTTGCAGACACAATTGTAAAGTACCATTCCAATTACGCCAGCGAGCGCAATAAAACTTTTTTCTTGATAGGTATCAACAGGTTTCGTCACACGTTCAATCGATGTTTTTTAACACGATTAACATTGCCGCGAAGGAGAGGAGGAGCGTGAATGGCTTTTTCAGCAAAATCGGTTAGTTTCATCTAGTTTTGCCGTTTCGAACGATCGAAGAGTGAGAGAGAGAGAACGCATTCCAGAAATATCTAGTTTTACTGGACGAATAAAGTGTCGCACGTTCAATATTTACGCTTATGTAAGTGAAATAAACTGTTTTATATATATATACGTATTGCCGCCTTTGATCGTTCGCGCTTCCCTGGCGATAAAAAGGTTTTATTAACTTTCCAATGTTAATATATAACCTATTTTATAAATAAAATATGGAAATGTTTGTTTCATTTTATTTAAAATAATTTCTTTAAAATACCACTACTTATAATATAAATAAAAGAAATTTGTTTTAACAATGTTTCAAACAGTAATATAAACATTATTATTTCAAATCAGAAACGAATAATTATTTTAAATGGATTTTCACTTCTACTCTTTTTACATCTTCCCAATCTTTTATCTGAGAATCAACGAACAAAAAAAGCAACACATTTCACGTGACCGCGGTCTAGACACCTTCAATATTTGAAAGGAAACTCACTCGTACTGATAAGATTGCTCTCCCCGAGCAAAGAAAGGAAGAAAAGAATAACCTGCTAACAATAAAAAATCCTCCCCCCGTACACCTGTCTAGCAATTATAACGAAAGCAATCCCCTCTCTCCGTTCCTCCTGTGCATGCAACAACTCCGTGAAAGATTAATCGAGTGCCGGAAGGGATGGTGGTTGGATGTTACAGGGGAGGGAATAAACACCAACCTGGGCAGTGATGGGGTGGCTGGTGCGCTGCGTCTGTGTGCTGGTCCTCGTCGGCGGGGCGTGCAGCCAGCAGCACATGGCCGCGCAGATGAGGAGGGCGCCGGCGACGATACACGCGACGCCGACGTATCGCACCGGCTCCACGTAGTTCTCGGCGAGACCGAGCCAGTTTATCAGGGCGCCGACGCACAGCAGAACCATGCCGTACCTGTACGGCCGCTGCGATCGCCGCGACTCTTCGATTGTCATAGCTGGAACAAAAATACCATTGCAATGTTACCTTTGTTTTGTTATGGGGTTTTAATAAATTGCGTGGCCTAATTGGGGTTTGTAATTGTAATGATTAATTAATTTGCAGGTTGTAACGCGTTAAGATCACCTTCAGAGTGATATCGAGTTTTTTCCTTTCCCACGAACTTTAATCGGTTATATTATTTTAATGAGCGAAATGATACGTGTAATAAAGATAACAATGTCGCCATTCGAATACAGCGACATCGTATAAACGACAGAGAATATCAGCGTAATTTGAAACTAATGTTATACGGTTACAGTCGGTAGATTCTATTAACCTACGCCTCTTTGATAAAAGACGATCTCAAAATTCTTATACAGTTATATCGAAGTCCAAATTTTTAAACGCGCTTTTCTCATCAGTTTGCTATACATTATTTTCAGCTAATATATCTTAGCTAATATCTCTACAGTTAACACAAAAATAAAACATTAATTTCTAAAAATAATTTAATTCTACCGGTTATTATAAACCCTTTTAGAAAACTGAACGAAGTAAACACTTATTCAATTAAATTTTATAATTGAAAAGTAATCTTTGCATTGTACACTTTCCTGATAATTAAAAGATACGCGCAGTGTGAATGAAAAGCCGCATTTAATTCAATGAGTATAAGGCATGCTTCGAAGTTTTCCTACATGAAGATAATAATTACAGAAATAAATCGAAAAAAAACGTCTTAAATTCAATTAAGCATCCTCAATTATTTTGTTTTCCACGCTAATTACACCTCATGTCTCTCATCACGCTACAAACGAAGCATTTTACGCGATAAACGAACAAAGTCTCGTTACAATCTCATCCGCGCATAATTTACCGCGAATCAATTGCCGCGCGTGCGCGACACATACACAAACACACACAACTAAGAAATCCGTTCCAGCGATTTCGAGTTTAATTAGCCATTGTATTCGAGTCTCGCGCATACTGCACGCTCGCGTACTATCATTGACTAATTTGACACATGCACGGTCGCGCGCACACATATTAACGAACTCTCGAGCGTTAATAAACCAAATTAATCGGGCATTCGTGCATACATAAATCGGCCAGCTGACTGAGAGCGTGATTCATCGGTCCCATAAACTCGTACGATTGCCGATAAGCGCGGGCGGCATTGTCGCGCGCGCGTGCTTGACCGCAGCAGTGGCCGTATGAAAACGGAGTCTCAGGCAGATCGAGAGCGAGCGATAAAATTGCGCTAGTATTTCGGAATGAATTTTCTTTCTTTCGCGATCCCTCGCTCAGCTTAGCTCTCTCTCTCTCTCTCTCTCTCTCTCTATCTCGCGCTTTCTAGCGGTCGTTTTTCATCGCGAGTGCGCGCGCTCGCGTCTAATGCGCGCAGCGGGTTCATTACGTAATACGATTTTATCGATCGCATTGATTCGCGACGCTTTTGCATATAGACGAGAGACTTGGCGCACACGGAGGAAAGGATACGGAAAAAGGGCGCAGGGGACGTCGCGCGGGGGATAAACTCGTTTGCATTTTCATCTTTCCGAGTGATGTTGCTTTTTGCAAGAATTAATCGAAGTTGGTTCCGCTGATGGCTGATATAATTTTCCCCCGCGCGCCACGATAAGAAAATGTTATTGACCTCGGGTAATGCGATTCGGACCCTGCACTGTAGCAATTTTTTTTTTGTACCTCGAATATTTTTTCATTGAGATATGTACTCAATTCCGCATTCAATTTTAAATTAACTTCTTAGCAAAAATAACATTTTGTTTTATGCTGAGATGATATTGTGGGAGCATCCTGCGCGCACGTAGGTTCGGATTAAGTACAAAAAACGTTATCGTCTTCTCGCGCGCGGGGCACGTACGCCCACAGTTATTGATCTAAAGTCAATTTTTTATTGCCAACTCCGATGAACTCTGCGCCGATAACGATTTGAATTTATTTATTGGGGGAAAAAATCACTATTTATTATACCTTTATAAAAGAAGTTTACTAAAACTGATAAAAGTTACATGAATATTTGCACAAACTGCGAAATAAATTCTTTTCGCGGTAAAACGTATGCACCTACGTGAGAAGCTACCGAATGCAATCTTCACTCAAAGACATGAAGTTATCTGTGCATTGTAAACGGAGTTATCACTGCGACTTCCGAGCATCCTGTAACTTTACGATTTCCGGGAAACTTCCTGGGTAAGGTACCCGAGACCGCGAAGTTATCGGTATCCCACGCCGGCTAGAATATATATCTTTTCAAATGCATTTCCCTCTTCGGAATATTCGCATTTCAACGTATCTAATCAAAATTATGCAATGTTTTGACTTCACAGAAGCTGTATTATGAAACAATTAGTCAACACTCTAACGCGCAACTAAGAATATTCGTCAAATTTAAATATCTTTTACAACGAGAATTCTGCAAACGCAGGCATAAAGTCTCGTGTCTATACACGCACGCGGCCTTGACTGTATTTTGAAAAAAAAAAGAACGTCAACTGCGTGAATAAATTATTCAAACACGTCGAGCGCGCGCTATAACACACAAAGCGCTAAAAGTTCATTTACCCATTATCCTTCGCTCTCTCCGTGTGCTCTAACGATCAAAGAAAAGTAATTGCTATTTCAAATCTCGGCCTCCTGCTATTCGGAAAAAAAAACTTTCTAAACGTGACCCAAATACAGAGCGTACTACCGGGTGACAGTGCACTAATTTTCATCCCTCCTGGCCGGAATCGTCGAAAACGCCGCGTCGTGTAAAAAGAAAAAAACCAACTCGAGAAGGTCACTTCAACCCCCTTTGCCAAATTAACCCTACACTCCCTCTCTCGCTCTCTTCATCCAATAAATCAAATTGTCGCCGTGACTCGTCAACGTCAATGCTCGCGCGGAAATCGTGAAAAGCAAAGTGGGTCACGCGGCGTGTGACAATGGAAGGCTTTTCTCCTCCTTCTCCTCCTCCACCTCCACCTCGAGGCGCCAACGAGACCCCGATAAATAAACGCGTCCTTTGGCGAATCTCTTGCGTATAGCATTGTTTGCTTGTGATCTTCTTTGTTCGCGCGGTACTTTTTTCCGCTCTTGTATTCTGCGTTAGAGCGCGCTCACCAAGTAGCCGCGGGTCTATTTAGCGAAGACGCGCGCAGCGACTCGTAATTAGGACAAGATGTAGTTTGCTTTGCACGACGGGGCGGAATGAAGACTACTGCGAGCGGTTCGAGCGAGCGTTAAGTTGAGATCGTTGAAGGATATTTCAAGTGTTTAGCGTGCTTTTGTTTGTTTCGAAAAAAACTTGGGACAATGTGAATTTTTAAACGTATGATCGATAGTATTGTATTTAGGGCAATGTAGAAGCTTTATTAATTAAAAAAAAAAATAAAAGTTCCTTATCATTTATGTATATTATCATTTTAAATGGAAATTCATATTGAAAACTGAAATAAATTATGTATTTGTAAAATTATATTCGTTTGTATTTCGTTTAATGAAATTTAAAACTACTTTAAAAATAATAAAACAATATAATATGGAAATGAAGAAATTTGAGAAATATTTCATTCAAATAATTAAAACGTTGGAAAATTTGATAAAATGGAACACTGGTGTATCGTTAATTAAAAATGTATTTAAAAGTAAATATTAAATGTTCCTCGTATGTGAAAGAAAGCCGTCATTAGCATGAGCAGAAAATATAAACAGTACTTGTCATGTACGTTCTCTACTAATTTCGGTAGTCCAGGTAAACGATTGAAAATAAGATAAAATTCGCATTGGCACAACGTTATCGCGAAATCGCGTCTACTCCATTATTCAACGTGTGGAATTTCTCGTCAGAGAATGGCGAAGAAATTAGTTCAACTGGTTCGCAACTGGTTCAATCTGCATTGGGGGCCTATAGTACGGTTTTATTAAAGCCTTTCTAGGTATGAGTAAACCCGCCGATTTCGTCACAGGGGCAAATCCTTGATCCAGTTAACACTGCCGAAGATGCAATCTGTCAAAATTAAGGAATAAAGAATGCTTTTGTTGATCGATTATTGAAATTGCTGCTGTATAAAGAGTTGACTTCTGTCGACGGTGATAAATTAATTGTCGCCTTTCATCGCGGTCTAATATGATTTTCTCACAAGTGTTTTTTGCAACCATAGCCTTGATTAAATAATATTGTAATAAAATTCCATTTAAAAAATAATATTATTTTGAATAATTTTTTTTATTTTTGCTGCTTACTATGAATCACATTAACATATATGTATAATTTTGAATATTTTATGATTTAATAATATGCTATAATATTCATCACGCGGCCATTTCTTTTCGTGCGGCTGTTACTTTATCGTAAAACAAATATTGGTTGGAACTTCGATTAAGAAACTTTTTCTTTAATAATCCACGTAACTGTAGCGTGTGTATAATAGAACACGTGTGGATATGAACACGAAAATTGATGTGGCTTCGATGTCTCATGAGACATTTTAACGGTCATTAAGAAATGTAAATGATGAAAAAAATACAGTAATTACGACATGCAACGTTTTACGATATGTCTCTGCATGACGTTCTCACTACAACACTATATTTACCTGTCTACGAAGCTCAATAATAACAATTGTTATCTCTATTCTTTTTCGCAACAAAAGAATTACAACAATATTTAAATACGACGCTTTTAAAAAAATATATGAATGAATAACAAGTAAGTACATGGTTTGCAGGAAAAGATATTAATAAATCTTTTACGAATGATCGAACGATTTTTATTTAAAGGGTATATACTTATTTACAGCATTAAACAAATTAAATTAGTAAATCACACGAACTAATTAATTTTTTGCCACTCAAAAACCAATTACGGTTCTTTCTGCGACCTAAATCTTTCTCACACGTCGCAAAAAGTCGCACAGCAAAAATTAATTAAAGCAATCGTTCCAGCGAGAAACTCCCGTACGCAGGAACGCGCCGAATAAAGTCATGCGCCGACAACAACGGAAACACATACGCGTGCACATCGCGTTTACGGCATCACGCACGCGAAATTAATTGTGATTTCGAAACATCACGTATCATGTACGGGAGAGAGACCAAGGACAAAACACCGCGTATGTTTACCGCGCGAGCGAATATTTCTCGCAGGGGGGGCTCGCCGAGTGAATCTCGCGTAATGCCCGAGTGACTCGGCAAGTGCGCGGTCCATATACGGTTGATAAGGACGTTATTGCGCGAGCACGCAGGTACAAGCATCTTGGACTCTTTGCTTTTAGAAAAATTTGTGGACGATATTGGGTGGGGAACGCGAAGCCGATTCGCCGATTTTATCTGAGAGTTGTTGACGTATATTATAGGTAATTAGACGATAGTAGTTGTGACGTTGTCGTACAGGCACGTGAAACGTGAAATGGATTCTCGTAATGGGGAGATAAGGGAACGGGTAATAAATTGATTAGTATTCGATACCATGATTTTACCGGTTTTACATCACTAGGTGTAATTTTACGTTACACATGTGAAACTGGCTGAGTGCAAACGAGCTACAAGAATTCGTACTCAAACTGCACTCGGGATGAATCACGAAAAATAGAAGAATTAAGCCTCGGAGTGAAATTTAAGACTTTATTATGTCTGGTCGCGGCGCGGAAGATTCCTTCCGCTATGACGATGCATTACTGAGCCAATTACAGGCGACACCCGGCAGTAAGCGTGTAGATAACATCGAGAGAGAGAGAGAGAGAGAGAGATAGAGAAAGAGAGGAAGGAGAGAGAGAGAAGGAGAACGAGGAGGAGAAAGAGAGAAACCGGGTCTCAGACCTGCATATAACCGTTTTCATTATTAACAAGAAGACCACGACGTAATATCTATAGCATGACGCTTATAGGCAACCATGTGCAGCTGCTATTTCTGAACGTATCAGATATTGCAGCTGTTCCATAATAAAGAGGATAGGAAGAAAAAAATAGCGGAATTATTAATTTTACATGATGTGGGATTGGAAAGTATTCATGGAACGAAGGGAAAATGAGACGTTGATGTTTTTCGAATTTTTTAAAATGGTATGTTAATAAGAATCATTGATAAGAGCATTCAATTTTCTGAGAATCAATTTGAATGAAGAATATTTAATGATAAGGCTGACGATTTGATTTCAAATTAAAATTGCCTTTTACAAAATTAAAACTAAACGAAAAATTTTATGTAATATTCATTATCTTATTCATACCGGTCATTATTGTAAATTGCTACTTAATAATAACATATTCATATTAAGTCTCTTGATAAATATGGGTATAAAATTCTAGTTTAAAATCATATAACATAAAGTTATAAAGTTATATAGTTCACTGTAAATTGACAAAGAAAATGATGTACACAAGCAAGAAGACATAACCTTCACGGGGAAGCATGGAGCAATGAACTTTCCTTTAAACTAGAATGTGCTAGAATTTATAATAAAAGTTTTTCTTTAGAAAATACAATAGTTATATTTATGAATTGTGAATGACATACGCAGTTTATTATTAATGCTAAAGATGTATATTCCGTATTGACATACTTTTATTTAATTTACGCACTTAATATAACACTTAAAAACACTTAAGCAATAATTTTTATTTTCAGAGAAATTGACTTAATTTATTCTGGTAAATTAAAAAATTTGCTTGATAAAGTTTAATTTTTTTTCCGTCTCCGAAAAATATCCAAATTCTTTTAATACAAAACAATAAATTATTCTTATCTAAAATTTAAAAACTTTCACGAATATTCGTTCGTATAAGCCACGTTTGAAAATTTACGACGAGCTAATTTTCTTCACATACTTGAACTCAATTTTTATCATACAATTTTCGCAACTATGTCAGAACCATATTTTCTACAATTCATACGCTGGTAAATTGTACATCACGTATTTACTTTGTACAAACGATAAAAAGTTGCTGCTCATCGTTTACGTCTAATTTTTATCATTAAAATAAGAACAAAAATTCAGATAAACAAAGCCAGCCTTATTTGCTCGCAAGATCGCGGAAAAGTTCATAGCTCTCGCGTTCGGATGACGTGCCTCTAAAAGCGCGAGCTTGAAAATTAGAAAAGCTAACAATGATACGCGCGAATGATAAAGCGTCTCGGGCGCAATTTTATCGTTTTGCACGTTTCCAGCACGTAAGAAAAACAAGTGGTGCACGTCCGGCGCGCAGGTGACACGAGACTCCGGCGTGCGCGCGCACGCCTTTGATATACGACAGCGCGGTAGCAGCGAGAGATAAGGGTCTGTACATGCAGAGCCGCGGATTTCGCGCTCCCAGTGCATTCCGTTCCCAGGGGTAAAACTATATATAGCGGCTACCCGACTCGACGATTAGATGTTTATCAGGCGTCGAATTAGCACTGACGCTTTTCACGTGAGACGGAGTGAGGAAGGCTAATGGGGGGAATCTATTTTTAGAGAGAAAGGAGGAGAGACAGTGAGTGTAAAACGGTTAATCGTGAGAGTGGAGATAGATTGTTTGTCGAATTTACGAAATGAATAATGACATTTTTTTTTCTGCGTGCTCGGGAAGATAAATCGATGGGTTTGGGGCTCTCTTCGTGCTAAGTGCTTTTTAACTGGTCATGGATTTGAGAAACTGATAACGGAATTATATTCACGTGACGAGCAGATAGAGAGACGTACGTGTGTGTCCGCGCTCGCGCGTGTTCTTATCAGTAAAGGAAAATCGCGTTTTAATATTGGAAGGCGTCGTGAAAAGCTCTCGATTCATTGTTTACCCTGCTCATACCGGTATCAATTTGTTTATGATTTTTATGTATCGCGTGCCTCGTATAGGGAAGTGTGTTTGATTAGCATGACGTTAGTTAAGAAATGTGATGGTAATTTACGAGAAAATGGGTAAAGTAAAAAGGAGATTTAATATTTTTTATGAAATGATCCAGAGATAATGGAATTCATAAGAAATAAATTATAGTGCCATCGCCACTATAATTTAACCATAATTTATTCGATTTGTTATACTTTTTACGGTTGTTTTTCAAATTCTCTACTGATAAGATTCTTCTTTGCACGTTTTTTTTTGTTTTTCAGGTGGATACTCAAGATGCAAAGATTATTCAGAGTAAACAGATTTCTGTACACTTTATATTCTTTTTCGTCATTGTTTGGTTAATGGAAATTGTGCAATTAAAATAAGTGTTATGAAGAATATTACATTGATTTTACCTACTTTTTTAATGGTGTGAACAATGATACTTGGTCTCGAGATTGTTCTCGACAATAAGACATTAACCCGATAAGAAATAAATTCGATAATAAGAAAAATATGGGAACATTTTTTACATTTAAGTATCTGTAAAAGGTTTCCATATTTTCACAGACTTATTATCTGTAAACATTTTTAGAAATAACTTTTCTTCATACATATATTCGCTATAATTGACGAAGTTTTCACATGACCTCACTTGTATTTTATTCTTAAGACAAATACCAAGAAAAAATATTATGATGAATATTCGCAGTTAGGAGTATTTTATGCGAGACTAAAAAAGTAAACTTAGAACAAATAACACTGTATGCTAATAAAAAAAAAAAAAAAACAAGAAAACTCAATAAATACCTGGTATTTCGCCGAACACGAGTAACGTAGGCGGTTGATTATGTCTGTTATTCATCGCGCGAGAGAAATTATTGGACAACAAAAGAAAAAGCGAAACGAAAAATTAAAGACTTATTTAATAACTAAGAGATATAAATACGAACTGAAGCTAAACTAAGAGACTTTCCAATTCCGCGGACTCCGGTCAAAGACGCCATACGGACGTGTCTTTGATCTTAAACTTGTACGGGATACTTTTGAAATTGACTTTGAAATCCATGGTCGGAAAATACATGGTCGCGGAGACACGAGAAAGCGAAAGAAGAGAAGTGAGCGAAGCCGAGACGTCGCCTGTAAGTAGAGTGTGTTCGAGAGAGTAGGAATCCGCCTGCGCCCTCGGGATGCACTGATTATGGAGGAATTTGAGGTAAGTCTCTGGGAGCGACGCCGGCAGCTTCACTTCTTTAATACGCTCCGGCGCCCCTCCCTCGGCGATAAACCGCGCGCGCGCGCATACGCGAAGGGGAAGCACACACGTCTCCGTGAGTATATACATACGTATACGTACGTATGTACGCGTGCAGAGGTGTGCGCGCGGCTGATGTACGGAGAGGGAGGGAGAGTCGCGCGAGAAATAAAATATAAAATACCGCATGGGCGCACGGATGAATTCAGTCGTAGTGGAAAGGAGAGACGCGTAATGGATTTTCATAATACCCGAAGAGGCTTTTCCCTTTTTTCCGGAAAGGAGGTTATATGACCGAAATCCGATTTCGGCCGGTCATTCGTTATCGCGTTTTATCAGAGAGACAGAGAGAGAAAGCGTGATATACGCGTGTGTGGGAGGAAACGAGTGAGGATGTTTTATTATAGGTGTGTGTATACATGTGCAAATCCGCGGACTACGGACAACAACT
This sequence comes from Torymus aiolomorphi, assembly GCA_036365515.1. Taxonomy (NCBI): domain Eukaryota; kingdom Metazoa; phylum Arthropoda; class Insecta; order Hymenoptera; family Torymidae; genus Torymus; species Torymus aiolomorphi. Next base: position 240,257,399 of record CM070873.1, on the reverse strand, counting down.
GGGGTACAAAAACGGAAAAAATTTTTTTTGAGGGCACACCTACATAAGGCTTTTTGGTTCTTTGGGGGTCCCCCAACATGAAAATACTCGTGAACACTCATTATCCGTTGCCAAACTTCTTTGCCGACGAAATCAATTTTTCTTATGGAAATTTAACATGGGAAAAATGGACGAAAAGTATTCATTGATGATTAACCAATAGCAAACTATTGAAGAGGCCAAACCAAACTCCACAAAAAAGCGATTAAAGTTGAAGAATAGAGCTTTAATTTGAGATGAGAATCGTTAAAATCGGTCGATTCTGTGCAAAGCTAGGTAAATTTGAAAATGGCGAATAATGACGAAAATGAGCGATTTTTTTCAAACCCACATAATTCTTCAAATTTTTGTCATTTTTCGCCATTTTCAACTTCACGTAGCTTTGCACAGAATCTACCGATTTTAACGATTTTCATCTCAAATTAAAGCTCTATTCTTCAATTTTAATCGCTTTTTTGTGGAGTTTGGTTTGGTCTCTTCAATAGTTTGCTATTGGTTAATCATCAATGAATACTTTTCGTCCATTTTTCCCATGTTAAATTTCCATAAGAAAAATTGATTTCGTCGGCAAAGAAGTTTGGCAACGGATAATGAGTGTTCACGAGTATTTTCATGTTGGGGAACCCCCAAAGAACCGAAAAAACCTTATGTGATAGATGTGCCCTCAAAAACAATTTTTTCCGTTTTTGTACCCCAGTTGTTGTCCGTAGTCCGCGGATTTGCACATATGTGCGTGAGTTTATAAAGGTGTGCAAGGGCGCACGATCGCGTGCGCGACCGCTTCTATTTAGATTTTTCCTCATACCGGGCTGAAAGTGCCTCATTCCCACCCGGCTCCAAAACGGAAATATGGCATTTTCGGCCTCGATGTGAGGAAAAACAGTATACGCATCACGGGAGTAAAATTGGCCAGCCCCCAGCTCGTGTTTGCCACCCTCACCTTCGGCTCGGGTGGCAATTTACACGAGCTGTGGACTGTCCAAGTTTTTTCCTACCATGGTGCGTAATATACTATTATCGCGCGCGATCGATCGCTATACATCTGCCGCTGCAGGCGAGTTGCTCGATTTTTTGTTTTTGGCTCGTATATGCGTGTAAACATCGTGTGGCGCCGGTCGCGAGGTTTTTCAAGACGCTCGCTGTTTGCTTGTTTGCGAAGAATGTATATCGAGGCTCATTGTTGTTTGTAAGGCCGCGGCTACCTAGACACGCAGCTTTGAAATGTATATTAGCTTTGGCGAATGTCGTGTAATGTTGCGAGTCGAGTGTGATTCATCGGTATACACGGTGTAAACAATGCCAGAAGCGCGAGGATTCGTAATGGGGAAATTCTGATGTAACTTTGGACAGTAAGCGGCGCGGAAAAGTCGCTGCCAGGTGTCAATAGAATCTCGGAGCGGAGAGACTAAAGCTTTGGCAAAGTTGATTATGAGAGAGAATACGATTGTTGCTTTCAGTGCGCACCATTGACTTGTGCTTTTAACGATTTTGTTTTCTCGATGTGAATGGGATTACTTTTATGTTTTATGTAGTTAAAGTTATAAAAGGTACCGAAAAAAGCGTGTAAAGTAGATTAGAAGAAATTGAATTTTTGTTATGAAAAGAGGCAAATTGAATGGTGACGCTGTTATATAAATTTATAATGAGAATGTACCGAAATTAGTATATATTAAACACAAAGACAAACTCGTTACGCCGAACTTACTTTGGCATGAATTCGGTCGTCAACAATGCGTGCTCCCATGGGTTAATACATTTTGGCTCGAATATGCCGGATAATTCGACATTCGGTAATGAACTGCTAACCCAATTCGACAGGTTAGCGTGGGTATTCGAAAAATACGTGGAATCGTCAACATCGTTCATTCGGTCTATATGAGTTGCGCAATTTCGCACATAGAACGCAATGTAACGAGAATTTTATGGAAAACAAGTGATTAATTTTTCTGTTTAATTCTGCAGGTAATGCTTATTAATGAATTTATTGTTAATAATTATACTGTGCAAATATATATTTACAGAATGACGACATTTCTGCAAAATAACAAAAGGGAACATTTGCGGAAAATGTATATAATTACTTATAATATTTATCAAAATTTGAAGAGCATTAAAAGGGTTTATACACATACAGTATGACGACATTTTTGCAAATTAACAAAAGGGAAAATTCGCGGAAAATGTATATGATTACTTATAATATTTATCAACATTTCGATAGCATTAAAAGATTAAAAGGGTTTATACACATGAATTACAAACTTTACATTATGCATTTTTAAGTAAAATAATGCGAACTCACTGCGCATAATAAAAACATATAATTTTAAGTATTTTTGACTAAACAACCTCTTACGTCGTAAATAGAACCAACAGTAATCAGTTATTATCATGACGCTTCAACTGATAAGGTTTTAGATATCGATAATACAAAAAATTACGAAATTTCACATGTTTTCAAGCAATAAATCCGTTCGTAAAAAAAACAAAGGTATATCCCCGATGTTCGGTCTCCCAATCCAATATCACGTTAATTTTACCTTTTATTACACTCCGCGCACTTGAATGAAATAAAATCCGATTCAGCAGACCCGTGATAAAAATTTCAGCTCGCACCGCCATTTGTCACGATGATATCACAACTATTTGACATAACGCCGTTATTACAACTTCTGTATCAATATTATACGTACACAGACACCGGCCTCCACAACCTTCCTCCTCCGTCTCCGCAATAAAACTTCCTCCTCTGTCAAGAAAAATGTTCACACATCCACACGTTAAAGTTCGTTGACTCGAAACAAAGGAAACGATGATTTCTGGCGCGACTTGTGTTTCCAGCACTGCTGGGAAGAAGAAAACAAGACCTCCTCTCACTTTTTCTCTCCCTCGCCAGTTCGCGATTAACAAAGATTTCCTAACCCGTGGGGCACACGCGCGCGCGTGTCAAGATCACTCGCGTGCAGCAGCAGCAGCCACCGTCGACGTCGTCATTGAGGACGTGAAATCCGGTGTACGCGCGCGCGTCCTCGCGGTTCGTAGACCTCGTGTAGTAGCGGCGCGCGCGTATATAACATGGCAGGGGTGTGAGCGAGTACAACCGGCGCATGCAGTCGCTATATAGTCCATTGTACATTGCGCACCCTACCACCACCGCTTGTGCGCCGTACGCGCTTTTCTCTTTCCCTCGTTCATGGGTTTTCAGCGTCGAGGGGAAGAGAGAGAGCGAGAAAACGGCGAGGGGGATGCAGGAGGAGCTCGTTTCCCGTGCGCTGTTTTTCCCCGCGAGAGCGCGGCCAGCGCACACCTGGATCAATATAAGAATATTCGTGTGCAGCGCACGGCGTCAAGACACACGCTATATACATACGTGTGATGCAGAAAAAAAGTACATATGAACGCGCGGTGGTCGTATGTGCAGTGTATAAATATAGCCGCGAAATCGTGAAAATTTCAGATGGACAGTTTGGGGATATATTTGCCGTTTAATTATTCGCTTTTTTGGTTGGTGGTAGATGGACGGTTTGGGTTCACCGGGTGCGGAAATGAGAGTTTTGTATAATAGATGAGTATTATTATTAGCAGCGAGGTACCTCTATGGTATCTTTTTCCACACATTTTGGCGCACCGTATGTAAATGGACAAAGAGCGCCGACTGTGCGGATTCTCTTAAAATTTTCACCGCGCCGATGAAATATTTATACCGCGCACGTGTATGTGTGTGCCAGCGTTCGTGTATATGCTATACTCTGCCGCGAGTATACAAATCAATTCCGCTTTGCTTATTTATTCGTGAATTTTTAACTCTGCTTATATAATCACACCGACATTTCGATATATAAATTTTTTTTCGCTTCCACAGAACAATAGTTGTATATTCGATAATACGGAAATAAAAAGCTTTTTCATTCGATACTATAAAGTTGCGCAAGATTTTTTCCATTTTGCAAAAACCAGGCGATAATCATTCATTCAATATATATAACAAGAACGACTATAAAACATTTTTTTTCCAAAATTCAAGCTTTATCTTACTACTCTACTCGTCGGAATGAAAAAAAAAAAAAGAAATTACGTGTCGGCCTTTCGTAATCTTGCAAAAATAAAACGAATTTTATTATTCGAAAGGAAACAGATAGCGCGCGGCTGCGTGATAGCGATCGTTACGCGTCTCCTTCGATCGTGAAAAAAAAAATCGTAAGCACGCGCGCCGGCGATTATAGGCCGGAAGTGCGCGCTGCGTATTATCGGGCGAGCCTCAATCTATCTCTCTCTCTCTCTCTCTGTCTCTCTCTCTCTCTCTCTCTCTCTCTCTCTCTCTCTCTCTCTCTCTCTCTCTCTCTCTCTTTCTCTCTCTCGTCTTCGCAGGAAATTCGATCCGAGTATAGGTAGCGCGGCGAGGTGAAACTGCTGACTTTTGCATGGTAAAAGCACGAGTTCCCGTGAATCATCGCCGAACAATGACGCAAAATCATCGGGACGTTGTATAATGACCATTTCTCGCGAGCGCGCGAACTTGAGCAAGTCTTTTTTAGCAATGGATCGTGGTATTAGTGAAACAGTGGAAGTTGTGTGGATGAAGTGCTGGAAAAAAGTCATGATTTCCCGTTGCTGTTTTTTCTGTAAGTGTATTTACAGGAAAATTAATTAGGAAATTATGGAAAGCTTTTTAATTCGGTCAGTTAGTTCGTATATTAAAAATATATATATACATCCGGTCTAATTGGATACTGATACTATTTTCTGATATTCTTATTTATCTTTAATACAATAAATTATTGTGCCGTTTTAATCGCATCGTATACTGTTCATACAAACGGAATCACTAAACTGATTATAACGAAGATTCAATATCGCTAATGAAACGGCACGAAATGTTTCATTTTAATTAACCATCGACCGGATTAACAGCGAACGTGGGAGTGTCTCTCTCTCTCATTACGCATATCGAAGCCTACCTAAAAAAACCCTTCTGCAAACATAATCAAAAAGCCTACAACAACGCCGACTCGCCATCGCAAAAAATATCATACCCACGCGTCCTCCTTTGTTTTCACCCGGTAAAATCCGAACTTTTCTTTTGTAAATCACATCCCTTCATTCACCGTCAATTACAAAAATAAAGCTGAAGATTCATGTTTAATGCAACAACGGGCGGCGAGATATCGCGCGCACAGCGAGTTAAAATCGCGCAGAGAGCCCCGCGGCCTTAAATAATTCAAGCGGGATTCGAAAGCGGATACGCCGCCGCGCGCTCGCGCTCATTTCAATTCCATTTACAGTTGGCGAGCGCCAAGTTCCTCATCGTCCCTCTCCGCCCGCGCATGCACACACATTTCGCCCGCGTTCGCGCGTAATATGTATATATATACACGAAACCGCAAAAATGCCTCGCGCGCAATGATTGCTTCAGTCGGGACGCGCTTGATTGGTCGGTATGCAGACATTGTGTGCGTACATATAAGTTTCTTCTTGTGTATCTATCTCTCGCAACTGTCTGTAAAAGTACACATATAGGCATGTGTATACGCGTGCGTACGAAGGGGAGGGAAAAAAAATCTAATTAGAATTACTCCGGTTCGCGGAGCGAAACATGAAACTCATTGCCGGACACAACGGCGCTGCTTCGCCTGCTACATTGTTTTAGATTGCTCGTAGCAGCAGTAGCAGCAGCGAACGAAGACGGCGGCGTCTCGTCGTTTCTTTCTTTCTTTCTTTTTTTTCTTCATTTGTGCAAGCGCGCATGTGCACGGGCGCGAGGTAAACGCACTAATTAGCGGCCCCGCTACAGCAGACCGAGAGAGTGCCGTTTATGACTCCGAACGTCGTTATACACGCTGCTTTTCATCATTTTTACTGGGTTGTTAAGGCACGTCTGTGTGCAGTGCGAAAGTCTGCGTGTTTGAATATAGGAACGGCGATAAATCGGTAGATGGTAATCGTCGCCTTCGTAATTTCGAGTGACATACAAATTCGATTGCGAGTTACGTGCTAATTAGGAAAAACATTGTTTTTAATAAAGGAAATATAGGTGCCTAATCGTGGTCAGTCGTCAACACTATCTTATCATATTGTATATAGATATGTACTAACTGATGGCCTTTCTCAAAATTTATAACACATCGCAAGGCCTTTTTCCAAACATGCTATACTATATACTTTTGAGTCATATTGTAACGGCAGGGGAAGCATGAGAGAAACTCATTTTTACATGTAAAAATAAGAGCGCCGCCATAAAGAACCGCCGCAATTAATCGGGATATATATCGCGACCTCTCTCTATCTCTCGCATAACCACTGCAGCGGGGAGTCATCCTAAATAATCTATACAACAACCCTGGTGTACAAAGTACACAATTGCGCTCACAACTTTTTCCGCGCACTTTTTTTTCTCTATCCCGAGAGCACGCGTATACACGCGTAGTATTACCATTAAACTTTTATGCCTCGTCATAAAAACCAATATTCTCCCTCTCGCGTTCTCAGAAAAATGTATATAATACACAACTCGACATTGAAATAAAATCTAATAAACCGCGCGTGCCTCGCGAGAGACGCGTCATTGCGCGGTCGCTCATACTTTTTTTACCTCTCCCTCTCAATAATAAATACCTCAACGTCGCGAACACAAGCACATGCACACACTCCCTCTAGATTTTTTCTCGCATACGTACAGCGTATACGTCGCCCGAGTCCCCAAGAGTCGTCGCAAAGCACACCCCCGGGACTTTCGTGCGCGCGCTCTCGCAAATGCGCCTGCTTTATCGAGAGCGCGCGCGCGGCTGTAAAATACGCGCTCTAACGACTCTCTTTCATGAAATCATTATGTCTCCCGAGGAGAGTAGGAGAAGGTGACGTGATAAGCCGTGTAGTAGCGGCGCGCCGTGCGGAAAGCCCTTTGCGTTGTTTAGCAAGCCACTTCGGGGAAATTAATGCGCGCGACGAAAAAATTATCTCGGGGACTGGTGATGAGGAGCGTGAGTGCAGCAGCACTTTTTTCTCTCTTTCTTTCTGCGCAGTTGGTAGCTTTAGCTTTTGAATTATGAGCTTTATCTGTTGATAATGTGATAGAAAGTGCGGCTTTGTGTCGTGTAGAGAAGACACGTTGTTTGAATGGAAGGAAAACGTCTATTTCTGCGCATATTAATTAGGGGTCTTAGTAATGAATTATTGTGTAATTATGCAAACTCTGACGCATGGATACTTAATACATCATCCTCTGAAGATAGCGGTATCAATGTCGCGTTGTTTAATGTAGTTTTTTTTCTATTTAAATATTCTGCTAACGCTAAATATATTATTTTCAGGCTAAAAAAAGATCTATAATTATTACACACAGCGTGACTATATAGAACGAAACTCGCGTCATATCCAAGGCGATTCATCAACAACCCGATCCACGATAAATTTCTAAACCGCAACGTTACTCCTTTCCACGCAACTTTGTCAGAATTTCACGAAATTTTGACATTTCCTGTCAATTCCTATCCAAAAATTACACCGAACCAGCAACTTTCCTCTAAAACTCACGCCCCATACTAATGCCTTTATAATTATACCGAGTCCTCTCGATTACCAGAAACCTCAAAAGGACAAAACTCACCTATTGCGCAACGATACCCTCGGTATGACCCAAGCGAACCCACCAATAGACTACCCAAGACCTCCTTGGCGTTAGACTATTTCGCAAAATCTCCGTTCGCGATTATTCATATACGCGCGTGCGCATACATCTAGACGAAAAACACCTTCCCACGGCCGCGCGCGCATAGACGGCACCGTTTTTAGTCTTACGTCAAAGAGAGACACGGGTACTGTTACATCGCGCCGGCTGCTGGCGTCGCTGCAGTCCGTTACACGCGCGCTAAGTTTAACCTTCACCTGAATTCTCGCGCGCGCGGCACTTCGCACTGCTGTACGTCGGTCTGTCCTATCGCGCGCGTGGCGGCGACGCTTGCGTTTACCTGCGCGAGCGCGTAGAACCGCTTTCTTATGGAGAACGCGTCTGGGCCTTGAGTCTAATAAATAATTTGTAAATTGTTTCGTTCTTTTTTTTTTGTTGAAACTTGGAGTTTCGTCGTCGGAGTGATCTTGCAATGGAAACGCTGCGGGCTTATCAGTGAGTGAGGATCTGTGGTGTATGCGCGGAGTTATGGGTTTTCGAGGTTTCGAGCGATACACCTGTTGCGTGTTTGGAATATTGGAATTTTGGTTGAAAATTTGTTTGTGATCTACTTTGAGAATGAAATGAGGACACTCGATTGTTTAGACCTTTTGTTAAAAATCTAATGATGATAGTCTCTTAAATTTGATTTAATTTTTTTGAGCTATATATAAACTATTTTCGAAAATGAATATAAATGCATTCGAGGGTAATCACTTAAAGTTATATACAGCTAATTAAAATGAATTTAGATGGAATCTTCATCGTTATTATCTAATGAAAATTACTTAACTGCCTACTGAACTTGCATTTTTTTTTTTAAGTAGGACATCATTTATAGTAATCTACAAAAAAGCAATTATTTTTATTGTAACATTAATGCAAAATTTAGAGAAAATTCATTATGTTATAACTCAAATGCATTCTTACATACGTAATTTCATCCATGTTAACTTTCGAGGAGATCTATATTTTTATTGATTTACTTCCACAATGTCTTATTTTTACACACATTAATAATTTGCATAATAATTATGAAAATTGCTAATATGTATATATATGACATTGCATGCAGAATAAATCAGTAGTTACCTCCAATCTATAAATATACGTATGTTTATAATCTAGGATATGGCCGACCGTGTGTACAGTTGAAAGGACACACTTTCATTTTTTGTTTATAAATAATTTAATGCAAGGTAACTGTTTGAAAAATCTACGTGTATTATTAGCCACATGTATTTCAGTTTTCCCTCAAATTAGGTCTTTTTTTGAATCGCTGAATGTCAACATAGCAAAAGTGATCGGAGCTATTTGGCTACAGCAGTAAATTGGCTCGTTGCCCGTAATTCAGGATATTCGCGTTATACGGCAATGGCAACATCGCTGATATCAGCGGCGTGGAATAATGCCTTGAGACTATATAAATGTCCATTATACCTAGCCACAATTCATCGTAATTTTTTTCAATTATGAAAGTCCAACGAAAATAACATAATTAAACTATTTTACGAGGCTATATTGTAACTTAATTGTTAAGGAAAAATGAATTACCTCATAGAGTAAGAAGTTGAACAATAGAAATTGATTATGTGTCTTCTATCGCGATCTTGCGATTGATCGATCCACTCCTCGCACGCACGGATACACAGATAAGGAATGACATTACACGACGAGCAGTGTACTATACTTACTCTGGAATTTCAATAACCTACCAAAATATTCCAGATGCGCTGGCGCTTTAAGAGGTCACGGTTATGCCTTTTGTATACACGGCGCGGTGTGTGTGTGTGTGTGTGTGTGTGTGTGTGTGTGTGTGTGTGTGTGTGTGTGTGTGTGTGTGTGTGTTTGGACTTACCGAGGAAAGTAAAACGGACAAGAGTGTATATAAGACTCTATAAACAGCGGTTTAACCCGTACAATGTTCCAACGTGATTTTCGTTTCGAGCGTTTTCACGTTTCATTTAAATGAGTATTGACGTAAGAGGCCTTATTGTTATTTAATTGCCTATTATTAGAGTTGAAAGCTGAAACATGTCACCCGCATATTGCGCGCGGCGCCGCTTACACAAATGTTTTGTGCTTTTTGTAATTATCATACGCGGTCTAAATCTTTTAGCCCACAAAAGAATTTTTTTCTTTTAACGTAACACTTAGCTGACATAGGCGGAAAATTTTTGTTGATGTTGTTATCGACGCCTACCGTAGTTGACGTTGTACGAATTTTTAGCGACTTTAAAAATAAAATGAATAAAAATATTTTATTCTTGGTTTATTATTTTTATCCTCGTGTAAAATATTAAATTTCTGTATGGCTTTCGATGGAATAAGATCTGATAATATAAATATAAAATTTTATAATTTGTTATTTACAAAGACTATCTTTTGATAAATAAGTTGTTTGAAATTTTAGTACTTTGCTCGGTACTTTATTCTGTATCTCTGATTAATCTTGTGATTCACCTGAAAGAAAGATAACATGCCATTTTCGACCTGCAAAACAATGCTTCACTTTACTGCTTTGTTTTCTGTGCTTTCGAAAAAAAACCTTATCTTGTATTTTCTGATCAACAAAATCATTAAAATGTAAATTACTTTCTTTAAAAATGATTTAGTCGAAAGTATTTTTATATAACTTTAGATTATTATTCATGTTTATAATGGGATCTCCAATACTGGAATAAAAATGATAATAAATGTATTAAAACTATGAATTTTAATAACTGGCAATATCGTTTTCTTTTCAGAATAATTAACTTTGCGAATTTTAATAATTACCTATACCATTACTTCAAACTAAAACTCGAACACCAACGACAGTCTCGATGTCGTCGACACTTCTACTAAGATCAGAACCAACACATTTCAATTTCAACAATCGGTACCTCGAATCGCTCCCAAAATACTTGCAGCTGCTTTTTAATTAACCGCAATATATATAATTGCGAACGGAGCTGATAAGACCACTCGTGCAGCCTCGGTCGGGAATTTACGTCGGGCGGCGACAACGGCGACGTCAGAGAGGCGAAGCCGCTATATACACCAAGATAAACGAACTGATTGACGCGAAGGGAGGAAAAACTGCTAAGAGAACGATATTACCTATACTGTTTTCGTGCATGCTATCGGCCGTCCTGTCTCTTTCTCTTCGACACACGCACACGCCGTGGTATAAACAACAATTCGCGGAGTGCGCGCGCACGAACCGCATGCCTCGCGCGCTAACAGCCGCGGCACATCTCGCAAAGTGTACACATATATATAAGTATTAAACGAGCGTACGACACGCAGCCGGTGCGGCGCGGCTACCCACCGGCTATATACTGACCCACACTGCTCGAATTATTGATGAAAAAAGGTTGATTGCGATACCGCTGGCCGCGGAAGCAGTTGGGGCGGCGTTGGAAAGATAGTATCGCGCTGGGGGCTATAAAGGATTGACTAAAAAAGTAAACAGGCGCGGGAGGGAAGGGTGAAATTGCCGGTGGAGGGGTTTTTACGCGGACGATAAGAGACTGGCGAGCGGGAAATTCGATTGGTGGGTTTTTTTGTGGGTTAGTAGGACATCTACGCATACTCTTACTTTCCTCGTATAGTTATGATGGTAATTGCTTTGAAAATTGATTATTTTGGTACATTGAAAGACACTGGAATACTAGGAATGTTTTTTCAGGTAATAAACGTTATATTATATTGCATTTTCTTATATTATTAAATTATACATTTATATTTTAATTATTATTAATGTAATTCATTCTTTTTTGCCGAATCGATAAAAATTCGAAGCCAAACATTTGCACTCAACTTGAAAGTTATGCGTTACAATATTTAAACTCGACATCTGTTTCTTTTCATTTTTTGTGAATTAACATAATACGATTCACGGCATGCCCAGAATAATGACTCGCGTTATTTTTTTGTCATCAAAATTTTTCCGTTTGAATTATACGATTGGCAGTCGCGGCGCTTCGCAGCACGGATCGACACCTGTTTTTTAATTACGCGCCAAATCAACAGGTTGGCTGAGTCGATCAAAGCGCTCCCTAATTGCGCGGATTAGAAGCCCCTATCGGAGAGCGATAACGGAATTCGCAGTGCGAACAGTCTAGAAAAACACTTCTTCGTGGAGGAAATGGTAGCGAATATTTTGAGCAGCCATAGTCGTATTAACGTATAGTAATAAGAGATACAGCAAAGATTCAAGTTTAGCTAGCCTTTTGAATTATAGAGGAGCTTTAAATTAAAGTTTGCGTAAGGTTTGCATACTAAGGAAACGTCGGCAGTTAATATGAGAAAGCATTAATTTTAAATATTATGAAGATAGTTTTAAAATTATGCGATAGTTTCGTTAAATAATGATAATAATATAATTTTGAATAAAAGTAGCTGCACCGCGCAGATTAAATAATTGTGTTAACATTTCGCCACTTCAAGCACACAACAGCCAAAAATACACAGGTGTTAAAATACTTTACAAATGAAACATTCCTGTACGATGACTGACGCGCGAATAACAATCCCATATGCTAATGGCAAAGACAAATTTTTCAATTACCATTGTAACTTTAACACAATTCATAAACATGTACCAATCGTTAATTCAAATGCATTATATTTTTATCATCAGCATGTATAAATTCCGTCAAAACATCACACATAAAAGCTCGTCAGCATAAAACATGAATGAGCTATATAAACCGCCTCGACATCGATCCTCAAAATAATGCAACTTTACACAGTGCCCGAGCGCTCGAGGCGAAGTCGCGATTCACCCGATAGACGACGCGCACTTGTGTGTATAAGTTGATCAACCCAGGTGTCGCTCACAAAAGCAGAGCGTAGCAGTAGTACACCGGAATAAACGCCGGGCGGCTCTCAGCGAAATCCCCGGTGGGATGAATTCCGATATCGGCTTAATAATTCGTGGAAAATCGATCGCACCGCTCGCTCTCTATATATACCTGTGTGTACGCGCAGTCACCTCTCGTAATCCATATATGTCGCACTTTTCACTGTCGCCTCTTTTTCTCCGCCAAAAGATAAGGTGTCACCTGGCATCTGCTCTCCGAATCACAACGCCGAGTCCACGCTTATCTTTTTTTGATAAATCAGAGGTCGTCGTTATGTAGAGAGCATAACGCGAAGAGCACGTCATGTAGATATATGTATAGAAGCAAACGAAAAACAGGATAAATATAATAGGTTTGCACAAAAATGACGGGTATAGCGCGAGCGCGCCACATTTGATTATAACATATATGCACTCGAGAAACCGATGATACAAGTGCGCTTTGGCGCCTGCCGATCGATAACTCGCGGCATTTCGTTATCAGTCCTGATCTGCGTCACGCCGAATGATCGAGTGTTGCGAGCGGGAAAGGTGACTATAATGGCTACAAACTGAAGGAAAACGAGTGCGCGGGAAGTGCGTGTCTTATCGAAGACGCGCGCGTGTAAGTATGTGTGTGTATGCGTATTATATACACACGTCAATGATATGTATTCCACATTGTTGATAACGAGACGATAAAAAAGTTTCCTCGCCGTTTTTGCGTACCGCCAACGCGCGCGCGCGCTCTGCATGCCACCGATTTACCGCGTCAGCACTTTTTGCCGGTAATGTACACACGAGAGCTCGGTGGTCTCTTCGCGCGTTGTTGTAGAATATGCGCAAAGAAAATACGCTGCGCGCGGACTTTTAATCTCTCGGGTCGCTGTATATGTATATATTATTGCCTCACCGCACGGCTTTTCGGCATTCTAACCCGATTAAAAGTGGACTGCTGGCTCGATTAATTAGGACGTGATGCGGATGTCGGCAGCACGTGCGTGGCTCAACGGTGTAATTATATTGCGGGCTGCATATCTTTGCCTTTGCCTCGCGAGAACTATCAGCCGCGGCTGCACGAAAGAAGTAATCTGCTCCATTCGAGAACTCAACCGAGCCTGCGTACTTTTGATTAACCTTAAGACGCACGCGTGTATATATAGCTCTCGGATTGCGTTTAGTAACAAGATATAATTATGATGATCACGAAATTTCACGGGGGAAGCACGCATAATAACATAATGCTTAGTTAATTCAAATTAATGTAATCACGTTTCATAGTACGCGGCTAAAAGATACACGCGGTAGCGTCTAATTTTCTTCGATTTCACTTTAGCCGATGGTCTTGTGTAATAATTAACAAGTGGTAAATTTTTTCTTTTACACTGAGACAAATGATGTATTAAAAATTACTATAATATATAGGAACGTGGGGACAAATCTCAAATACCAAAATTTTTACTATATTTTATAGTAAAAATTGATATGTACATACTAAAAATATAGTAATAATTTTATTATTTGAGATTTGTCCCCACGTTCCTATATATTATAGTAATTTTTAATACATCACTTTTGTCAGTGTAATATCGAATCAACTTAATTATTACGCTTTTAATTCTATTAAACGCCCGCGTATCAATCGTTTGATTTATATCAGTGTCATTAAAAACAATATTTGACAACCTTATTATAAAACGGTTTTTCCAGGAAACAGACGATAATTCTAAAAAGTGCAAATAAGTGACAAGTGACGCGCGTGTACCCCGCGCCATATGTACAAATAAATAAAATACCTTTATACAGCAGCCAGCCGATAAACAAAACAATTATCACGCATCAAGAAACCATAATGAAACCCGACACCGTATCGTTAGATGAATTAACGATTTGCATAAGTGACGTAACGGTGGAGAGAGAGAGACTGGCGCGTGTGGTATACATTATATCAAGTCACTTGCGCGCGCTGGCGCCTGGGCCACCCGCTATACCAGAAAAATCAGCTGTAACTTTCCTTGCAAAAATAAAGATAACGCGCGGGCGTCTGATGCATGTGTGCGACGCTCAGTCACGGGACGCGGCCCTGAAACAGGCAGTCTCCAACGCGGATCCCACGTAAACTTGTTTCTCTCTTTCGCGGCTTCTTTTATTTCGCGCCGAACGCAGGCATCGGCGTGTTAAACAAAAAAACCGAAGGAACGTAGCGCGGAAACGTCTAGTCGTCGCGCACTCGCAGGCGTATTATATTATGCACATACGCCCATCCATACAACTTGTGCGCTAGCTCGAGGTTTATACTTATATTACAAGTGCGTAATGCGCGCCGCGACGATGAACGACCTTCGCGCGCGAGTTTGAAAGGCCGCGCGCGCGCGCGAAAGGTGTGCGTGTTGCGTGAAAAGGTTCGTGCGCGACGCGATAGAGGCTGCGACGAGTTGTATATATAGGTGACGTCCGAGTGGGCTGGGATTGTCGTTTAATTTTAAACGGGGAGGTGTGGCGATCATCGGCGAATATTCATATAGTTAATTTAAAGGACGTGGTGCATCGATTACGCGTTTTAATCGCGTAATTTCTGGAGGCGGCTGCTAATCAAGGATATAGCGCCGTAATGTACGTGAGTACAGTTACGGAATGATTGTTAAATTGAGATCGCCTGCATGCGCGCGAAATCGCGTTATTTTGCATGACTAAACAGATTTTATCTGTTTGCAATCGATTTACTTTTCTAGAGGTGACATATTTATCGTGGCGCACGCGGGTGTACACGTTATTAATCTTCGGCCTTATTTTTCTTTGGAATACTTAATGATGCGCCGTTAAGTTTTCCGTGCGATAAATTATACTCCTGGGATTACAATCGAGCTTAAATTTCGCGAAATGTTAAAACAAAATTCTTCTTTTTTCCTCTGTCTCCGCTTGTGCAGGCGACCAGTGCTACCATTAATATAGCGCTTAAATTTCTTTAGCAAGTCATTCAATTGACGGCTATCGAAACAATTAGATTCTTTAGAACTTCCCTTTTATTGCGTGGCGTGGTAAACGCTTTAATGGCTAAGAAATCGAATTGATTAAGCCACTATTTCGTATATAGTGCATGCACGTAAAATTTCAATAATGACTATTATCATTTCGTAGTAATACAAATGCTTCGCATAAATCATGAAATAGTTCCATAACTAATACTCATGTATTTTAGAATTAATGGAATTACTGCGACTAGTATACGCTTGAGCATATCACTCAGGTATGTAGATTGATCTCGTTAGGAAAAAAATAATTCAATCAATCTCTGCAAACTCATTTTTTCAAGTATGACATCGACAATAATTTCTTTTGCGTAAGATAGAAATCTTTTTCCGCTACGCAACTTATACGTTTCAAGGTGTTCATCTGGAAACCGATCCGCATCAAGTGGAAAAATATATAAGTTTCAAATCAAGATGAATCACGTCGTTTCACCGTTAAGCATTTCGAAAGCCACGTCGTACGCAGCGTCTCCAGAAACTCTCAGCAATATACGCCTTCACAGAAATGTATAAACACGCATAACCGGGCCTCGCTCACCAAAATTTTCCGTTCATCATAAAACGTATATTAGGTGTCCGTAAATAGCAAAACTATCGTCCCGTAAAATCAGCGCTTAAGGGGATGCCTTATACCGACAGAGTTATCTGCCGTACCGACTACAATGTTTTTAATTAAGTATTAATTGTTATAAGTTTTTTCTTTAATTCTAAGTGTTGACGCACAAAGGCAAACTTATTATCTAATTCTCGGTAAACTTTCAGATAAATCTATTGGAGAATAAAAACGAAATTTGAAAGATCGCAACGTCGCATATACCATTGAATCCCAAAATACGACATTTTGTGGTTTTTCAAATTTCGTCTTTATTTTCTAATAGATTTATCTGAAATTTTACCGAGAATTAGATAATAGGTTTGCCTTTGTGCGTCCACACATAGAATTAAAGAAAAAGCTTATAACAATTAATATTTAATTAAAAACATTGTGGTCGGTACGGCAGAAAACTCTGCCGATATAAGGCATATACTCTCCCCTGACCTGAGGAATAATATTCATAAACGCTTCTCAACCTAAAACAGAAAAATATTTCCATTATGCGCAAGGTGAACAAACAGAACGCGTATTTTCCCTCCACTCTGTTATAATAAGATACGAATGCACCGACCGAAAATCCACACCCACAATGCAAATCTGCTCACGCGCGCGCGCGCAGGTACGCGAAAAACATAAACAAACAATCCAGCTCGCTCGCTTAGGCGCGTTCCCGTTTTATTCAGGCCATTGCATAAGAATTACACTCAACGCTATAGTCGGCAGTTCGCCTTCCAGAAGAATTTTCATCGGCAAACACAAAGCTCGGATGAGGCAAAGCAAAATATCTAACGGCTGCGGATGAAAGATCCGAACCGGCACGTGAAAAACGGAGTACACAATATACACCCACGAAACCGAGAAGAAACGATGTGATGAAACGCGCTCACGTGTATACACAGCGCAGGTTCTCGCACGATTAACCGCAAGCTCTGACACTTGCATCTCACCTGCACGCACGTGCACGCGCTCGCGAGCGTCTCGGAAGTGCAGCAGCAACTTGTTATGTGTTTTTATTTAGCAAGACAACACATTCCTCTCGTTCATTGTTTTGTTCGTGTCACCAGGGCCGTGGAATTTAATCCCCAACGCAGCGTGCGAGGAAAAAGAAGAAGAAGATATCGCGCGCACGCGGGAAAACAAATAAGTCACGGACGCGCACGCGCCGGTGCGCGATTATTTTTAGGTGTCGCGCGAGAGTCCGGTTCTACTACTCTGCTTTTTAAAAGCCGGTGGCGGCCGGCAGACGCGGCTGTTCTGATAATTTCATGCGCTCTCGCGTTTAATAGGCGGCAGCGGCCGCCGCAAAGCTCGTAAAAATAAAGTGGGAGATTCACGGGAGGTGGGGGAAAGAGGTAGCGAGAGCTTGAGCGAGGCGTTATTTCGGACAAATGACATAATTATATATATGCGTCCGAGCGAGCGAGCGGCGCTATTTTCGGCGTCTGTAAAAATTTTTCGCGCTAAAAGTCCAGTGGTTTAATTGATGGACGAGCCGTGATGCGGTTATTATAATGTAACGTGTGTGAGGTAGGTTAAGTTTCGCGTATATGGTATGAGCGCGATCACTGCACGAGTTATTAAGGAAGGCGCGGAAGTTTGGATGCTTTTACGTGTGTTTGTTTACGACGTGCGGCAGGTCATTTTTCACTGCGGCGGTCGCGTGAAAATGAAGACGTATCGGGTTAGGTAATAGTCTGTAAATTTGCCGAGTGATGCTTTGTTTTAAAGGCGTTGTTGCCTTTTGATCTATTTTAATTATAAGCTTGATCGGTTTAATTGGTGAACCGCGAGGCAATGGAAATGTATTAAGAAGAAATCGTTCGTTAGGTACGATTTGTAAGTGTAACATATAACTTTAATAATAAACGATGATACTATACAGTAGAGGTGAAACCCGTAATTACCATTAAAAAAGGCTTTAGTATCTCATAATTAAAATTTTATAACCAGAAATCACGCTTTATATAAACATGCGAGCCGCGGTAACATTATGTCACTTCCTATTTCGAGAAATCTTAAGCATAGAAGTATAACACACAAACATGATTAATTTTATATATTGCCAAAATCGAACTAAACATTTGATACTTTTAAGTAAAAACTCAACATATCTCAATACCCATAATAACAATCCCATTTTCATTCTTAACCTCTTCGGGCGTCTAAGGAAAGTTTCCAAACCGTGCAAGCGCTCATCAAAATATTTAGACGCACACAGCCATCCCGTTACAACATCGCGGGTCGCAGCGCTCGCTCGCTTGCTCGAGCAATTACACGCAGAATATCTCATTGTAAACCAATCGAAGCACGTGTATTCCGAGTCCGCCTACAACCGCAGTCACCTCTATTTCCAGTTACGCGCCAATGATTTTTCCTGTTGCACCCGCGAGCAAATTATTATCATTATTGCCGTTTTTGTTCTCGCGATACACACCCGCAATAATTTCAGCTCGCTGCAGTAATCCGCGCTGTGCGCTCTCGCAATATAATTGCCTTTAAAATACATGCTAATTACACGGCTTCAACCAGCGACTTCCTTATGAAAACATTTTGTGTAACGATCAGCCGACTAGGAGCTATAAGGTGTCCGCCTACCTCTGCAACTTTTATATCGAAAGAACGAACTTTTGCCCGCGTCAAACGCTATATGGAAGAGAGAAAAAAGGTTCAAACAAACCAGAGCACACACATATAGCGTACATGTATGTATAAAGAAAAAAAACCTGAGCTCGTATACCGGCGTTCGCTCGTGGCGCATTAATATAGTTATAACGCCGCGCAGTCGTCCGATACTTTGTTTTCAACTCGCTTTACGCTCTAATCCTCTCTATACCTATACACAACAATTCGTAACTTCTTCTCCGCACGCATACACACACGCGCGCACCGGACGCGGAACTAATAAACCTATAACCATTCGCTCGCTTTCATAAAACGATAATTAATCCGAACGGCAGCAGCAGTAGTTTACACGCCGCGCCACGCGCTCGCTCGTTTGCTCCGAAATGCACCACGTGCACGCGCGGTGGGGAAAAATTGCCCAACGAGCTACGTCTGGCGCCTAAAAAAGAGCGGCGCTCTCATTAATCGCGCTCTCGGGACGCTTTCGTCACCGGCACGCGCGCGCGGCGACTAACTTTTGCGGATCGCTTTCTCTCTTTCTTTCTTGCCTCCTTCGCTTCGCCTCGCGCTATTGCTCGTGTTTTCATCGTAACGGGGCCCCGGCGCGATACACTTTTTGCGTCTGATTGCTCCCTTTTTCCCTCGCTATATGCTCCCGCAGTCGCTATAGGAAAAATGGCTCTATGATATACATGTATATCGCCGAAAGCATCGACGCTACTCACCTGCGGCTTTTTGTTGCTCAGCTGCTACTGGCGAGCGTGTCGGGTTTCTCGTATTCTCTCTCCTTATACTACTGCTACTTCTACTGCAACACCGCCTCCTTCCTCTTCTTTACTTTCCTCTTCGTCGCGCACTAATCCTTCTCGCAACTGTGCGTCAGGGGGAGACAGGTATAGGCAGGCAGGTAAGCAGATATCTCCGTTATCTCTGCTCTCCTACATACGTACGAGACTCAACTACGTCTTCGTGCGTCTCTCTCTTTCTCTCCTCTCTCGTCTTCACGTCACCGTAAAGCGCCTCGGAACTGACTAGCGCGCGGCCGGCTCCCGGTTATACACCGTGTTTTTCGCGCGCGCTCGCGTCGCGCGTCTTATCTATCTCTTTCGCTCTCTCTCTCTCCTCCTACTCGGTTGCTCTTATCTCCGTCGCTCCCACGCGCTGTTGCGACGACACACTCCGGTATCCCCCGTTGCTCACAACATACCCACGCCGCGAGCGCGAAAAAAGAAGCAGCAGCAGCAGTATCAGCAGCTAAGTACGTCTCTAGTCGTTGTCGTTGCAGTCGTCGCGCGGCTGCTTCATGCACATGTGAGACGACGCGCGGGAGAAAGAAAAAAAAGATGAGAGTGAGAGACTTATATGCATACAAATGTGGCTCTCTGCAATAATGTATGTATACACTGGCACGTACACTCACACACGCGCACGCATAGCGCGTGGCACTGGCTCAGTGCTCCCCGACGGGCGGACTGCGCGCGACTGAGTACAGAGCGGACGACGACGGCGGCGGTATAGCGCGCTGCTGGTGGTGCGGTGTCGTGGTGATTGGCCGCGAGCGCAAGCGCGTAAGCGAAAAAGAGAGAGAGCAGCGCGGTAGACGCCGGCCTCGCGCCCCGAGCTCGAGAGACGGAGGAAATCCTATCCCAGTCTGCGGTCTGTTGCGCTCAGCTCTCGGGTATTGCTACTTTCTGTGTGACGTATAGGTTCGGAGCAGACGACGCTGACTTTGTATGAATGTGTGTTTGTCTGTATAAGCGAGAGAGAGATGAAGAGAGCGTGGGGAAACAAGTGCACCGGAGATGTACTATACGCGAGCGTATACGGGTATACATGTGCTCTAAGAGAGAAAGAGCAGAGAAGAGCGTTGTAGGTTAGAGATACGTTGTATAGTGTAGGAGTTAAAGCACCGCGAGAGAGCGAGGAATTTAATTCCTTGGCGTGCGCGCAGCTGACAGCTGGTGTGAGACGTTTTCTCGCTTTAATTATTTCGAGGAGTCGTATTGATTGTGAGCATGAGAGCTCGATGCCTCGCGGGGTGTCACGACATCCTGATTGACAGTTGAGTGCACTTTATTGTGATAGCGTTTTTATATTTAACACTTTTATATGGGAATTCAAAAGCGATGGGCTGAATTGAAATTAATACTCGTATTACTGCTGTTACTGTTATTTTTAATTATTCGGTTTATGTAATAACCTTTGAAAGCTGTTCTTTTTCGTCACATTGGTACATGCGTTAATGAAGTATTTTAATTTCAATATATAATTTTAATAAAATATCGTGGTTGCAATGCACAGTTGTAAAACATATTATTAAAAGCGAAATCCTCATTAAAAACGCTACGTAGCATTAGATGAAAAAAATTGATGATTCACATACTTAAATCCTTCAAGAACATACGTGGCATTGTGGTTTAACAATATGAGAAAAATATGTCATACCATACTCGACATTCTTTCCATTGGATGCGAGAATATAATTATTTGTGTTATTTGAAATTGTAATTTTATTTCATTAGACTTTCATAGTGTTTATAAATCTCTATGTATAACAGTTACATTTCAGAACTCCAAAAGATGGTGTAAATTAAATGGTTTTTCTGTTCTAGTTCAAAATCTTATGTTCCATGAAATTGGTGATATAAATTCATCATTCAAGTCTATTTGAATTTATGTATTCAAAAGATACTGAATTTTCAGAAATGTGACTCAATTAGTCAAGGTATAGTCGAGAAAATTGCTGTTATGGATTTCAATGCCAGGAATGACGCCCACAATTGCTGCACAAAATTACCAATCTGAGAACTTGTCAGCATTATCCCTGTAAACACACGGGTGGCTGCTGGAGAGATTTTATTTACGTATTTCCAACACGCGATATACATAGTGTATTATAATTTCAAAGTATTATTATAACATATTTGAAGGTAGCCATGACACACAATATAATGTTAAAAATTATGTATATATGCAAATATATAAAAATAGTACATTTCGACACGGGTGGGGAAGTCGATTATTTAGCTGGTGTGACTTTTTGCACGAGCGAAGCGAGTGCGAAAAAGTCACACCAGCTAAATAATCGACTTACGCACTAGTTTCGAACGGTATTTTATACCACGAGCGCCGAAAAATCATACCAAAGTTGTGATTTTGAGGTTAGAGTGGTATAAATTAATTTAATTCACAATAATTCTTGTACTAGAAATTGAAAAAAAAAATGAAAATATTAAATTAAAAAGAACTACTCATCTTTTCTGCTTGCCATACATTTAGTATGCAATCTGATTATATTTCTACTGCTACACGTTTTTATATTTTACACAGATATCTTGAATTTTTAATAATTACTTATTCTTTTATGAGGCAAAAGAAGAATCCATTTTAACTTTTTGCTTGCCAGAAGCACTAGCTCCGGTTTTTGTAGTACCGTGTCTTAGCGAAATTCACATTTATTCATGATCACTATTTTTCTCTAAGAAAAAATCTAGTCCTTCGTCGTCTGTGGAAATTTCAGAAAATGTGGAAACTCGGATTTTGTTTAAATTAAAAATTTAATTAAAAAAGTAATGTACGTTCTGTAATGAACGTATATAATAATAATTTTTATTTATAAAACACAAGTGTAAGACATTAATTTAATTATACAATTTAGTCTCTATATTTGATACCCAAAAGGTGATAAGATTTGTAGTAAATTAATAAATTTTTTACTTTGAATGTAGTTATGAAAGGGTAACCAATATAGAAAATAATATTAATATCAACGAAATAATTAATTGGTTGAAACTATCGTGACAAATATGATTGATGGTCAGTCAGATAGTGATTAGAATCCTTTTTTTTCTAATGTACGAGATAAAATGTTAAGATAGCAATAAATTAATATTCCAGTATCAGTTGAAAGTAAAAAGAACATTTTCTTATCATACAGTTTTTGATATGGATATAAACATGATAAAAATCTCGAAATTACAAAGCTATTTATTTATCAAAATAAAAATAGCACACTTAATTACTTTTTTCCTACATAAAATAAAAAATAATTGGTGTAAATAGTACATATCTAATAACATAATTCAGCGATAACTAATAAATTGGCATGTTTATGAGATTATGATTACATGTCTCTTGCAAAGCGAGTGCTTCATTATATATAGTTTATCCGTTAAAAAACATTTTTTCAACAATTAACGAAATTATTTTTCACGAATAAACTACATCTATATAAATGACATATATTAATCTAAAGTTTCATTTGTCTCTCCACGTACGTATATTTACCACAATAAAATGAAATAGTAGCCCAGTAATCATAAACTCGCAGCGCATTCCTAAAAAAATCATTCGAAAAACCCTTCATAAAGCAGTTATATCCGCAAAACCCATCATTCTCCCGTATTAACTTTAAGATTTTAATCTCACACATTGCGCGCTGTGCGCATGTATATAAAGCTCTAACGTCATACTTCCCCAGCGGAGCGATAATCAAACACAAATACAGACGGAAAAAAAGAAGCGCAAACTCTTACGTAGCCGCTGTCGCCGCCGTCGTCGCTGCTGCGGGGCATATACGTCATATTAATAAACCTCCTCGCGTATATATTTCGCATGCTACATACACATGCCGCGCGGACTTTATGAAATAAAAATCAATGGAAAGAGAGGGAGAGAGAGCAAGACTCTTGCGCGCGTTCCTCTGAACCACGCCGTCACTTATGGGCGCGCGGATCAATGAAATTACCGCCATAATCGCTTCAACCCCTTTTCCATAAATACGCGCGGTGGAAAAAGGCAGAAAATAGCCGGGCGAATTTGAGAGCGCTCTTATGGACACTCGGGCGAGGTGGATATACACAGGTCTGCATATTACAAAGCTTCGCGGCGTATACATAACGTTGCATCTCTATGACATAGCGCGCGTGCGCGGAGTTACACGGCTCTCACCGGTATGGTCGTGCTTATATGCTCGCGGAAAGCTATATCGGTTATGTAGGACGCTGTGCTATCGTGCCTCGTAAAAGACGCGTTAATTATGTATGAAATAGATAGAATAGAGTATTTTAATGCGATTTGCTTCTATTATGGGAGTGCGTCGGCGAAATGCCTTTACGTTCTCTTACGGTCAGTATATATAGAATAAATATTAAGATTTAAACTTCTGGTCACGGATGAATAGATAAATAAAATTCTAATGTTGGTAGGTCTTTTATTTATATTTAGATGAATTTCTAGCTATGAAAATTAGTCTTTTAAGAAAAACTGAAGAATAGACAAACTTTTCAAAATATGCGTCGATTAATTATATTTAAACAACTAATTAAAAGTATTACGTGACTAAAAATCTTGAAGTTTATAGAAATATGATTTTATAAATTTCTTTGTAGTGGCAGTTAACGTAATAAATGACCTTCTTATATACGAGGTCTCTAACCTCAAGTATATAGCAGTGTACTTTACAACTTTATATAATAGATAAGCGTGTGGCTACACATAATCTTTGTAATGAAATACAAATTACAAAACTGCGTATTTCTATTCTAATAAAATACAACTACCAGGAACTAATAAAATAATTATGTGAGCAATCAGTAACACACGCACGTCTTTTACCACTCTAGAATCGTATACTACTTGATTATAAACAATCTTATCTGTAATATGCTCTTATGAATTTTCAGTAATAATCATTTTTCCAGTAATTACCTGCCATTCTTACTATATTTCATCAAAAGGAACAATCTAGAGCAGATATTTTCCTCGTACTTATAGATTCCACCGAATCCCCCTTCTTGAAACTTCAAAAGCAAATCTTCGCGCCACGTCTTCGAGAAACGCCGAACACGCGCGGTCCTCATACTCTGCGCGCGTTAAATAATTCACGCGGCTATTATACCAGCGTTAATGCGCGCGCGCAACAGTGCAGCTTACGTCGCCGGTCGGACAACAAAAGTCAACGTGTGCCTATTCTCGAGTGGTTTACGTGTCTCTCCGATTTTCTCACATAGATACTCTCTCTCTCTTTCTCTCTTACTCGCTTGCTCCTCTCCCCCACCTCCGATCCTAAACTAAAATAGTCACGATATTTTAGAATCCCTAGATATATACCCTTCCCGTAAGTTTGCTCTACACGGAGAAAAATAACATAGGAAAAATTGCCATATTTGATTGTAAGTCGAGGACAGACTGAAATCCTCCACAAAATTGCCATAATTTATGGTAAAAATTGCCATAAATTTATAGTAATTTTTACAATGTAGGAAAAATTGCCATAAATTTATGGCAATTTTTACCATAAATTATGGCAATTTTGTGGAGGATTTCAGTCTGTCCTCGACTTACAATCAAATATGGTAATTTTTCCTATGTTATTTTTCTCCGTGTACTATAGGACATTTACTATCGTGGATTCGCGCTCGCCCGTTCGTTCTATACGTTATATATATCTGCGAGCGGCCTCTTCGGAACCTATGATTCACCCGCGCGAGAGTTCGCCGAAGGAGAAATTATAGAACTCCCGGATGAGGTAAGAGAGAGTAAGCAGCTACTGTGGCTCGTGTCGCTGCACATAGTTCGCCGTTACGATTTAACGACGTAATCCGCGTGCGCCGTGTTGGGAGAGAGAGAGAGAGAGAGAGAGAGAGAGAGAGAGAGAGAGAGAGAGAGAGAGAGAGAGAGAGAGAGGAAGAGCGACGGCTACCTACTCCTCCGCGATTCTGTACGCTTGCGGTCATCTCTGCGCGATGGACTTGAGCATCGCGGGGAGTGTCCCACTGCTGCCGAGAAATCGTAACGACTTTCGCCCGAGGATTGCGCGAAGCGTGAATATTCGCCATTGTTTTGCGGTTGTCTTTATTGCAATTTAGCGATTTGCCGGACTGTGGAATGGACGAACGGTAATTGTATGGGAGTGGGCAGGCTTGAGACCAGGGCTCATGGGTTTCGAATAAGTTATTATTATAATGAAATTTTGTAGTTTGTGTTCGATGAAATTATTAAAAATAAATTTCTGAAGATGTTAAGAGTTATTGTGAAAAGATTGTTAACGATTCGCTTCTCCATATATCTAGATCAACTGTGGTTTTTGTAACACACTATAATTATAAGGTTTATTTTACTAGACCAGATTATTTTTGATCTTCGCAGTATCGTAAATTTTTTGTTAACATTAATGATACATTGATTTACATAAAGATGAAATAAAAAAGACGATTCTAAGAAATTTTTATTTAGCTCAAATATTGAAACGATTTAACTGTTTTATACTTTTCCCGCAAAGTTTCAAATTAAAAGAAAAGTCTTAAAAGATTAGTGGGAAAGACATAAAAAGATATTTGAGTTAAAAAACAATACAAACATATATCATTATTACATTGTTACGTTTACGGCATTTAACGTGTTTATTTTATAATTCGATACGATTTTAAACGTTAATGTTAAAGTTATTTTCTAACTATTATAATTTCGGTTGCTTTCATGCTTTCTAAATTATATTTTTGCTTTTACGACAACGAGTATTATGAAAGTTAATATTACGTATTTAATTTAGTCAAATATTTTTCATATTGCTCAGAATTTATTTTACAGTTATTTGGGTTAGTACCTCTCTATATCATGCGAAGCAGAAAAATATGCTATGAATAGAGTATGGCGCAAAATAAATAGAAATATTTTGACGACCAACATTTGAGAAAAATTTTACTTGAAATATAAACTTTCAGCAGTTTTATAATACAAAAGGTATTTGTTAGGACTTTTTATAACAAATGTTTTGCAGTTCGATATTATTTAAACAAGTATGCATAATTACAAAATAATTTTTTTTATTCTAAAGAACTAAAATAAAAAAATGCAACATATTGTTTTATTTTCGTACACTTTTATGTTTATGTAATTGTGCGCTAATTTACGTCACATGCATATACTGTCTATAATTAAACTGCGTTTGTTAATCCAAATATTACAAATCGGAGAATTCTAATCGGTAGTTTCCTCTGGATAACATATCAAATAATTGCAGTTACTATAACTGTAGATTTTATGACGATTTATCTGTATTTTACTATTTGCAAATAATATCTCGAAAGGTGTGTGCTGGTAGTGTAAGTAATAAATTATTTCGTGAATGGCAAGATATGTACAGAATGATCAGACTATTCAAACTAAAAGAAACGACTTCATTAACGTCAAATATAAACATCAGCGTTTCCAAAACACTTGTAATTGTATACTTTTCCTCGAAGCGTATAGATATGCTTTCCAAATTATTCCGTGAAATTAAAAACGCTCCGAGCAACTTTCTCATTAGGTAATTAAACTTTTTAAACGAACTTTTTTTCTACTAATCTATACTTATCGCAACAATTTGAACGTAAAACCTATACATTCTCTATAATATGATTAAAAAAACTAAATCAATTTCGCAATAAGCTGCGTAAATCAAAACTATCAAGCCTTCCTTTACAATTAAATTTCCATCCTGCACGTACACCTAACTTCTTAGAAATCAATGCAACGTCTGCGCGCGTAATGTTACGTAGTAATTAAATCGCTATACTTTACCACTCCACAATTGTATTCATAACACATAATCATCGGCAATTTATAACTCTTGACTATATGCGCGAACGTGCAACAGGTATATATACAGTGCTCACGAATTTCCAGCTCCTATATGTGCAAATCCGCGGACTACAGACAACAACTGGGGTACAAAAACGGAAAAAATTTTTTTTGAGGGCACACCTACATAAGGTTTTTTCGGTTCTTTGGGAGTCCCCCAACATGAAAATACTCGTGAACACTCATTATCCGTTGCCAAACTTTTTTACCGACTAAATCAATTTTTCTTATGAAAATTTAACATGGGAAAAATGGACGAAAAGTAGTCATTGATGATTAACCAATAGCAAACTATTGAAGAGGCCAAACCAAATTTCACAAAAAAGCGATTAAAGTTGAAGAATAGAGCTTTAATTTGAGATGAGAATCGTTAAAATCGGTCGATTCTGTGCAAAGCTACGTGAATTTGAAAATGGTGAATAATGACGAAAATGAGCGATTTTTTTCAAACCCACGTAATTCTTCAAATTTTTGTCATTTTTTGCCATTTTCAACTTCACGTAGCTTTGCACAGAATCTAGCGATTTTAACGATTCTCATCTCAAATTAAAGCTCTATTCTTCAACTTTAATCGCTTTTTTGTGGAATTTGTTTTGGCCTCTTCAATAGTTTTCTATTATTTAATCATCAATGACTACTTTTCGTCCATTTTTCCCATGTTAAATTTCCATAAGAAAAATTGATTTCGTCGGTAAAAAAGTTTGGCAACAGATAATGAGTGTACACGAGTATTTTCGTGTTAGGGGACCCCCAAAGAATCGAAAAAACCTTATGTAGTAGGTGTGCCCTAAAAAAAAATTTTTTCCGTTTTTGTACCCCAGTTGTTGTCTATAGTCCGCGGATTTGCACATATACACTTATTCCAAAAATATACGCGCAGGGAGCGGCATTCAGGTTAAAGAGGAAAGTCCCCCGAAAACGGGAGTTCCCCAGTATACAACTGCAACATGTTGAACTGGATTCGTTGGCAAGACGGCCGATACTCATCTAGTGCGTAGGTAAGTAGCGGGAGAATCCCGGTATGTTGTAGTTCGAGCGAGGAGAATGAGCGAGCCGTCTTGTACGGCGCCCAGCATTTATATATAACTGTACCAGAAAGGCTAGGTGGAACACAAAGAAGTGTCTCGCTGTACTTGCGCCGTACGGCGTGCACACTCTGCAAACACTGAAATTACGTATACGACGCGGCACGGCGAGCTGTTAAATTTGCATTGTTTTTCTCCTGTGCAGCACACTGTGCCAAGGGGGAGCGGCCGGTTGTCGTTATAATTGTCATGGGGAAATGCTCGTGTTTACGAGTTGGGATTGTCCCTGTACAATTATTGGAATTAACTTTGGAGAATGTTTTGTAATATTTACATAGAAAGTCAGTAGATCAATATACTGAAAATTAAAAGAAGTATTGAATTGAGAGTTCAGAAGACTAAAAAAATGATGATTAAAAATATATACTATGATATGTATAACTATGGTAATTTATCTGTTTTCAATAACTGAATAAAGCTGTGATAAAAATTGAAAGCATCAGAGGAATTCGTTAGCTAGAAATATAGTGGAACTGACATAACATGACTTACAGCTGCTGTTGTATCAACTTTGTGTCACTGCTCCCTACGTATTGGCATTTTCTAAGGAGACGGGAATCGACAGTCTAGTTTTTACATAGTTTATAAATAATTTTTCAGGGAAAATACGATACGTCAGAATGTTGTTTATTCAGTAAACATATTCAAATAATTAATGCTCTTCAATATAAGTATAACTATATTGTTGTTAAAAAAATTAATGCATAAAATATCTTGTTTATAAAAATACGTAGTTTATAAAGCTGTTTTGTTCAATTTAAATAAACATTTTTTAATAATATTATTATTTATCGATATTTAAATACAATAACTTGGATTGTCCAGATATTATATCCGCAAACAGAATTTTCCAATCACGTTATAAATGCATATTATATACCAAAAATATCTTTTACAGCGATGTTAAATGTAGATTTTGAATATAATTCAAAGAAAAATATTGAAGATCAATCATACAATAACAAATTTGTAATGTATATATACTTTCGAGTATGCATGGAATAAAGTTACATTTCTGAAATCTTATCTTGCGCAAAAGTAATTAAGTTCTAAATAGAAACCCCTACAATCCATCGTTTATTAACACCAAATATGATCAACATTCACTCGACTTTTCTTTGACAAAGCAATTAGCAAATCCTCGCATTACAACAATATTTTTGAAATTCTAAACACATTTTAATACATATATCTTAAACGACGAATTATTAACATGACCTTTACGTCAATCACATGATTATATACCCCCTGCTAATCCACTTATCCAAAGTCTGGGCGCTTTATCAGATTCACGCGTAAACTGTTAAAGCCGCGTCAGTCGCGCTCGCGAATCCCGCCTATATAGCATCGAACATTCCGTGATCAGCACTAGCGGCGACTCGCTAATTCAATCCCATCGGATAATGTATGCAAATAGCTCTAAAAGAAATCACGCGCTACGTGCACGTATATAGCTTCGGCGGCGCCTCGCACCAAACAGAAATGACGAGCGCGACACACTCCGTCTTCATTATCAACCTATGCTCGTGCAGGTGACGCAAGACATCTATACGATCTTCGTGTGCATACACCCGTCTGATTATACCCCACGCGCGCGTATACGGTGAATCCCTGGATTCGCCGCTCGATAACGACGAGATGCTAATCGCGCAAGAGCCATTAATCTTTCGATTAACGCACGCGTCGTGTTAAGAGCCTCGAGGTAAATGTACCTATTTGACTTTTGTTCGCTTTCGTTTGCGCACCCGCGAAAAAGTTTTCCATCGTCCGCCTACACACGCGTTTGTGAATGTGTGTGTATGTGTGTGTACGTGTGTGTCTATAGACATTCGCGACTGATGTGGTATTTACCTAAGCAGGCACGATCGAGATGATGAACGTGCGGAGCGAAATTACGTCGCTGATTTTTACAATAGTTGGCAGTGGTGTATTGTCGGGCATGACGCAATGTATAGAATATTGTAAAGAGATTAGTTTTATTAAGGTGAATGTCTTACGGTAGTTTTTGATTTTACGATGTGATAAGGTTGGAAAGAATAATTCGGCATTGTTTTCATAACATGCAAATATTTGTTCACTCTGTATGATGTTTCTTTTCCGTATGACTGTGAATGAGGCATTTCAAACGATTTGAATACATCAAATTAAAATTCAAATTGCCGCGTATTCAGGAAGACATTCTTTTCGAATTTGAATTATAAATTTCATTGATGCCGTTGAATTTTTTAATACTAAAGTGTATGCCAAAATGTCTATGTAAAAGGTCAAGGAAAGTTATACATACACAGATGTTTAATTCAATAATTTAAAATTTTCGAACACAATCTTTTCTTTAAATATTTTTCACCTATAACATAAATTACTATTTAATAATTTTTCTTTAACATATTATTTTTGTTTGTTAATATATAATTTTGTTGATTGTATCACTAATAAAATTGATAACTCAAGCATATTATTTGCTTTACATATATAAAAGTTTCCTCGTGCTATAAAGTTTTGTGTAAACAATTATTATATAACTGAACAATGTTACTGTTTTATTAACTACGTGTATAGTAATATATCATTAAATATTTATAATTCAAAGAAGTTCAGAAAACAAATGCCCATCTTACATCGTCATATAAAAATTAAAGATTTTGAAAAATACATTGCTAAAAATAATTATCGTACTTTGCTTTTGCAAATATATACACGGATATATATCTCAGACCACGTGACCCTTTTGCACTTATCTCTAATCACTTATTTTTGTGTACTCACATACCATAGTGTTGTTCAATTAATCTATACCCCGACTCGATTCGATATTTTTCATAAAGGAAGCGCACGCGAGAGACAATAAAATTATAAGCGATAAGAAACACTTTGATCTGCACGTATAAGTGTAACTGCTCGTAACTGGATTTGATAATGACGAGTAAAATGTGATATCAATACCTTAGATAGCGCGCGCACGGAAAGATTATTCGAGAACCGCATTTTTTCATCACGCGTATATAAAAATACGCTTGTCCTATGAATCGTTAATGTTCGCCACGCCGGGTACACCCGCGGGTTATACGCACCGCGGTAACTTTCGTTTAGAATCGAAATTGGAGGCCACGAGCGCGGCAAAGCCTTCACATGGATTTACAATGCGGGCTGCCTTTTTTTTTTAACATTCATCATGGTCAATTAACCAATGCTCTCGCGGTGTTCTCTCCCACTATGTATATATGTGCGTGTGTAAACCTCGCAAGATATAACGGTGCCCCAAAAATCTACTCCACATTGTGCTGATCGATTCAGCCGGTTTGTTTTTTACCCCAACCACGAGTTTAATAATACGTGTAACGCTTTTTTCGGAGGTTTTTGCGGTCGCGCGCGCGCGCGCGCACTGCTTTGAGCGAATTGTGAATAAATCGATGCAGGCATCAAAGCCTCAATATAGTGAATGGAATTTTATATAAGCATTGATTGAAAAGACCTTTGAAAATAATGCTTTTTTGGAGATACAAGTGTATTCATGTTTGAAATTGAGATTTGTATAAGAAAAATATTATGTGTATACGTCAGACAGTATCGAAGAAAATAAAAAGTATTATGTTATTGATAAATGATAAATTTACGAGTTTGGTAAACATTTTTTATATTCATGTAATATGTTTGTAAGTTTTTTGTGCAATTTTATTTTAACTAAACATAGATACCGGGCTCGTCATCATGCTAAAATAATATATGATAATTATTGTAATTTCGTAAGTCTTTATACCGTTCAATTACTAAAAAGACTATAATTTTATTTGCAATGTTTCTGTGCAAATTTATTATTTATAAATATACACTTGTGAAAGACTAAATGAGTAGATACATTCACTGCAAAAGTTCAAAGATATATTACAGGGATTAATATACATATAATAACTGTAATTTGTCTGCTACAGAGACTGTTTTTAACATCATTCTATAGAAGACACTTTGCTATTGTATATATTATTTTCTCATTTTTTGTAACGGTAAATAACTTTTATTACATAGAGGTACTGTTTTCTCGGTAATAAAAATATTATTATAATACTAAAACCAATTCTTATGCAAACACTATTCGACCTCAAATAATCTAAAAGTTGTTTCCACAAATTACTTCCTCATTACAATCAGGAGTTGAAAAATCGAATTAAAATTTTAATCCAAACACCGTTAACGAAAAACATTGTAATAAACTTGGCTGTCAATGGCCATTAAATACCGGATATCAGTGAACTCAAAACTCCTGCAACTCGTGCACGCGAAAAAAACATGCGCGCAAGACCTATTACAGAATAAACACATCAACGTCATATACTTATTAATAACGGCTACCCATATATATACGCGATAACTCGCGAATTTCAAGAAAAATCATCTTTGGTCTTACGTGCCGATATCCACCTTACAATGCCGAAATTAAAATCCAATTATTTTAGAATAAAGTAATGACGTAGCTCGGAAACCTTTCCGCGTCACTGCCATTAACATTTCCTCTAAAAAACGGAACATTGGTATATACGCACGAACATATATGTAATAAATACTCTTACTTACCTCTTTTCGTCCAATAATTTTCAGCCGACTTCCATGCAGCCTGCCGCCTCGACAGGCAACCTCGACGACGTCACTTGTGTTAACCAGCTTGCGAAATGTCTGGAGATCGTGTAAGTACACCGCGAGCGAGCATCTCTGATATCCGGCCGACGCGCACCACGCATACCTTTCTCTCTCTCTCTGTCTCTTGGATCGACGAAGGTCATCGAGTCTCGCGCAAATATATACGGAACTGCTGTCGCGAGCGAGTGTACAAACGTAATTTCGCGTAGCAGCTTTCGCGGGTCCTTGTACTTCCTAAATCCTCTTGCCGCGGCGGAATCGCGTGTATTATGTCGAGGGGGAAGCGGAGGAAACGGTGACGCGCGCCCGAGATTATTGTTTTCCGCCTGCGCGCCGTCAGTGCAGGTCACCCGTTCTTTTTTTTTCTTTTGGTTTCTTATTGTCTCGAGAAGAGGTGTCACGTTGGAGTTGGCATGCGGATTGCCGGAATCGCGATAAATGTTAGTCGAGGAGTGAGAATACGGCGAAATTTTCGGTCACGAGACTGGTCGAGGAAGGAAGGAGGCCGATGGTCGAGGTTGATTGGCGAGCTAAAAAATTTCGTTTGTTTCCGGTACAGGAAGCGAATGCTAATGAGGCGATTTATTTTTGAACTACGACAGGTGTAGGGTGGGTGTATATATAGCTGGTGCTAAAATAATCTAAAAGGGATCTAAAAGCTTGTTTTATCGATGAACAATTTATTATTGTTGTGGGAAGCTTTAAATATTGAATAATTATTTTGTTTTGAGTTACTTTTCTATCATTATGAGGAACTAAAAAGCAGATATCAGATATCAGAGACAAACAATTAATACAAGAAATAAAAGTATACAGATACAAAAAAAAAACTAAAACAATAAGTAACAAAAACTACTCGATATAGGTTTGATAGAATGCTCGTTAGAATTGATAAGTTTTGTTGAAACACAAATGATCACCACGAGCCAGACGTTTTTTTTCCCCCAAAAATTTTATTTGTCGACGTTTCGGTTGTCGCAGAGAAGCCCTTCTCAAGAGTTATAAAGATCTTCGGTTTGTACAAATTCGCAATTACTGAAGTGACAAGTCAATCTTTTTGACAATTTAATCCTGTTGTAACAATTTGACACAGTACGAAGTATTGTAATTTTTTACTTTGTCAATGCGAAATAGTTTTTTTTTTAGACAACTCTTGTAATTGCGAATTTCTACCAACCGAAGATCTTTATAACTCTTGAGAAGGGCTTCTCTGCGAGAGCCGAAATGTCGACAAATAAGGTTTTTGGGAAAAAAAAACGTCTAGCTCGTGGTGATCATTTGTGTTTCAACAAAACAAAAACTACTACATAGAAGCTGTCAGAACTTATAATTCCTTGCCAAATGATCTAAAGAACTTCGAATGTAATAGAATTACAATTGAGAAAAAGTTAAAAAATTAGGCTGCTACAAATTTTTTTTTTTAGCATTAGTAATTTAGTAATGAATACACATACTACTGTTTTCTCTGTTTTTTTTTTTCTTTCTGAGATACAGATGAATAATGGTTGTGAAATTAGTATGTAAGTTAGCTAGTAAGTTTTCTTTTATGTACCGGACCTATGCTCAGGTAATTGATTTACCTATGTAGGATTTACTTTGTAAATTACTGGTTTCAATAAGCTTCCTTCAGTATTTTTAAAAGGAAGATATGATAAATTAAAGCGTGAGTTCTATCGAGTAAAATGGGTATTTTAGGATGAATTAAATATTTAGAATTTACTTACCTGATGTACACAAATGAATTATCCTAATTATTTTTTTCAGATTAACTGTATCAAGGGCTTCAATATGTAAAATACTTTAAAAGTACCTACAATGAGAGTAATGCATGCAAAATCTTATGAATCAATATAGATGATTGATTCAGAAAATCAGTTTTAAATCCTAATACAGTGCTATTAATTGAGTCTAAAAAAAATTATCAACCTTTACATAACTTCTGAGTGTTTAAGGTAGTTCTCTAACGCGTTATAGTTTCTGCGCTCAGCGAGAGCACAAACTATACCATACACATGCCTACGCGTCGTTCTATCTCTCTCGCTCTCATGCATGTCGTCTGCTATTTGTGTTCATAATCATTCATATCTTTTTAAAAAGGTCGGCTTGACACATATTTGATAAACTTAAAAGAAAGAGCTGAATTTCACCTTTCTTAAGCTATGTTTTTCTTTTTGAACACCCACTTTTTTATCAAGTAATACTATTACTTCCTGTTATGCATTATATGGCTTCATTTACTCTCAATGTAAAAGTAATCATTTTCAATAATTTTTTTCTTGAAAAATAGGTCGGCAACCATATTTTAAAAAATAAAGAAAAATTATTTAAATTTTAAAGAACACGCTAGATCTTTACTACTTTCAAAACCCACTTTTTGATATATTAGAGAACTACCTTAAGGAACATGTAACAGTAAGACTTCTTATTTCAACAATATAGTAATTTTGATTAAGTATAAACAATTAATTAGAGCCTCTAGAATGATTAAAGTTAATGACAATGTAGATATCAAAGTAAAATTATAAATGTTTTAATTCAAAACATGCCATCGAAAAAGTATATGAAGAAAATTACTCAACTATTTTTAATGAAAGTACATATATTATGAATTACGAATAAGGATAAAAGTGTATATTGAAAATAAATTAATTAAATTTGTAAAAAGTAATTTTCAACAAATTTATTTTATTGAAAATATTTTAGAAGTAAATGTGTCCATTAAAATTTATGATAAAAGTTTGTATAATTATTGGTAAACAGATATCAAATCTAAAATAAGTGATTTACTTCATTCACAACAAACCTCTTATAGCTATTGAACTTGAGTTTTGTTCACAGTATAATATGTTAAATTACACTTCTTTTTTTTCATTAAAAACAATATAAATATTTTATATAATGTCAAACAATTGCATAAACACCAATGTTTACATTGCTCAAAATAAGTTTTGAACAAATAGTAGTATATTTATTGCATCATAATATACTGCTGAAATTATATTGACCTATAATAGGCCTGACCATGTAAGGTGGTCTATGATGCATAAATATGCATCATATTTAGTAGACATTATGCAACACTTTAAATATATACTGTTCAGAAAACGATCACTTTTGAAACTATATGTATCAAAGTTCTTTTACAATGTATGGCCATTCTTAAAAAATCAGCTTTACTTACAAACTGTTAA
This sequence comes from Torymus aiolomorphi, assembly GCA_036365515.1. Lineage (NCBI taxonomy): Eukaryota > Metazoa > Arthropoda > Insecta > Hymenoptera > Torymidae > Torymus > Torymus aiolomorphi. The sequence continues at coordinate 240,221,090 of CM070873.1, read as the reverse complement.
GTCTACTCGATGAAAGTATTAAATGTTATTAGCTGTACATATATACAGTTAAGCAATATAAAAACAATCAATTCTGTCAAATTCATGCTTCCAAAGCAACGGGCTCTTGTGATTTGCTCTTTGCTGCTGTAAAAATTATAAATATATAAATATCAAAATACCTTTAGTAGTATGTACTTAAATAAAATTTTCTCTCTACCTTTTTCTTTAGTAGGTAGTTCATCTTCAGGTACATCTGGCAGTGGAACATCAGTTGGTACTTCAGGTATTTTTACTTCTTCAGGTGTTTCTTGAGCGATGAGAGCATCCAACTCGGCTTCGACATCTCCCTCATCTTCTTCACTCAACGCTCCAGAGAGAAGATCATTAATTTCTTGTTGTTTCTCTGCACCTTCCTTTGTCTCATCCAAGACTCTCTCAATCTCATCAACCGATAGCAAATCATTCAATTTCTTAAGTGCTTCATTTCCAACCTTGAGCCCATCTATAACCCTTGTTTCAACTTGTGCGAATTCAATATCATGTACCATACGCTCTAAATTTTCTAACTGACCATCGGTTTTGACTAGAATTTGTTCTTGGAACTTTTTCTTGCGCAACAATAGCAGAGCACGGCTAAAGAATACAAAGAAAGATAATAATAAACAATTGAACAAAGAAGTACTTTTACTATGGATTAATATAAAAGGTGATTAGTCATACAAGTACTTACTCTTTCTGATTTTTATTTAATAGTTTCTTTGCTATGTCCCTATCTTTTTCGATATTCTGTTCAATCCTCCTTTGATATTGCTTGAGCTTATCCCGTGTTTGCTTTAATTGCTACAGTAATTGAATGAAGAATGTGTAATATTTACATTGAAAAGTGAGGTTAAGTTAGAAAGCATTAAAAATTCTTTTCTTACCAAGACTGCTTTATCTTGATCTGTAACTCGACTAGGTTGTTTCTTTTTTGCAAAAAATATCCCCATTTTGAAAGATGTTTATGAAAATGGAGAGAAAAGAAGCAACTGTGTGAAAACCCAAGCCTCCTAGGTTACATGACAATAAGGCATCAGCAGGACGCATATACACACACGCCACTGGTGACATACTGACATCTGTCACTTGCATTGCTGAGACTTAGCCTTTACCAGCAATCTAGACATCTGATTTACCATCATATGGTAAGACGTCGGTATAAGTGATTGTTATATTACCGTGGCAATAATTTTGACTCACATTTTTTTTCTTCTTTCTTTTAAATGTCTGTGAATTCTGTATACATACTGAACACCGAGTTGCCATCACTCAGGTGAAGTTGACGTTTTCAAAATTAAATAAATTTCATTTTGAGTTATTATTTGATTGAAATTGCAATTTTCATTATAAATTTGTATACTTCATATCATACAAATTTAATTTTCTGCATAATAATTGGAAATTAAAAACTGAATATCAAAACATATTTTACTTTTATGCAAATATTTGTCCAAATAATAAATTTTTTATCATAAAATATAGTACTTAATAAATTAAAATAATATTGTTAATAACAAAACAAAATAATATTGAAAGTTCAAAAAATAAAATTTTTTTGTGCAAAATTTCGACGTGTTCTTGTTTATACACATACTGATTGTGCACATATTAATTGTGCACACTTTAACATTGGTATATATCTATATATATATAGAACTGTACCAATGCTATCTGTGCACAATAAATATGTGCACAATCCTTATGTGCACAAACAAGAACATGCCAAAATTTCATTTAAATTAATTTATCTTTTTGATTATTGAAGTTGGTGAAGAATTAGGGGAATAACTTATGTGAATTTGAAGCGGGTTTTGAGAGGAAAAATAAATAACAACTTTTGTCAGGTTGAATTGAACAATGTCCATTATATTATATATTTTATTCCCACATACACACGGCACGTTGTGAACCTTTTCTTAAATATTAATAATAATATCATAATTATAATAATATTCATCATCATCATCATCGTCGTCGTGTCGTCTTCGTCGTCGCGATAATAATAATAATATAATAATCATAATATTAATTAAAACAATAATAAACATAATAATATGAATTCATTAGATATATATATATATTTTTTTATATGTATAGTATATATATAATAAATCATATAGTAATAATCATTGTATTATAATATATTTATATTTACAGAGGGGTACAATATTGTTATTTGTTGTATTAGTGTCATATTTATAATCGCCATATTATATTTATTTCTTGTTTGTATACATACACAATTAATTAAATTTACGGCCCTCGTATATCGCTCGCGACTATAACTCAGCGTCAAACGTGCTGTCCCTTTTTTTGTATTTTATAATATTCTCCGAGGGCTCTTTTTTTTCGCTCAACGCTTTATTCTTTTTTACGCTTTTGATCTCCTCGCACGCTCTCGCACTCGCACTCTCGCTCTCACTCCTGCTCTCTCACTCTCTCTAGCTCTCTCGAGTATGGGCTTTCTCTCTCTCTCGCTCTCTCGCTCCTCTCTCGCTCGTTCTCTCTCTCTCGCTCACTCGTTTTAATTTTATGCCGCATCGCTCGTTTCTTCGAGATTCCCCACAGAAAGTCGAAATGATCTGATTTTGAAAAACGAATTGGCTCGATATTTCTCTCTTTCTCTCGATAATTGTGCTTGTAACGCGCAATAATGTTCTCTCTTTCTCTCTGTCTTTTGCTATCCAACCACAGTCGCATTTCAAACGTTATAGGGCGCGTCTAATGCGCGTGCCCCGTATTATATCAGTATTATAATCGCCCCGCATTTACTTTTGTTTTTGTTTTTATTTTCTTTTTAATATTTTACAAAACATCCACTATTAGTCTGGCCTACGGTTTTCAAAATGAGAGTCGTGCACCGATAAAAAAAACGACGCTCATCAAAAATAATGAGAAAAGTCTCGCATTTTTTGTTCATATCTTCACTTTTTTATTACTTTTTGTTTGTTTACTCTTTCACCTTCGTTAGAATTTAAAAAATCTAAAATAGTCGGATTTTACGCGAGAATAATAATTAGTGGTTTACTTTTGTTCGCTTAACAATGATAGGGCTTTTCTTGCATTTAATTTTTTTCCCTTGTTTTATTCACTTTTCATGTTATAATCATATCATACACATTTGAAAATACGGTGCTGAATAATAGTCGAAAAAACATCTCGTTCACAAAGTAATTACATAATTGCAGTATTCAGATAAAGCTTTAATTGTCGTCGATCGACTCTCTTTCGGCAATCTTGTAAAAGGCAGGCCTCTTCATAAATATTCTGTACAGCATTATAATTATTATAAATCATCATTGTATCTTATATACTCGCTTATACCTATGTCATTATTATCAGTAGTGTAAAATTGAAACTTTACGTACTTAGATGTAGATTACCTTCTGCTTTGCTTGTTAAACTTGTTTTTTATTTTCATCATGTATATTTTTTCTTTATTTCCATTAATCGCAATACACAATTGTGTAATTTTTTTTTAATATGTCACTATACGTATTGTATCATTACAATTAGTAAGAAGATGTAAAATTGGTATTTTCTTGTTTCCTTCGTGTTAAATTCAATTAATCTCATTTAAGCATTCACATAATCGTTTAGTATACAATGGAATTAAGAGCGGCCTATTTATTGCTTGTTATATTGCAAGTATCCTCGCTGTGCCGTGTCATCGAGCATATCCCAATCGACATATATATCATTTTTTGCGATCATTTTCTTCCTCTTAATCCTAAGCCTGTTTAAAAGTTCAACGCGCCTCACTTTCTTCTCCCCTATTATAACTTCGCAATCTATTCTTCGCCTTCCGCCGAAGAAGTAATCGAAAGAATACTCTCCTCCTATAATAATTTTAACTATTTTGTTCGCTTATTTTATCCGCACTTTATTGATTATTCTTATTTTGCAATGTGTGTGTAAAACAGTGAAACAAAGTTGCATTTCGTCATTGTGTGAGTGTGTCTCGACAAAATTCATCAGAAAATTGTTTTACATGTCGGAGTATTTAGACCGTTTATGTTTCATAAAATAATACTTCTCTTCAAAAGTAATATAAAAAAATCGAAACTGGTTTTTAATCGTGCACATTTGATAATGAAACGCAAGTATATTGCAGACGGATCATTTTGTTTGGCAGATACACAACATAAACAGTATACATTCGTCGCACATTAATTCAACTAAGACACCTGAATACTCGATTTCAGAACACTGATAATATACCTTACACGTTACATTTACATTATTCGTACACTCAGCTTGATTTTTTGCTTTCACGTAATTTAACAAACTTAACAAACGTCGGATTTTAGTACGCGCATCTTTGTGTTTTTCGCTAGTCCACGTATAAATTATTCAAATAAAGAGGAACATGCGACTTATCCTGTGAAACCTTTTACTTTTGTGCAATTTGCTCGTAAACGCAAGCAGCAAATAAATTTTACATTTTCTCAATTATTATACCCACCGGATTTTGCAGCTTACGCGTTACAAATAATTTTAGATCTCATAGATCATCATTTGATATGTTAAACGTGAAAAGTAAAGGAACTCAAATTCCGTCGAAGAGTTATTCTCGATTGTACAAGATTTGAGTAAATATCGTCGAACCAATCAATCGGTTAGGCGAGTTTAATTGCGATCGGGATATTTAGCTTCCTCGCGCGGTCGTCTTTCTTTCACCGACCGTCGCTCACGCTTTTTATTTATTTATTCTTTTTTTTTTAATTGACTATTAAATTTACGTTAGGCTTTCGAATTGTCCTTTCCCGTCATTTAAAATACAATAATAACGAATATCTTTATAATTACCTACACGCGCGATCGAGAATGTGACAAATGATCGATTACTTAAAATCAATAAAAATTATATAGTTAACAAATTAGTATTGCTTTGGTTTGGATACGCACGAATAGTGAACAATTTTTTTATATATCGACCCTACCCACTTTGCTAACCCCCCACTGCAGTTCGCTCGAATCGAAATTTCCTTATAAAAATTTTCGTTCATAAAAAACTGAGTATTATTGGAAGAAATCGGTATTTTTCATTTATCGTGTAAGTGTGTATCAGTAATGTAAGAAGTGTATTTGGGAGTTTTTCTCATTTAAGTCAATACATTACGTCAAAGATATTATTTTTTAATACGATGAGCAGAATACAAATAATTTTTGGTTTATTATTTCCCCTATTATAAATAGACATATCAGCGTAAGCATATAGAGCACGTAACAAAGTTCAGTTAGTATTTCGATTGTAAAATCGTAATTAAAGTACGAAAAATTCGTCGAGATATATAGAAAAGATGAGGCAAAAGTCGATAGAATATAACTTGGCATCGTTTTTTTTTTTTTTTAAGTAAACATGATTGAGATACAAAATACACGTGTGTCTTTTTCCTCTACCGAATTTTTCATTAAAAGGCCCTGATCCAAGACAAGTACTTTTTGTTAAAAACGAATTATTTCCCTTCAATTATTATCTTCTCATTACTCGGTAAAAATTGTACTTTTACATAGAGGTTTTATATATTATATTTTCACTTGGCGCATCATCTTCGCGGGCAAAAAGACCTGACCGTAAAACCTGTTTGCTTTCTCTCTCTCCCTCTCTCTCTCGCTCTCTCTCTCTATCTCTCATCTTTTTTTAAAAGCTTTTTCTCGCTCCATCGACATTGTCAACTTTGCGCATGAACAAAAGCATAATCGTAAAAACGCGAACGTAAAGTTTCGTTAATGACCGAACGCATCAACGTCGTCGCCGTGCGTATCTCTACAAGAAAAACACATCAACTCACTGCCTTTTTTCTATCTCATCCGCAGAACTGCGAAACTATATTACCCTTTTTCACCTCTCCCTATCCTCTCCATCCCGTTCTCTACTCTCTTTTACCATCCCTCGCTACCATCTATATATCCTTTTCACTCTCTCTTCCTACCTCGTTCTTTCTCTCCCACCTGTGCATGCATTTATTATCCACGTAGTTATATGTACATATTGCATGACATTACGCTAAAATGTACGTGCATCGACATATGTTACGCCGGCTCGCCATTAAAAAACGAACGAAAAAAAGAAAAAAATTCCTTTGAAATAACCTGCGCCACCCTCTATCTCTCTTTTTCTTTTGCCTATACAGCTGTTCGTGTGTTCTCTGTAAATTATTCGGAAAGTGGGATTTTATAATTTATTCAGAAAAGAGAGAGCGCAATTTAGCTTTGAACGGTGTAAGCTGAAACTTCCTTAATTCGACTGAAGCTTATAGTCCAATTGGATAACATTTTTGTCTAGTTAATTCGGTAGATTAAATAATTATTGACATTTTGATGAATTACATGGAAGGTCCAATTAAATAGTTGATTTTGATTATATTCGAGACCGTACAGCTACAATAATTGCTCCGAATAAATATAGAGAATATCATTACATTCGATTCGAAACCCCCATAAACTTTCGCCGACTCTTCGCTCCTTCATTCTCTTTTGTTTTATCTAAAAAGCTAATATCTCGCTGTCTATCTTTCGCTTTCACCTCTTTCGTCCGAGGAACAATAAAAATATCGAAAGCACTGAAGTCACCGGGCGCGCGTAAGCCGAGCGCGTATACAAATAACTATAATTGAATTAATATAATCAACGAATACGAAAAGACCTTACCTAAGAATGGTTTGATTAATGACGAGATAATGATGATAATAATTATAATATAATCGTATATTAATAGTAAGTGGACAATAATAATTGTAATGATGGATCAGTATTTATTATGAATTTAATCCGTAAACTAGTTAAATCAATCAATTAAAAATAATAATATTTCAACAGAAATAAAACAAAAAAAAATGAAAACATAGTCATTAGTTTAGGACTTAAGATACAATAGTTATAATAATAATAATATAATTCTCGCAGAAACGTATCAGGCGCGTCTTCGTGATGATGGAAAGGTTTTTTTGTTTGTCGCGCGACAGAAAAAAATATCGTGGTGCGCGATGTAAAGTTGCCCCCCTTTCCTCGGCGACGCGCCCTCTTCGCGAATTGTCAAAAAGTACCTATCTAGCTACGCTCCCCCCTTCCCCCTCAAATTACCTCCCCTCTCTTTTCACTTCGGTTTCGTATTACACAATTTGTTTCTCGCTCCTATATGCCTTCACGCTATACATGATATCGTCGTATCAAACGCTTTCTACATTCACTTCCATCTCCGTTTCTACCCAGTCTTGCATTCGGCGAAATAACAAATAAGTAAGAACGCAATATATATCTCACATGACACGTCGCATTGTTCGCTTATTAACTTCGAAGATTCACCTACCGTATCTCTTCTCCCTCTCTCCGCGCGTTCTCTCTTTCGCTTCTTTTATTATTTTTTTTTTTTAACTAAACTAGACGTTTCCTAGCAATATTACATAGGACTCGATTCAAGGAGTATATACGCAATAAAATTCTTTTTTGTTTATATTTTTTTTATCGAGAGCGATCGACGTCGTTGGATCGATGATGCGAAAGTATATTTATATGTATATATATGCAAGTCCACGCGGCGCGGAGGAATTAAACTCAAGAGGCAAGACATCGAAGTGTTGTATTTTTTTTCTCTCTTTCTCTCACTTGTCGTTCATTCATTTAAAATTTTCCTTATACTTTATTTACTTTTTTGTTTCGTTTTTTTACTATATATTGACTTGATAGCGAGAATCTACAGAAGAAAAAACATAACACGTTAGGCTGGTTGTTGCGTCGACTCGGAAAGATTTCCACTATCTATAAGTTATTAACTAGTCCAATTTGTCTTGCGTGTGTGTGTGTGAAGGTAAAGGTATCCCTTAGATTATCGTTTTGTCGTAAGAGCAGCTAGAATGCGAAAGCGCGACTATACGTGACTTAAGTCTCTCGTTAATTATTTTATTATTATTATTTTTTTTTTTTCGTAAATTTTTTGTGCTTATAAACTTCGAGCATGCAGCATGTCTTGTTAATCCGCCTTGGTATTTTTGTTATCTCTATATCATTATTTTTTTTTAGTTCACATGTCTGCCCCGTGTGTAGAAATTTTTGTTTTGTAGTGTTGTTACTTAGCCTTTTTTTGTTAATGTTTCCCGCCAAAAAACTGCTATAATATTGCTTTTCTTGCACGTTGTGTGTGTGCGCGTTTTCGTGCTCGCTTTTTATTTTATTTTATTCATTTTTTTGTATTTTTTTTTCTATCATCGTGGTGTTCGAGATTCTTTTATTAAAATAAACGCTCCTGCACAGATCGAATTCTAATTAATATTGACTGGTCGTGGGTACGCGTGATTGGCATCGTTGCAGCTGCGTGCGATGATGATGTGTGTTTGTGTGTTTTGTTTAAATATTGCTTCTTCATTTCTTTTGATCTAACAGTATATCACCCATTCATTCATTTAGGTCGTAATGAAAAAAAGTGCTTTCCTCGTTCTCCTCTTTCCTTTGTTTTTCTTTTGTACACTTCTCTAAACATCAGAACCGCTTCTGTGCAGGAAATACAAAGTTTTATCTTATTAATTTTCAAAAATGCCGTGACGCTAAAAATGATATATTTATTGCCCCTTGAGTTCTCTTTCTTAGTCATTAAGAATTATTAAATCTCCTTTCGGCTTTCATCGTATAAGTCAGAACGCAAAGTGTATATTTTATAATTAAACTAAGGACGCGATAAATCGCCTCGTGTGTATTTTCTTCTTCGCTCCTTATTTTCTTCTCCTTTTTTTTTACTTGAAAGTCGATTTATTCCTCCTTCGCTCCAGAGATCGGGCACTAATTCTCGCTTTCTTGCCCTTTCTCTCCGCGCGATCTCGCTCGATTTTTCCCATCGCAATTTTCACGCGGCGACATCTTAATCGCGCGAAAAAATCGACCGAAATCCCATTTTAATTATTATATAATGAATAATATTTATCTCGCTCACTCGCTTCCCGTATCTGCACGATCGTTCCTCTCTCACCAATGAATGCCTACTTCGTTTTGCCGTTCATTATATATGCAATAATTATATACTGGGTTTCTTTATTTATATATATTTATACTGTAATATATATATTTATATATGTATATATCAGCGCAAGGGAGGGTAGAATTCGATGGCGGGCGGCGGATGTCATCCTCTTTTTTTCTCTCTCTCATCTATCCTCTCGTTTAATAGTCGCTTTTTTAAATTTATTATTTATTATTATTCTTATTATTTTTTTTCTTTGTAAAAAAACAGCGAAGTGGAGATCAGCCCGCGCCGCCTAACGAGTCCTACGGCCTGTCTTGCGACATATCCCTCGCGCATCTTCTTCTCCGCTTCTCCTCCTCTTGCTTCTTCGCTCTCGCCCACTTTTTTCCTCTTTCTCGTGTTTTTTTTAATCTGTGTGTGTGTGTCACTTGTGATCCGTGATCAAATTACAGTACAATAGTATATTAGCTTTAAAACATCAATAATTATATACAAATGCATAAAACAATTTGTCAATATTCTCTTTCGTCTTCATAATCGTTATTTATTAATTTTTTTATTCGCCTTAGACATTAATCATATATATTTTTTTGTTTTCTTATCATTCATTATATTTATATATGTATATGTTTGTATATATATATACTAGATGTAGATTATTAGACGTAATATTTCAATATTTATTTATTTATTTTGTTTATTTATAAACGCGTGGACTTCAGCCGTACTGGTTTTACATTGTCGTTCTCTCCTTTTTCCTTCGCTTTCTCCCTTAAAGTAACCGTTCAACGCAAACTTTTCTCACTTCCTTTCGTATCTTCGTCGTCGGATTTCACTTGTCACCTGTTACTCGTCTCGTTACATAATTGATCATAATCACCTGTGTGTGAGTGTATACATATAATTTATATATTTATATATATAATTTTTCGTTTACTTTTTTTGGGAGGATCTTGGACGACTTTTTGAACGAAGACGTTTCTTGTACTTAGCGCACAGAATATTCCTGGTTCGATCGATATTGCTTCCATTATATTTGCCGCTCTTATATCTTTCTATATCTGAAAAGTTCGTTCGATCGCTTTTGCAGTGGTTAAATATTTATAACTTGGAAGTTGTTTGGAGGACTCACACTAGCTTTTTTTTGCTATTCGACGGGACTATGATGTGACGTGTACGCTACATATTTTCCGTGGCCGAAGAAGATCGGAGTAACCAGGACACTCAACGCTCGCTTTTCAATCTTTCTCGACGTTATCTTTAGACCTATACTCCGTTACCGTTATACATTTTTTTCCGTTATTCACTTGCACACGATTCCTGCTTTTCCGTTGCACAATCCTCTTTGCTTTCTACGGCTGTTTCTTTTCCACTCTTCTCTACCTTTCGCCGGCTCTACTTTTTTCGCTTATAAACTGTATGAATCTCGCTATTGTAGAATTTTTTTTTTTTCATTGAGCTGGTGTTTTACCCTCGGTTTCTATTAAACGCTGTTGCTTCGTTATTATTAATTGTAACGTGGATGCTTTGCTTGGTTTGTTTTTCTCTCCGTCTACGCATTTTCGAGAACGATTTATTGAAAATTGAGTTTTTCCCGTGTGTCTGTTAATGTCTATATTCTTGTAAAATGGAAAGAGAAAAATTAGTCTATTGAAAAATCGTGTTTGAGAGTATACGGATGGATATGAAGTTTCAAAAACGTCGTCTGTAGGCCAATCGTGCGTTAATCCTCTTGTTTAATTAGTTCCAAGGAGAGTCTGCTAGTTTACCCTTTTTTTCATCGTTATACATCGAAGAAATTAGAAAGAAAAAACGATATAAAAGTCAGCCGATCGAAAAATTAACGTCTCTGATCTTTTTTTCCGCGCTAATAAATTTACTTTTTATTTTATTTTTCTCGTAACTACTTCGTAGCCTCACGTTGGCGAGCGAGCGGACGGGGCGCGCCGCGCGCACATCCAAAAAGGTGCGCGCGAGCGCTTTTCGCCTGCGCTCTCGATTAAATTTAATTTTATCGTCGCAAAAAACATTGCTGGATACCACATTTGGTCCGATACATATAATTTTTTTTACAATCATTTATTGTTAGCACTGGGACGTACCGTAACTAGCTACCATTTTGTTTTGACAGAGAATCGTAAAACTTCGCAACGCCGCGAAATTTTTGTTTCGCCTTATTTTTCTTCCTTCTGCTACGTGGTACAACTTTTGCCGGCTCTCACAAACGTACTTTGTCAGCGAAAGACACGAAATTCCGCTTAGCACGTACATTTTTTGTTCCTGCTGTTGTTTCCTCTCTTTTGTATATTTTTTGTTCCACCTGAGACTGCGATTAAACTTCTCGTTTTGCTTATCGTCATTCCTCGTTTTTCCTCCATTTTTTTCATACCATCTAGTTCCTTCTTTTTTTATTAAGCTTTCGTTTTGGTGCTAGATTCCTCAAATATATTGCTACGTTCCTATAGAAAATTGACTTTTTTATCGCGTAACCGTTCTGCCTCGAAACATTACGCGTGCGCGCATCAAGAAAACAAAATGGCCGCCATTCAACGAGACACACGTCCCAAAAATTGTTCTATTTTTTGTTTACCCTGTCGTTGAATATAATATAACCGTACTATAATCATCATACATATATTAATTCATTTATTGTAAAATTCACCTCGATAATCCCTCACATTTGCTTCTTTATCATTTTTGTTCCTCGATTAATAATCATAGTAAAATATTAATAATAATAGTAATAAATAGTCGTCGCGTTATAACAAAACAAGACCAACCGCTCTCCCACGCCTGATAGCTTTCTCCATCGTTAAAACCCCCCTCCATCTCGTCACAATTTAATACCTAACTTATTAAAAATCTAATCTCCGAACCCTGAATAACCGTCGCGCACGACGAATATTACCCTCATCACACGGTAAAAAAAGTGGTTTACAAACTATCCGCTCAAAACTTCTCGTAAAGCCGAATTAGCTCGCGCTCGCGCGTCATACAACCGTCTTGTCGTCCGATCGTCTGCGCTCGCGTGAGCGCCGCAAACTCCGAGCGTCTACTCGAAATTTGAGTGGAACGTGTGATTTTCTTAGTTTTTTTACTGTGTACACAGCTCTATAGTTTTTTTCTCGCGCTCCCTCGCTCTTATACTCACAAAAATTTTTTTCGATTTTTTACAGCCGTGAAAATCGCGCCACATGCGTCGTTCTATCTTTCTCTCCCTCTCTTTTGCTCGCTCTCGTTCGCTCTCGTTCGCTCTCTCTCTCTCTCTCTCTCTCTCTCTCTCTCTCTCTCTCTCTCTCTCTCTCTCTCTCTCTCTCGCTCGCTCTTTCTTTCGTCCAGTATAACGGGTGCGCGAGTCTTAAAAATTGCAAGTCGCTCGACCTCGTCCGGACGTCCTAAAAGAGTATCGCTCGATTATTATAATTAGGAATACGTATTGTATTGTTTTATATATTTTTTGTTAAGGTTCTCATGCTCGTTCGTCTTTTTTTGTTCGCTCTCTCTCTCTCTGGTATCATTCGCTCGTAATATATAATAATACACGCGTGAACGTAAAACCATGTAAGAAACGTATATACGCAACGAGTTCTTATGCGCAAGTAATGTAATGGTGATAATAATCCAGTATAACGATAAAAGTATAGCGATAAAAATGAGAAAAAAAAAATAATGCTTACACAATACGATACCATAATACAGTAAAATAATAACATTATAATAATCGTAATAATAGTATTAATGACAATAAGTATATAAGAATAGTCATACGATGAAAATCATAATAATAAAAATAGTAATAATGATAATAATGAGGAAACCAAAGATAAAAACGATCGTTCATTATCGAAGCGTGTATGTATGGGGAGGTGAGATTGAAAGGGAATTATAATTTGAATAATTTAATTAGTTTAGCTATACAACGTCGACTCATCTTCCCTTTTGAAAAATTTCCCCTCTTCAATTCTTCGCTAATTAATTTACCTCAGCAGTCGTGTGTCATCCGATCTCGTCGAACGGCCCAATAAAACTCGAGCTCGAGAGATAATGACGCGCGTCACGCGCGATCGACGCCCTCAAAAGCTCGTCGATCGTGCGAATTTTCGCGCCTTTCTGTTGTCTCTCGGCCGCCTCGAGGGCGTCAAAGAGCATCGGCTTGCTCCAGAGCTCGAGAACGCGCTATACTCTCCTCTCTAGTCTCTTTGAAAAACTGTGTCATCGCCTCTCTCGCTTCATACATTATCGTTGCCACATACTCCCGGCCGCAGCGGCGCGATTCTTCCTCTCGCGATCTTTCTACCAAACTCTTTCTCTCGTTCTTGCTTCTCGTCATAATAATTTCACGCTTTTCTTTCCTTGCGCTCCTCCTCGCTCGCTTCGTTGGTGCGTGCGCCCATTAGAGGTCTTTAACGCAGCGTCGTTAATTGCAGAAAAAACGCTAATCTCGTAATGGCCTTTCACTCGCGCCCGTTTGTGTGTATAGGTCGTGTTCACGCGAAGATATCTATATGTATGTATCTGTGGGTGTTGGTGTTCAAGAGTGTGTGTGGGTGGGTGTCTCAGAGAGTGTGCCTCCTCTTCAACTCACACATATAGTTACGCGGTTCGAAAAGTGATCGTCCTCGTTTACAATAGCCGCGTTAATACAATTATTACTGCTTTAGTTTATTTAAATTTTTTTTTCTCCCGTTCGGTCTCTCCTCTGCGTTCGCACGCTTCTGCCTTAATGTAATATTCTCGTACGTGAGTCGGTATTTTTTTTTTTTGTTTGCCGTCTTTCGCTTAGCCGCTAAGATCATACGTTATTTTCTATGTAATATTCAATTATTTTTTTTTTGTTTTGTTATTCATTTGTGGTTTGTTTTGTTTTTTTCAGTGTATGCGTATATATTCTCAAAAAAAAAACTTCTTTTCATTTTTTTTTCCCTCATCTTCTTTTAATTATTTTCCCCGTCAAATATATATTCACACACGCATCATATAATTAGCCGCTTATCTATTTAGCAATTAATAATAATTGTTATTATTAATTAATTCATTATTATATTATTACTATTATTATTAATTATTAATGTCGGAGAACGGGATAGCGCCAAATCGCAGGTCCGGTCGCGGCGGAGATTCCTTCCTCTTCCTCTACACCTATATAATATACGTAACTTCGTTCTCTCGCATCGCTGCATGCATATATGCAGGGTCGTCGCGCGCGTGTACAAGCGTCGCCTTTACAACGTCGATTAATTCTATTCAAATTCTTTCATTCTTTTTCCGCCCCCACTATCGCCCCCCTTAAAAACTTATGCGTGCTCGCCTTCCCCATTACAACACACCTCTCGCCGTTATGCGCGCCAGCTCGTACACCCGCGTCTTTTCGCTCTGTCGCCGCTTCTTTTCCCTTTTTTTCTCGCTTCTTATTCCCTCTCGTAACGGCAGCTTTGTACTCCGTTTTCTCTCACTCCCTCTCTCACTCTCACTCTCTCTCTCACTCTCTCTGTTGTGCACATATATCTCATTCGCTACGACGACGACGACTACGCTGGCGTCGCTTCCGGGGTGAGAAAGAGGAGGCTCTCTTTCTCTCTTTCGCCGGAAACCGATCGTCGTGTCTGCCTTTGCGACCTCCGCTTCACGCACGCTGTTTTTCTCTTCCTCCCCGACAACGCACCCTTTCTCTCTCGCCTTAATCCTTGCGATTTTCTCTGCTGCTGCTGCTCTGCCTTTCTTCTCTTATAGTTGCCTCGTTTTTTGTATTCCGCTTTCTCTTTTCTCCCTCTATTTCCCGCACTACGACCGTCTCCGTGCGTTGAAAACCAAGTCTCGTGGGTCGGCTCCTCTCGTTCTCTCTCGCGACGTATTTATATATATATTTTTTGCTTTTTTTTGTTTAATTAATCGCGAGCCGCCGCTGCTGTGCTCTCGCATCGCTCGAATTGTAATGCCGTCAGTCGACCATGCTGCGCTCTGCCCTCTCGTCCATCCTGCGAAACAATGCGGCATCATGTTTTGTTCTGATGTGCTCGGAGAGAGACTACGTGTGTGGGTGTGTGTGAGAGACCTACGGGATTTTTGGCATGGAGTATACTGGTATGACGGGTATGTATTATACTACTGCGCGTGAACACATGAGACACAGTAGGAATCTGCGAAAACTACCTGCTTTCAATTGGATGTGAAATATGCATACTATGGGTTATTTCGTGGAAAAGTAATGATCGTTAAAATCTTCTGCATGGAATATTTCGCTCTATAAACGTACAGGAGTATGGCAAATAAAATCCTGCGTCATTGTTTTCAAACAAAAATACATAACATTTTATTCATCACACATTTTTGTTAAACTACAAATGTATGAATTTAAAAGAAAATTTAAAGTTGATAATTTATTTTTTTTTTCTAAATTAGAGGCTTCAATTTATTTAGATAAATAAAGACTCTAGTTGCAGCCACCTCTAATTTATTTAATTGCAAGACTATAAATTTTGTACATTGAGTTTACACTTTTTCTATTTAAATATATAACGCTCAAATAAATATGAATATAGAGAACGAATATTCGAAAATGTCTGTTTTGATTTTATGTGAAATATTTATTTGTGACGCAGAAGATAACGTTCATTACTGGTTAATAGTGATTTTATTTAGGTATTAACAATTATACATTTATGAAATCAAAACGATGGATTGCTCGTTCGCAAGGAAAAGCCTATCTGAATACTTACCAGATGTTAGGTCTTATCAAGGTTCAATGGTAGCCGTTAGTGAATGCCGCTGGTATCAGTGGACCCTGGAAACATCGTGCGAATATAATGTAACTTATAAGTAAAAGTTATATGTAAATTATAAGTAAAACCTATTTTAGTAAACTAAGGATTCGTTTTATTTGAAAAAATTTAGTGTATAGTTTAACATAAAAGTTTAAATAAGAAACCTTGTTATTATAATAGCATTTTATTTTAAAGATATATTAGAACAAATAAAGTTAAACTGTTAGTCCATATAACATTATTTAATGAAACATTAGAACAAACAAAATTAGAATTATTTCAACACATAGAAACTCCAATTTGTATACTATGCAATTAGAGGCATTTTTGCACGCGACGCATGAAACCCGGGACAAACAAAAAACACAAAAAAACAAGTAAATATCAGTATTAGTAAAAACCAATTTCGTTACTTTTTATTTTTCAAACATTTCGATTCCGGATAACGCGCTCACGCTCTACTTTGCTTAATCATAACGGCACTTGTTTCACCCAGTCGACTCGAACAAAAAAATCATCGATCGCGCGTCGAACCGTGTCATTACAACTTATATCCGATCACTATTCTCAAAATTAATTTCAAAGCTCTCCGATTACAATCTCGTCTAATCTTTCCTCCGCTAGCGGGGAGGGTGCAATTACTTTATAGCCACTAAATTTATCCGGCTCCAATTTTAATCCTCCACTCGCGCAGATAACGAACGCCGCGAGGAAAAAAACAGCGAGCTACGTGCGCGGCGAAAAAATCGGTAAATCTTCGAGCGCGAGCGAGCGAGCGAGCTTAAAAGGCCAAGACCTATTATTACATCAGCTGCTAGTAGTATACGGAGGAGCGGGGGTGTATGGATGAACAGCGGGCAGACACGAGACTACTCGTGACTAATGGAAGTGCAGCCACGTTGACAGTCGAATGATTCGTCAATGAGGCGCGCACGAGAACGGCGGCGCACCCACCCCTTGGGGGGTAGAAAGAGAGACTCGCTCGCTCGTGATGCAGTTTCTCTCACTATTTCTCTCTCCCTTGCTTTCTCTCTCTCGCTTGTTATCCAATGGGGTTGGGCGTTCGCGTGCAAGCGAGAGAAGGAGTGAATCGGAATCGTGCATCGCGAGTCGTGATTGTTGTAATATTTCGTTCGGGGGGGGATGCATTTATTGCTAGTCTATCGGCGCGGGGGGTTACCCGAAGTGGCATTACGAAATGCTTTTTTGTGTTTTTATCGTAATCAGGCTGAATCATTAAAAATTAGTTATCGTTTCGTATACATTTTATTCGATGTGTGATATGTTGGAAGATAATTAAGAATATGGAGAAGAATTTTCAAATAAACTACTATGCATTTGATTGATTTTTATTTGGTTATTTAGAGCAAAAATCGATTAAACCAAAGTCAATATTTGTTTAGAAAAATATTATAAACTGTGTAGATTTTGTAATTAAAAAAAAAAAAAAAAATTTTATTAATGGATAGTAATAAATACGTTTATTATTTTAAACGTCAATACTTTTAAAATAATAAACCTGTTTATTACAATCCATTGATTAAAATTTTTTTTTGTTAATTATAAAATCTACACAGCTTATAATATTTTTATAAACAAATATTGGCTTATAGTTAATACTTTTAAAATAATAAACGTATTTATTACTATCCATTGATTAAATTTTTTTTTTTAATTATAAAATCAACACAGTTTATAATATTTTTCTAAACTAAATATTGACTTTAGTTTAATCGATTTTTGCAATCAAAGTCAATTTTTCGTGTGTAAATTTTTCTTCATATTAATATATCTATTTAAAAAATGTTACAGACAATATCCATCTGTACATCGAATATTATTTCTTGTGATATTTAAACATTTTCCGCGATTCAAAATATTTCAAATGTCAAATGGATACTTACGCAATTGATCGAAAGACAAAAAAAAAATGAAGTATATTTTTGTTTGAATTGTAAATTTAAATTGTTTCAAATTTTATTCTTTTATATCGAACAATTTGATAAAAAAAGTTTGACCAATATAAATACAAAACTCTAAAGTATTCACCGACCATCCGACTATATCAATTCATCGACTTTTTTTTACTTAAAAAAACAAACGGTTTATCTGCTCGCAGGATCCAAATCCTCCTCCAGCAGCGCAATATACATCCAGCAATCCCCACTATCTATGCGAATTAATTCAGTGGTGCGTTAGACTTACGGGACTGTAGTTGAGCGGAGCGCGGGACACGGCGATCGCGGGGAACGCGGTGGTGGGCGGCTGGGGGCTCGCCGCGGCCTGGACGTAGCTGGCCACCGCCGAGTCCGCTGCTGCTGCCGCGGCCGCCGCGGCGGCGCTCGAACTGTACATGTCGATTGGCCCGGGCGAATTGGCAGCGGGGAAGCTGCGGCCCTGGGGCCCGCCGTGGCCGCCCGCGCCGTGGGGTGACGCCGGCTGGAAGCCAGCCTGAGCCGCCGCCTGGTAGTTGTTCATCACTGCAAAAGCCGAGCATTATAGCCATGTCGCCTCGTCTTCTCGTTTAATTGAGATCTTCGTTGATGATTCGCTGCCATCGTATTGGGTGCAGGATGATATATATGCGTGTGTAGGGTGGGTGTTTCTACTATTTATTTCTACTTATTCATGAATCAATGGTGAATCTTTAGTAGATGTGAAAATGGGAACGTGCTTCGAGTAGAAATGAGCGAATGACAAATGGAATTTCTGGAATCATGGAGGTTCGGTTCGATATAGTACTTATCTTTCTATGTAATATTAGAATTCAGGTTAATGAATGGAAAAAGGTATATATCTATTCTTGATCGTACATCGAATTTAATATGCTCTAGTGGAAATAATTCGAGGATAAAAGAAGATCTAGTGGTGCTACTATTTAATGAAGATTGGAAATAAATTTAGCTGCTCTTTATTTCAACATATATAACATTTCAGATGCAAGTCAAACGTAACTGTCGATGTATAAAATTAAAAATGATAAAATGAAAATGCATCCTTCTTCATACAAATATATAAACGTCATGCGCAGGTCACTTTTGAATGCAAGAATGGCATTTTCAAGGATTTACGCGCGAATTTATTTCATTAAAACAATGAATAACAAATTATCGTCCCCTGGAATTTCCATGAATACTGCACGCGCTTTACAAACGCCTGGCGCACACATAAAATTAGCCTTTCAACGCCCCTATATACCGCTCGTCAACCGTATCAGTGCAATAAATTAAATTTATTCATCCTTTATGACTCGTAAATCAAGAAACGAAAAAAAAGACAAACACGCACGCGCATACGTATCTCGCTCCCATTTTCGTTACTACACACGACGCCAATTATTTAGGTTTCGCGCGTTATATACCAAAAGGAAGACTATACTACTCTCTCGCTGGCTGTTGATTCTTTATGATATGAGCGTTAACCATCGCGCGCGCAGAGGTCCATCAGTCGCAAGAGTCATACACCGACGCAGAAGGGCAAAAAGTGCCGCGTGAGTCGCAGCTCGCAATAAATTGGAGCTCGATCGAAAATGGAGTTTTCGATGAATTTTCACGACACCGCCACGGATCACGCGAGATTACCCTGCTGCTGTTGCTGCGGTGCCCGGCCAATACGCGCGAATCTTTTGTCCGCCCGTAGCTCTCGTGTTTTTTGATCAACGGTTAGTGCAGTAGTATAGCGGCTCTTGCTGGACGGCGCGAAAAATTTATATTTGCAAAGCTCTCCGACGCGCGCGCTTGAAAAAAGATATGTGAAATGTTTTTGCGCGCGTATGTGTGAGAGAGTGGAGCATGCATGCGCGTGCAGAAGAGAGAAGAAATATAGGTGCGAGCGCGATGAGCGAAAAAACCAGGTTACCGCAGCTGCAATCCCGCTAATCAATGCGCGAAGCAGTACATATAGCGATCTAGGTAGATGCGTTATTTCGATTAATGCGGGTTATGAGGATAACGCGGTGCTGATGAATTCCATTTATATTTCATGCACACAAGGACAATATATATGTCAGAAGAATAGAAATAATTCATTATTGGGGTTGATGGTAATTAACCCAAATTAAGGTTCAGATATAGAGGGAGTACGATTGAATCCTTCTATTGTGGATTGCACTGGTTATTGCGGTATTATAAATATTGCCTGATGTATTACGTTGGCCAACTTCGAAATGTGATAAGTGCTTTTGGGACAAGATTACAGATGAAAAGTTTGGGGATGTATCAATTCTGATTTCTAAAGGATATTTACCCCGTCCTTATAATATTGCTATTTTTCATTGAATAGAAACAATCTATTTGTATTCCACAATTATTTAAAAATCTTTCCATTACTCACGTACCCTTTTCGTGTATTGACATTGCCGAAATTACAAAAGAAAGTCCGTTTCATTACTTCCAGCGTGTCATTCGAAGCAACCCGCGCGCGCTGTAGTCTTCTATGTACAAAGTTTTCAAAACCGACTAACAATTCGAGAGAATTCAATGAAAAATCAAACAAACGACTTTCTGATACTCTTTCTCCCTCTCTCTCGTAGCCAATGGCCCGCAAAAAGAGTCGAATAAATACGAAAATGCAGCGAAATATCCGCCCGCTCTCTCTCCCTCTCTTCCCCCACGGACTCTATACATTCTTGATAGCCCCGACGAGGACACACTGCGCGGAAAAAGGGCAGGGCGAGCGCACGGGGGGGGGGGGGAGTCAGAAGAGTGGATAGAGAGAGAGAGAGAGAGAAAGAGAGGAAGGACGGACAACACAAGGTGGGAGGGACAAAACGCTCAAGCGAGCGAACGATCAATGGCAAACCGATCGACGGGTGTGCGCCCGCTCGCTCGCTTCGCGTACAATCTAAAAACCCATTCGGCTTTTAAACTCTTGGACAATGCCGGCTCGGTTACAAAGTTTTCTGCCGATGCGCCGCAGCAGGCACGAGCGAGCGAAAGAGAGGGGAAAGGGAAGAGAGTCTCGGGGAATGGCGAAGGTGGCGGAGCGCGCGATTCAAAAGTTTGATTTATTTGAGAGGAGATTGCGGACGGCATGGGAAAGTCGGAGGGGCGGGGTGAGAGAGAAGGGGACTAGAGAGGCTTTATCGGGGGGGGGGGGGGGCTTGCGGCGAAGGAGATGCCCCATATGCACGCGAGACCCGTGGAATCTCCGCGGAAAGGATAGAGAAAGAGGGGCGAGGCGAAGGTTTCTCCCCGCGAGTGAGAGGATTTTTCGCTCGTATTAAGTACTTTTGGACGCTCGTAAATAATGTAAGTCTACTAGAATGGAAATTTTTCCTGGGGGCTTTTTTGATACTCCGTTCGCGAACGTAATAGTTATTCGGTAAGTGAGTTATGATTTTGCATTATGGGCTGGATTTAATGGTTTAATCGTATCGAAGGGGGTGAAATGCTACTTTGAAGCTGAACTGGAACACAAAATTATTAGTCTCTAAAATGAACGTAGAATTTTTTTTCCAAACTTCATTTTTCAATTACAAAATTTTTCGTATTTTTTACCTGCGATTCAATGCACTAAATTTCATTTATTGAAAAATTTCTTTAACGGGAATTTTTCGAAAAAATATTTTTAGCTGAAAAATCCGCTGGCTGCGCGGCTGTGGCGTGCCGTATAGAAACGAAATAAATGTACAACAATAGGAAATTCAATCGTACTCCTCTCTTTTTTTTTTCATCGAGCAACAATAGGGAAGGATGGGGCGAGGCAAAAGGGGATTTGCAGCGATCACACAAATCATGTAAAAGAAAGAATGAAACGTACCAGAAAGAGCTTGCGTGAGCAAGGGTGTGTTGTTGTTCGGGGTGAGTTGTCCGTTGGTAAGATCCACTGAAACACAAAACTCTGATCACAATTGTTCTCCGGATTCACTTTCTCGCTTTCTCTCTCTTTCGCTCTATTTCTCTCGCACTTCCCCGAGTTATAGCACTCGTTCTTTTATTTTGCTATTTGCTTGCCCCAGACTTGATTAATCAATGTTTATTGTTAACTTGAAGAGAGAAAAAAAAGACAGAAAACAAAAAGACATTCACAATCGTCCAATGTGTTGCAGATGAGTATGGAGTATAAATGTTAACTAGTGATACATACAAATTCTGTATGAAGTGTTCGATAAATATATAACTAATGTGGTTAAGTTTTACGAGTTGCACGAACAAACAACGAATTAGTTAGTCATTGTGTACGCTAAATCTTATCAAGCTCACTATATGAAGTTAGTCACGAACATTTAAAAGATTATCACGAATCTTTAAGCTTAGTCATATGTATAATGTATATATATGAACGATGCATGTTACGCGCGTAATTTCGATGACAGGGGTTAATCGATGCCATAATCATATATTAGAACAAACACATAATCGTGTGAATGATGTGTGAGGCAGCATTAAAGGAAGAGTGTGTGATGCGTGTCAGTCTTCGTACATTTCTTCCGCAGCGCAGTGCATTGGACCTGGCGTATCGGTGCCTCCGAATAGGCGCGAGGAGCCGCCTCGCTTCCGCTCCCGTGGTAGCAGACCGTCAGTAATCCTGATATTAATAACAGAACATAGCCAATGATAACATGTGCAGCAACAAAATAAAAAGAATTAAACGAAGATGAGTATTTTGTCTATTAACGTAGCGCTGTATTTTTCGAAAAAAAGAGCTGGCATATAAAAAATAAAGTAAAAAAATTTACAAAAAAAAAACAATGGTGCATATGCGTTACGTTAATACTTAATCGCCAAAAACTAAAAGTATAACACGTTGAAGACTTAAGCGGTAAAATAAAACATCGTTTTTTGCGTAATTGATTGACTAAATAAAACTTCAAGGTGACTTCAGTTGAAGCATATGATAAGTATAATAAGAAAATCTCTCATGCAATCGATCGAAATAATAATAATAATAATTTACAAATTTGCTTAGAGAATAAACATAAAATTTAAACCAACTGCTGCTATCAATCAAGCGCAGGAAGGCTAAAATAACTAAAATCAACGAAACTAATACAGACCTGTAAGCGCGCGTCACTCGACTCGATCGCTGCGCAACGCAAATTCGAAATTCGAAATTCAAATTAGAAATTTCTCTCCCCCCCTGCATTCACGGGGCTCACGTCGGGCGTATAACACGGAAGTTCTAAAGAGCAGAAATCACTCAAAACGCTCAACGACCATGCAGGCGCGCGCAGCCATAAATCCCCATCGCAACCCTCCCATAAAATTCCCTATATAAATTCGGTGTCCCGCGAAAATCGACACAATGAAGAGCGCGCGCATAATTTGCGCGTCGAATTCTCTGCATCGGCGAAGAAACGAACGAACGGCACGATGGATAGGTAATATTCGAGGGCCGCGGCGGCAGCAGCACATAACCCAACGTGATTTGCATCGGTGTACTATACGCGCGGGATGCGTCACAACACGGGGGGCACTTAACGGGGTGTCTCTCTCAATCGTGCATATACATCATATATAATGCAGAACGTATACGAAATTGAATGTCGCGCGCTCACGCGGCGGCAGTCATAACCCGTTCTCGCCGCAGAAATTTCACTACCACAGGCGTTCTCGTTGGTTCGTTCGATGGGTTTCGATAAATGAGGTGTCATCGTTATGGGGTACATATATATAGGGAGCGAATGGCGCGCCGATGTCATCGCTCCCTCTCGCGGTCTGATGATGACAATCGACGATAAATAGAACGTAATACGATTCCCGGATATGCGCGAGCGTGTACGCGCCTTCTTTTACGATATCGCTCTCGTCGATCTCTCTGGCGCGCGCGTGTAGTTTCCCCCCTTCTGATATTACAGCTATTTCGAGGGTTGACACGCGCACGCGCGCGCTTGAAATGTATGCTTATGTGTACGTGTGAACGGAAGTGAGAGAAAGCGTATAGCTACGTTCACGTATATGTGTGGATAAGTATTGGCAAATGATAGAGTGAGATGGTTAATCGATGGAGCGATTTCACACGACTAGCCATGTGCAACTGATTGCGAATAGTCCTACACGTATCGTGTGTGGTAAACGATTGCAAGAAAATTGATAGCTGCAGCGTGTTCATATTTCATCGACATAGGGATAATACGGGACAGATCAATAGATTGTAAATACGTAGCATTTGTTTCGTCTTAGCTTCTATTTCGGAATATTCAATTTTGGTACGTTGTTACTAAAACATTTTTTCTTCAACGTATTCTATTTTGGAATATCACGAGAGCAATTACGGATTTTAAAAAACCGCGCGAGTTTATTGCACATCCGTCGCAACGATTAGTTCGCGTGCAGAGTCGCTCGAAACTGCGAACTATTTAGGCGCCTGGCGGCTGCCAAACGTCACGAACGGCCTAGAAATAGCAACGGTGACCGATCTCTCGATATCTCGATTGGTACGGAAATACGCTACCTACGTGCGAAATAATTTCATCTCTCGGAAACGAGGTAGAGAGAGTGAGTGAGTCAGCGACAGAGCGAGAGCTAGAAACGCGCGGAGAAGGCGCGCACGTCTACACCGACGACGTATAATGTACGCGCTTCCCGGTACATCTTTGGTATTCTTATGTCGATTCGCATTACGACGACAACGACGAAGACGACGACGTTGTCGCACGCGCACGCGGAGGGAGGCGAAGAGGAAGACACGGCCTGCCTCGTATACACGTACACCCGTGGAAGGGATGTAGGCCAAGAGTTCATCTATTTCGAGGGTGCATCTCTCTCTCTCTTTCTCTCTCTCTCTCTCTCTCCCTCTCTCTCTCTCTCTCTCTCTCTCTCTCTCTCTTTCCGCGAGCGACTGACGTAAAAGCGATCGAGACACCAGATAAGGACGGGCGAATATACGCGAAATCCTGCGGAATAAGGCTAGGCTTCTGCATTCGTCCCCCCACCCGTCTATCTTCTTTCTCAGCCGGAGGGAAATGCGTCTTCTCTCCCCGCGAACGAGTCAGCCGGCGGCTGGCTTTTCCTCGCGCTCGCGCGCGCAACGCGAATATTCTTATCCGAGAATCTCCGGAGACGCGGACGCGGATGACTGCGTGCTGACTGCGCAGCTGATGGCTCGCATGCGCTGCACCTTCGTCGGCGCTGCCACCATCACTGCCGCATAGTTCCGCCGAATTCGCGAAACCCTTGATCTTTCGAGCCTCCATCCGCACGAAGATTATACCGCCCCGGCTGCAGCCGAAAGGAAATTTCGCCTTTGGAAATATCGCTCCGTACTGGTGTCTCTCGTTCTGTGTACGCGCGTGGTTTTTCGGTGAGGGAATATCTTTGGAGGAGAAGACGCTGCGCGCGCTGTCTCTCTCGCTATCTGAGTGAGTGTGTGTGTGTGCAAAGGTGGAACCGACGACGAGAGTCTTCGACATGCAAATATTCGCTTTTGTACACGGTCTTTGGTCCTTTGTAGGGGCCACGAATTGTGTTAGCAAAGAGTTCGAACGCTTTTTGGGTACGAAATTTTCGGTTGTGGTTTGATCTTCGATAGTTTTTTTTTATGAATCGAATAAAATTGTAAGAACATTTTATTGCTGTAAGACTAGCGTGTTAGTCACACTGGTCATCGTAGAGTTTTGTATTACCTCTATTATGTCTGCAAATATACTATGAAGAATGCTATTGTGTTGTGTTCAGTGGTAAATCATGTAACTATCTATTTTATAAATAATTAAATCAAACAACACATTGGACTGCTTTTCAAACGAATCTCCCCACGGTCTCGTTAATATCATAAGTTGAAAATATCAATTGAATTAGTACGAGCACTCAAAACTTATAAATAAATTTAATTAATAATAAAACACGAGAAAAAGATAAAATGAATTAAGTTACGGTCTAATATTAATATTACAGTATGCTTCGCACTCACACTCACACGCAGCATATATATTAATCAACATGGTACATAATTATTATATTAGGTCAAAAATTCTATTCTACACGTTAACTCCAAGATGATAATATCCATCTTCTAATCTAATTATTTAACTAGCGCACTAGGTAATATAATATCAATAGCGTTATCTGATTAATCTTCTCACAAAATATATAATACCTTACTATGCCTATGGATTATTGATAAAAACAGAAGTGTTTACTATTCATTGTGATAGTTGGGTGCGTAAATGTATATAAATATCGAAACTCATCAAATATTATTATATACAATTAGTTTTGCAAAAAGTACACACACGACACTCATAAGAATAAAACATATTATTCGTGTTAAGTATCGTAAACTATCTACGTTGTCAAAATATATATTTACTATTCTACGAAAACAATAACATAAAAATAATTTCTATATGTCTAAACGCCACTATAAACTGTACGACGCCGCCAGGTTTGTGTCGCATTTTCACGTGAAGAAACCTAGTGACGTCGTGTATATTTCTAGCGCGTCATTGCTAATGTGACGCTCTGTTATACTACTGTTTGTTTTATTGTTAATATCTATGATAATGATAATAAACATGATTCAATGTGAATAGAACACATTAAAAATATGACTCAATTGATTACCTAAGACGTTGGTACATACTTTACGGATTACAGATATCTGTGTCACACTATAACCTAACTTCTCTAATATAAACTGCTCGTGTACACTTTACAAAAGAAGGTTAGTTTAACAACAATGAGTAGGCGGATATTTTAGTATTATGACTACAACGACGTTCTAATATAAAAGACTATTTAGCTTCGAAGATGTATGAGTAATAAAATAAAAAATAAGTAATAGTATAGTAATAATAATATAGTAATGTCTTTAAGAAGAAAAATAATAAAAATAACAATCGTAATAATCGACCTCTACACGAAACTACATTTTTCGTCTCTCCGCAGGACGATTCGGAGATATCAAGCTAGGGAAATGTAGGTAGTGGGTGGAAGTGCAGGAGCGTACATAATTTAGGTCTACAACTGCTTTGTACTTCGGCTGTCTGGTAATCAAATTATGCAATCGTGTTTAATGTAATTGTGTATTGAGGCCAAATTAAGTGCACAATAATTACTTTTTACACAAATCTTCAAATTTAGTAAGTATTAAGCTATAAACTTTTTAAAATACAGAATGAGGCTACTGAATGAATTGAAGGATTTGTTAATAATTGGATTAATGGTCAATTTTCAAAGCGAAAAATGCTCGCGTGTGATGCATGTTGCGTCAGATATCTATGAGGGTACATCAATGTTTTTTTTTTTTAATTTATGTAGTTGGTAGGTTTGTTTGTTATTCAATATTTCATCAGAGATATTTCAATATCTCGTTAAATCGTCCCGCGGATGAAACACTATATTCTAGGTATATGTAGATAAATAAACACAGTGTACACGACGTCGTTTCTAAGAGACAGTAGGTTTAGGTAGATGGTATATTACTCGCCCCTAGATGAGACTGCTTCTTCGTGAGGTAGTCTTCGTCATCACTTTTGGTCTATAAGTTTCCCCAATCGAGTGCGTCTCTTCCTTGTTTACGTCACTCAAGATGGACTTTGTTTTATGGTTTGTTTCTTTTGTTTAGAGGAAATTAGGGAACATACAGAACGTGACCCATAGCCGCCGTGAAACGATTTTCGAGATAAATTCTTGATGTTATGTGTAATCCTCGAGACTGGAGTGTTACTGGACCAAGAACAATCAGTCGTTTCTCGGAGGGTAATACAGTTGTTGGGTAATGAAGATAAAAATTACGTTAAGACTTGAAAGGGTAGTAAAAATAAATGTAAAAGAAGCGTTACGAAAGCAAAAGAATTAAGAAAATTTGGAGAATAAAGATTGTGATACCGAAAAACGTTTACATCTTACAATGGGCTATGGGTCCAATAGAAACGTATAGATTCATTACAGACAATGGTCAGTTTTCACTAGAACTATGGATTATAGACAGTAGCTACATGCTCAAATATTTATCTAATTTTCTTACTGTTAGTCTCATGATCAATAGACAACATAAAACAGTTAAAAACCTTATTCATCTGAATTTCCAGTATATCAACTTCAATCTACTTCATTATACTATCCAGTCCTAGTGAAAACTAAAACACATTATAAAGAGAAAAGTAAACGCATATATAGATGAAATTTTTGGAGATAAAACTAGTTACTATGAGCTAGGCAATCATTCAACATCAGTACAATATATGTTAATATGTATACACGGGACAAAGATATGTATGTAACGACTTATTGTCGCGTTGCATTACTTTTAAACTAGTCTAATCACTATTAAATATTTTTTAAACAGTAATACGTTTAACACCAATTTAATGTTTTCTAATAAAAATTTATACTATTTTGAATTTGTTATAATAACGTTTACAAAACCTTTTGATTCATTGGTTCGTTCTTTTGGTTCATTTGTTTAGTTTTATCTTAAGAAAATCGGTAAACTTTTTTAACAATTTACGTTTCTTAAATAGAGTTGAATAAGGAAGTCAATGACTCGATGGCTATAAGCAGGTCGAGTGCTTTGTTAAAAAGACTTTAACATGTTCCAGGAATTGGTCGTTCGAAGATGAAGTTCGAATCTCTATATATAAAACCGGCGGCGCGGCAAGCATTACATACAAAAATCCTTTCGCCATTGGAATCGAAGAAATGGCAGGAAAAGACGATTTCACGGTCCAGTCGCCGAGAAGATACGGTACGCCACAAAAAAAGTTGAACGAAGGGATTGTTCGGGTGACTCGTGGAAGTATTCCCGTTTTTCTCTCTTTTTCTTGTTCGTTGTTATGCCCAGGAGAGGGGAGGTGGAGAAGGAGAAAACGATGAAGAGGAAAGAAGGAAAATGCACTAAAGGTTATTTCAGTTTCAATGGAATTAAAAAAACTACTATCTTTAACATTTCGCAGTGCTTTGTACGTCATATGGGGTTACTTCATTGTGCGAGATTGTTGAGCTTTTCTTGCTTACGGTGCAATAGAAGAGTAGCATGAGAGTGAACAAGACACATTCACGCGTAAATTTATGATGAGGTAAATTTAGAATAAATATTTTTATAATTTTGCAATTGAATATTACGTATAGGAACGGTAATATGGTAAAAATAAAAAAAACGGAAAGATGAAATATCATTGAATAAAGAACATAGTTTTTGGATCATGAAAATGTTGATTAAGGATATTTTAAAGTGAAAAGTGTTTTACATGATTTATTTTTTAATCTATTTTACTGTTTCAAAATAAAATCTAATAACGATAAGAAGATGCACTTAATCTAATTTTTGACGAACTGAATCCTAAGCATTCCATAACGATTCATACCGATGAAAGAATAAAAATTCCAACATTAATTAGTACTATGGCGTAATGCCATTAATATCTATAGGTATACTTTTCAAAGGGATCTAACCAATAATAGTAATGAAAAGTCGTATCCAGTTAAATATTGCAAATTCAAAGTAAACTTATGATATATTTTAAATTAATAAAAGTGTTTGTAAAAGGTAAATGTATTTATTTATTGAATA
Organism: Torymus aiolomorphi; assembly: GCA_036365515.1. Lineage (NCBI taxonomy): Eukaryota > Metazoa > Arthropoda > Insecta > Hymenoptera > Torymidae > Torymus > Torymus aiolomorphi. Next base: position 240,191,897 of record CM070873.1, on the reverse strand, counting down.
TGTAGATACAATGTTTGTATAAAATAGTGATTTAATCAAATATTTCAGAATATTTATTTATGAAAATGTGTTTGAGTTGAAAATTAAAAGAAAATTCAAAAACACTAGAGCAACGCATGCATAATTGGCATAACTTAAATATTATGATGTGACGTATGAAGAATTTTGGTGTGTTGAAACTGGATACGTACTACTACTACTACCATGGCTTAAAATTGCCGATCAACACGAGCGAATATACGTATGCGAATTCTGATGTAACAACGTAATACTTTGGGGTTCAAGCTTACCGGTACAACCCCCGTTGGGGCTGACGGACACTCGGCCCACCCTTGGTCCCACTGCGCGGTACACGACCGCTCCTATCCCAACACAGATTATCAGCCTTTCAAACATTATCATAAAAAATGGCGTATTGTATCATACCTCATCAGGTAATTTATTACGCTAAATTAGATCTTAATTTTGGTACTGATTTACTAGCAAATAAAAAAACTATACAAAATGTTGTATTATAAATAAGTTTTATTCAAACAAAGTTTTTAAAAGTGCTTGAAACATAAAAAGATTATAAAATTGATTGATTAATGGATATCTTCAGCAAATATCAAAACGTAACAGATAAAACGTTTATTTCATTTATTGATTTGTTAAGTTTCTATAAAATTAAAAAATATAAAATTATCTCTAAACTATATTTGCTTTCAATTTTACGAAGAAAAATTGTAGAGTATATGGGAATCAAAACTTTCTATATATTGTACATTTTATTCTATTTTTTGTTCAAAACAGAAATTAGTTTTTATTATTTGCACTATACAAAAAATGGGGATTTCTAAGTATAATGGGCTACAAAAATATGTTTAACCAAAATATTTATTGAATTAAAAATATTTTGTGTTTCTTATCGCTAAACTATAGTAAAAATAGTGTCTATCCTATATTACTTCAGAAGTGTAAGAGGAGGAAAACGGTGTAATGATTGGAGTCAAAGAAGAGGAAAAAAGAACGGACGGCGGACGAGAGGTTCCCTTTGTTGTTTTTTTTACTGCGCACGATGCCTCATGGAGATTGCGCGGCGCAAAACGACAATACCGACCCAGCGAAAAATCTATCTGGATTCGAGCCAACCGTTCGTGTTACGCACGCAGGAGAGGCAAAGGCCACATTGTTCATTACGCTCTAAAGTGGCCAAACGATAATAATCCTCCGGTACGGCTCTGACTTCATTGCAATTCGCGTTATTAGTTGCCCCGACTAGTCCCTTGGGTTATACTGTTATTAGGCACTTTTTTTAAAATCGCTAAAGTATTGTAGACTTAGAAATCTTCCAATTTGTAGTGAGAATTGACGATCACTAAATTGATAGTATTATTGCTTTTTACGAATGCCTAGCTCATAGTATGAAACTACTAATTTATTATTTATATTTCCTTGAAATATAAATAATACATTCTACTTCTAATCAGATATTGAAAAAAAGAAGCTGAACTCCTTCAAGTTATTCTGTTTTGTTGCGTGATATTTTTTATTTATTACAGACATTCAATTATTTATAATCCTTAAAATTGATAATCGGTATAGAGTCTCAGCGATTTTTATTACATTGCGTTCATAATACGAACGTACGTAGCGTAATAACTTATGTGATAATGCTCTCCGCGACTTGAAATTTTTTTATTCACTTTTAATTCATACGAAGGACTTACAATGAATGGCGACGAATCGTTTTACAAAACTCTCGCGCCTGCAGGATCACTTTTGTCATTATTTTTTTATCATAGTCTTGTGTAAAACTCTTTTTTCTAGTCCCGGCAGTCTCGACCGATAAAGCCAACGAACGACTTTGTCATGGAGAAACCGACAAAAGTATTGACTGTAATGATCACGTGACAGGGGATTTAATTTCCATGTTATTTGAGAGCATTTGATACGCGAATTCAATAAAACCATATCATAACTTAACTAAAATATAACAAATGTCGCCGGCCGTGTACTTCGATCGGTGCGAGCTTACCAAAGACTCGACAATTATAATTAGACCCGCACGCAATCACAGCGATATAACAACAATCTTACGAATAGCAACAATTCGACCATAGCTCGATAGCGTCAGCTTCATCGCGATCGAAATTAAAAAGAAGAAAGAAGAATTTATTATGGCCGACTTTTAGCCAAAGCCAACAATTGCAATTTTGGAAACATGTTAAATCAAAAAATAAAATCGGTATTTTTGCTGAAATTTCAAAATAAGCTAGTTTTAGTGTCTTATAAGTAATAAATATATTTAAAATTAAAAGCAAGAAAACGATGAAGATAACACGAACGAACTACAGGTACGCATAAAAATATTATAATATCGTCAAGCATCGTATATAATAACAAATTGAAGCTCAGGACAGATGGCTTCTCCTCATTCGGTTTTTTTTTTCGTTTTCTCCGCAAACTCGTTCGACTTCCTTTCTTTCATATTTTTTAGTCCCTCCCAAAAGGAGCATTTTGTTCGCCATTTCTCAATTCTCGCAAACAATCGATAAATACAGTGCTCGTTGTAAACAAGTAAAAATTATTGTTATCGATTTCGTAATTTACTTCTTTCCTCATCACCATCGTACCTAATTAAACATTACTTTATAACCCGGACGGACGCGCGTCGTCCTTCTCTCGCTTTTCCTCGTCTAAACGCATTCGTTCTCCTGTACAGTCTGACACCTTCGGTGTAAACGATCGAGTTCTTTCACTTGATAACCGTCGCGCCTATTCTTTCTAACTCTTTGTTTGTTCTATCGTTTTTCGTAGAAGCGACGAGGCGCTTTTGTGTACTCTCCCCTATTTCTCTCCGCTAATTCGTCGATTCGAAGAAATCGGATCACAGTTCTTGTTCGCGATTTTTTTCGGGTTTCGAATGCTGTGGAACGTGCCTCGATTGAAGGGCTAACGCGGATGTAGTGTTGAATGGCGATAATAACAATAACGCGTTGAGAACACGAGAAACGTAATAAAGAGCGATAGTCGTGTGTATGTGTAATTCTTCTTTAGTCATCGGGAAATAAAGAGCGACTTTATGAGGGGAGCTGCGGCGAATTTTTATATATTTTACGCCGATTGCGTCTGGCCACGCGTCGCTTATTCTGCACGCACGCGTGGTCGCATTGCTAACTCAAGCTGAAGTTTCATTAATGCTCATTCTTTAATCTACGAGGATCGAAATGATTTGAATTCTTATTCTACGATTACCAGTTAGTATTTTCATAGATAATAAACGTTGAGAGCCGTGCACTGCTACGTTGCCGTTGGCTTGCAAAATAATACGGGATTTAACCGTTTCGTGCACCGAACCGTATCTAACGAAGTTATTTATTTTTACAAATCAAAGTTCGATTATCTACCATTTATTCGCTGATGTACGTATTGTTGCGAAAAAAAAATTATTTTTTTCGATAAAGCTCCATTTATGGTGACGAGCGATTGATTGGATTTCCCGAGCTTGGTTTGACAAAAAAAGCGACGGAAAAAATGCGACTGGCAAAATTGATTGCGCATCTGCAGTTAAATTAAAAAAAAAAGAGAGTCGATACACCAACGGAGGTTTACGACAAATCCTCTTAACAGCCCGGGAACGAGCGGAGGTTTGCAAAGCCAACGGCGTGGCCGCGTAGCTAGCGTTCGATCTTCCCGAAACGCACATATCGTTATGCCTATAGACCTAGTACGCTAAATTCTTTCGATTAAAAGGTTTGCTCGTTAGCTTATTAGAGGTTACATGTATAACACTACGCTAATGCTTTTTTTTTCTTTATTCTTTATCTACGAACAACGTTACGATAGAAAGTTCCGTGTATTTTAGAGACCAGAGGGTCGGCGGAGAGTCGTAAAGTATAAGAAAATAAAAGGGACCGGTCGGGATTTTAAAGGGAAGTAATGCTTTTAAAGCAGATAAAGAGGGTGCGCGAGCGCGTGGAGAAGATGCCCGTAACGAAACGGGGGATTTTCCGACACGAGTGGTAGAGAGGAAAAAAAAATTATTCGAAGAAATCCCGGGCTTTTTTGTTCTTCGGTATAATTTCTATTGTGTAGTAAATTGTATTGCCGTACTCGAGAAAATTCCTTCGACGCGTATTTGAGACCATTACTGAGACTTTATTCAATTCAAGTTGTGAAAATTAGAGAAATAAAATTTTACGAACCACAATACAATGAAAAATAGTTCGATCCTTTAGTCACTGTATTAAGAAACTGGAATTATTAATGCTACATAAAATTGTACTTTTTTGCAAAAAGAAAGAAAAAAAATTCCAAAAAAGTTGACTTTTTTTTAATTAAAATTGCAAGCACTGAAGAAAAAAATTACCCGAATCTTCTTTTAGAATACCATTATTTTAAATTCACGTATAAAATAAATTCAGTGGAAAACACCTCCGCACGAGTCTCTGTATACATGGAAATCGACTACGATTCATTCTAAACTTTTATATCTAGAGATTATTTGTCGCAGCAGTTTAGTTTCCCCGATAAAGAATTATTCAGTTCGTGATACTATATTTTGTTGCTATTATTTGGATTATAGGGAGATAATTCAAAACATTCTTAAAAGGCTTTTCCGCGAGTAGAGAAAACTTGTACACTTCGAACTGGGATAGTAATAAATTGTGCCATAATTTATACTTCTACTATTGCATATAATATATTAGTAGCGTAAACTTCGTAACGATTTTTAGATATGCTTTATTACGCAAATGGTTATTTATTATATTTTTACTTAATAATAATAACATTCGAAAAAATCTTGAGTAAAGTAGCATTATTTTTCAAGTAGCTTATACCTTAATTGTCATGCAAAGAATGTGTACAAGTTTTCTATGAGAGATTTTCTTATCATCAACTTCATATCACTAACCAATAAAATTAAAGAACTGTTTTTATTCATTGTAATAATAATGTATAGTATCTCCTTTAAATTAGTAAACCACCATACTTATTTGAAGACTTTGATTAGTATATTTTTTTTATAACGTTAACATTTATATGTAGTACAGTATTTGCTTCTAATGAAAAACTTTAATCTCTCTCGCGGTCAAACATAGATAATTTAAAATCTTTTCAAAATATAGGACTGTGTCACCGGACTTTCAGTTTCTCTCGTTTTTTTTTTCATTTCGGACGTTTGATTTTTGTTTTTAAAAAACCATCAAATAAATTAAGAAAATACGTAGTATACAGTCGCATTTTGCGCAATCTTCACAAGGATCAATCGATAAACACATTAAAAAATATTGTATAATAGAAAAAAATATATATAAAGAACAACAGTTGTCCTCTCCGATAGCGCAAACAATTTCCGTCGGTATTTATGATGCAGCCTTCGTGCATGTTGTCTATCGTTTTTTTTTTCTCTTATTCTCTCATCCTCTCTCACTTTTCTACCGATAGTCGTTCTGTTCTTTAGCATTTAATACTTGAAATACTCGCTATGTCGGATTCGACAAAAATTCGCATCGTCATCCTTCTGTTTCCGATTTTGCTCTCTCGCCGCAACGAATTTTTCGACGTCGTTATTCGATAAATTTGTTGCTTTACCTAATGGAAGGGAGGTAGAGGCAGGCGACGCTTCGCTTGACGAAGGACCACAGAGTTAGCCAGCCATGCGTCTGTGAACATTTGTTTCAACTTCCGGTCAGGGTGTCTTTTTCTCTCAGCCCAATTGAATGTGTTTTTTTAATTTGTCTTCTATTTTTGGAACCCGATACATCATATCAAATATCAAACTGCGCGCAGAATAAAATATTTTCATCCTTGTTAAAAGGGATTTCTTAACGATGATAGAATGTATCAAACAATTTAATAGTAGATGTAAAAATTTGAATAAATATTGAGGGAAATGAAAATATGGTATATTAACATCATAAATAAATATTTTGTACTTTGTTTGAGTGTCGTTCTGTTTCGTATACGATAATCATAAAAATTTTCTATTAAATGTTTGACGGTGCTACAAATAGTTTTTTACACTATTTTCCAAAATATTCTTATTGTGCTTCATTTTTAAAAATTTATTATAATTACTTTCAGTTGCAGAAGTTTAAAATTGATGTTTTGTAATTATTATGATTGTGATTGGAACATAAATTTGAAACATAAGTATGATTGTGATTGGAACATAACTTTGTAATATAGAATTATGCAGAAAAAATTAATTTCGCAGCTATTATCGATTCCTCAATTTTCATTACTTCTAATCGTATACAAATAACTTTCGAATTTCATCAAAAATTCGCTTTTGAAGTAAATATGAATGTTGATGTATTAATTATATATTTTATACTGTTGCTTAGACATTATTCACTCTTATTTTATATCTTTGTATGATTTGATATTATTAAAATTAGTTAAAACATGTATTTTTCACTTTGAGTATTGCAGTGCTTCTTTATATTATTTACTTGTTTAGGTCGCATGTACTTATATAATTTTATTAAATTTTTTTAATAAGTGTTTTAATGCGTTCACGTTTCCTCTCGTATAACCTTGATTTAATTTTGATAACTCCAAGACTTCTCAATTATTCAGGATCAAATTTTAACATCTTACGTAAATTACTTAATGTGTAATATATTTTTAAATTATTTAAAGCATTTTCTTCAATATGTCACTTATCATTAGATATAATTATCGTATTATAGAAATATTTAAGTAGGTAATCGGACGAATAATTCAATGCAAATCACATTAGTAGAGTATACTAGTAAACGTGAAAAGCGACGAGCTTATCATAACGAAATTGTAATCATATTCGATTTAGAAAATTCACTTAAACGTTTATTCATGTCGGTCTTACGTACATCACCTTTTTTGCTTTTTCTCGATAAATTCTCGAAGGGCTCAGGGAATGAACCCAGGCAAACAAACCGTTGGCACTTTAAGCCATCTCTACATAAACCACACATATGTGTATGTATGTGTACAATATTTACAACGTTCCATCCGCTTTTTGCGTAATTAACTCGAGGGCGCCAGACAAGTCGCAAGAAAAATAACTAAAAAGTCGCGTCCACGCTGTTGCGAAAAAGAAGAAAACGAAATCCTCTTCATCCTATTTCTCGATTCTCTTTTTTTCAATCCTTCCGAAATCGGTAGTCGAAGTGGCGCGTAGAGTAGGGAGAGGAGTGAACCTGGGGGAAAAGCCACGAAAATGACGCGTGAAGAATCAAAATCGACGGAAGTAAACAAAAATTAAGCGAAAAACGCAGTATACCGCGCGGTAGGCTAGCGAGCGTTAAAAATGAACAAATATCGTGGCGAAAAAGACATAACGAACCGACGCAAATTAATCCAACCAGCTCATCAATACTCCGTACATACACTGCGCGGAGAGTTTTGGTGCACGGTGTGTGTATGTGTGTGCAGAAACAAAAATAAAATGGTGGAGTAAAACGTGCAAGCGGAGGGAGAAAGAGGAAAAGGGGTTTGCATAAAATAAAAATAGAAGGGAGAACAAATGAATCGAGGAACGGCCTCCGGCGTATTTTCCGCGAACTCGTGCGTGTATGCGTACATGTATATATTCGCCTCGCGTAGGAGCTCTGCACGTGGTTGGCGAAAAACCGTGAAACTATCTTTTATTTTGAAAACAATGTGTTTTTCGCGAAAAGCTTGTAAGCGCATCGCGCTCTTCTTTTATTTTCGACGGGAGTTATCAAAATATATTATCTTTTGTAAAAAAGTTATCGCGTTTACATATGTATGTGTGTGGTTCTTTTTTTTTGTTAAAGAAATGCAAGTATTTATTTTATACACGGTTTATCGTATTTGATGGTGTAACGAAAGTACGCTTTTTATACAGGAGCACGCTTGAATGCAATAGCTTTTTATCATGTTGAATATATGTATACTTTTTGTTCGAAATAGAATGTCGAACGAAGAATAGAACCAAAATATTTGCTTTACATGAACGTTAAAATATTTGAAAAAAAAAAATAAAAAAAAAATGAAAACATCAATCCATATAAAAGTAACATTTTAAACCTCGAATATCATAGCAGTTTTTATAAATTTATTTTTCTAAGCTTATTATAAATTTATCTCTGAACAACATTATAAAGCTCTACGCGATATTTTCAATTAAACACGCGAAAATCGACGTCCAGGAAAACTTAATACTTCGATAATTAAGAGCCACGGACGATAAACGCGTTTCCCAGGGCAGGCGCAAACAACTCCGCTTCTGAACACACACACGCACACGTCGCCCTGGCCGTGTGGCGTCACAATAAGTCCATCCCCGCCCTCCGCACTCCACTCGTGGTTATCAGCCTTCTCTCTCTCTCGCTCTCTATCCGTTCGTTTTCTCGGGGCGTATATACCGCGCGCACACGCACGCGCGACCCGTAAACGGTAACCGACGATTTATGGACGATGCTGCGCTAGCCGGCGGCAACACGTTACGGTAATCACTGTAAAATACGACGGTTCCGTTCGCTAAAGTTCGATCCGTAATATTGAATTTAGCCGATCTATAATGCGCGCGAGCTCTCGCGTTCGATTCCGGAACGCAAGACCGGCCGGAAGTTCGTAAGAATGTCCGGGCCCGTTGCTGCTCCGTTGTTTCTGGTCCTTCGCTACACCCTCCTATCTCCTTCGCTTAGTTTCTCTTTATCTCTGTCACCTTCGAAATTTACCGAGGTAGTTAGGTGCCATTTTTGTTTGTTTTCGTCTTGCTTTAGTCGATAGTTTGATAAAGAAGTGGACAGTTGGGAAAGGTAATGTACTACGGTTACCGAAATAATAACCATAAATAGACATTATGTCCTATTCAATTTATATGTACGATAACAACTTAATTTACTCAATTTTATAATTCTTATCCCGGATTTTCATCGTTTATATTGTTGTAATTATACTTTGGGAACGAAAGGTTTCATTTATATCGACGTCACCCATGTGTGAATTGCACGAATAGCGTTATAGTGTACAAAATCAAAAAGGAATGATGCGATATCTGCAGGCGCCAAAGTTCTAGTAATTCCTAAAAAGATAATTCATTGGTTTTAAAATAAAATTCGTTCAACGGATTCTTTCAGCGCATACTTTTGCATTTTTTATTTCTGAATCAATAATACAGTTACAAGTTTATATTGGTTTTGTCATTAGTTTCTCTTATCAGTTTCTCGTATCGATAATCTGATCATCCTGTTAAACATGCTCCGTCATCGGGTCACATCGAGAAATCGAAAACAAAAGTGTCGCGAATAAATCGATCTCGGTTGTATACTCTTCGATACACTGGGTCACAAGTACACGTCTTCAGTAGGCCAACGCGCTCGATGCATCTAATTTCGATCCCGTTAAAAAAGAAAAAGAACAGAAAAGACAATGATTCCTTCAGCTCGTATTAAACACGTATATATGTACAGTATACATTTTATCACTGGAACGCACGCACGGCGTACACTCGTACTATAACTTTTGTTTTCTCTGGTAATTTGTACCCCCTAAAATGAAATTATCATAGTTGGTCCATGCACGAATAATTCGCCCCCCTCGTTCCTCGTTGCCATATACGTATACATCTATAACGATTATTCTTTTTTTTCCACTCGAACGATACATTTTTCGTGGCTCACTTTACGCACAACATAACGCAACCCCGGACGGTCGTATCGTCGATTTTTAACTCAGATTTTCTCTCAATAATCTCGTATGTAATTGAATTATGCGCATCGTCATCGCATCGACTCTGTGTTTGTCACTGTCATCTTTCTCTCTTTCGTTCGTGCGGTGCGACTATCGTCGCACGGGGCTCATTGTTCGGGAATGATTCTGTATTCTGTCGGATAGCTGTGAAGCGACGTGTCTCCGGTAGTGAGGGGCGGTAGTCCCAAGGCACCTGAAAGTACCACCAAGCCCCCTAAGTCCCTATGATCTTTTGACTTTATTTTTAAGATTTTTTACTGTACACAAAGAAAGATTTGTTTACCGGAAGCGCTAGTTAACATATTAGAGAAGTATTGATCTGAATTATTTTGAAATAAAATTAAAATTAGAAGTGAAATGAGTGGAAAGTGAAAAATAAAATTTACAACAAAAATATTTTTCAAAGAACAAATATCTCAAAAACATTTTTTACAAAAATTTACATAAATAAATTACGATACTTTGTGGAATGTGAGAAATTATAAAAATTTGTTATCAAAGAAACAAACAACAAAAGACAAAGCATTTATTAATTATAAACGTTAAAATCATTCAATCTTCCCTACTAGGTAAATTTTTCAACTCCCAGTAAAGAAATTTTCCTGGCGTACCTATACTTTCAATTACAAACTATCGAATTCTGGCCTTTGCATACGAAATGTCCAGTACGTGAGTACTTAAATTTTTTACTTTTTATTTATTTTTTCTTTTTTTTTTACAAATTCCAAAGAAAACAACATTTCTGCATTTGCCATTGCATTACACGTTTGTATTTTTCAGTTTTATTGTTAATATGGATATCATTACGGAAGCTACTGGCGATTAATAAACACTACAAACTACATTAAGTCACAACTACACAAAACAAACGGAAAAAAATGAGAAAGAGAGTGGTACAGTGCTATATATAGTATTACGGAGGGGGCGGACAAAAAGAGAAAAGCGGTGGCGCCAGAGAAAATGCGATCTCGCAGTACGATTCCGCACAGTCCCTCCCACGCACACACGCACGGAATCATCCGTACGTATACGTACACGCGCGTACCTCCTCACGGTCGAATGAAAAAAAAAACGCACAATCGAATGCGGCCTCGCACGCGCGCTTCCATCGTCCTCTCCCTCGGCCAAAAGAGCATTTTTGGTTTCGCTTGAGCCTGACAGCTCGTCAAATAAATCAAAGCTCGGCAGGCCGCGATAAAAATTTACGGGCCGCTCCCAAATAAAAAGATTTCCCATCTCTCTCTCTCTCTCTCTCCTACCTTCTCCTACCCGATGACTCCCACCCCCCAAAAAAGGAAAAACAACGGAGAGAGACGAATGAACAAAAAGAGCAAATGCGCGGCGAGGGGACCCTCGATCGGCGGCGTCGGCTCGGGCGCAATGTTTTTCGGACGTTGGCGAGGCTCTACCACCGTTGCTGGCTGCCGCCGCTGCTGCTGGTGAGCTGGTGGCCGATGTGCTGCTGAATACAGTTTTGCCTTCGTCTGGCCGTATATATGTGAGGACCGCCCATCGGAATATCGTTTCGACTCGACGATGGCCAGCAGCAGCATCAACAGCGGTAGCAGCAGCAGCAGCAACAGCAGTGCTGTACAGCAGCACACCGCACACTTCAACGTGCCCGGAATTCAATCCGGGGATGTGTATGTGCGGGGGCGGTGGCAGCCGCTCTCTCTCCCTCCTCTCTCTACGCTCTACTCTACCTGTACACACCGCGGCCATGCCTCGTGAACCTTTTTTGTTTTGCCTTATACCGAGTGGGAATGATGGTATATATACACGGGGTGTGGATGTGTATGTGTGTGTGATACGGTAAATCGTATCGACGGAATGATGCGAGCGTGGTGTATGAGGGCGGATTGATCTTTGATTCGGGGATGGTGGGAGGGGATGCGAGATGTATTAGTAGAGTCTCTTCGAGAATAGTATTATTTTAGAGTCGAATGTGCTGATGATATATTGTGATTAAGCGTACTATGTGTTTTTTCCAAATGTCATGAAAATTTGGAACGGATCGACTGCAACAGTTATCGTATACGTCAATTTATTAGTATCTCAATACGATATCAGTATCGTTTATTTTATAATGATCAAAATAGAACAAAAGTTCGTACAAGAAAAGTAGTCGTCACTTCATTTTAACAGATTAAAAACCAATTTCAAAATTAACAATAATTTTCTGATCTCCGATGTTAATTAACATACAAGATCGTATTATCAACAAAACGTTACAACGATTTCACATAAATAATTATTCCATCTTTTTTTTTATTGCAAAGAACTGAGTGCACATTAGTGATCGATTAGCTACGAGGAAAAAAATTGCTCGATACATCTCTCGCGAGCCAAACTGCCTTTCTCGTATATATCGTCAGCACACGTACACGGACACACACAAATCCCCCGAATCGGACTAGTGATTGAAAACCCATCCTTTTTCATTTCTGCTCGAGAAGTGACTTATTACGTATACACATGGAAATTGAAAAAAACGAGACGAGAAGGGTGGGGGGGGGAGGCAGAAAGAGGGGCTCTGGAAACGACAGGCGCAAATGTCCTATCGGGATACAATCCGGAAAACGTATTCCTTCCCATTCCTCTCCTCTTGTCTCCTCACCCCCCTTTCTCTATTTTTCCGGTGGATTATCGTTACGCCGAGGTGTTGTATGCGGAAAGTGAACGCGCGCTCGGGATATCTACATCTATATAAATACACTGTATGTACATTCGTATACGTATACATGTGCAAATGTGTATGTGTGTATGTGGAAGAAGGAGAGAGCCAACGTCCGAAAAACATTATGCATTATTTATGAGCCGTTTCGCCGCCTCCCCATTGCCATCCCACGCTATATGTACACACTGCCGTCAATCACGCGAGAGCTCATCACTTTGCGGAAGAGGACGACGACGCCGACGACGAAAAAAAAAGAAAGAGGAGAGAACCATAGCGACGAGTATATACGACGACGATTCCCAACGGGGACTACCCCCCCGTCTCCCTTTTGTCTTCGCTCCGCTGCCGCGAACGGAAATCGAGCAATCGCAATCGCGCCCGCACTCGCACGCAGCCGTTGCTGCGTGCCTGCGCACTCGTATCGCGAGGTCGCAGATTCGTCTGGCGCACGCGGGATGTCTATGTATGTATGCGTTTGCATCTGCATGTGTATGTGCACGTGTGTTCGCATGTGACTGTGTTTCTACCTCTCTCTTTCTCTGTCTCGCAGCTCTGGCGTTCTGTTATGGGGTTTATATACAGATATGCACGCGAACGCGCGCGTGTCGTGTATACGTATATATCGATACGTGCACTGTCGCAACCGTTCTCTCTGCGCAACTCGGTAATTAAATCAGGATTTTTCCCTCTCCCTCGCTGCCGAAATTCTCGTTTTCTCGCGCGCTCTGTTTTCCTTTTTCTCCTCCCTCTCTCTCACTCGTCGAATACTTTCGCTTGCGCCCCCTTTTTTGCAACGTTGCCCAAATCACGACATCCTGCCTCAACGAAAGCCCCCGCGTTTTCAATTTGGCCTGTCGCCATTATTCTTCCGCGAGCGAGCCAGCGAGCCGAAATCGCGCGATGGTCTCCGTGCAGCCGTCCCACTCGCGTGTTTGTACACATCGGCCGGCGTCCCGGAAACGCCGAGAAGTAATCGCCGGAGGCAAACGAGCCGAATTAAGGAGGAATTAAATGAACGAGCGCGAGAGGCGAGAAGACGAGACGAACCGTGCAAAAAAGCAAGAGAGAGAAAGAGAGAGCGGCCGAGAGCGCAAATTAGAGGGAGAGAGAGAGAGAGAGAGAGAGAGAGAGAGAGAGAGAGAGAGAGAGAGAGAGAGAGAGAGAGAGAGAGAGAGAGAGAGAGAGGGAGAGAGAGAGAGAGAGAGAGAGAGCAAAAAACCGTGTAACGAAGAGAGACGTAGGCGATGGGCAAACAAACGGGAAAGGGGGATGGGGATGGAGAAAAAATCAAACAAGAGCGGAGGCACAATTGGAACGAGTGGAGGGACGGCGAGAGAGCGGACAGGCAGGCAGGCGAGCAGGCAGCCATGCGAATGGGTGTGGGTTAGGTCGGGAGAGCAGCCGAGGTGAAAAAGGGGGTGGCGAGCATCGTCGGGCTAGATTGGCAAAGCCGCGGAGGAATTATTACTCTCTCCGGCTCGTATGTGTATCTCTCTCTCTCTCTCTCGCTGTGCTGCATCGGCGCGAGCACACCATCTGCTATTTGTCTCTGGCACTCACGCGCGCGCGCGCGGCCGGCACACAACGAGGGTCGTGACGTTAATAAAGATCTCCTTGCGGTCTGTTTCGGGGAATATTGAAACGAGAAAGAGGAAATCCTGTACATATATAAAGCCACGAGTATACGGCTGATGGCCTCTATATGTCAATTCTGATTCGATGGCGATAATACGAGCGTACGACGAATGAATTTTTCAGCGAGAGATGTATAGTGCGGTATATTGAAAAATATTTTTATTTCGCGCTCGCGCTGCGGGAATGCGTATAAAGCGCTACGCGGCGATATGAATTGCAAATTGTCGCGTTTTTACGCGGTGGAAATTAATAAACCCGGTGCGTTACACACGCGCGGCCCTTCCCCGCGCTGATTGAACGGGGCCAAATATTTTGGCCACTCGCTCTTGCTGGTCTTGTTTGCGCGCGTTCGAATGATATTCATTAGATTTGGAATCGCGCGAATTTATACGAGACTCTCGATACTGTGATAATCAACGCGAGAGGGAGAGATGATATTGAATGCGTGCATTGTAACTCATATACCGGTGACGTGGTTTTGCGCTCGATCGGTACGCGGGATTTGGACAAATTTTCCATCTCCGAATGAAAGGCCGTTCGGCACGAACGTCGAATATCCCGAAACAAAAGGAAAGGATCGTAAAACGTCAGCGCGGACTGAAAAAAAAAATGCTCAACGATCCTTTGATTCGCCAACCGCGCGCGCGCGGGGGGGAGGGATTTTCCATTTTTAACGACGCGATCGCCCGGAACACGTCTGCGCATAACGCGCGTGCGCGGACGCACGGAAATATCCCATCGCCGACGATCATCCACGCAAACGACGGCGTTCTTTTTTTTCATTTCGCCGTGAATTCGCGCGCACACACACGTGCACAGCGCCGAGCTCTTGACCCGAAACGTAATTATAGTTGGGAAACGAACGAACGATCGGCCGTTACCGCTTCATCGAACTCTCTCTCTCTCTCTCTCTCTCTCTCTCTCTCTCTCTCTCTCTCTCTGCCCCTCTCGTACCCCCAGCTCTCATTCAAGAAACATTCTGCATTAAACGTTAAGTAGATAGCGCGCGCGGCATACGTCGGCAACCGTTCCGTCCGGAAAATTCGAAATCGATCCACGATAGATGGAGTTTCGTTATATATACATGTGCGCACCGTTTCGCGTATGTATATGTTTTTGCGTGGATGTGTGTCTTCGTCGATCGATATTCTCTCTATCGCGTATGGCCTCGGGCGTTTCGCGCGAGAAATAAAAACGTCGTATACACCGTATGTACATCGCGGTGGATGTTCGAGGGAAGATGCGGCCTCGCGCGCGTCTGTGAATATGTGCGAAAGAGTGAAAACGCAAAGTATAAAAAAAGTGCGTGATACGGTGAAAATCGGGTGTTGGTATACTTTTAACCGGGGTCATTTGAAAAAAATACGCTCATGTGTATGTAGTTTTATGCATTTATAGATTAATATTTTTATTTATTTTTTTATTTCTTATCCTCATGCTTTAATTCGGCACATTGTCATATTGGTATTATATATACGTACGAGTTATCAGCGTTTTGACGCCAAGATTTTTAATTTTATTCGATATCATTATAATTATTACACTTAATTATTCAAAACTTTATCATCGTATTTATTTATACATATTAATAATAATTATATTATATGCTGGAGTCTCTGCTGAAGACATCGGTAAATATCTTATCTTTAATGTTCGATCGCAAAATTTTCCGTCTCATCGTCGCCTTTTTTGTACGGTATACAAACAATCAACGTATATCGGCTGCATTTTTATATAATATTTATATCATAGCGCTCTCATCATATATATATATATATATATATATATATATATATATATATATATATATATATATATATATATATATATATATATATATATATATATATATATATATATATATATATATATATATATATATATATATATATATATATATATATATATATATATATATATATATATATATATATATATATATATATATATATATATATATATATATATATATATATATATATATATATATATATATATATATATATATATATATATATATATATATATATATATATATATATATATATATATATATATATATATATATATATATATATATATATATATATATATATATATATAGATTTTTATGTATAGATTAAAATCGCGTTGTCAATCGCGCGCCACATATCCTAAAATAAAACGAGCCAACTTGCCGAAGCTCCACTTTGAACAAATCAACTCGCAACAATTTTGTACAGTTTCCGGCCGTTGACGCACGGAAACGCAAGCTCTGACCTCGAGAGGTATTAAACGACTATACGTATTTATATATATATTATATAATTGTGTGTGAGTGTGTTTTTTTTTCTTTATTTTTCTTTTTAATAATAATATTTATATATTATATTTATATAATATTCATAATTCTGTGAATGTGTACATTATATTATAATCTTTCGTATATCCCCTGTCACCAATCGCCAAAAGCGCAGCAGCGAAACTCAAAAATCCGTCGTATACCTATATATACCTCATCGCCGCTATATAATTTCCCACCCTCAATTTCTCCGCATCCTCCATTCCCCGCGAAATTGTGCGTACGCATGTGCGCGCGGGCGGCTTCATACGCGAGTGCACTCGCGTGCGAATATCGAAAGGAGAAAAAAAGGTAATATACGATTGGTTCTCGCTTATTGCCCTCCTCTCTCTCTCCCTCTCTCTGCGCGCGCGTGTGCACACACACACACACATATGTATATATAAACGCGCAGCCGATGAAAGGCTTTTTCTTGCGCGAGTTTTTGCGCACACGCGTAATGCGAACGCACTGATTAAAGCCTAATTAGCGCACCGAGACGCGCCTAGACATGTATATAATACGCACACACGTATATATGCGACGCGCGTGTGTTGTCCCTCGCTCATCGCCCCCTCCTCATGACAGCGGGTGTGTTATTAGCACGATTAGTAGTAAGTAGCAGCGATAGGCGGTCGGAGTATAGCGTGCGCTCGTTACTCATCGTCATTATCATCATCATCATCATCGTCATAATCATCGTCATTATTATCGTCCTGGCGATCGCCGTCGTCGCGACGATCGCCGCGACCGTCTTTGCGGACGGCGCTGCTGTCGTTGTTATTATTATTATTATCATCATCATCATGATAGTCATCATCATCGTGACAATTGAGTTAGTTCACAGAGGCATGGCGTTGTAGAGGTCCAAATTGGGATGGTAGAAGAGTGCGGTGGGGGTCGCGTGGGCGGGATTGTGATGGGCGGCGGCGGCCGCCGCCGCAGCCGCCGCTGCGGCAGCTGCAGCGGGCGCCTGTATGTGGTTCAAGTTGAGGTTCAGTTGGGGCGCGTGATGGTGATGCGGGTGGGTGGCGACATGGTGAGCATGGGCTGCCGTATTATGGTGGTTCAGTTGGTTAAGGTGGTTAAGGCTAAGGTGGTTACCTGTTGGATAGGGTAGTCCGAAGCTCGGGTAGCCGGAGTAGCCGCGGCCCGCCGCGTAGGCCGCGTACGCCGCTGGGAAACCTGTGAACAGCGCGCAATTTTCTGCATTACAATGAGTATCGCATGCCTTGGACGATTGTTCTGGTTGCTATGTACAGGAAGAGAGTGTCATTGTCATTGTGTAATAAGATTGGTCGAGAGAGATGTGCCGTGGGTATTTATCCCGGGTGTTGTGATACGTTTGGTTAATATACCATTTAGGTTATTCAATTGTGAACTTTACTAGAATAGATGTAACCATTTACAATGAAATACTGCATTTAGCAAATAATAAAATATCCGGTAGTACTTTATTTCAAAGACTCGATTATAAATTTTATATAACAAAATTAGTCAGTGAACTTATCAAATCACATAGCTCAATAGTTTCAAAAAAGTATAATGATGTGTGTGTAGATGTTGTAATAACAGATAAATGAAGGGGATTGTGCTTTCATTGTACATACCATCTGGTAATGCTCCCAGGGACCACATAAAATCTATAAGAGAAAAAAGAACAAAAAATTATTAGTTACTAGTAAATTATGATGTTGCTTAGGTATAAGAATGCTCAATAATATTTTTTTAAATATAATTTTCAATATTCAAAAGGTTATGTATATCATTGTTTTGTATAATTTTGAATATATATATTTTGCCGAATTATACTATTCTTGTCGTTTTTTATTTTTAAAGTTGTATACAAATTTTAAAACATGAAATATATAAAAAGCGTTCAAAGAACAAATTTTTTTTAAAAACTTTTTATGTGAAATATTTATTCGAATAGAAATAAAAATACCAGTGAGAAGATTCATGTGGGTTATAAAAGCGACTAGGTTAGAAAAATCGTGATATTGACAAAATAAGAGTAAAAGGCAGAAGAGGAAAAATAGTGAAGACAGATAGAAAAGACAGATTCATAGAAATAGAAAGAGAAAAAGAAAGAAATAAAGAGAAAGGCATCCATGAAATTTCATAATTTGACACTAATTCAAAGACCACACAACTAAGATTTTGACTATTTCGCTCGACTAGCGTATTGACTAATTTCTGTATAAATAGGTAAACTAAGTAACTACGCGCGGCGGATTATATAAAAAATATATTTCAATCTACGACAAAAGAAACCTTCCTATTTTTCTATGGTTATTATAGCCTTTAAGGTATATTAGTTAATTATATAATTACCGGTTAGGTATAATTTTCTATGCTTTCTAATACAGCTTATTAGATATTGACTATAATTGGCAGTGTTCCTAATGTCGTTATACTATAAAACAACTTTATTTCAAACAAAATTTTACAAGCAAAACACGTCATTCTTCAATTTCTATCACTTCCAACATAGCTACATTTAGTAAACGAAAGAATTATGTGACATTAGGAACGTATGCCAACTTTACTACGACATATACATTATTCGTTTATATATTGACGATACAATATCGATATAAATAAACACCGACCACAATCTACACTACTAGCTCATTAAACTATTCTATAGTATTTGCGCCCACCGCTCGCACGGTGCGCGCATCACGCAAATATTACGAGTATTGAGCATTTATATAATTTCTATAATCAATGAGATACACTGATACATATTAATAGTATTAGTGATTCCGTACCTAAATGTTTCTACCGGGCTGGTTTTCGATTATCGTCAAGCACACAACGTCAGTTTTTGGTTTTTCTCTTTATCCTCTTAATATCTGTATATGCGAAAAGAAGCGAATGGAACTGGCAATAAATAAGACTAGAGACTTCAATTTTGTATTTTTTTTTTCGAATAATCGTTTTTTTTATTTTTATTTATTTATATTCCAGTGCAATTTCAAAATCGTTGCATAATTTGCAAATGCGTGCATAATGTATTTATTTCGTTATAAATAGACAGACGTTCGGTACTTTCAACAGATACAGATTCCATTTAACAACAGCGTCTGCTTAAATATTCTCAAGCGTCTATATCACAAGAAACGAACGAAATTAACAACGACATTGTCGCATATTCGTTATATCGAGAAAGAAAGATCATAACAAGCAAGTGCGTAATAATCACGAAATCGAAAATTCAATCGCTACGTTTAATCACACAATCTTGTACACGTATCGCGCGATTGCTTCTCTCGATTATATAATAGTAATATGTATATATAAGTCTTTTTCTCGTCCTCTTCGCTCTCGGACTCTTTATTTATTTTTTTTCTCAAAAACTGCGTCACTACACTCTCACATATTTCCTCTCACTCTCTCTCTCTCTCACACACACAAACACACACTCTCTCTGCAACTCTTCCTGCGGAGAATCTCCGAAGGAGGACATCTCCGTCGTGGGGGTGCACGGGACGGGCGAGCCGAGGAAATCCTTTCGAATTTACATAGGTTTTCTTTGCCTACGTAATGTTCCTCTCTCGGCGCTCTCTCTCTCTCTCTCACTCTCTCACTTTCTTTCTCACGTATGTGTGCTTGTGCCTCGTCGTGTGTATATGTGCGAGTGTAGAAACTGCGCCCGTGCTTTTGCCACCCGGTTGGCGCGCGTATATGTGTTTACGCCGCGGAATACCAAAGTGTTGCAACGGCGAGTATACTGCGAAGTGTGTGTATATACACGCCGCCCGGGCAAATTCATTGGAGCCCCGTTTCTTCGCTTCAAGTTTCAATCGAGCGAACTTTGAATGCACGCCGACTGGCCTTCTGGCTGGTTCGTCGTTCCCCCTCCCCCTCTCTCTAGTTGCGCATTGAATATGCAAATTTTCGCGTATACGTGCAGAGGGCGCGTACGAGAAGAAAGATTGCCTGGACTTGGGGATTTTACATTGAAATGCGTCTGGGAGTACCCATTGTTTATTCTAAAAAATTTATGATTTTCTTTCTTTAACTGAGTAAATATAACGTTATGTAGATTTCAAATAAAATTTTGTAAAAAATGTTTTACTCGTAATTAAAGACAGCTGTTGGAGTAGTTAAAACAATGCCCGATCAATTATTATTAGCATTGAAATCATTACATATATTTCGAATTGAATATTTCACGTATTACCGAAACATTTCGAATTTCCCAGTCATTTACATGTTATACACGCGTCATTCGAATGAAATTCAATAAAAGTACAGTGTTATTGATATGGTTTATATAATAATTATATATATATAAATTTCGCGAATAATTGTTTGAAAACAACCACTGGCCGTACAGCTATATAAACGTGAAATAAATAAATTTACCGTTTTTAATGAATGTGGGTTATTTAATTAAATTTTCACAGAAACCATTAATTAAAATACTCTCAATTCAACCCCTCATACATTATTTTCTTATTTAATAAAAATTGTCAGCCTTTCTCGTTCAATAATTTCTTACAAAGCTTACATTTCGAAACGTCGAAAAAGTATGTAAAGCCTAGTTATCAGTCCCAGTAATCCAAACGAATTTTTTTTTCCCACGGCACGGTTCAACGTAGTACGCGCGAAAACGCCTCCCTTTTGATAAAACTTCCACGCGCGTGCGCGTACAAAAACTTCCCTTCGCGATATAAAACATTATACAACGTGATTTACGCGGGCGTTCGTGCGTGCACATCGGTCCAACCAGGCGCGCTGCGGGCACATTTTCCACGAATTTTTTTTTCGTTCATCCTCGGAATTTTTTTTTTTGTTTTGTTGCATTTTTTGTTGCGTTTTGTTGTTCAATGTCTCTCTCTTTCTCACTCGCTCACTCTCTCTCTCTCTCTCTCTGTCTCTCTCTCTCTCTCTCTCTCTCTCTCTCTCTCTCTCTCTCTCTCTCTCTCTCTCTCTCTCTCTCTCTCTCTCTCTCTCTCTCTCTCTCAGTTCACGCGCACCAAATCAAAATCCGGCCCAAGGTTTACGTCTATGGTATATATAAATATGAAGCTTGTAAAAAAAAAGTGAGATACAGAGTTAAACAACGAAAAAACCTCAATGGTTAAGTTCTACTTACGAAACTGACAGTGTTGCGCCTCTCGGGCAAAGTACGTACTTTTTTCTAGGACACACGTCTCACGCATTAATATTAAGAATATGATATGCTATGTAGCTTAGAAGTGTTAAATACTATGACAAGTAATTAAGGTGGACAGGTATTATAGGTATAAATAAGGTTTACGTATAGATAATATATATTTAGTCTATACTCTTCAAAGGTATAATAATAATAATAAGAATAATAATAATACGTATATAACTATTTAACGTAGATTTTGAAGTAATAGGTATATATATATAAATATGTAGGTTTTAATACAGCCGCTCTTTTATGTATTCTCCCTGGAAGAACTTTCGTACGTTAATTATCTCAATTACGACCGAGAAAAATTGCTCTGCTCTTCGCTTGGCTTCCCAATATAATTTTGAAGACATACGCAGGAGTTGAAAAACCAGTCGAGGGGAATTCCATAAATTAAAGAGACAGAGAGAGAAAGAGCAAAAATTAAAATCCTAAAAAGTTTCTCCCTCACACCATCGGCTCGTAATTGAATCAAAGAAACCGAGATTCTCGGAGAAACTTTTTAACGGATCTCTCTACCTCTCTCTCTCGCTCTCTCTCTTTACATCTTCCGCTCACTGACGAAGTTTACTGATTACTCGGTCGTTTGCAAAAACAGAGCTGCAGAAAAAAAGTGTGGAGGATGCGCTCGACCGGTATTTACCTCGCAAACAAGCACTCTTCGAAATCACTTAGCCGCGCGAGACTCTGCGTGCCGGATTAATCGGGGAAAATATACGACGAGGGGAAAATAATGTCCCGGAAGCGAAGAGAGAGGGGGAGGACGTGTAGCGCGGCGCGAGAGCAGCAGTTTTCCTTCGTCGGCTCCTTTGCCCTTTTTGCTTTGGCGTAAAAGGGGGATGCGAAAGGGCCCGAGGAAGAAGCGCAATAGCGAACGCCGTATTTGCACTTCGTTACTTCCAGGCGAGAAGTATCTAAGACATATTTCTAAAGCTAACGGCATTTATATATTAAACGACTCTCCTCAAAATCTATATGCTTTATTACTCTCTAGTTTTAATCTCAATGATATTTAGGAACGTATTACTTGTATTACGCAAATAAATTATTATCTCGTCTAACTAATTGGATCCTAGATCGCCTAGATCTGTCGAATAATAATAATAATAATAATAATAATAATAATACATACATAATTTAAGACTAATTTGTTCGTGTTTTATTTCTGGCTGGTAATACTTTACACTCAGAGAAATTGGTTAGATTAAACTACGATACTGAAAATGCGTTCTAGATACATAGCTTTAAGGAACTATAATTTTCAGTAGAAAGTGACTATCGACATTTTGTGCAAAGCAATTCCTTTCAATTAGGATGGAAACATTTATTTGTTAAATTATTGGGAATCGGCAAAGTCCATTTATAAAAGCTCGATAAAATCAATTTCTACTAAAAATCTACTACTTATCAAGTAAACAATTAATTAAATCATTTTAAGTAATCTTTTTAACATTATCATGTATTGTATCATTGGTTTACGATAATCGATTTAACGTCATTTTTTATTACAGGTGAAATATTTACTCGTTCTGTTTTTCCATTATATTTTTAGCAGATATTTACCTGTTCAAAGCAAACAAATTGTTCTCTGAGCGTAGCGTGTTTGACAAAGTTGTGCTGGTATCGTGTGTCCAGGAGAAAAATAATCTCCTGTTTTTTTTTCTGTTTATCGTGTAATGAGTGTAACCGTGTACCGTGATGTGTGTGCGTATATATAAATATAAATACCTAACCTAAATATCTTGACGTATATAGAGAGAACTATTACAAAAAACTAGTAATAATATATATAATAATGCTGCTTTCATAAAATATATCGATATCAATATATAATATCAAATACTATATTATCGTATTTCTTTTTTATTAGACAGGTATAAAACAGTATTTTTGCCGTTGTCTAGAACAAATATCTCTTTTGGCTTGCTATATATAAGTACATATATGCATATGTATATTATGTAAATAATATATCATATATCAAATCCAAAACCTTCATTAAATATACATATATATAAGAAATTTATGCGTATATATACATGTACGTATACGTGTATACAGATATGCAATACATATATGTATTTTTCGTGGCTTTATGTATATATATACTTATATCATACTTTTATATCATATACACATATATTTTTATTTAATAATTTGTTTATTTTTGAATACTATTATTTTCGTCAACCTCCTTCGTACTCTCTGCTACCTTTTACCTCCTCTCCCACCTCTTTCTCTTTCTCTCCACACATCTGGCATTGCATTATGAAATTTCATGAAGTTGCAATATTCAATACAACGTTATATATATTACTAGCGAAAAATATCTCTGGCGGAAAGGTGTGGCTGCAAGTGTGTGTGTGTGTGTGTGCGTGTGTATATTTGTAATCATATTTTGCGCACACACGAACACGCACTGCCATTCCTCTCTCGCTCTCACGCGCTTTGCTCCCGCACTATATACACATACACGCACACAGTGCAATATGCGTGCACGCGTGTATGTGTGCGCGCGCACCAGCCCACCTTTGGCCACCGCGCAAGCGAGCGAGCGCAAGACGAAGGTATTTGCACGCGTAGTAAAAGAGAAAACGCGCGCGAGGTCTGCTCGCCAACTTTTCCTTTTTCCCCGGTAGCTTTTCTGCTCGTCGCCATTCGTCACCGCCGCCTTCTCCTCCCCGCGAGACTATTTCTCTCGTGCGCGTCCGTGTGTCTGTGTGTGTTAGGGTCTGGTTGGGCGTTTTTCTCCCCGCCTTTCTTCAGCCGCGCGCTGTTTCCACATTCTGTGTGTGTGTGCTCGTGTGCGTTTATCGGCAGAGTGCGGGTGTGGGATGGATCGTGAACTCGCATGGCGCTTTGTGAAAAATTAATAGTAGCTGCTTTGTAACAATGGAGCAGAAGTCACGACAAATTGCAGCTAAAGAGGAATGTTCAATTTGTTTCTCCTTTATTGCGAAAATAATTTCAGAAATGTTTTCTCGAAAATCGTAAAATCTCTAGTTTATTTATTTCGCGTGCACGTATACAACTGTATCTGCTCATTGAATCTGACGTCTCTCTAGGAGCGAAAAGGAAGATAAAATGCGCCGCGAGGGAGTGCAGAGAAGGAGAAATGAATCACGGCGGCGGGCGCAACCTTGCGCGGCGCCGCGTTCAAGGGCCTGCTTGGAATGCGTGAGCTACATACGCTTATCATGCGCCTCTTTTTTCCCCTCATATGGGGCGCGAATCGAGAAAAATCTCTTGGCTCTGGCGCCAAAGCGAAAACGCTCGCGTATACATTTTTGCGCGCATATGCCAATCTATCGCGATCTCTCGTATGCAGCCTCTAAACCGTACACGTTCGTACACGCGGCTACGTACGTCCGAGGAGATTCCAAAGGAAGTCTTACAAAAATATGCGTGTGCCTGGGTAAATGTGAACGTGCGTGTATATGTGTGAGTATAAGCAAGGGTATCTTCCTCGGTTCTGTCTCCTCCTCCTACTTTGGCTCTACGAAAAGACTAGATAAGTTCTCTTCCGTTGGCAAAATTGCGATTTTTTCACGGTTGACTAAAACGCTACACACTATACGACTATATGGTCTCTTGAATGGCGAATAAAGTATAGTATTTATTTCGATGTGCTATACGGACTAAGCTATAAATAATTCTTTCGCGCGACGCGATCATCGATTCGAATCGTTTTTTTATAACTAACTATACCGACACAATTGACCGCGCGATATGGCCTCGCGTCTCGGCGGCGAGGGCTAGATTTTCACGAAAATATTTTTTGATTTAGAATATTCAATACTGCTTGTACTTGCCTTGTACAATTCTCGATATGACTTTAGTAAACATTTTAAAAATGCTCTAATAATACTTATCGGTGTTCGTCAGAAAAATAGGCAACTTATCGGAATAAGTTTTGCCGTTTAAAAAAATCACGTATTTAAATTATCGACTACAGCTACATTTGACTGCTTTACGTTACTTTTCATTGCTTTTTTTGAACTTCGACTGTCTGAATCTCACTTCGATGAACACTTTGTTATTGTCCTACTACTTCGCGAGTCTAATAATACTAGGAATCTACTACCAGTCTTTATTGATGTGTCAGTTTTTCCACGCGCGATTTGTCCGTTTCTTCGACTAGTTGATTCGACTAACTATATCAAATTGAGGCCCCGTCGGTAACTACTTTATTTATCTAAATCGCTTTTTAAACACTACGTACGAATCTATCTAAGATTTTGCTATGGTTTAAACATCTGTCTCTACGATCACAGTGTTCCTGAACTGGGCATGTCGAGCAGTCTTTCTTAGAACAGGTTTCTTTGATTTTCTCGTTAAAATCCAATTACAAGGTAAACAGCTAAGCTAACTACCATATGATTGCACTTTTTGATATGTCGAAACGTCTTCGATAACGATTCTTTCGTATTAAAATTATTTATATAGACTTTTCACTACAGTATGATTTTAGACAAATTAAGATTATAAATTGATTTGATTCATAAATTGGTTTTAGATTGGAGTTACTTTTGGCACATTATTCACTAAAAATGATATTTTCATAGCTATACATTATTATTTAATCTAACTACTTTGACTAAGTGGCACATCCTCAGTAAATCACAAGAAATCGAGTCGTTGTACAAAAATTGTTCACAAGGCTTACAAAATTATTGTTTCCTAATTGTTCTCATAGATTAATTTCCTATTTAGTGTTGGTTCAGAAATGGTCTTACATTTTGATCCAAATTTATAGATTGAACTATACTACCTTTCATAGAATATAAATAGTTTTATACTTATCATTTATCAGATAGTAACGATTTTTCAATTCATCGGTTTATTTCACTACATCAGTCATTGTTGCAATTCAAAGTGAGTGTAATCATTCAGTACTTAAAACTTTTCAGACGTTTTCTTTCATTCGCGCGACTTGATCTTTGTATAAATAAATTGAATAAATTCAATCTTCTACAGTAAATATATCGATTGCTTTATAAATTATTTTATACTACTTTGAGCTAATCATAAAATACTTTCTTTTAAAAAACTTAGGTATGCAATTATATCTTCGTCCATTCGTTTTAGAAATATTTGATCCCCATACAGAAAGATTAATAAAATAATAAATACATAAATCTATGAGATCATCTTTAAAATATGAAAAAAATGTTTAATTCTCAACAAAATATCTATAAGAATGTTACCGTACCTTGAAACAAAAGAGAATAAATAACAAAGTAAGTTCATAACAACCTAGTCAAACAACGATCAATTAACAAAATAAGAAAAAAAAAACCAACAAACAATGATAACCCGCCGTTTACTGGTGTCTGGTCAGTGGCGTCAGTATCGTCGTCGGTCATAGCCCGATGGTGGGTCCCAGAGGATGATACATCGCGCTCATATCCAATCCCTGCACGCCCAGCAGATCGCTCATAGAGTACGTCAGACTGGCGGCCCTGCTGGCGGCAGCGGCAGCCGCGGCCCCAGGATGCGGCCTGTAGGCCGCAGCTGCAGCGGCCGCTGCAAGGGCCCTCTTAACATCGTAAACAGCTTGTGCCGCGGCAGCGGAGGGGGCGTTGGCGGCTGCGGCCGCGGCAGCGGCAGCGTACTGATAGCTGGCCGCTGCCGCTGCGGCGGCACTCGCCGAGGAGGCAGGCGACGGTTGGGCCTGGCTGACGAGGCCCGGGGCGAGGAGGGCGGCGGCATGGGCGGCGTGCGGGTGCGCGTGGTGCGGGTTCGAGGCGGCTGCGGCGTTGGCTGCAGCCCCGGCCGCGGCTGCCGCCGCTGCTGCGTGAGCGGCCGCTGCCGCGGCCGACGGAGGCAGGGGGTACGGCGCGTAGCGGTACGTCGCGGCGGCGGCGCTGGCTGCGCTGGGGGGCTGGGCGACCATCACCAACTCACCGTAAGCACCTCGGCCGGCTGCTCGCGTCTTCGCCAGGTTCGCCGGCAGCATCACCTCCTTCGGCTGCGCCTTCTTGCACTCAACCTGAAAGCAGAAAAGACGTAAGAAGAATCTTTCCGAACCCTCCGAAAATGTATGATTATTGTTATAAACACGATTTCGTAATAAACGTATCGGTAGTAAAATTAAAATCGATTCACTCGGCTCTTGCTATAATGATATTAAAATTTTTCTCAATTTAAATCATATTTACAATAGTTCGCTATATAGTTGAGAAAATGTTATGAAAATTTCAGTACTTTATTTTGAAACGAATGAATGCATAGCGGAACCAATTCAATATTTTAAAGATAATACTGCGTTTAGGTAAAAATTACGTAAAGAAATTTATATTTTGAAATGAAAATTTTAATTCTTACAAGTGCCTGACCAAACACTTTTTCTACTACTGTTGCAGGTTATTTCTTATACCCCCATAGATAGATCAATTCAACCTTATATCAATAACTAGTCTAAAATGATTTCGCGCAGTGTGTTGCATACGAAAGGGGTCTCGAATGAGACGAGAATCAAATCAAGTGTGTTTAAACGCCACGTAGAAAATCGAATGAAAGGCGATCCGACGTGAGTTTGTCCGCGCCGCACGCTGGTACTATGCCTCGGTATGAAAGAGCCGGGGCATACGTGCAAACATACGTATATACACAGGTACGTATACGTGCGCACCGCCCAGGGTCTTTCTCTCCCGCATAGTTTCGTCTCCATAGTTTCCCCGAGAGTCGCATTGGCGTGCGAGGCACTTTAGTACGGCGACTCTGCCACCATAGAGCACGGGAATCCGGCGCCTCGCGTGTCCACACCCATACACATACGCGCGCGTGCGTCCGCGGCCTCTGTGTATGCCAAATACAAATATGGCCACGAGCGCGTACGTGTGTGTATACGTACGTATGTGCGATGGTCCCGTGCTTAATTATACGGGAAATTAATTCCGGGCGTCGAGCGTCGTCTCTCGCTGGCCCCTTCTCCCTCTCTTATACGAAGAAGAAGGACAAACGCGCGCGCAGTCCGGAATTTTGAAGGAGGTGCGCATACACGCAGCAGGATGTAGACCCGCACGTGTGCACGCGTGTAGTGCGCGTGGATAATGCATACTCACCATTTTGTTGTTGATCTCGTGGAAATGGATTTCGCACACTTTGTCGACGACGTCTTCGCTTTGAAACGTGACGAAGCCGAAACCTGAAACAGAAGAGCAGAGAGTGAGGTTTGAGTTAGGGCAAAATCGATAGAGCGTATAGTGTATGGGGTAGGAGAAGGGCGAGTTGGTTCGTTAGCGGTCAAGAAACCGGTTGGAACAATGGAAACTCCGCGCTAATAATACACGTAATCAGTGGGTAAATTTAGATTACGAAGCCCGCAATGGGGCAAGTTATATAGTGCGCTGTTCACGTATTGACTTTTGCGATTGTTTTTTCCAGCGACTGTGTGATTAGGGAGAAGAAGGAAGAAAAGCATTGTGATTTATTAATGTATTCGCGGGTGGTCTATAGGATGAAGCTCTATTTTGAATGGATGCACTGAAAAATTCAATTATTTCCTCGTAATTATCAATGGATAGTTGATACAATGAAAGTTCAACGTAATCATCAACTTCTGATTATTACTTTTGAACAATAATACACTTTTTACTGCATACAGGTATTAAATAATACAGTGCACTATAAATTTTTCAGTTGTCCCCTCAGCGCCACCTGAAATCTTTCGTCAACTTTGCGCTAATGAAAATAGAACCTTCAAAATGCATAAAGCTCGGGGGAGACCGAGCGCGATGCACATCACATCCCTCGCTCAAACTAACCATAAAAAGCCTCCTCGTGCGCAGCACGTTGCTCCTCGTCTTAGCGCGCTAAAAATTCCGAACAGCAGTTTAAAAGTCGAGCAAATTGACGCGGGCTCTCGCCGGTAATTATTAATGCACTTCCTCTCTCTCTCTCTTCTTACAACGTTAAAACGCCGCGTCGCTACCGCGACACAAGCGCATCTTCGGCCCTTCCGCTGCTGCTGGCCCGACTTAATCAAGAATCGCGAGTTATTAAAAACTTTCCATCGTTTTTCCGGCACTACAGCGGGCACGATTTTAATCTCGTTTGCTCTCGTCGTAACTCAGAGGCCTTGCGTCGAGTTATCTGGCTCGCGGGAGTTATGAATCCGCGGGCGCGATGACGCGACCGAGATAACGCGGCCGAGTTAGTGGTGGTGGTGCACTGCAGGGCCGGGCGACGTACGGCCGCTGCACGCGGCGCGACTCGCGCCGTAATTAAGTGCCGCGCGCGAGCCGGCTCGTATAACTGCCTGGCCTACCTGCGCGCGCGCTCTGCCAGCCCCCGCCTATACGAGTCGCCCTTAGGAAGGAAGGAGGTGACGGGTTTTTTCTTTCTTTATGAGAGAAAGAGAGGAAGGGGAGAAAGAGATAAGCGTGATGGAATTTAAATATTGCGCGTCTTTGGAGATGTTTTTATGGCCGCGGAGGAGATCGAAAAGCAACTGTTGCGAGATGGTGGACTGGTAACCTAGAATTTTTCTTCGCGGTAGTGAAGGGAGAGAAGAGCGGGATGCCGTAGTCGATATAAAAGAGTCGTAAATAGAAAATGGGGTGAGATTATTTTAAAGCCGCGCGCGTTGAGATTCGATTTGCGAGAGAAGTGCTGGGAGTTTGGGGCTGATGTATGACGTTGATTTTAAAATTTACATTTGGAAAAGTGTTTCGCATATATATATATATACACGTTTTATCTCAGCACATCGCGGGTACTGTATCTGTTTTAGAATTCAGTAGAAAGTGAAATTCACGTAATACATAAAGTATTTACCACTTTCTAGATAGAACACATTTTTGTCTATGTCTCTCAAAGTCAAATATTAAAAGAAATAGATAAATAACAAAATTTCTTTCTAAATGTATATTTTTATACTTTAATATCAGGAAACAAACTCAATACACGTTTCTGAAACTACAACTACCTTCTGTCTACATAACACGCACTCCGAGTACACCTTTTTTCTCCCAATCCCCGAAGATTTAATTCAACCGCGAAAAGCACCGGGGAAAGAAAGAAACCCATCTGGAGTGCATCTTCCCGGCGCGCCACCTGCACTTTCGACGCGCCTTCCTTTTCTCCCTGCCTCGTCTCTCCTCGCCACCACCGCCTCCTCGGTGATCAAGTTATAAACTTGCTAAGACGTCCGTTCGCGCGCGGTGACGGCGGCGAGTAGGGAAGGCCGAGGGCTTACTTCATTTATGTAATTTATAGTAGTCTCTCGCTCCTTCTGCCAGTCATCTAACTCGGCGAGCGTAAGCTATACCGCGAGTGCAAGGACAGAGCGGGCGCAACAGCAGCAGTGTATAGTGGAGGGAGATGTTCCGACGCCGGTGTAACATTAAACTAGTTATCGCCGCGGTCTATTAAACGCGCACACTCCCACCGCCACCGCGGTTCTTCCGGGGGTTTCCACCTTAACTAGCTCGCTCGTGACCCGGCGTTATTGCGAATTTGGCCGATATGCGTCGTGTGCCGTATAGTTTAGGTGTGTATGTGGGTGTATAGTCAATATTCATTTTTACGAGATGTATGAGGCTGGAGATGACTCCGTTAGAGGCTATGTGTCACCAAGAGATAGTTTCCATTAGATAGGGTAGAATCATTGATGAAGAATAGTGGATGGTAGGTTTTTTGATCGTATTAATTACTTTGAACTGAATTTATTGAAATATTGTTAAATATCGTTTAAATTAAAGATATATCACTCTGTCAATTTATAAATATAAAATATCCTACAATACATCTGAGTAGTAAAGCATCGCTGTATAAGTCAAACATGCATACATTCATTTATTTAAAGCACAGATAGTTACATAAATAAATTGTATAAACAGTATAACAGTAAAGTATAAGTCATTTAAATAACCTCCCAAGTAACGCTCAATCCCGCAATTAAAATAAGCCGTGCCTCCCCAAAAAACAGGAAACAAAAGACACGAAACGAGCATTAACACAACCCGCACCAAAAACCCGTACCCTAGAGAGAACGAGAATAAGCGCCGGCTAACAAATCTCGCGTTAAATATCATAACGAAGCCGACGAAGCTCGCCCGCGGCTCTCTCGACACTCGATATTAAGCTCAGTTCCATCCCCTCATCCCACTTCCCTCCCGTTTTTCGCGACGGCGGCGGCGAAGTTATGCGCGTTTCGCGAAAATTTATCGCGCGTATCGCGGACCGGCGCGTTTTACCGCTTTCCACACGGCGGAGGTTGAGAGGGAGGGGGAACATATCGCGCGGAATTAATGCGCCGCGGCGCTCCGTCGTGGACCGTACAAATTACATCTGCGCCGGACGCAAATGATATTCCGATTTCCGAGCGTCGTAGTCTCGCTATGCGCCCGCGACAAAATATATGTATATATATCGCGAGCGCGGCGGCTGGTCGTCGTCGGTGTGAGATGTTTTGTCACGCTAACGATCTCTGGTTCCAGTGTGCGAGGCGGTCGATTGATTTCTGATTGATGCACGATGCCGGGGCATTAAGCTGTTTTTGAAAAAGTGGTAATGGATTATTAATGGTATCGATCATTGGGTTAGACTTTGTAATTAGTTTTTGATTGATATTGGGAGAGAAATGGAATTTAATACGATATTTTTTTTTTTTTGTTCGTGAGTTATAAGAATGTTGGTATAAAAGTCTAATAGTAATGAAAATAAGAAGGATCGTAAAGAATACGTTACTACTTTCCGATAATTGCCCTCTAACTCGAAAAAAGTTCATATAATCTTCATAGATATTGCGGGCCATCGCAGTACTTCAAAATTTTCACAAAAGTTCCACTATCCGCGCAATTTTTTCGAACGATTAATTTCGCCCGAACGCATCGCCATTCGTTTAAAAAGGCTGCAATAACCCTAAGATCGAGCCATAAGCTAGCCGCGTAAATTTTAGCTCAGCAGCAGCAGCCGCTAGCTACCGCCGACTACGCTAAGGGATTCAGCGCAGCTAAGGAAAAATTGGATAAAACTGCAGAGGCGAGAGAAGGATGGTGTGAGGGGAAAGAGAAGAAGGAGCGCGCGCTCGAGGTATATTACGATCATCGCCGCGCGCCCGTCGGCGGCGTCGGCGGATCTTAATAAATTTCACGAGCGTCGTGGCGTCGTCGGCCCTTCCTCTCGAATTTTCATAAGGGAATATATATCCGCGGAAGCGATCGACGGCGGCGGCGGCGTTATTTTCACGCGCAAAGAGAGACCGAGGGAGAAAAAACTGCGAATTCAGCGGGCACTTTTTCACTGTGCTCACGGCGGACGACAGATGTGCTCGGGGGCAATAAAAAGTGCGAGGTGGAGACCAAAAATCCTCCCTCTCTTTCGAGGTTTCGAGAGACGAGCTTAAGCAGTCCATAAAAGGTTTGGAAGAGGTGGGGGAAAACTGCTCTTTCAATAACAGCGCGCGAACGATTGGAGCAGGTGAAGGGAGAGGAGGGCGGACGGGATACGCTGCGGAAAAAGGAAAAAGTAGAAAGATGGCGGATGGGATGGCAGTAAGTCATGGGCGCACGCGGCATAAAGGGAGAGGCCGTAAGTTCGGGCGCGCAAAGCGTATGGCGCGTATATAGCACGCAGCGGAAGACGACGACGACGACGGCGGCGACGACGAGGAGGACGTTTTCTAATTTTCATTTATAACGCGGTTTTCGCGCGCGCGCGCCCGTAAGGGGCGTATATGGAGGAATTTCATGCCCCGAAGTTAAACTACACGCCGCGGCTATATTGGAGCTTTTACGTATTCATTTAAAGTGGAAAAATTTATTGTTTAATTCGAGCGGTTGAATTCTCCGCGCGGGTGTGATGAAGTGCTGGCGTGGAAATTGCCGCGGTGAAGTTTTTAACGGAGAGAGTTTAGAAAAATTTCGCGCGCGCGCGCGAGAGAGAAATACCGAGTGAAACGCAGCTTTTTGAAAGATAACGTCATATAAAGGCGTGTAAAAATAAAAGAGAGGCTTTTTATACGCTCGTTTTCGGCGGTTTAGGAAAGCCGTAAATAACGGTTTGAAAAAGTAGACCACGTCTACGATAGGTAAGACAAACGCGAATTTATGGGTCCGCGTCGTATAGCATATACGAGACCATTAAAATCAGCAACTACATTCTAAAAAATATTCTCCCTCATCCAGCTCGAAAACAATGTACGGCACCCACGCTGTATTCGATGAAACCGCTTCATCACTTATTGTAAAACCCCACGCCTATCACTTTTACACCTGTGCACTAGAGTCAAATTTTTCCCTCCCAAATAAACCTTAACGCCGTAATAACCTCCCAGGGCTTACAACCTGCAGCCTCTCACGCGCGCCGACCAATTTTTCAACGTAAAAAACTCACGACCGCTCGCGCCATTATCCCCCTTTTATTCGCGGGGCGAAAAGCTGTACGCTTGCAAAAAAAAAAATCATCATCGCGCCTTTGAATGCACGTACGTCGTCGTTGCGAGGCAAAAGTAGTATGTAGTTCCCTTTCTCGCTCGTCAGCAGCAGCAGCAGCAGCGTCGTGTGTACAGCTCGGCAAAGTGCCTTTCCGCACTTTTTTTTATTACGCTTTTCGTCCTTGAGACGCTTTCCTCTCCCCTGTTCTCCCCTCCTCCCACTCCTTTTGATACGAGCTTTTTTGCACGCAGCACACACCGGGCACCGCGTCATCGCGCGCACATACGCGCGTGTATACTCGTCGAGTATAATGGCGACCTCGCGCGCCATTGTGACTCTAGCCGGGCGGCTCGCGCGTTAACATTTAAAAGCGACGGCGGCGGCGGTAGCGGAGCGCTGCAGGTAAATTCGCGCTAGTGCGCAATGCTCGCGGCGCCATTGAAAGTGTTAAAAGGTTCCTCTAAAGCACTCGCGCGATTTCAAACTTGCAAATGGATACTGTTTGTAGCCCCTACGCTAGCGCGCTCGCATGTATGTGTGTCTGTGTTTCCCCGAGTCGCCCTCTCTATCTCTCCGTCCACCTTCTTTGCTTTTGTCTTTATTCCTTTTTACGAGCTCAAAAGCGTAACGGTACACCCACACACACAGCCGCGCGGAGCGAGTATAGTTGACGGGTGCGTCGCGCGGAGCGGAGGAGTGCAAAAATTAACATAGCTCCCGGGGATCGGATGAATTTTCACAAAATACCCGGTTTCCGCGCCCGCGCGTTCCGACCAATTTAGAGAGGCACGCGCTTGTACGCGCTTGCTGTTATGCTCGTATGGGAATTACGAAGTTTTGTTGTATACGCACGGGGGGACGAATGGAAGAATTCTTATTTTTATTTCATGTTATTATTGTAGCATTGTGGGTGCTCTGATTTATTTTGCATCATGTGTGCTTTGAAAATTAAATGACGATTAGCTCGGAATTATTTACGGAATTAAATAACGTTAAAATTATAAAACGTGCGTTTAAGATTATAGAGGTGGGATCCAATTAAACTTATATTTTTGTTGTCCATTTAAAGTATAAAACAGTTCTCATTACCGCACTGATCCTGCAGAAAAAAAGTTACCGAAACGCCGTTTCCACGTTCCATAAATCAAATTACCCGTGGTGGAATCCAAAACAAACTTTCAGTTTAGAATTTACATCTCCCTACCAAAGTTTCGGCACCGACCGAATAGCACACAAAATTGGATTAAAATCGAGCGCTCGCACACACAGACAGCACGGCTGTCCGAAAATTAATCTAGCTCTCTCTCTCTCTCTCTCTCCCTCTCGCGATCGTTCGACGGTTATCGCCTTAGCATGAATTGGCAATTACTCAGGGAATCAAGCCGCTGCAATCGGACAGTAGGTGGTGTGGTGGAGGGGGGATACACACGCCCTGTCTGATAACGCATCGCTGCAACCGCCGCGACAACGCAATCCTTAATCTCCGCCACGCGGAGACGAAAGAGAGCGCCAAAAAAAGAAACAGCTGCGGAATTAAGAAGACGCGCGAGTGAGGCAAAGCTTCCAAGAGGTGCAGTGGCGGGTATAGGAGCAGGTAGATGGGTGGGAGGGGAACAAAAGCTCGCGGGATAGTTTCGAGTTCCGTTTCGCTCTCGGAGAATAGTGCCGGATTACCGGCGAAACTGAGTCAGCGTGCGCGCGAGATAATGCGGGAAAAGCTCGGCTTACTCTTCCCCGGTAATTCCTCGTTAAATATCGCTCCGTAACGCGCCTGCGCGCGGGAGAGAGAGAGAGAGCGCGCGCATATAAATGTTACTTCTCTTTTACAGTGCGGAAGGAGGAGAGGAGGCTGGTTCTGCGCCGCGGCGTGCGAGGCCAGAAAAACGAATTACCGGCGGAATTTTAATTTACCGCCCGCGCGGCTAAACTCTCCCCCCCTCCTGCTTTACTCGCGGAGAGTCAAATTTCACGCTCGGGTTTTTGAGCCACGACGCGGCAGAGGAGAAAAAGAGGGGTGACGGCGGTGGGAGGAGTGGCTAAGAGAATAAGAAAGGAAGAGAGAAAAAAAAGACGGGAGCGGCGGTTCGAGAGCTGGAGAAACGCCGTTGGAAAACTTTGTAGAAAATGACTTAACAGAGACAAACGGCGCAGGAATGCGGGAGGACAAAGAAGCGGCGGCGGTCGAGGGACTTTTCTTCCCACTCGCTCCGCTGAGAATGCACTTTTTATTTGATTTCGCTGCAGTGCCACTGCTCCTGCTTCTCGCGTTTTTTCTCTCTTCTCTCTCTCTCGCTCTCTCTCTCTCTCTCTCTCTCTCTCTCTCTCTCTCTCTCTCTCTCTCTCTCTCTCTCTCTCTCTCTCCCTCGTTCTGTCTCTTTCCTTCTTTGTTTTAAAGTCGACGTTACCGAAATAATTAAACGAGGTTTAATTTGAGAAATTAATTAAGGAGTCAGAGGGATGAGGATTAAAAGCTTGATGCCGGTCGCGCACGCGCGCCAGCGCGCGAGCGCTTATGATATTTTAATTCTACGGTTTTGTCTACGATGCCGCAACGGACTTAACTGGCTGAGAGAAACCGCGAGCATATTGTTCGCATGGAAATAAAATGTGCCCAGTTTTTTTCCCGTCTGCATCGAGAAATTTCTTTTAATTTAACTTGAGTAAATAACCGTTTCGAGACTCATAATATGTACAGAAAAGGCAAATAAGTGTTATCTTTAGTCGCAGACAAAAGTTTAGAGAAAAATATATGTATAGAAAATCTCTTCTGTCTAGATACTACACTTTAGCGGTTTAAAAGACCACGAAATAACGAATAATTAATGTAAAAACTAATAATCCACCAAGTTTTACACATTTACGACGATTCTCGACATATTCACGGAACAACAATTCGCAGCATCCGCGTAACGAAAGAACCCGCTACACTTTTTCGACATAAAGAAACGGGATTCGCTGTCGTTCCGTACATCGCCTGCTCCTCGCTACCGTCTACGGACAGCGAGAGCAGTAACGTCGAATTGGTCGACTTTCTTTCCCTTTCTTTCTTTCTTTTCCACTCGTATAAGGCACTGCGCGACGGTATACGCGAGGAAGTTTTAAGTTGTCTCGTAAAGCGCCAGTAGTAACGGTTATTATCGGTCAGACCGGCGTAGCACGCGCCGCGAGACAGGAAGTTAGTGGCCAATAAACGTCCGATCGCGTTACCGCGAGCCGTAGACTCGGCCGTCGCGCTGCTCTCTCTCTCTCTCTCTCTCTCTCGCGTGCGTGGCGTCCTTTTCCATAATCGATTAATACGTTATTGCAAAGGGAGAAGAACGAGAGAGAGAGAGAGAGAGAGAGAGGGAGAGAGAGAGAGCGCCGTGTTCAATTGGACGCCCGAGCGAAAGGATGCGAGGAGGGGAAGAGAGTAGTACTTTATGAATTCTTCAGATGTCAAGTGGATGCTGGCGGATCGTCTGTCACTTACGGCTTTATATTGCCGTATATTGCCGTGTGCTCATTGTTAGTTCCTATGAATTACCTGCGTGTAGACGTTTATGATGGGTTTCATATTTTTTTGCGATAAATGAGAATGGGTAGTCACAAACGTATTGGATATAATTTTTTTTGTAATGATTAATATGTCAGTTATTATTGGTTATTGTTTTAATGAAAAACATTATGACAACAATTTACAAAATTATTAATGTTTTCTTAACTTCTTAACTTCTTTTTTATTGTAAATTAACATTATTTTTAATTACACCTTACTAAATAAAAAAGATCGCCTACACTTTACTTCTAATTTCTCTGCAATCGGCCAAGCAGCAACTTAACCGCATGTACCGTTCATTAAAACTCGTAACCCACATCTCCCACGGCTTATTAATCCTCTTACTGCTGTCACACAGATCGCACTGGAAAACTTTTCCCTTTTTTCGCCTTTTCTGCGCATCGACAGATTATCGTCGCCGTTTTATTTATCGGTGGGGAAAACGCTCGCAGTATAGCACACACACATACACACACATATACGCGCATTATAACGCACCAGTCGTGTGTATGTATATAGGTATCTTCGACCAGCGAGGGTATATTTGTGTTTCGGGATCCCGGCGAGATTCCGAGGTTGTTTGTCTTTCGGCTAATCGAGGCGGGCGGATCAGTAAGCCGATTGTTGACTGTCATAGCGCGAGACTTAATGCAGCGCGCCGGCGCGATAACGGCCGTCGACTAAGTTGACGGACTCGACGAAAAAGTGGGTATTGGGTTTGTTCAGCGCTAAATTATCTTGTTACATGTCCGTAAAGTAACTTTGAGGAAGGTATTTGTGTGAGGTAGAACAGAATGTGTATAATATGTGGATAATTTTAAAAGTTTGATATTATTTCACGATAACTAGGAAGTATATAGTTTTGTTTTGTTTGACTTATTATTATAAGAAGACCAAGAATGTTCATAATTAACGTTTTAACAAAAAATAAACAGACGCTAATTCCGTTGTAAAATAAAATTATCGTTCACGAAATTATGTAAGCTCCTTAAAGTTCGTGTAATGTATGCAAATTATTTCGTTATACTTGCCTGTCATCGATAAACCTGTATTATTCAAATTAGCGCAGCACTAATTACAACAAATAACGTTCCAGTTATACACGAACCTAATTCGAAATATAATATTATTTTTAGAAATTGATGTATAATTAAATGACTTTGAATATCAATTCACACGAACTAACTAACGTCTATTATTCCTTCAAATGACACACTCCAAGGAGTGAAAAGCTTTTACCAAATCTGTCTCTTTCCCCCCTCAGAAAAACATCTAAATCATTTAAATCAAATCAAATTTATAACCAAAGAACCCCCTCAGCCACACCGCACCACCTAATTCACAATCCATCATCATTCAAATCCACGTCAAGATTCACTATCCCCATCCTTATTTTTCCTTATTTTTCCCTTATTTTTCCCATCCATTCCCAACTCGCTCCTCTTCATCTTCCTTTTTCCCCCACCTCACCACGCTCGTCCAAGGTTACAACGTCATTTGCAATGCGCATATTTCGGCGACGCGCGCTGCGGTCCGGAGTTGAGTAGTAGGTATCAACTTGTTGATTTACTGCGACGACCGCGCGGTTCTGCGGTCTGAGAAGCGTCCGACCCTCGGAGGCCATCACTACTTAATGGCCGCCCTAAAACCCTGTGTATCACGTGAGCGTTCCCTTTGCGCCGCCGTCACACCGCCCCCACCTTGCGCAAAGCCTCTGCGAGAATGAATAAAGCACACCTCTACGGGACCGCGCATTCGTTTGTCTCATTTCCATTCGTAATTCAATGCATCCCGCGCCGTGCGCGTAGTCTAGGCGCCGAAAATACATTCCGTGGCCAAATTTTGTCTCCGTCTGAACCAAAGTTTTCTAGGCGTATTTTGGCCTGCTGAATCCGAATTTCGAGGGTTCCCGGCCGAAAAAGTGGGAGACAAAAAGTTATAAACAATGTAATTGTTTAATGGGCCATATCTCCGAAGTGAAATATCGCAGCGAGCTGAAACTTTTTTCAAAACGTTTGGTTTTTTATTTAGAAACTTTTTTGTTCTTATCCTTTTTTAGCTATGTCTGATAGTTTTAAAGATGTCAATGATAAATGTTTTTTGGTGCGTTTTTGCTATTTATACTATACCACGTCTTTGCGCTTTTTTGCGTTTATCATTGATATCTTTAAAACTATCAGACATAGCTAAAAAAGGATAAGAACAA
Organism: Torymus aiolomorphi; assembly: GCA_036365515.1. NCBI lineage: Eukaryota > Metazoa > Arthropoda > Insecta > Hymenoptera > Torymidae > Torymus > Torymus aiolomorphi. Next base: position 240,152,278 of record CM070873.1, on the reverse strand, counting down.
AAAAGTTTCTAAATAAAAAACCAAACGTTTTGAAAAAAGTTTCAGCTCGCTGCGATATTTCACTTCGGAGATATTGCCTTTTAAACAATGAAATTGTTTATAACTTTTTTTCTCCCACTTTTTCGGCCGGGAACCCTCGAAATTCAGATTCAGCAGGCCAAATTACGCCTAGAAAACTTTGGTTTAGGGGGGGACAAAATTTGGCCACGAAATGTATTGTCGGCGCCTTAGACTAGCGCGAGAGTCGCTGTTAAATTGATGCCGCGCGGAGGAGCGCCTATAGAGGGCGAAGCGACGACTTTTGTTCCTCTGGATATAGATGTGTGTAAGTGTTTGAAGGTTGGTATGGGGACGAGATGATGGGTTTGGGCTTGAGGGGATGATTCATATTGTTTGAATGCGTGTCGATTTGGGAATACCATTGTAATAATTAGTGTTGTATTTATATTAACATAAATAAAAGAAAATATTATAATGTAATAATTTAAATTTAATTGGAAACTCTGAAAATTGCTACAATCTTTCCTTTCGAATCAACCGATATGCATATTCTTTTTTTCCTACACAACCACAATCTATTCCATTGAAATGTAAAAACGTTTCTCTTCGAGATTATACGACGGCAGTAAAGAGGAAAAAAAGAATCAAAGTAAAATATCTTAAAGTCAAGAAGTTTTTTGTTCGTCGAGAGCGAGCGCGCGATCCATTTTACTCCATTTCCGAGCTCATCCGCGCGCTTTTCGCGAGTAAAACCACATCCCTCTCTCTCAATACCTCTCTTTTCCTACTCCTGCATCGGAGCCTTGATTTTCGTGGATTATCGGTTAGAGCCAAGCTGTTAATTCGAATCTCCGATAGCGGTGGAAGGGGCGCTGGAAAAAAAGATAAGTAGTTTGATCCCAGTTTGGCCCAGTTCCGAGGGAACGAGCGAGAGAGAGCGAGAGAAAGAGAGAGGTTCGATGTGGAAGGACTTCGTCGCGAGTATCTGCATATATATATATATATATATATATATATATATATATATATATATATATATATATATATATATATATATATATATATATATATATATATATATATATATATATTTCTACCAGTACCCAAGCGAATGAAGGGCGCGTGCGTCTCTTTATGCATTATCCAATATTTACTTTTTAATTAAATTTTATTCTCGGACGAGCGGAAAACGTGGATTTAATATAAAAATTTTTATTTTCCCTCTTTTGCTTACACTTAACTATTATCCTCGGGGAATAATAAAAGTCATTTAGCAAGTTTTGTGGAACGCAAATTCAATTTACTTTATATAATCATGTTTTACGTGGAAACATACCCTACCTTCACATTCTTCGTATATTTATGCACTGCACCATGTGCACACGCGCACCTGCTATCGATTCGTGTACTTCATTGTAACCATACCGTACCAGTATTTTCAAACGTGTCTCTTAATTTTTACTCCCTAAAAAAAACTTCCATACACATACGTGTTTTAAACTTTCAAGCTATTCTCTAAAAATCATACATCACTCAGCGCTTCCTCGCCTCCTAACTACTCCACGTCTCACTAAAAACTTGCCCCGTAAAATTTCGCTGGAAAGAACGATGCCACTCACACAAGCACTATATACACGGGAGTCTTCCTCATTCGTCAGATCGATAACGCCGCGGGGCTCCTCACTCCGCGCGCACACGTCAGTCGTACGTCGCTCGCTCGCTCGCTGCAAAGTTGCCGAAGCACGTATTTTCACTTTCGGGCGGTGAATCGTCAGCGTTCGCATGCGCGCGCTCGCGGCTTTACGACTTGAACTCGTGGCTCGTCCAAGTTCAAATCTCCCGCGACGCACACACGCGCGCAACTGCAAACTGCACTTTGCTCGTTTCGTATGCGTCGAGCGTCCTCGAGAAAGCCGCCCTTGCTTCTTTCCTTTGCCCTGGCCAGAAGAGGAGAAGGAGAGAGAGAGGGAGATTAAAGGAACGCAGCAGCGAATTAAGGCACTTAAGCGAAGAAGCACCGTAACGTCCGAATGCTAGAGAGAGATTATGCGCAGAAGACCGTAGCTGCAAGCTGTGCTTTATGAACGTGCGGCCACCTGGCGCACGCTATCCTCGCGAGCGTATGCTCGTTTTATGCAAGAGCGGATGGGAATAAGATGTACAGGGGGCAGAGAGAAAGAGAATTGAGATGCGAGGAGACGAGGAGAATCGAAAGTGCGCGCTGGTGAGGCTTCTTTTTGAGAGAAGAGGGAAGAGGGTGAGATGAGGGAGATTTCGAGTCTCGTTAGGGATTTTATTATGTACTCAAATTAACGAAGGCCGCCGATGGCACCACGATATGAAGACGGAAGTGGGATGCGAATATTGATTGAGAACTTGAGAATTATGGATTTTCTATATGTAGGGTAATAAGGTCAATTAGCGGGCTCTTTGAGGATTATTATTGGCCTCCCGCCGATCGACTTTCCGTCTCTAGAATTGCGCCTTTAAATAGTAATGATAGAAGATGGGACTCGGCCGATGCGCGCGGTCTATATATATGTACGCGCTCGTCGCCGGTAACAGGTTATGTCGATCGATCGCCGTATATCTGAAACGTGTCTAAAATTAGACGCGATTTCCGCGGCGTGTAAGGTGATGCGGTTAGCGACTATGCGGGCGCGAGAGCAATTACACTACTATTTTGGGAATTTTCATTATTGTGGTAAACTCGATCATCTTTTCGCGGTGAGAGCGAGAGATAAAGGCAATCAAATTTTGGAACAGAATGATCCAGTGGTAAGCGTTTTTTTACTTATATAACAGACATTTAAATCATTCTACTGTCATTTCAAATTTTTAATTTATATTCTACGACAATTTAACTTTTACGGTTATAAAGGTGAATAAAAAAAGAAATTAAAAAAGAAGAGCTCAAGAGATTTCTTTAATTTTTAATTAAATCAGAAGATCGAAACCTCATTATTCTCCATCACAAAATTACGCTTTGGGTAGCAAACGCATTGGACGTTTTATCCGAAAAAAGCGAGCAAACTTGATGAAAACCGATCGACCGTTAATTGTCCTAATTCTTCACGAGCGAAATGACAGCGGCAATTCCGGACTTATGAAGCTTTCAGAAATAATGATAAGCTCTAATTGCGGAGAAATCTACTTTTATTCCCCGGGCATTTCATTGCTGCGCGCGCGTGCGCGTAGCATGGTGATGAGGGGAAATAAAGAGAAACGAGCGCAAGCTACAGGAAAAATACGAAAAATACATCACATCTCGGAGAACGAGAGGGGAAGAAAGAGAAAGAGAGCGAGAGGGACAGAAAGTTTCGTAAGAAATATCGAAGAAATACGGAGAAAAAGGCGGACGGGCGAAAAACAGAAAAGGCAAACGGCTTGAAAAAAGTTATGCGTTAAATCCATCGTTTCGACATGGGAGATGCATCAAAGTCAAGAATATTCAACCGCAAATTCGTTTCGGGATCTCTGCCCTGGCTCGCGGGAGTGACTAATGATTGGGAAACACGGGCTCGAAAGTCGTACGAGCCAACTTCAAAGCGGGAAGGAGAGGGAAACAGAGAAAGCGAAGAGGAAGAAAAGGGGAGTGAAAAGAAAAGGACAAGCCCTATCGCGGCAGTGGAAAGTCTAAAATGTTACTTTATTTCGATTCAAATGTGTACAAATAGATAAAAGTATCAATGGATAAATATGTACTTTTTGAAGTGAAATGGCGAAAAGTATTTTAAAATCAATTATTTTTCAAAAATATCAACCGGTAGAAATTGTAGTTCTTTAATTACTGTAACAAATCAACAACGCGAGGAACTGGGAAAGCGAAGGTAAAAAAACTTCGCTCCACACTGCAACCTACTAATTTAAGTAGCAATTTATTAATTACACGATCGACCGAGTTTCTAGCCAAAACGAACGGGGAAAAAAGCCACTTCTCTCCACCGGCAACGAAAGCCCCGGCGAAAGAAAGCCTGCAAGCGAACGAACGCCCCCTTTAATCCGATACTTTTTAATCGAATTATTTACAATGGTAAAAAAGAGAGCGGGGAGAGAACGCCGAAGAAAAGAGAAAGAGGGTATAGTAGCAGTGGTGGTGGTAGTAGTAGGAACGAGCCAACTCTGCCAAGCTCTCGAAGAGAAATAAAGTTCCGTTCGGCGGAAAAGAGCGCAACGAAGTTTCAACGATCCTCTGCCTCTCTCTCTCTCTCTCACTACTCGACCTTCTCCTCGGAGCCCTGGCGAAGATCAAGATGGAGAAGGAGACAGAGATAAAGAGCCTAACTCGAGAGATCGCTTAATTGCTCGAACCTAATCTAGGAGAGTGCCGAGAGATAGACGCGCGAGCGCGCGCAAGATCGTTAAGAGGATCGAGATCGAGAGAGAAAGAGGGAGAGGGAGAGGCACTTGCAAAGCCATCTCCATTCGAAATTTCCGCGCGCACAGGCTTGGATTAACGCGGATTGCGCGAGTCGCGAGAGGAGATGAGGAAGATTAGTGGTATCTTGGCACGCATCTGAATGCGAGCGCTGCGGTAGTTTTTGAGAGCAGCGTTGTTGGAGTTTTGCTAAAAAATGTGAAATGATTTATACAGAAAGATTAGCTGTGAATCGAGCGATCTGTGTTAAAAATAGTACGTGCTTCTATGTAAAAACTGACATAAAAGTTTTGACTTTTTTTTTTATTTTTAAAAATGTACTTTTATTCGCGCGTGACATGCCGCCATATCAAGATTCATCGAGACCTCGATGCAACAATGCCTTTTTTTTAATTTAAACATCTGCTGTTTTGATGATAAAAAAAAAGTAACGAAAATCGATGGTTAAAGTTTAATATTTAAAAACTGACATATTTCTAGTTTTCGCTGTAATTCTGAACAGAGTTCTTATTTTAAAATCAACGACAAGGATATTTATATTTTTCCAGCCGGTAAATCAATATTATTTTCTATATCTATAATCTCCATCACCATATAATTCAATTTTTCATCATAAAATGCCCGAGAAAGGAAAAATCACGACTACAGTATCGACGAACCCCGTAACAACAAAGACACCGCAAGAATTTATTTAACCTCGCGCTGTGCACGCAGAAATGTGCAAAAGAAGATAAAACGGCAAAAGCATACCGGCCCCGCTCTCTCCCTCCAACTTCTGCCCTTCCCAGCCATTGTACCATCTTGATTATGAGCAATAATGAGTACCGCGGTCTTTCTCTCTCCCTTGTCCCTCCTCCCTCCCACCCCTCTCTTAATCAGGGTAGAGAGCGCGAGGGTGCCGCCGACAACTGTGTTCTGGCCCACGCACACACACCATCGCGCGCTCTACAGTCGAATATCCTCTCTCTCTCTCACTCTCGTTCGCGCACTCGATTCCCTTGCTCTCCGCCGAAATAATGAGTCTCGCAATCAGCGCGCCCAGAGGAAATGTTTACGCTGCAATTACTACCTCGCTCTCGCTCCCGCTAGTGCGCGCCCGTGGCTTCTAGTTCCTTCTCTTTTACCGCGTTCTCCAATTGCCGGCAGCGCGCGCACCTATGCATTTCACTGTTTATACGCCCGCGCGAGCGCGTATTTTACGTTCATAGGTGCGCGCCTCTCACACCCGGCACACAGATGTACATACGCAATTTGCGCTTTTCGGTTTATTTTTATTCGTAGAGAGAGAGTGAGTGGGGTGAGGTGAGGGCGAGTGGTTGCGCTGCTCGTTTCCGCGTGTGCGTTGTAAATATGAATTATCATCGGGGGAGGAGCGGCGGGCGCGTGGCTGACTGTAAAAATGGTTTATGACCGAGCCCAATCGCGCGAGGCCGATTTTATTTTCTTTTGGTTCGAGGGTTTTCCAGTCACGTGTGAACTGTGTTAACGAAATTTCGTTTACTCTCGCTGCTGTAGATCTAGTTATGCTTTGTTCTTTCGTAAAAATTTTTTTTTTATTTTTACAGCTTTATATTAATTTCTCAGTGTTTCATAATTTAATTACAAATATAAGTGTGGTTTTATTTATTAAAATTCATATTTTTATAAAAATGTTGCCCTATATTTTGCAAAAACACGAGAGATATAAATCGAAGGGATATATTGAATTCGGAATTTACAAGATTTGCCGAAACTATTAGGTACACACGTGCGCCCGCTATTTGATATATACACTTAACACAATGTCTGATCGATCGGGCCTGCGCACTTGATTACTTGATTTGTAATCGATTGAATTAGCTACGCCGAAGTATACATGTGGCCGGGGCGTTTACAATCGATCGATTATCTTGACGTGAACAAAAAAAAAAAAGAATCTATTTGCCTGTACATGCAACCATCAGCCATTGATTATTTACTTTAGCTGCGCGTTATTCGGTCATCCGGTATACGTCTGCCAATTCAAATGGTTCTACCGGCAAAATTGATCAATTACCGAGTTATTGATTAACGAAATTAACGAGCCATTGTACACGCGGGGCATTCGTCCGAATCAGGAGAAAGAAAATCGATTTTACAATTTCGCAATGCAATTACGCACTTATTTATTTACAATAACAATACACTCGATCAGCGCGCGCGCGTTCGCTGGAAATGCTTTCGCCCATTGCACGGCAAGCGAAAGCGCGAATAATGCAAGTTTTTCTCTGCTGTCTAAATATAAAATAATGTATATTAAGTTTTTTAAGTAGCGAAATTTAAGTATTTTAAAAAAGTTACTATAGACTATTAGAGTAGTGAATGCCCACTACTTCAAAGTGTATATTCACTATTTTAGCAGTGCACGAGTCTTAACTCTTAGATAGTGGATTTTCCACTATTTTACATTTAGAGAGTGCCCGTGCAGAAAAGAAAAACGACAAACGAGAATTTTAAACTCAAATTCGGATTGGTTCGAGATTTTAGACTTTAAGCTTTAGAGGGTTCTTACAAAACTCGGCGACTATCTACTTTTTAAGTTTAATAGATAGTTTTCTAAATCCCCGGAGAGTCATAAAACTTTAAGGGCTGAAAGTCTTAGTTTTCTCGAGTTCGCGAGAATCGCGTTACCCATATAAAATCTCCGTGCTATTTTGTACTAAACAATGTACTATATGTTCAATTAAAAGCACGCGGCTCTCGAAACGCGCGTTAAAAAAAAATTGAAACAAACAGGTCAACTTCAGCAATTCCCGAAGAATCTGTAATTGATTGCCAACGCGAAGCGAGTAACCGGCCGGTAAAAAGCCCGCAACCATACACACGCCATAAATCCTCGTAAAATTTTATTTTCACTCGAGCCAACAAATATATACGCGCGCGCGCCCATTGAAATTTAACAGCTTCGTTTAGCCGCGCGAGCCAATTCGCTTCGCGCTTTAAAAAAAGGCGAAAAGCGCAAGAAGAGCTTCGACTCGCGCTCTCTGTACTGCACACACAGCTACACGTACCCACGTAGAGAGACATACTGCGCCGAAAGTTTCCGCGTATAAGCCCCGAGAGCGCAAAACGAAGGAAACTTAGCGCAGTATCTCCCCGTCAGATTTGTAAGATCGTAAAAGCCATTCGACGACGCTCTGGAATCAAGCGCCTGCGCGAGCGGCCCCCTCCGCGCGACCGTCTTATACCCCTTTCGTGCTCGCGCGCGCACACGGGAGGGTGGAGATAGAGAGACGGAGCGAGTAAAACTTTTATTATGAAACAATAAAATATGTGTGTATACGCCGGGCACTCGCTCGCTTGCGCCACCATCGACGTCTTTGATTTACAATCCAAGTTTTATCGTATCGTCCAGAGCTCCATCCCCTGCACGTTCTCCACTCTCTTCCCCCCTTCTCTTTCCGCGCCCGTAATATTGCGTCCTGCATTTTACATTAGAAAAAGTTCTGCGCGCCTCCTTCTTTCCCGGCACGCGCACACGTGTGTGCACCCGAGTCTTCTTCCTCTTCCCCCATACCCTCTCTCCTTATTCCGGAGCCGCGTCCTCGGAGGAAAGTCGCTTCAAAATCGCTTTCGCCGAGAGAAGAAGAGGGAGAGAGAGAGAGATCTCTCTCGAGAAAATTTTCCCTTTATCGCACTTTTATTGCCGGGACGCGAGCGAGCGTATACGCAGTATAACGCTGCGCCAGCCGCCCGGTATATAGTGACATAATGCACGCGCCGAATTCGATGAGGATTATTGGTTCGTGCGGATAATCGACTGCGCGGCGCGCAAGATAAGAGTGCAAGATGGGTATGGGAGGATGGGGCAAGGAAAGAGCGGTTCTCGAAAGGTTGCGCGGAAGCTACTTAAGCGTCGAGGAGGAGGAGGAGAGGGAGTTTGGGCATAAATGCAGAGTCATCTTTTTGCTCCCTCTCTCTTCTCTGTTCACGAGATTATATAGCGCGATATCGGGGAAAAGTTTTTCTATTGCCGAGTTTATATATAAGGCGCGCGCGTGCTTGTGTGTTTACCGCATAAAAGGAGACGCCTGGGAACTTTGGGAGAGGCATTTAGCTGTGGTATTTCGAATTATGCTCTCGTGAATTTGCATTACCGATGTGTACGTTATTTTTTATTAGCAAAAAGACATTCGCGGAGAATGGACGAAACGTAATTATACGTTTACTGTATACAGAAGTATATAGATATAGATATTTTCAAGTTGGAACTTTTTCGCTCGAATCAACGCGTAGATTTTTCTTCCTACCGACGAACTTCTCTCGATTTATTTTTTTAATACGAACTCGCAACGACGTTATTGCGAGATTGGCTATCAACCGTATTCTCTCTCTCTCCTTGCTCCTCTTCTTCCCTTTTCCAACTCTCCTTCGTCTTTCAACGTGTTTTCACCTCCCTCTTTCTCTCTCTTCACTTCAGTTCCTCGTCAGTAGATATATATACAGTCTAAGAGCGTTACGTGAAAAGGATGCGAAGGAGCGCTCGCAGCTCGGTGAAAACTTCCGTTTTCACGGACGAATCGAAACTATCGAAACGCGCTCGGTAATTCCATCAAGGAAGGAAAGAAAGAGAAAGAGCGAGGGAGAAAATTGTGCTCGAGCGCGTGCGCGAGCCTGCCTCGTTCAATTATAATGCGAGGTCGATACCGTAATGTTTCTTCTGATTAATATTTGTGTCTCTCTCTCTCTCTAGCTCTCTCTCTCTCTCTCTCTCTCTCTCTCTCTGTCTCTCTCTCTCTCTGTCTCTCGCTCTCTCTGTCTCTCTCTCTCTCTGTGGCGGCGAGTCCGTACCTAGAATGATAAATGAACCCAATATACGCGCGAGCGCGGAGCGTCCGCGAGCGGAATATTCCCGTGTGCACGCGCGTGCTGTGTGTGTGTGTGTGTGTGTGTGTGTGTGTGTATATATATATATATATATACGCACCGCTGCTGTTGCTGCTGCTGCTACTTTGACGAATGTCGATAAAAGGTCGGCGGTAAATTAGCAGCAGCAACAGCAGCAGTAGCACCAGCATCGGTCGATTTTCGTAAATTAGGAATAATATATATATCAACTATATAGGTGTATTTCCATCATCGCCGGCGCGAATGCAATGACAATGAACTTTTTCCATTTCCCCTCCACGCGCAAATTCATCACTCGCGGGCTCTGTTACCTCGCTCTTCTCCTCCGTGCATCTCTGTGTGTATATATATATACACTCACACATTTGATATTTCCATCATTGGTTTAAATTTATCCCACGCGCGCGCGTTTTATCCGTAAGACGCTGCCCGCCTCTGAGCGTGGCCGTTAAAAAGATTAATGCGGTGTCATCAAGTTCTCTAACATTCCGACAATTCGCAAGATAAATTGCGGAGTAGATTGCTCGAGCGCAAGAGCGAAAGGGAGGATAGGGAGAGACGCAGCAACGCGGTAGCAGAGTTAGGGAGGAAGAGAGGGAAAACGCGCGCGCGCGCGTAAGAGAGAGCGAGAGAGAGAGGCGAGGTTGAGGATGATGAGTCTACGTCTACTGGGATTTTGAACGTAATAGAGGCGGATACTCCGCGGCACGCATTATTCTCGTTACGAAGCTCCCGTTGCCGCTGCCGCCGTCGCTGCTTTATGGCTACAGACGCTAGCGCTAGCGTCTCTCTCTCTAGATAGCGTATCCCGTTTTATATCCCCGCCCGCGCTCTCTCGCTCGCTCACGCGTTTGAACTCGCTGTATAAACATATAGTTATATATATTGTAGATATATATACGGGGACAGCGGAGATAGATGCGATGTCCGGGCGATCTAGCGCCTCTCATCGTCCCTTTGCAGCGTTTTTCGCGCTCGGCATTTTTCTTCTTATTCAACTGACCGACGCTGTTGGTGGTGGTCGTTGTTGCCGCAGCCGCAGCGGTTTATTGGCCACGGCGAGGCGAGCTTAGACTCTCCCGCAGACTCTTCGACTTTATTGTCGATCGGAGCCGGTGTTCGCGCCCGTGTGATATGATCGACTGCGGTGGAGAACCAGAGAGAACGCGAGGGATTTTTGACCCCGGAGCGATGGGAGGAAGAGGAGAAGAGCGTGTAAGAGGAGCTCGAGCGGTGCGGTCGAGAGAAGAGGTTTATGGAGGCGGAGAGAAAAGTGTGCGAGCTTTCTTCGAAGAATTTTCGGATTACGCGAGTTTCTAATATGGTCGGGTGCTGTGAAAAATGTGGTTTGTTATAAAGAAAAATTTTGGTTTGCTGCAAAAGTGCAGAATACATTCTAAATTTTGCAATTTTAACGAAAATAACCCTGTAAATATAGTTATACATATACGGAGAAAAATGGTTTAGGAAAAATTACTATATTTATAGTAACCATGGGACAGATTCAAATTATCATAAAATTTTCTACAATTTATAGTAAAAACTCCTATGTTTTGAGTAATTTTTACTATGTATAGAGCAATTTTTACTATAAATTGTAGTAAATTTTATGATAATTCGAGTCTGTTCCAAAGTTCCTATAGAATATAATAATTTCTCTTACATTTATATAGTAAATTTTCCTACAACATTTCTCTCAGTGTATAATAACGTAAAATTCATTTTCTCCTAAACTGTTTATTTTTTAACAGATTTACTTTTCCCGGTAACTAAGTTATGGCAAAAATAGCCATACCATTAAAGCGCACTAAAAGGAAGCTTAGAGAGCAAAGTAATTTACCCTAAATTAGCCCCCCTATCTGATCCAATAAATAACCGTGTCGCTCCCGCGAAACTCCAACTCGAAGCAGAACACCACATATCCTTCTTCACCAAGCCATCCCCTCGCGCGCGCGCGCCATGGCACATCTCGATAGTCCCGGTCAACGACTCGAGACGAGAACACGCACATAAGAGGGGGACTCGCTATATAGCCGGACTCTCTCTCTCTGCGGCGAACGACGATGGCACTCCGATTTACTCGAGTTAATTATATCGTGATCCATAAGCCTAATGCGAGGCGATTGCGCGAGCGGTAGGCTCGCGCTTCTATCCTGACCGCACACTTGCCCTCCATGGTCTGCCATGTACGCACGTGCATGCACACCGGTCAATGGTATTACACATCCCGGAGGCGAACCATAGCGGAAACGACTGGTGGTCTGCCATCAAGGGCCGCTCGCTGCCGTTGCCGCGCTCCTTTCGCGTCGTCTTGCCTATACAACGTTGTAACGGCCCGTAGAGCTCTTGGTGCATTACATTACGAAGGAACTGCTGCTGCTGCTGCCGCTGCCGCTGCTACTGTGGCGCACAAGGCGGCCGCAGTAATCTCAGCTATGTGTATCCATTTAGCCCGGACACGTAGGCCCCGCTGCTACTACCGCCACGCCGCCGGCCTATCCAGTGTAATCCGAGCTTAATTGCCCGCCGAATCAATGCCGCTACTATCCGCTACCACCCCCGTATATAGCCTGCTGCGCGTACTCGAATTTCTACATAAGCATATTACGAGCGATATCGACCCCGCAGGTGAGCGCTCGAGCACGAAAAGTCAAAATAGCCGAAATAACAGAGCTGGAGCACTCTGCTACTGCTGCTATGATGATGGTGATCGTGATAATGATGATGCATTCTCCGAGAGGAGGTGGGGAGCTTGAGGAGCTGCCGATTCAATTTCCGCGCATACTTCGGCTCGCGGAAATGCAACGGTGTATGATAGAGAGGGTGAGAAAGGGAGTAAATCTGTCGCAATTAGTTTAGTTTGGAAGCGCGTGTGAGAGAGAGAGAGAGAGAGAGAGACAATGGTTGAGTCGAACGTAATTATTCGACGGTATTTCTGAAGGAATATAATTGTCTTGACCCTGTTAAGGCGAGCGCTAACGCGAACGAGCGAGAGCGGAAGTAGAGTTGAGCAATCGATGAAAACTTCTAGCTAGGTCGCCGCGACTTGTCTTTGTATGTAACAAGTTTTTAATGGAGAAAAAAAGTAGCATTTTTTAAATATTTTTTTTTTATCAACTTTGCGTTTCTTTATTTTCGTTTTAATAAATTATATTGAAGATCAATTATAAACAAGCCGTGTTTTTAGAATACAGCAATTATAAAACAGCAATTAAATCACACTTATCACACCGTTATGTTTATAACTTATTTCAAACTTTGAGCTCCCCTAAACGCCGCCACTTTGCGCAACCCATCGAAAACTGCTTACTCCCAACCAACTAACGATCCTAATCACCCACTTCAGCTCATCGCAATGAAAAATCCATAACCGAACGACCGACGCAGCGATTTAAACGAGCCTGGAATATTCGCCACCCATATGTACGTATACCCACGCCGAGCGTGGAAATAAGCGTGAGCGCTGCCTTGTACACGACGACGACGAGGGTTGCTGCTAGACGATAGAATGCGCCTCGGGGGCCAGCCAACGTCGTCGTCATCGTCGTCTTCTCGTGAGCGCGTCTAATGAGAAATTAGGCACCGGCGCCGGCACGCGAATGCGCAATATCAATCCGGCCCTCGAAAGAACCATCAGTCAAGGCGGCCGGGACGTATATCGCCGTCGTCGAGGCTCTAATGACTCCCGGATGCTGCGAGCCGTACTTCCACGGTGGTATGTGGCCTCGTATAAATGTATACGTATGCAGAAGCTGACGCGGGGGGAACGGCGTTTTGACGAGGCTGGTTCGAGTAGTTCGGTGATTTAATTTGAATGGCTCGGCGTTGCTTATTGGTGTATACGAGAAGAAAGGGTGAATTTGTGAGAAGTTGTTGGTGGTAGTAGAGTTTATGTGATTTTTTTGTGTGATATGGGCATCGGGTTTATGATTTTAATTTATTGTAAGTGTGATGTAATAAAGATATAAAACTTTTCAGTTATTTGAAAAGTATGTCTTTATTGTAATCATCAAAGACAACGACGGTATTGAACTAATTCAATTTTCAATGCAGCGAGTGGACGTGCAATTTAACAAACAATAACTTGAAGATTTCTGTAAGAACTTCGATTACTACAGACGTTGGGGGGAAATGGAACACCATTTCTCGGAAAAATCGAAGCTTTACAATCTATCGACTGATCGATCCTGTACTTAATTTGCAAAAGCTCATTAACATCTCGGCAGTCGGGGTCGCAACGCGGACCAGCTGGACTCAAACAAATCTCAAACAATATCCCCCCAAGATTAAAACACTCGATCAATATAGAACTTCGTATAGAACGATCGGCCATCGTATTCCAATATCCGAGAGTGAACGAAGTAACGTCTGCATTTCCGAGATTGATTGACACTTTTCAATTGGAGAGCGAGCGAGTCTGCAATTTAATCGTACGATTAAGTTTAATTTCATTTCGCGGAAATCGCGCGGCCCCGACACAAAAGATCCCTTTGGCAGGCGCGCGACTAATTCTCAAACGATGTGCGCTCGTGATAAATCTGAAATACTTGATCACCGTGCACGCGCCAGCGCAATTGCAGTCGTCGGTTTATTGGCTTAAATCTTTGTTTCCCCAGAACTCTCGCGAACGCGCGTCAAAGCTAGTTGGTCTGATGATCAAAGGCTTGCAAACGCGCGCACTCGAGTGCGTGAGCCCGTCGGCGATAAAACCGATAAAAATTTCACCGTGATCGACGCTTCGCACTCGGCTCGCTTTTGCAGGTAAGTTACCGGCTGAAAACGGCTTCTCTTTCGATCGAAATCAATCTCAGCTTTTCCACGTATCAATTACCAACATTTTTTCAATATACAATCTAACACCACAAGAGGCATTTCGCGAAATTGTCATAATTATATATCGCACGCGAACAATACATCATCAAGCCAGAACGCGCTGCACTGACAGCTAAAAACACTCGAAAGAAGATAGCCGGACGCACCGCAAACTAACCCTTCACCCTCAACCTCAACGCTCCCCGGACCGCACACCGCCGCGCTGCTGCCGCTATACGCCTAATTGCTATACGTGGGCGCGCGCGCGCTTTTCGATAAATCGCTCTCACGCCAGCGTGCAGGGCCGGCTGGGGGGCGGGGGAGGCAATGCTTTATTGCGCAATTATTTCACGCAGAGAGAGCTAGCCAGTAGCAGCGGCAGTAGCAGAGATCGCGCGGTGTGCCGCTGGCAGCCAGCTGCAGCAACGGCCTCTCTCTCTGTCAATACCATTTGGCGACTAGACGATCCTTCTCCCTCTCTCTCTCTCTCTCGTTCGCGTACCATCGACTGGCTGCCTCCCTCCCCCTCTCAATTTACCTCTACCGCCCCTTTGTCTCTCGTCCCCCGCGGGAGAGAGAGCCAGTCGATAATTAGCGACACTCGTTCGTCAGAGCGACATGCCGACTGATTACGTTGCCCGTGGTAGTTACGAGGCGGTGCGCGAGCGAGCGCAAAAAAATTCTCATGGACCGTTCGCTTTTTTGCGAGCGAGCGGGAGCTTGATGTCACACGCGGGTCTCTAATTAATCGAGCGAGACGGAGCGAGAGACGTCATCGGCGCGAAAGATAATCCTATTTTCGCGGACGCGTGCGCGCGTGGTTGTTGGGAAAAAATTTATGTGCTCGCGCTAGTGGCTGTAGAACGGGGGAGGAACAAAAGAGGGAGAGAGAGAGAGAGAGAACTATTTTTACGAGGATAGCTGCGGGACACTGGCTGTGAATATCTCTCCGGGGGTAGGCGCCGGAATTAATGCGATGAGAGCGAACTATTTTGTTTTAGAAATTTATGGGAGATATCTTCCCCCGGCGTGTTTTTTAAATGGCTGAACTTTCGCGAGCAAACGCGCGTGGGTGATCGATTGTTAGGCGGGATAGAATTTTCAGGAACTGAGCTTTTGAAAATAGTCGGGAGGTAAACGTGTTAGTCGATGAGATTAAAATTGTAGGGTGCAATCTTTTTCTATCATGGAGAAAAACTTTGTAGTGAAAATGACTGTTTTTGATAGTAACCGTGGGACAGACTCAAATTTTCATGAACATATTACTACAATTTGTAGTAAAAATTGCTATTATTTTGTAATATTTACTGTAAATTGTAGTAATTTTCATGAGAAAATGAGTTTATAAAATGTAACATATAAAAATATTAATTTTCTATTATAGCGAATTGATACGGAATTCAAAGCTACTGCAATATTACAAATTTACATTCAATTTCGTGTAACATCAAAATACCAGCAATAAACTTAACCCATCAGCGACGACGTGCTCGGCGCAGAACCGTCAATTATCAAGGAAAGCGCGCTCCCGCACGGCGTTGCCAGGCTCGCAGAATATGCGCGTCACGGGGAAAATGTGCAAACGCGAAATGATAATACACGCATACATATACTCGCATACATGGAACGGCGACGACGATGTTGCCGACTGCGTTGATGACGCAGGGAGAGGCGACGGCGACGGCGGCGTTTACTACCCCGGAGGCGAAACGTCAAGTGGTAAATATCATAGTTAAGGTGGTTCTCCTCGGACTCCCTAGTCAAAGCAGTGCTAAATGTAGAAGTTACCTAAAATTAAAAAAAAACCATAATTATAATGTGATTTATTTATTTATAATGATAGAGATAGTCCATATATTATAAATAAAGTGTATTTAACATGACTAAGATAACTTTTTTCACAAAATGGCGATTTTCTAGAAACTAGATATCGTCACTTCAAACAATTGTTGATAAATCACTGGAATCTTTTTTGTTTCTCAACCGATTTTAGTTTTCAAAGTTTCAATTTGCTCCTTAAGAAATTTCATGGGGATTTGCCGAAGGAAAAATTAAAAATTATTCAAAACTCAGAAAGTTATAGATAATTGTTCATAAATTCATGCACGTCGATAAACAAAATATTCTTTTAATTGGCTATAACTTTCTGAGTTTTGAATAATTTTTAATTTTTCCTTCGGCAAGTCCTCATGAAATTTCTTAAGGAGCAAATTGAGACCTTAAAAACTAAAATCGGTTGAGAAACAAAAAAGATTCCAGTGATTTATCAACAATTGTTTGTAGTGACGATATCTAGTTTCTAGAAAATCGCCATTTTGTGAAAAAAGTTATCTTAGTCATGTTAAATACACTTTATTTATAATACATGGACTATCTCTATAATTTTAAATAAATAAATCACATTACAACTATGTTTTTTTTTTAAATTTTAGGTAACTTCTACATTTAGCACTGCTTTGACTAGGAAGTCCGAGGAGAACCACCTTAAGTCCTCGACGCGTTCGCTTACATATACACATGCGGCCCTAAGGAAAAGCACCACACGTGTGTATATGTATTTCGAAGACGCGGGAATCGAGAATTCGATATAGTGTATAGGCAAGTGTAATCCTGGATGAGATCGATCTTGACGTACGCGTGTAATAATACGCAGACGAGGCGCGTCTGACCCACTATTGCTCGGTTCTTATCAATCCAAACTGCCGGCAGTGAGTCGTTTTTCAATAACCGTTATCGCTTTCTACCCTGTCTAGCCAATAGAAACCGACCGATAACACAGCCCCATAAAAAAAAAGAAAAGGTTCTGTACTTTAGATCGGACTATGATATCTCGGTGTATTTTGTCCCCCTAGGTATGATTCCAAGGTCAGAATTCGTCCACCACGTCTGAATTTGAAGATATCATTAGGTATAAGATTTTTGAGATATCTTAAAAAACAAAGTAAAAACAATTTTTTTGTTAATCTTTTCTACAAAACAATGTAGCATTGTTTGCGCCCTTCAAGACCAACTTTACACCATCCCTCTACAATTTTTTTCTCGGAAATCTGAATATGTAAATTTCGAGATAGAAATAAAGAATTTGATTTTAAGAGATATGTGCGAGTTTACAAAATTTAGGTATTTAGATCTCGGAGAAAAGAAAAATGTAGAGGGATGATGTAAAGTTGGTCTTGAAGGGCGCAAACAATACTACATTGTTTTGTAGAAAAGATTAACAAAAATAGTATATTAGCCGAAGGCTCGGGTGGCAATTTACACGAGCTGTGGACTGGCCAATTTTCCTCCCGTGGAGCGTATACAATTTTTTTTGCCTAGCGAGGCCGAAAATACAACCTTCGCGACCGGGCGCCGGGAGCGAAAGTGGTACTTTCGGCCCACTAGGCAAAAAAATTGTTTTTTCTGCCCTCCGGCCGGAAAGCGCCAACTTCCCGGCCACTGCGCGAAACGAAGTTGCCGCTTTCCGGCACCGTCGAGCAGAAAAATAGTATACACACCTTGGCCAATAAAAAAGAAAGCCTCAGATCATATGTTTGTCTACCTCGGCTTCGCCTCGGCCGACAATTACATGTGATCTGAGACATTTCTTATTTTACTGGCCTATGTATGTAATATACTATTACTTTGTTTTTTAAGATATCTCAAAAATCTTATACCTAATGATATCTCCAAATTCAGACGTCGTGGACGAATTCCTTGAAATCATACTTAGGGGGCCAAAATACATCGAGATATGATAGTCCGATCTAAAGTACAGAACCTTTTCTTTTTTTGTGGGGCTCTGTAATCCGTCCACCGAGGGTGGGGTGAATAGAAAAAAGTGGCATGCGTTGGTGGAAGGGAGGAAACCAGCGGATTACCCGAGTCTCCTTTTTCCCCTTTAACCATCGCGCAGAAAAGAGCGAGAGGGAAAAATAGCATTAAAGCGCCTAAGTGGTGGGGAAGGCCGTAAAAGTCACCGTCGCTCATTACAGAGGCGCAGTTTCATTGAGAAAACGCAAAGAAAGATTGCGTGAGTAGTAACAGAGCGACGAGATATTACTCGAGATATGCGGTTTCACCGCCGCGAGCGCGGAAGCCCCGCGGGAAAATTAAAACATTCCTTTAGCGGGCTAAATCCCAGCGGAGACGCTCGAGAGCTTCTGTGCTTTTTTTTTCTTCGTGTTTCGGTTTTGAGTTTCGAAA
Organism: Torymus aiolomorphi; assembly: GCA_036365515.1. Lineage (NCBI taxonomy): Eukaryota > Metazoa > Arthropoda > Insecta > Hymenoptera > Torymidae > Torymus > Torymus aiolomorphi. Next base: position 240,134,037 of record CM070873.1, on the reverse strand, counting down.
ACTTTTTCTTTTTCGTCTGTATGCGTGTCGCAAGCCGCCGTGATAAATTCGAGAGGGCGCGCTACGAGGAGGAGGAGGAAAAGAGAGAATAAGACTCGCGCGCGGCGTTGATATTTGCGTTGGTGGAAAAATGTTTTAAGGGCTTCGCGAGTGAATGTTTGAGTATTCTTAAGAGATAAGGTAAACATAAAATGTAAATAACGCTTTGCGTTTTACGACATTTTTACTTATAACGTTGAGATATGGATTTTTACTACTTTTTCGCGCTACTTTGTATATCTTGCGTGCGGTTGGTTATTGCTATAACATATATGTTTGTTGGTTACAACGAATCTCGTTATTTTTAGATTAAATATATTTGTTTGTTTATATTATTCTTTCAATCTAGAATACGCTACATTCATAACATTATTATTAACAAATAAACCAACCCAAAATATTTAAACAAATTATTTTATTTATCTTAATCGTTAATTTCTCCATTAAATCAAATCCTCCAGAGACGTACAGCATAATTCACGTGCACCATTATCGTTATTTACTGATCTTCATTTACCTTATCGCCCCTAAAATTGACTTGAAAAACCCGAAATCCCCCAGCAACAATCGATCGAGGCAAAATTATGCGTCACCCCCAATTCCCGGCGACACCGAGATCTGCCAACTCAGCGAAAATCGTCGAATTAAGAATCATCAATATACACCACATTCCCTCCCAGATAACATTACTATTCACATCGAGCAGCGCTGCATTCTAACGAGTCCCGGCCGCGATTCTCCCTTTTACACGCTCTCTGCAAGAAATCCGCGCGCTCCGCACCCTCCCCATCTCGATTAGCCTAAGTCCGCACAGCGGCCACGACTATGATAAGCGAATATCCGCATTACGCATACACGGCACGAACACACCTGCGCACGCGTGTGCAGCACTGCAGCGGCCGGTCGGTACGTTATACATTATACGATTTTATCTATATACTAGGCGGACCAGAGCGCGCGCGGTTAGCTCCTCGCGCGCAATTCGACGTGTCCCCTGATAATGGCGTCGCTTGATCCCCGGCAGGATTAGGCGCGCGTGCACCAGCAGTGCGCGAGAGCGAGAGAATCAGCCCGATATAAACTTGCTGAGACCGGAAATCGGGCTCGCGACGACCGTGACGAGGGTCGCTCTCCTCTACTATACACACCTGCGAGTGTATATATACATATACGTGCGCGCAAGAGAAGCGGTGGAAGGCTCTGCGGCGAGAGCAGCGGCGGCGGCGACTCACACACACGTAAAGAAACAAACACACATGGGGGCTGGGCCGAAATCGCCGTATAGAGGGTGACATACACTTGTATGTATACACACACGGAGAGAGAGAAAAGCTGTCGCGTCTGCACGGAAGCAGCAGTAGTTGTAGTAGTAGGAGGGAACGGGAGAGGGAGAGAGAACGAAGGCGAGTGCGAGCGCTGGGAAGGTCCGATCGTGTTTCCTGACCGTGGCATCTCCAGATCCCCCGGATTATGCCGGCCTGACACGGGACGTTACTATAACGGTCCTCCACCCCCCTCTCTTCCTGCTCTAGCTCTGTGTGTACGTAAGTCTAGGATACCCCCCGCACGCGCGTACGTGTTCCCGAGATAGCGCGCGCTCCTTTCTCTCGCGCGGGCTACACGGGCATTAAATCCCCCAGAGGTAGGGGCGAGAGCGAAAGGATCTCTCTCTCTCTCTCGTTCTGGAGGACGTAGCGGCTGCGACCACCGCGAGGAACTCTCAAAAGCGCTGTTTAAGTGGCTTAAAATAAGTACACGGGAGTGAGTGAGAGAGAGAGAGAGCAAGAGAGAGACGGACTCGCGCTCCGGGACGGGCTAATTACTTTTGCCCGTAGCGGTGAAAAACAAGGCTCGTGGGAGGGAGGTGGGGGAGCAAAAAAAGAGAAGGAGTAGGACGTAAGCCGCGGAGAAAGGAAAGGCCGGGGCAAACAAACGTCGGGAGAGTGAAAGTTGAGCGCTCCGCGGCGCGACAAGTTTCGATGGGAAAGCGCGTGCGGGTGCGCCGGCGAGCGTGCTAAGTCGTTAGGGGACGCGAAGTTGCATAAACAAAAAGGGGAGAGTACTCTCGTGAGCGAGCCCTCGTGGCATTATCGAAGTTGAGGGAAGAGAGCGGTAGGAGGAAGAGTAGGAGGCGAAAAGGATATTTTATTAGTTTACGAGGTTTTGACGACGTTAGTTCGATGCTGTAATTAATTAGTCGTTACTTGGCTTTGTTGTCGCTGCATTGTGCGTGAGTTTTATGAAGGATGTGTATCGATTTTTATCTCGTATTATGGTGATAACTTCATTTTTATAATCTTTTTCTTCCAAATATATCTTCCCGTTGGGATAGTCTTTTGGAAGTGACGAAGTTGTATTTTCAACAATCCAAAGAAGGTCTTCTTTTTCATAACAAAGGCGAGATAAGAAAATCATTAAAATCATAGATACGCTGCCGTTTGCCACTGATTGTCGCAGTTTGCGTCGTCGTGATCGAATATCCGCACGCGCACGAAGGAAGACAGATAGACTTCTACACAGCGTATACACACACACACACATACAGCGTCAAAGAAAATCAGACTATAATCTCGAGGCCTTGCACACGCCGACAAAAGCTTTTGCACGTTAAATCAACGGGCGCTCGATGCTCCGTTCTCCTCGCCTAGTATCTCTCTTTGTTTTCCCGTGTCTTCCTTCCTTCTTCCCTCCCTCCTTTTCCGCGTGTTTCCCGTTCGTTACTTCTCGCGTGCCGCGCCCTCCGACTGATTTCGTACTTCTCCTTGTCGTCGTAGTTTACCCCCGCCCCTTTCTTTTGTTTAAACTCGAGGTATACGGGCCTTATTGTATCGCGATTTATGCTACTTTATCCGCGCTGCTTAACTCCGCACCATTGTTACCCTATAACGCGATAAGATGTATTTCTGATTTCATTTAAGGTCTTTAGACGAAGCGACGGTGGTTCTATTTGTGAGGGTGAGAGGGGAAGCGAGGGCGGCAGAGGTGGTGGAGGAGATGCTAAATGCTCGGAGATCTGTGTCACTGGCTCGAAATAAATGCCAAAGCGGATGAGGAGGTGATTGCGAGAGTTGGAGTGATTTTTCGAGTGAATGGGTCGCTGGAGAGATGTTACATCGCTTTTGCTTTTTGAGGAGAGTTATTTTTGATATTAAGAAAAAAATAAATCATCGTGGAAATCAAAGTTAGAATGGATTTGTTATATTACGAGGAATAATTCAATTTGTTGTGATATTATAAGTGAATTGTGGTGTTCTTATGAATGTTGTAAGTTATGGATAGAAAGAGTAAGTATGTCTGACTGATTATTGACTTTTCCACTTGAATTAAAAAAAAACTTGTTTTCACAGAAAATATAGAATAACCACACTAACAACGAACTGATACCTACTAAAAGATAACATCGCAACAAATTCATCACACATTTCTTAATTATAAATAAATATATCTGCCAGACACAAATCGCCCAACCCAATAAAACTATTTCCGTAAAATTCGAATCCCTTTTCCAATATCATTCCCCTCCAAACTTCACTCCAAACAACATCAAACTAATTCCGCAAATCCGTTCACCTCAAAACCACAACCTCCGAAATTCCCATTTCCATCGTCCTCGACCTTTTCCCCGTCCCTCCTAAAAAGCAAAACCACAATCTCACGCTTAGCCTACATACGCTGTGCTGCGTGCACGCTGCATAGATACATACGACCAATACCGTCGTCTCGCACGCCGCACGCGCTTGTCCTTCCATTCTATTCGGATCGAAAGATGCCATCTGTTGCGACGCGCTGCGCGAGAAGAACGTACTATTCCGGACTATTCCGTGAATGCGCGGAAGTTCTCTTCTATATACATATGCTCTCGTGTCGCCGGCAGCACACGTGCGCGCGCGCGCGCGCGAGCAAAACTGTATAACACCAATACCATGCGCGGGGCGCATTCTGACACGTTCCGGCGCATCATCTGGTTCTGCGAAGGCAGGAGGAGAAGGAGAAGAGAGATAGAGAAGAGGATGGGGTTGTGGTGTGGGTGAAGCAGCATTTTGCATTCCTGCGTCTTTACTTATGTATTGGCGATGTATAATGCACGATAGTGAAGGGTGGGAGTTGCGGGTTGGATTGCAGACGATGGACGGGTGCGAGGCATTGTTGAGGTTGAGGAGCTTTTTTGAATTTTGAAATTCTGTTGTAAAACTAAGTGGTCGTTACGTTTTAATATAAATATTTGTTACTTGAAATAAATATCACAGTTTTACGTAAAGTGATATTCAAATTAAAAAATGTTTCTAGTTTGAGTAAATTCGACATATAACGACTCACTTGTTTTTAGTTTGTTGATTACTTACATTTCACTTTTGTAAACGTTGTTTGTATGTAATGAAATCGTCCGTTTCATAAATCAAATATCGTTGTCTATTTAAAAAATGTTGCTGATTTACCTACTTTCTTTCCTAGTCTAATCTAATGCAATTTTTTCTGCTTTCAAACAAATCCATAAAATTCATGAAGTTTGAAAGTCAAAGATATATATAAAGTAATTATAGTGAGCGAGAAAACTTTCTAATTTTTCTGCATGTATATATCTTCAGAAGCCATCTTTTTTATGCGTTTGTAGCTGTAAGCGCGACCGGCGTCGAGCTGCGCGCGGGATATTCATTATAGGTGTTGCAGTTTTGATTCAATTACTCTTTGTTCTGTGCGGAGATAGTTAAATTTCCGGTTGCTTTGAGTTTTCTCGCGGTAGCCACACTGCAGCTATGCCCCGCCACTCGCTTTTCTCTCTCCCTCGCTCTCCCGCCATCTCTTCCTCTTTCTTTGTCAGTGCTTTAATTGAAACGAATATTACGTTTTTCGAACGAACGCTTCGCTCGCCGCCTTCCTCTTCTGCCATTGTTTGCCACTCCTTTACAAAATTTACGCGATCAATGAATCACTGTAATGAAGTTATATCGAAACCGCTATATTCTTTAACGAAGTTTTCAACTTTCCTGCAAAAAAAAACACTTCCTCTCACCACCACTCTTTCTCTCATTTTATTATACACGCACACATCCGACCTCCACTCCGCGATACCAGAAAAATCTCCTATTTTTATCGCAGACCGGCGGCGGCGCCTTCTCCGCCGAAATTAAAACAATTAATCCCAACGAGCGTTGCATCAACCCGCTTGCGCAACCACCCGAGCCCGCACACACCGCCGCCGCGGCGCATAATGATGCAATTACTCGAGACGCGAACTAGCTGGTTGGCTGCAACAGCGGCAGCAGCACCAAACACGTACCCGCGCGTGTAAGCGTCTTCGAAATAAATGCGAGCGGGGCTTACGCGTATCGATTCGCCTCCGAAACGCACGTGCGCGATGCAAATTGCTTAAACAGGAGAGGCAACAGGGCTCGGAGCGCCTGCGCGCGTTTGTCACTGTCACCGCGTTTACAGCGGCAGTGGCGGCCTCCCGAAACTCTGGCGAATAGTTAACGGCACTCTGCCAAAGCGATATCGCGCGCCGGAAGCGTGTGTGAGAGGGAGAGAGAGAGGTTGACGCTGGAAGTAGCCGACTCAGGAATGGATGGGACGTCGGATTTAGAGTGCGAGAGGGAGAGATATGTGGAAGGGGAATGATAGAGGCGCTGGCAGAGTGATTCAGATTGAATTAAGGAGCCGAATATGTGCGAGTATTATGAGAGCTTGTCGCTCTTTTCGGTCGCGAACGATTCGTTCTCATTAGCCGAATAATATTTCGCGCTGATATTAATTCGGCGATGTGTCCGGCTCAACGTCGAGTATCAAAATAAACTAGTTGCTGCTTCTGATCTCTGACGAATTAAGCTAAAAGCGGCATTTAATGTTCGGTTATTCGTTTTTCATAGACACTTATTTTTGAACGACGAAGCCAATAACGCGCTGAAATATCATATGTGTGTATCTGAAAAGCCATTTTTGTTGCATCTTATTCTTGCATCGATCACCTGTACTCTTGCCCGCGTTTGCGACTCGCAAAAACCCAATTCCACTTTTATATGGATAAATGCCACGGCAGTTCCGCGCTTCGACAAAAATAACGGAGAAACTCGTCGGCTGACGAATGATTGCCCGGGTAAAAAGTTCAGCCGAAGAAACAAAACGACGCTAGCGAGGATCAGGCGGAAATTTAAAAAGTAAAACTCTCGCATCGCTACTAAAGGGGGGAAGTCTTCGGGGAAAACGCGTCACCGAGTTTCTACCGCTATGGCGACGTCCCATGACACACACACACACACGCGCGCGCGCGAGCAATATCCGAATGATTTTACACCGCATGCCATGGGCACCGCGTATTTCCGAGGTACTTGCGCGCGCACAGAAAAGCAATCAATTTTAATTAACACGGGTAATTTGAAAGTGCGCGGTAGTTCTGGAAACGCGGTTATGGCTACTCAATTTGCCGATATTATGCAGCTTCGTCGCGAAAAAAGGAGCGAAACTCGACTAATAACTAATCCAACTTGCAGTCTGTGGCGCAAGGATATCCTCCGCTACTGCGGCGCTGGTTTAGTAAACATCGAGAGTGAGTAATGCGTGCGGGGTGTTTCTGATAAAAATTCGCAAAATTTATCGGCGCGAAATGAGATATATTCCGGAACGATAGCATCGGATCTCTCGCACGGATAAACGAAGTTATTAAAAATCGAACGGATCCGCGTGCTCCGATATAAAAATTGCATCGACGAGCGTCATCGCGGTTTCCCGCGTTTCTACACATACACACTTATCACACACACACACACGCGATCGTGGGAAATCTCTAAAAGTAAATAGCACAGAGCGGTGGAATTAAAAACTTGTAAAGTCGGACGCGCGCTGGTTTTGGCGCAACCCAATTAAAGGGCGGGTATAATTAAATCCGTTAGCCGTATAATGACGCGCGCACGCGCTGAAGCCAGCGCGGAAACAATAACCGTAAAACGTTAGCGCTCATGCATAAATGTAACAGCTAATCCCGACGATTTCGCGCATCCACGGCTACTAGATCATTTTCGGTATATACACCCACACGCGCCACGTTTCCACGTGTAAATGCATTAGCGTTCGCGGAAAATTCGATGGCCCTAATGAAGTCCGTGGAACGGTCAGGATGGGGCTTTTGGAAATTGCGCGATTCGTTATTGTATGTAATATTTCGCGACTGCGCGTAGCGATTACGAAAACTGCGCCGGCTACTCTGGTATCGCAGAAACGAGAGGTGCAGGAGAGAGGCGAGAGGCGTTTGATTTGATTTCGTTTATTTAGTGCCCTGATGGAGAATTCCCCTGAGGCTAGGTAGGCGCGCGTATAGCGCCGGTATAAGCGTTAAATCATACAGAATTGATTTCCTTGAATTGGGACTTGAATGATTGAAACGGATACGATAATTAACAATGGAAAATTAGCGGTGAAATTTTAACGCGCGCTGTTACGTATTCCGTGACCTGTGTGCTCAATAATTATCGTCATAAATAACGTGCTGAATTATTAAAATATTTTCTTTTATTATTGATATTTTGATTATTTCTTCTGATAGATTTTTAGCATTGATAAATTCTGTTCCGCACAAAACGGAATTCGCAGCAGGTGATTGTAAATTAGAGTAATAGTTTCATTTATTGTAACGACGATTAATCAGCACCTTATTCAAGGGTTACGCAAAGACTGGTCACTAACGGTAAATCAACAACTTAACTTCTTCCTACCAACGGTTTTTACTTGTTTTTCGAATTAATCGAAATATACGCATACAATCAAGAACGATGAATTTATATAAATTCTATTTTGTAAAATCTTGAGTATTTATAATTAACATGTAACCGTAACAAATTCATTATATATTAATCGGCCGCATCTACGCGCGTATAATGATAATCATTTTGTGTACCGCTTCAATAATACTCCATCTGCAAACACATATCCGTTACGTCTCCTGGACTATCTCTCCTTAATTTCGAATTTGCACACCTGACTATGAGCCGAGTTGACTCTTAACTTGGGCAATTTACGATAATAACTCAAGCCTCAGCCGCAAACAATAGCCCTCGGAGCTACAGACAGAGACAGAGGGTGTGAGAGAGAGAGTGAAGAAAGGTACAGAGGCACGTAGCAGGAGCAAGCGAGACACAGAGAGAGGAGGCAATAAATACACGGGAGGCACGCGCGTATACACACACGCACACAGCCATACACGCGTGGACCGTAGGAGACGAGGCTCGTACGCATGTGATATCATCCCTCTATAGCGTGTTATTGTCCGTGGCAAATAGGCAGGAGAGAGAGGCAGAGAGCGGATGAGGGAGATCTACCCCCATACACGTACATACACGCATGTGCACCCCGGCGAAATGGCAAACGCGCGTCTATGTATATGCGTAAGCGCGCGCATAGTCCGGTGACAAAAGCGTGTCGCGGCGAGAGCTCCGATAACGTGAGAGTGATGACGAGAGACTTTTTTCCTCTCTTTCTCTCTCTCTCTTCTTCTTCTCTTTGGCGCTTTTTTGCTTGCAGCTAACGCAGCAGCGACAGAGCAAACGAAGCCGGCGCGTCCGGTATAATAGGATTACGTGAAGAATTACCAGTGCCGAGGAGCTAGACGACGGTGACGACGGGAGAAAAAAGCCCTCGCACGCGTTATCGCGTGCGTGTGTGTGATGTGTGCATGTGCTGGTATACGTTGTGCGGTTACTGGATTGGGATAATGAATAGTGCGGGGACTGTCGATTGTGATCGAGAGATTTGACCGGCTGATTACTTTAGATGATTTGGGGAAAATGGTGCGGTTATTGATCGACTTCTCCCCGAGATGTATTTTATCTCTGGTATTGTCATCTGGGGCAAAGAATAATAGCTCGCTTTTGTCATATAAATGTGGTTGTTAGATCATATATATATGAGAATTTGTTTTCATAAGTATAATACTACCTAAATATTAAGGAAGAAAGTTTATCGAGAATTTTTGTTAAACAAATAAATCACTTTTCAGAACATATACTTAACGGCAACATTTTACAATACTTATGTTACAGCTATCGTCAAAGGTTACCATCAAGACTCCTCTACACGGAAAGCTCCGACCGAATCGAAACTCTTCCACGCCCTAAATGATTGCACATGGTATTTCGCACACGACTCCTCGCACTCAACGCGCGCTTTCTCGCAAGGGCGTAAGATCGGCCTCTACTCGAGTTTCTTATCTGCCGCGCGCTCGCGCACTTAATGTTTACCGAAAGACGAGCGAGCTAAAAAGGTAAAAGCCCTTGTTAGCCGAGTACCCCACTCGCACGGGATAAAATCTCGCAGGATAAAGGAGAGGCGGGCGCGCGCACACGCAGTGAGAGCCAGAAAGAGAGAGAGAGACCCAGGGACAGCGATAAAATAAAGATAAAGGAAGGCGTAACCGTGCGAGAGAGAAATCATGTAACATCAGCTCTTCTCGCGCGCGTGGGAGAGCTATGGAACTGAAGAAGGTCCGCGCGCTGTTTTCGGAAATTGGACGACGAGCGCGGTCCTCACCTCCCACGCGTGTGTGAAAAAGGACGGGAGAAGCGCTTCCCTGTGGCTCACTCGCCAGATATCCACACGCAGCTGAAGATCCTTTTTCCTCGGGGGGATGGGAGAGAGAGAGAGAGAGAGAAAGGTAAGCCGCGTGACGAAACGAGAGGCGGGATTGTTGCGTAACGGGAAAACTTTCCAGGAGGATTCGCGTTTTCTATAGGGAGACAAAAAAGGAGGGAGAGAAAGGAACTGTGACCGAACCGCTCACGGTGTGTAGGTCACGGGGAAAAAAGGAGATGAGGAGAAAGGAGATAGATAGATGGGTGGGGCAGAGGACACGGTCGTGTCTCGTCATTAGCACTGAGTCGAGCAAGCCTTATCTGCGAGATAAGTTTCTCCCGTCCTTTGTATTATATGGTAGGTGACTTTTTCTGTAGGGGAGTGGTGGGATTGTGTCATTGAATTTTTCACCTATTGCGGTCGAGAGGTCGAGATGTGCTGATAAATAATTCAGATTATTAAATAAATTATGTATAGTTGAAGAAAACAGAAGAAAGCATTGTAAATATATTTTCCGTTAATGCTAATTACGTTTAATTTTAGAGCGATTTGAAATAGCTTGCGAACAGAAAATAATGAAAGGAAGACTAATTTATTTAAAAGCCAATGCGAGTGTAGTTCATTAAGCTTTATAAGGTTACAATGTATGTTGATAACGTTATATAACACACGAGTATTGTAAAATACGGAGTTCATTTCATTAGTACGTTTGCTGATTTCATATATTACGCATATGAAGTATTAAGTACTTTGGAGTTTGTTTACGTGATAGAAGCGAAGGAATCTTGTATTATTAAATAACATTGCCTTCTCAGTGCATTCATTCTAATTTATCGGATATTCAGTTAGTTCTAAATACGGATCGATTCGAAATGAATGATGGAACGAACTCACTTATTGGCGTAAACACAATAGACAGACGTTCAAAGGATAATTACCTGAAACAGAAAAAAGGTTCTAATTAGTTGTGTCTAAAACTCATTAGATTATTATTGTTATTTTATTGTCTAAAACTTATACACGGAGAAAAGTGTTATAATAAATTTTATTATAAGTATAATAAAAATTACTATACAATAAAGGAAGCGTGGGGCATTTCCACTTTATGCTGCATTTTTATTATAACTATATGAATAGTTACAACATTTTTAGTAATTTTTATTAAAGTTATTGGTTAAAAAGTATTACGACATAAAATAAAAATTGCTATACAACATAGCAACAACTGTGATATAGTAAAATTTAAAATATATTCTTTTAATTTTAGCCACCCGTCATAAGAAATTTTGTTATCCAACATAGTAAAAATTGTCACAACTATAGTACTTTTTGCGTACGTCAAGGTGTGCACATGGTCTAATCGATGTTATGTACTCCATCAATGTCACTTGGTCTTGCTTTTAAGTAAGCAAAAATCTCGATTCAATCATTTTATTTTTTATTATGTACATTGATGATGAGTATTTTTTGTGTAATTGTAGTTATTTATTGTCATTATTCAATATTATCATTTAAGGGATTTCGTAACCAGGGGTTTGACATGTCAGTTCCAAAATTTTGTACTAAAAAATCCTACTTGGGCAAGTGGTTAGCGCGTCCGATTACCATGCTGAGGGTCCCAGGATCGATTCCAACCGTCGTAAAAAAAAAATGTTATCTTTATTTTTAAATTAATTTTCACATTAACCCGAACGGGAAATGAATAGGGTTTGCCCTGACTATGACCTGACGTTTATTCCCGGATCCCCGCCCTACGAAAGCCTTAAAATCGCATTGACGTGGTTTCATTTTTGGGGTTACAATAAATTTTCACGGTATTGTTACTTTGTCGGTATTACGCGGGTAACTTGTCTAAAACAACTTAATGATGATTTCTTAATCGTTTCGAGCGACTTTAGAGCTTTACGCCAGATTAGTTATTGAATGCAGGAAATTAAGAAGAAATAACAAGTCCGAATTAACTGCCAGGGCCGCGTAGGCACCCCATTACTCGCCTTACACCGGATCTTACGAGGTGCTATGTCAGGACTAGAGATGCAGAATTCCCGGACATTTTAGTATTGGTAATATGACTTGATATATGTCGGACATGTGTCGGACACGTGATCGACACGAAAATTTTATTGTTCAAATTACAGACATAGAAAAAAAGAGAATATGTCATATCCGACAATTAAATCCAGACACCCCTTCCACTATATAGTAGCCGAATGTGCGTTACAAAATTTTTGGTCACATGACCACAGCAAAAAAAAAGATAAAAAATTTATACAAATTTCACGCCTTTATTTTACTATGTACTTTTTAAAAAACATATAATAATTTATAAAATTTGACTGCGTAGATTAATCTAAAATGGATACCCCATCTACTATATAGTAGCAGATTGTCCGTCACAAAATTTTTGGACACGTGACCATAGCAAAAAAAAGATAAAAAAGGTATACGAATTTCACAACTTTATTTTATTTTGTATTCTTTAAAAAACATATAATAATTTATAAAATTTCGCGCTGGCGTCTTCTGCTCGCGTTCGCGCTCGCGCCCGTTGGCGCGGGACCAATTCGTGGAAAAACATGACATGAAATTATCGTCATTTTTCGCATGGACATGTGACGTACTTATGACCGACATTTTACCGAAATTTTTTTTTGTGTCGTTCACGCTGCATCTCTAGTCAGGACCTTGTAATTTTTGTAAGGCATCGGATAAGGCCCTAGTATTAGTTCTAAGTCAATTTCCGTTCAGGAAGTATTCTATTAAAATGAAAAAATAGTTTAAAAAATTTTTTAAAAATTAGTTTTTTGAAATTTAAAGTCAGCCATCAAAATTACTATGTTGTGTAGCAAAAATTATTTCGATATGTCCCACTGTTCCTATAAAATATAGTAATTTTTCTTACATTTATATAATAAAATTTATTATAACATTTTTCTTTGTGTACGGAACAAAAAAATTTCCTTTTCCATCCAAAAAATAATAACGCAAGCATTGCACTCTTCGCCCAACGATGACTTATCAAACTGTTACTACTCTCCGCACAGCTAACCACCGCCATAAATCTCGCCGTCCATCCAGTCCCCCTTCTTATTAAGTCAAGCATTCCCGCACGAGCCATTTTACTCTTGGCGAAAGAAAAGACCCTTTCGCCCTCCTCGAAAGCACGAAAAAAAAAACGACGTCGGAGCACAGCCATGCACTTCGTTATCGGCCATCATCGAGGAAAGAGGCGTCGTCGTCGTCAGTGTCAAGATGCTACGACCTCGGCCTTCGCCGAAATTGCCAATTAACCGGACCGTTTTGTCCTTCTCCGCGGGGCCAAGAAAGAGAGAGAGGCGTCGCCGCGCACTCGAGGAAGAAAAATCTGCCAGACTTGCTGTGGAAAGGTCCGCGGGGGGTAATGGCGTGCTCTTTGAGGCGGGATTGACAATAATCCGATAGGCTTGGTAGTCTGGCCACGGCACTTAGTGCGATTAAATCCGACGCGCGAGTGCGCCGTTCCACTTTTATCTTACGCCCGCCGACGCTCGCCGCCTCCTTTACGCCGACGAGATTTCAGCCACACCTTCTTCCGTCCCATTATCGCCCCAGCACGCGCCGCCCGCGCTTTTTCGGCATCGATTTTCCATACTGCAAGTTCACCTTCTTTAATAGGGTTATGTACGTGAGAAGAGTACAGTAGAGAGTAGAGAGAGTCTTATTTATAATAGAGCGGGAAAGAGCGAGAGAGAGAAAGAGAGAGAGAGGGAGAGGGCGCCTTGAACTTTTTGGAGGGACTATATACTGGTGCAACGATTTTTCTTCGTTATTTGGAGAAAAAAATCAGCGTAGGTGCATACTCGCGAGAATACTGTTTTTCTTTCATCGCGACGGTTTGCGTTTTTGATTAATCCCACGCGGTTTGTTTGCACAGATGCAACGCTTTTCGAGATTAGCTAAGTGTATTTTTAAAGTAAAGCTCGTTATTTGCCTTGGGAATTTTAGAATTTTTCTTTTCAAATGAGTAGAAAAATCTCTGTTTGGTCAGCCATTTGGCTGTAGAATGTTTCGGTATACGCGGAAAGTATAACTGTTAGTCAATTTCGGCTTTGAAACTAAAAGCGTTGTATTTACTATGTTTTCCACAATAGTGCTCAATCAATAACAGACACAAACAAACAATGGATAAAATATAGCTTATCCCAATACAGATAAAGCAACAATAGAAACAGAGTAGAATTTGCATTTACTCTCGCGCTATTCATCAAATAGTTATTCGATTAAAAAGTATAGAACGAGCGTACATGCTGCTGAATTACAGGAAAGAATATACTGCAATTCTCGAATCAACTAAATCTTCGAAACTTCGTTCAACAGGACACAACAAAATCCCAGCTACGACAATCTCAATCGCCTCGATTTTCCGAAACCTCCGCTCTCTCTCTCTCTCTCTCTCTCTCTCTCTCTCTCTCTCTCTCTCTCTCTCTCTCTCTCTCTCTCTCTCTCTCTCTCTCTCTCTCTCTCTCTCTCTCTCTCTCTCTCTCTCTCTCTCTCTCTCTCTCTCTCTCTCTCTCTCTCTCTCTCTCTCTCTCTCTCTCTCTCTCTCTCTCTCTCTCTCTCTCTATCCCCCAGCGACAACTTTCTCAATATAATCGCGACAAAAGCACTCACCTCGAGACCAGGCGAAACCGAAACAAGCGCAACTCCGAATTCGAGATACAGACGCAGAAACTGTTTCTGTTTCTCTATCTCTCTACCTCTCTACCTCTCGTTCTCACTCTCGAAGGGCAATCGTCGCCCGACCAAAGATACAGCCCGGGGCCGGCAGGTTCGCGGCGAACAGCCGCGTGCTATTGCACCAAATTACATCGGAGTTCGTAATAAATTCGGCAAAAGCGCGTATATATCCCGAGGCCATAGAGCGAGCGACTGCTCGAATTAATTACGCCGCGCGACGTGCTACAGATGGCGGGGATTACGCGTCGCGAAAAGCGAGGCGAGAGGGTTCACTCGCGCTCGCGCAAACTCTCGAATGCGACTTTCGGACAAACGATCGGCTTTACCTTTGAGGCGCGGGCATCCATCAGCGTCACTTCCCCTGACTTTCCAGCGCGACACGTTTAACTCGCTGCACTGATTTTCCGGGCAATTTTTTTTAATCCTTTAAACATTTTCATTTTGTCCGACGCGAGCGTGCACGCCTGCGTCACGAGGTCAACTTTGATCCCCCTCGCCCACTCGCGTTCTCTTATCCGCTGCGCGCTGCGTGCACTCTTTGTATTATACGGATCAAAAGCGACGCGCGCGCTGCGATGCCCACTGGCAAAGCCTTCTTAAGCGGATTTCTTTGCGGTCGTCCGCGGAAACAATGAAGTAAGTAATTTGTACAAATGCGGAATAATGTTGATTTATGCGACTTTGTGTCGGAACGGCTGGCTGGCTGGCTGGCTGCTGCGCGGAATCGGATTGCATTATGGAGATGAGAGACAGAGAGGCCGCGGGCGAGTATTATTTGCGGGATGAGACCTTTTTAATTCGGCGCGATATGCGAGATAAACAATCGGAGCGGCGTCCATTTGAAGATCAGCTTTTTTCGCGCAAATACACAGGTATTCATTGTTTGCTCTTGTAGATAATTTGAGTGATTTCGTGAATTCAGGAGCGCAATAACATTGAATATTTTAATGACGCAACGTTTCGCTATATTATCTCTTGATACGCAATCATCAAACACACGGATTTAATTAATTTGCGATAAAAGATAAAATTATTCGATTTTCCCGCACGAAACTTTTCATCCGAATCAAAGGAACATTATCACTCCATGTACATGAGAACTATACACGAGCGTATATATATCGACGTCAAATCCCCGGAACGTGCTCGCTCGGGCATGCGCTCGCGCGCGGCTAAATACGTCCGCGTATACGCGCGCGGCGATTACCCTTTGCGCCGAAGCGAATTAACGACGTCTCGCTTATATTCCTCCAATCACGGATTTCGCCACCGCGCGCCGCACGCTTTTCGGGTGTAATGAATAGGAAATTCCAAAACGCCGCTGCAGACGGACGAAGGGAGAGTTACTACCACTACCACTAACAGCAGCACTGTGTGTATTTCTCTCTCTCTTTCTCCCCTTCGACGCGAGGGTTATCGTCATTTCCGAATCGATTTCGGTAATTGAATAATCAATCCGACCGAGGGTGCCCTGATGCTTCTTCCCCTCCGCTCTCTTGCGAGTAATTTCTGTCGATCGGGATTCAATTAAAAATTAATGACCGGCCGCGACGACGACGACGACGACTCTTGAGAGCACGATATAGTCGTCTTCTTTTTCCTGTGTAGTACATATGTGTGTGTGTGTGTGTGTTTGTGTGTGTGAGCGGACCGCAGTTTTGACGGGAAATGAAGACAGACGAGCCCCGACGGTTACCGGCCCATTAGACTTTTCACGATGAGAGCGCGAGCGAAGAAGGGGCCGGGAGGCTGCCGTATGTACTCGTACTACTTAAACTCTTCTCTACGAGCCAATTTCTCGCGGGCATTAAAAATTTAACGTGCTCGTACGCCGCCTGAATGCCTATACGCCGAGGAGAGGGCGCGCAGAGCGAGAGAGAGAAAGAGAAGTGAATGACAGGCGTTGCGCGAGGGTGTAGCCGAGCCGTTACGCGGACCGCATACTAATTCAGATGGTGGTGAGTGGAACGAATTGTGTTTGGAGTTTTCAAATTAGTCAGATACTGATTCCGGAAAAAAAGAAAGATTTTTGAAAATACGAATGGTTGGTTTTTTTATACTGTTGTTGTAAACAGTGCGCGGGAAAGGTAAACAGACAAAGCTCTATGTATTGTTTTTATTGAAGCGTTTGTTTTTTAGTTGCCCGTCGTGATAAAATATATTGAGAGATAGAACTGCACTATCTCTAATGAAAATGCGTAAAACAAAAAATAATTACGCACGTCGTAAACATCATTTGCAGAAGCAACCACGAAAACGCAAAAAGTAGCTTTTCTTTTGAGACGGGCATTAATAAACATACTTTTCGCGGAAAAATACGAGCAAATTGCGGTCGCAATTTGTGTAATATGCAAATTTTTCAAGCGCGTTAATTAAAAATATCCAAATACAAAGTAATTCCGCGAGCGCGTGAGTGCGCGTATTTCGCGTCAAAAAAAAAATTTACATTAAAACTTTCTCACCCGCTCTAACTCTCTCTCCCTCTCTCTCTCTCTCACTCGCACCAGATATACGTGGTTTGCGTGCAGCGCAAATTAATAACTCTTCTCCCCTTTTTAAATTTGCACGGCAAATCTGTTTCGCGGAAGAATGGGAGATGAGCGCGCCCACGCGAGAGAGAAAGCCGTTAATTTGATGAAGGATGACGAGAGGAGGGGGATAGTAACTGTTGCGCACCTCGTTCGCTCACTCTCGGGTTTGATGAATTACGAATGATAACGAGGTTACTCGTTATAAAGCGCCGCGGAATCGCTCGGCATTACTTTGTGCTCGTGCGGGACAAAAAAATGTGTGTGTGTGTGTGTGTGTGTGTGTGTGTGTGTGTGTGTGTGTGTGTGTGTGTGTGTGTGTGTGTGTGTGTGTGTGTGTGTGTGTGTGTGTGTGTGTGTGTGAAGAACGGGGGATGAATGCAGTGTGTCAATTAGTCGCAGGCGCTCGAAAGGAATCAATGCATCGAGAAGCACGCGTGAACAGCAGACTGCAGGGTAGAAAGAAAAAAAGGACACAGGCGCCGCTCTTTGCATTCGTACTTAATCCGCTCGAAAAATACGTAAATACGAAATGGCTTTTGTGAGCGCGTGCGCTTTTCGTCCACCGACGAGCGTTAATTTCGTTTTCGCGAGCGCGCATACAGAGGTGTTATTCTCGTCTCTCTCTCCCTCTCTTGCGCTCTGACCCGTACGTCGACGTGCATGCCAAAATGGCCAGGCGAATGAATAAATCGCATTTTGGCTCGTGTGCGCCAGCTTGTTTACGTTTAAATACCAAAAAGTGGGGGCTAAGTGCTGCGAGTAGGAGACTTTACATCGGCGTTCAATGGATTTTGCAGTCTTATATAACGGAGGGAATTCAATTTTATTCGAGGGCGAAGGGAGAGAGAGAGACAGGATTGGGCATTGTTTTGCGTTCGAGAAATTTCCGGGAATTTTACGCGCAACAGTGGTGGCGATACATAATTAGAATCATTAATTTGATAATTCGAGTCATTAAATTTTCATTGTCTCTCGGCTATTATTTTCCGCATTGTATTAATATTCAGTGTTTGAACGCGAAAAATAACGGAAAAAGTTATTAAATATCGCGCGGAATATAAATTGAGTGGATTAAAGTAATATGGCGGGTAATTGCTTTGTAAAAAGATTCAAAGAATGTAGCCACGTTTCCGAGCGGGCAAAATATAACGTTGGTGCAGCGCGATATAATAGTAATTGCCATTTCATTTAAATATTTTATACTTCTATTGTCTGCCGGCCATTTGAATAAAATTTTCAACCAGTTCAGCGAAAGACAATAAAAATTTTACATTCAATTTGCGTTGCAGGTAAATACGCAATAATCTTCCGTCTCTCGAAGTGATTTTATACTTTTTGAATTTCAATAGACTATAAATCCACCTCTTTAAAGTTTTTCAATTTTATTTCGTCGCACTTTACTTTTGTCGAATTTTAACATTAGTTAAATACTCTCGCTCACGCAATATGTTCAAATTAATTTTATATTTATCACTCATGTGGATTTTTACCTGAAAAATGTAGAAATGCACACGCACACACATTCGTTTTATTTACATTAAAAATTTCTCGTTGTCGTAATAACGCTGAACAAATTTCCCAATTCATTCCGTGAATTTGCCTTTTAACAGACTTCACACTTTTCGATTATATATATAATATTTTTAAACGGCAACTAGGTCATAAGCAACGCGTTTAAAATAACATTGTATCTCTCTGTTACACAATAAAGAACCGAATTAAATTCCACAAAAAACAACAGACCACACTCAGATCGCACGAATTTCCCAAAAACTCCCCATATTTTTCCATTTCCCCGGCCGCAAAAGTAAAGAGCGAAAGCGGATTAAGGCCTCGCGTATATGCGCGCTTGCGCGATTAAAACACACTTCATTTAACCTACAAGACTCGCGTGGCGAAAATAAAGGTCGCGCTGAAATTACCTCTCGACTCCTAACCGCCGAAACTGCCGATACTCTCCCCCTCGCAGTTTTCTCCTTCCTCATCCTCCTCCCTCCCGGCTCGTCGATCTCGCGCGGTAATGGAATTTTCAAGATTTCCGCATTCGTGCGGTCAAGCGCTGCGGTTCTCGCGAAAATGCTTTTCAGCGTCGACGGCGTCGGCGGTGGTTTCAGCCACGCGCGCGTGCGCAAAAATACGCTCACCCGCGCGCGCTCGCACAGCGGATAATGCATTTACGTATTACTACGTGCGGAGAATTAACCCGCGCGGCGAGGTAACGACGCAAGTATACGCGCTCGTATACGTGCGTGTGTGTACATATATACGGCGTGCGTTACGAGCGCGCGCGCACGCGGTACGCGTGTAACATGTGCTTCTAATCTGCCGGTATATCAGCCAGCGTTGCTGGTAATGGCGCGAGAGCGGACCGAACTCTGTTCTCTCTCTCGCTCTCTCTTGCGCGCCCGCGCTAAATCTTCGGTAAAATCTTCCACTGCGTGCGCGTGTATACGGGTTGTACCGATATTCCCCGCCCTCCCGCGTATATAGTATGCGCGCATGAATTTATAAAGGGCCGAACGTCGATGTTGTTTATTGCGCGATGTATATTGAATTAATCCGGCGAGCTGCGCGCCCGCTTATAGTTAATCTTCGTTTCCGCGTTGGATTTGCGCGAGCGAACCGGAGAGCACGGATGTATATAGAATCTGGCCGCGGTGAGAGGTGAGGGGAACGAATGGTTTGCGCGCGAATGAAAGATACGGCGAGTGCGAGTGCAGTGTTGTTGCAATTGCGATGCTTGTATGTTGTATATACGGTGCGGCGGTCGGGAGTATTAGTCAATTACAAAGTAATAAATGTTGCTCGCATAAGGGGGTATGAAGTGAGCCCGCGCAGTTGGGGCAGTGAATAAAAAGTCGAAATGATAAATACGAAGTACGTATAAGTGCATAACAGTTTTTATGTATAATTTTATGTATTGAAATACGATGTTTCATAATAAGGTTAATAATTTTTAGTTCAACTTAATTACAGCAAATGACTATATTAATTCTGATCCCGTGGTGTTTTAGGTAGTTTGAAAATTGGGAATGATTATTAGTATATTAACTGGCAACTAAATTGCCAAAACAATTTTAGCAGTTGCGGTCGCGATTACTATACTTTTAATGGCGTCGGTTAATTGTAGTATCAATAAGTTCTATGTACCTGTACATTCAGTTACCGCAAGATTGACGGTACACTACCATAATACCGCGTTTATTTTTGAATATAAACGAACATTACATTATTTAATAAACTGATATCGATAACGAATGATAGATTGATTAGTAATAATTGAAATAATACTAGCACGTAATGTCGTGATGTGCCCGTAAGGGGATGTGAGTACCGACGTTATTTTTCAAACGAGCATAACTCACGCAAATATCAATAGAATTATCCAGAAAAAAGTCTACATATAGTGTTTGCGTGTACGGAGCGCTTGACAGACGTCTTTTTCCAAAAAAATGATGAGAATTTATTGAATTAAATAAAAACCGTACTGTCGGTAAGTAGGAATCTACAATTGACCTACTTTTCAAACGAGCATAACTCACGCAAATATCAATACAATTATCCAGAAAAAAATCTGCATATAGTGTTTGCGGGTACGGAGCGCTTGACAGACGTCTTTTTCCAAATAAATGTTTGAATGTTGATTTAAAAAAATATTGAAATTAGGGTTGCACATCCCCTAAAACTATTTATAACTATCACTATATTTTAAAGCATCTACAATATAATATTTCCACATGTATTTAAATAGTTATTCTTCGTCGACAATAGCAACATAATCATGGTGTGGCGTTTTTAATTTCAAAATTGACGAACGGTTCGCCAACCGTTGGTTAGCAATTCTATCAGGGTATCGTTTTACTTTAAGGGGATGTACAACCCTAATTTCAATATTTTTTTAAATCAACATTCAAACATTTATTTGGAAAAAGACGGCTGTCAAGCGCTCCGTACACGCAAACACTATATGCAGATTTTTTTCTGGATAATTCTATTGATATTTGCGTGAGTTATGCTCGTTTGAAAAATAACGTCGGTACTCACATCCCCTTAAGTAGAAATGGTTTCATTTATTAACATGTTTTTCACCGGGTGATGGCGCTGGATCAATCCCGTAGCCATTTAATAAAGAAAGAGAAGAAGAAGAAGAAGAAGATTAACATGTTAACCAACGAAGTTGGTCTATTTTCTACCAGGGTAACATAGTATAATAATTAACGATATGCAGGAGCACAAATTATATGGACTCCCTTCAATGCAGGGCAAATGATAATTTTACAAATTGAGTATGACAAAACCCCAGGCGCAACACCAATTCGAAACTTCTGTATCGACGTACAGTTCGCGAAAATCCCACTTTCGTGAATTCGAAAAAAAATCAAACCACAACAACCGGTTGATCCTGTCTCACTCAACTCGATGAAAACTCACCTAATCGCACTAACCCCCTACTCATTATACACGATTTATACCGCGGCATTCAGTCGACAAAGACAGGCTGCCGTCGCGACCCCCGCGTCCAGCAAAGCATAAGCAGAACCGTCCGCGTGGTTCATTGTTGTCTGTGGACTGGACGCGAGTCTACACGGCGGTTAGTTAGTCGACTCCAAGCAGTATTATACCTCTGGCGCACATATCCGCGTACCTCAGGGTGATGCGGTTTCAATGGATTCCTTCGCATTATGGCGGATTAACATACTGCGAGTCCGTTGTCACGTGTGTGTGGGCCTCTCCGCAAACTGGGTCAACTAGTCCGGTCAACTTTTTCATCTTCACCCACGCGTGTGTGTATGTGAGAGGGTGTATATATATACATACAATCTCTTGCTGAAGCTCCCGACGGGCGGAATAACAAAGCCGTAACGACCGAATCGAGAGGGATCGAGATGTATACAGAGAGTCGAGGCTCTTGCCGAACTCGTCGCTACGTCTCTATCTCTCTCTGGATCGTGGAGGAGGCAATTCCGAGTTGCACTTTGAGACTCTTTGACGAGGTATGTCCCTCCGCTCGCTGCCCAGTCAATGAATTTTACCCCCCCCTCTCTCTCTCTCTCTATCTCTCTCTCTCGTTCTATTCTACGCTGGCCAGAGGAAGAGCGAGAGAGAGAGAGGAGAGATTGTTATCCGCGAATTTCTTGGAACAGTGCCGCGTTGAAAGTAAAGGCGAGGGAGGACGGACGTATCGACGAACAGAGCGAGAGAGGGAGAAATAATTGCTTTCGAGCGAGCGCGATTGAATTGCGCTCGGAGCTAGCGCGAATTGCGAAATTCGCGAATGGATTAGTGGCGCGTGCTGTCTTTTGCGCGCGAGCTCGCGTACTTGAATCTTTTGATCAAACGCGCGGATTAATTGGCGTGAACGGGAACTCGATTCTTCTGATTCGTTGGGGAATTCGACAGCGGTTAAATTATTACATGGCTAGATCACATAATGCTGTTTTAATCAATAAAGTGTCTATGATTAATCAGGCCGTAAGAGGATAATTTAAATTTTCATTATTACGCGAATAATTCTTTATGATTCACGCTCATGTATTATGCATTATCCGTGCATTATCATGTGTACACACACACACACACACACACACACACACACACACACACACACACATATGCACCCGCGCGTGCTGATGCCGTCGATGCCGCCCGACAGCGAACTCTGTGCCATTATAATTCATAAATTCTCGATGACGAAATATATACATTATATTGTACAATGATACGAGTAAAAGCATCATCTGCTCCACTTTAAAAGAAACAGACACGCCCCATAAAAAAAGAAAACTTTATTCATAGCCGCTATATATATATACGCGTACAGTTGCAAAATTCAAAAGCTCCATCAAAGAGCCACAATTAAAAGCGCGATCTCTAATTCCCCTAATGAAATACGCACATTTGTCCAAGCTCACGTCTCTTCCTCTCGTCAGCTTTAAACGAGGCAGCTCATCCCCGTTCGCCGGCAGAAGCGCGCGGAGGAACGTCGTTTTCCCTAACGAGAAAAGCGCGCACCTTGTCATTTGTATGCAATCATCTGACCCACTGACATTCCCCGTGCAGCAGCAGCACCAGCAGCAGCAGCAGCAGCGCAGGACGCACGGCGCTTGTTCTGACTTTAACGCGCGACTCGCTTTGCGTATATATATATGTATATATGTATATACGTACGTAGTACGCAAATAAGGGACGCGCTCGCGCGCGTGTGCATACGTGTGTGCATGTGAATACGCTAACTTTAAATCCGTGTATCACTTTAATAACGTAGTTTAACATATTACTTTTGCAAAGTTGCTCGGTGGGATTTTGGTTTATGTTGAAGCGAAGTTGCGTTTTATTTACATCGAGGTCAAAGTATTAAAAAATGTATTTTCGGCGACGACCTGAGTTGTATGATGAATTTAAAGTTTGTTTCTATATATATATATATATATACGCGTAACATTGCCGGGGATTAGGTAAGCTTCTTATGGTATTGATTTTGAAGATTTATGATATGAATACATGCTAAATTTATCTGTAGATTAAATTCGAACAAGAAATTTATGCCGTCGTACACGCCAAAATAGTATATGCAGTTGATCATTAAAATTTATTTTTATGCGCGAGAGAACAGCACTCTGGCAATAAAAACGTTTATCCCAGAGATGACAAAGTAGCATGAAAAAAAAACTTCTAGCGTTTCTCTTTGAAATCATTAACTGAATTCTAATATTTTCCCCGCGGGCATTTGATGATCAATTTAATGCGCATTAAAACTCACCTCATCTCGCCCTCTCATTTTCCACTTCCACGTGTATACGTTTATGCGCATTACTCCCACTCACCATCCCCCACCTTAATCATCGTTAAACTCGACTTTACTGCCCTCAAATACATTTTCAGTTGAAGATAGCGCAAGTTGAATACCAAGTGGAGGGAAGAAATACAAGCATTAAACTTCTATCCCCCTACACAAAATCGCTACCTATATATATATGTCTTTCCTCTTTCCACTCTCTACACTTTATTTTCAACCTCTATCTCGTAGATAGAACAATTCCGTCATTTTCGTCTATTATATTCATAGGATTTTAAACCGATACAAAACTACGCGACGTGGAAACCTCGTTTTCAATTAACCCGTACATAAATAAACTCTGCTCCTGCTCTCGCGCTCTATCAACGACACCCATACGCGCTCGTCGCGCGCTATCGCCGGCTCTTAAAACGCCGCGTGGATTAAAACCCGTGGCTTTTTTGCCTCATCGTCCGAACACTTTACTTCGCCCCTTCTCTCTTTTTCGCGCACCTGATAATGCACTCGGTACTTACGACAGTGTTGACGAGCCAGCTATACTAGCTCGCTGCTCGACGGCCAATAGCCCAGATATATCGAACGAGTTAGCGATACGCTAACGATTCGCTCTCGCTCTTGCACCGGCTGGCGGACGTAACCGCGGCGGTTGGCGCTGTGGAAATTGTGCCAGATAACGCCCGGCACAACTCGGATAAGTCTCGCGGCTATTTGACTCGAGCGTTATGGGGTGCGATGTTATTTTACGACACCGAGCGAGCGTATCTCTTCCTATTTGCGTTTCGACACTTTTGCAACAGCGCGGGCACAAGATGTAAAGCGACGCGCGATTTTTCGATCCGCGATGAAAGCTGCTTTGAGAATTAGCGCCAACGGCGACGCGCGCGAGCGAGTGCGCAGCCGCGAGCCCGTAAAGCTGCGTTTTGGGCAAATATTGGACGTATATAAGCGACGGGAGCAGTCCGTCAGCGTTACAACGGTCAATCGGGGTAATTGCAAATATTATTTCATGCCCTGCTGCTACGCCGTGCGTACCATATTTGCCGAATATTGCGTTAATTATATGTAGTCGACCGCTGTAAATTACTGATTTTCAGCTTTATTTAGTTCGTTCTTTTGAATTAGTCCAGCGTGTTTTTATTTTATTTTACGTGGAAGAGGTAAATTGCTGGTATTATTTTTATTAACAGTGTTGCATTAAATTTGTAATTAGGTAATTTAAAATTTAAATTGGATTGAGAATGTTAATTACAGCTGCTACAATGTTTAAAAATAGTACTTTTTTAAATGCATAATTATGCACTTTAAGATTTCACTATATATCACATTTATTTTCGCTCAATACAAATTTATATTTCATTATAGTTAATGAATTCCCCAGCATCCTCCTGCACACATTTTATCCTAGAAATAGCTTTCAGAAACACCCGCTAATACTTAAAAAAAAAAAAGACAATCCCCCGCCCCTCATTATAATCTCATAATAATCTGCCACCGCCCACTCGAAAAAGCGCAAAATTAAATACCTCGAGCCCCGCTCCAACCTCGCCTCCTGCAACTGCATAGTGCATCTAAATATTCGGCGACCTCCTTCGCATCTCCTTTCCACCAACACCCCCACTCGAGCCTCCTTCACGTGACAACGGAATGCGAAGATTAGGATGGGCCCTTGACGAATGGGCGGTGCGCCGATGTAATTACACTCTTCCCCTCCCCCCTTCCTTCGCACTTTATTAGACATCGCGACTTGCACTCTCGCTCGATACTTATAGTAATCCAGGGGGCGCGCGCGTATACACGTGGCGTTATATTTTAACGGTGTGGTACACACGCGTCGCCCAGGAATGCGAGATCGCGGCGGATAAGCATGGCGCGCGTGGCAGTTAAATTTATACGCGCGCTTTACAGGCGATCGCGACATTAGGCTACCTGCGAGTTTGTTTTTTTACACCTGCACACCGCTAATCTCGATGCCGTGACGCCGGGCTGCTTTGCAGCGTTTAAATTGCGCGCCACTGCCGTCGCGCTTTTTTGTTCTCCCTCGCGGGCTGGTAATCAGGGAAATAACAGCTGGCGCGGCGACCCTGCAGCTGGGGTTTCACGGGAATTATTGAATTTTCGTAATTTTGGAGGGGAGAGAGGGAGGGGGAAGTATGTGAGAGAGGGAGGAGGGGGGATAAAGGGGTGCGCGAGACTTGATTCGCGAATGAACTGCGGCGCGAGTGCGGCGTTTGTGCGGAGTTCTTGCGCATTGTGCGCATACGCCGGGTAATTAGTGTGCACCTGGTCATATAGGAAAATGAGGCAATTAGTTCGACATGAATGCTGATTGAATGTAAGCGTGCTTGCGCTAGTGGAGGTCGGATTAAGCCGTCGCTGATGTGTAGCTTTAGCTTTTAGGTGCGTTTGTAACCTCGTGCTTTTGGAGAATTATAATTAAACGTTGTGTTAATTATTGCTGTAACGTGCGTCTCGGTATAGATTATTGCCAGATTACTCGAAAATAATTTTCAAAATTAATGTTTCCTTTCGAGTGTTACAGAAACTTTTAATTGGAAAGTTCCGAGTAGTTAGTTTCAATCTCAAAAAAAGTACGCCTCGAGAAACCGTCGAAGTATTGGATTTTCTGAAACTCAAGTTGGCACTTTCGAAAAGTTACGTATGTCGTCCTTTTGGACGAAAAAGTGAGTAAATGCAGTTGTAAAATCAATTTTTACGTTCTCCATTTTTACAAAACGTCTATATACCTCTTCGAAAAACCATTTTCGAAAATATATATTATTAAATATAGATCGACGGTAAAAATTTTTATGTTTACCTTCCAAAACTTTCCGCGAGCTAAATTCCCGTACTTACTTACAAAGCGACTACTTAGACATGTTACAAAACTGAAATACCCGCATTATCCGTAAAGTAAACTCGACTCGTAACCGTAAAACGAAGCGTCGGAAGCGCGCGCGCGGCACTTGAAAATCATCAGATAGCATAATTCGCAGCCGGGCGGGCGCGCACGCGCGTCTATGTACATGTATGTATAGTTTCCGAACTAAGAGTCCATATTTGATCGCGGACTAGACCCCCTTATTTTGTTTATCGTTCGCTGCTGCTGCCGTTGCCCCTTACACTCACGTTCCTTCGCTGGCACACACACATATACACACACACACACACACACACGCACACACACACACACATATACAGGCGACCACCAAGTTAAAGTTCATGAATACATATTGATCGTTAGAAAATGACAACTACAGGGCCGGAATAATAATACGGCCCCCCATACTCGCGCGTATACACGAGGCACGTATACACGCACCGCTGCTGCTGCTGCTGCTGCCGGAAAGGACTGTTCTCTCTAAAGTTTGGCTAAGCATAAAGTCAAACGAAAACTCCGCTGCCATGCGCATTATAATCCCCCTCCTCCTCCTCCTTCTCCTCCAGCGGGAAACTTCCTCTTTCTCTCTAGCCTTGTATTTGCGGGAAGCTCGTCTCCACCAGATCGAGAAAGAGGGAAGAGTTAATTTGTGGATATGCATGTGTACGTATATGTACAGTGCGCTGGGTAATCTAATAACTGGGCTTTTTAGACTACTTATTTTAGCAAATAAAAAAAAGGGGGATGGGGGCTCGTCGGAGAAATTTTAATGGGACAAGAAGCTGAGCGTCTGCTAAGTTTTATCCAGCGGTGAACTTTTTTTTGTGTGCTTTATCGCGCGGCGGCGGTGGCCGCCACGATAAAGTATGTTCCTCGATGACTTTGCCAAGTTGCATAATGTCCGAGAGGAGCCGCGCCTTGCGGATATTTCTATGATAAACTAAAAATAAGTGGATGAGGCTAAGGCAATTTTCTCTCGGGCGGGCGTCGGGGAAAAGCGAAGACGACGTTCCCCCGGCGGTGAGAATGGCTTCGAACTTTCTTAACGCGCGCGCGCGCGCGTTTCGTAGACGCTGTCGTCGCGGGAACGCGGCCGGACGTGAGGGTATTTATGAATTAAATGGAGTATCGATTAGCGCGGAAAACTCGTTTAGTCCACTCCATTCAGGTTATTATTATGATCTCATCAGCCAGTCAATTGATACTTATTGATCCTTTAAAATGCATTCGTCTATTTATAGCAAGAAAGACGTGCTACGTCCGTTCCTGCTGATGAAAAATTGACAAAACTTCGCCATTAAAAAAGTTGAACTTTTCTTTATTCGTCAGACATCCATCAAACTTAATGAACTCCCGAGGCTGAAATTAGGTTACGGACACGTAAGTTATCCGCACGTACGTTATAGAGGTGGGAAACCCCTTTTTCGCATTAGCCAATTAACATTCTCACATCGTCCGCTAACAGGAATGGATTAATCAATCAATTTGCCGGCGAGCAAGTGAAATTTAATAATTAGAATAGATTAAATTTTAAGAGATAGAGAGAACGAGAGAGTCTTGGAGAAGAGGGTCTAGGGAGTCTCGGGTCGGCAGCCCCGGAGAGTTAACTTACGTAGCCTTTGCTCTCTCTCTCTCTTCTCTCTCGTAATTGCTGGGCTAGACTATAAGCTAACGTCGTCGCCGGCATGATAGGTCGCGGCGGGTACCCGGGCGCAGGGTCGATTCACTTCATTAGGGCGGATTCGTGACAATTAGTAGAGAATCACCCCTTGACTGCGTATATATACACATACGCGCAAAGCGACTTCCGACGTCGTGCCTGGAAAATGACGCGAAGAGCGCGTGTATCGGACCACCGCGCGCATTTTGTTTTGGAGCTGACAGGTACGTGCACGGGCGCGAGTCGACGTATAAAGTTTATACGCGGCGAGATATGGCGGCGAAGTGTAATATCGATCGGCGAGATGGGATGGGAGAAGGCAGAGGGAGAGGGACGCAAATGGGCGCTGGAGAATCTTCATTATGGGCACGTTCATTGTAGTCTTAAAAGGGGGGACTTTAATCTTTCACGACATAATTGAGAGTGGGAATAAAATGGGCGAAGGAGCCGACGGCGCTGCTGCTGCTGCTGCTGCCGGTGCTCCGGCAGTTCATTCATTAGTGGCTTAAAAAATTTAGGGGACCTTCGCTGCGCTCGAGATTGTTGTCTTTAAAATTGGAGGCTAGTGACATTGCGATGAGACGGCATTTCGGCTTTAAGCTGTCGTAACTCTTGTTTATCTATTTTTCATAGCGGCCTCGTAAAATCCCCGTGATATAACCCAAAGGCGGTTCTTCGTCTTCCTTCAACTCCACGCTAATATTACACACACTTTTCAACGAAAATTAATCAAATTCCCTCGCCGAAATCCCTCGACCCCAAAATTCCCACGGAGCAATTTCCTTCGTCCCGAAAAACAAAACTCCCCATCACCGTACAGATCCCTGCACCGAGGCTCCGCGCTACACTTCATCAGTCTCGCGTCACCACACGTGTGCTCTTCACTACCAACCACACACACACACACACATACATATATACACACAAAGCCGCGTGGCATTAAACGTCAAACGGCCATCAGCGAAATTTGCGGTCTCGCCCCGGCGCGGAGATCGAGCACGCGGCTGCGCGGCGATCATACAGAGCCGATACTCGATTCCGTTAGGGGAGGCGGGTGGGAGGTAGAAGCTACTGGTGCATATATATATACCGCGGCGAGACAGTCTGGCTGCGGTGTACGGCATCGGCGGTGGCGGTGGCGGCGTCGACGACCGATGCCTAATCGATCATGCATAATCGCAAGTGGTAAAGGATCCAGACTTGCCAGCGCTGCTGCTGGTCACTTTGGACGAGACAACGACGACGATGCAAGTGTGTAGCTCGCGCCGAACAATCGCCGAATTAATCGCTGAGGGAGAGAGTGCCTAAGGCCCGCGAGCCCGCAATTATCCGTCTCCCGCGTAATTACGGCCGGAGCGCGATTGCGCGAGTAATTATCGCGCGAGCGCGCATTTACATTTTGCGCGACTACGGTGGTATAGAGCGGTGCTGCTGCTGGAGCTTCCGATTCATCGATCGCCCGTTTGTGTTTGCCGCCGGTAAATACAGTGCGTATACGTGCGAAAAAATTATTTCGCCGAGAGAGCTGCCGCGCAAGCGCTGCATAATTTACCTCGTGTTTAACAAAAGAGTTAATGATGACAACGAGCGAGGACCGCGAGAGAGCCTCGCGTATGCATGTATACCGGAGAGAGGGTTTTACTTTTATATCGCGCACGAGAGGGGGGAGGGGGAGGATGGGAGCTCGCAGAGGCTGGTAGGTGGAAGATACGAGAATGAAAAACTCGCGATATTTGCATTTTGTTTGTTGTGCGCGCATGCGCGATCTAATTTGTTATACCAAAATGACGTTTTTGCTTTAATTATGCGCTTATTAATGTCAAAGGGATTATTTATACGCGATTATTGCACACGAATATTCGCCCGGGCGATTTACCGTGGTGTCTGTGTGTACATGTGTGCGGCGTTCACGTGGAAGCCATTCTGGCTTTCCAGGTGAAATATTAATTTATCGGCGTGATATTTAGTTTATGGTATAAGCTTGTTTATTTATGTTTAAAGTGCCGGAGATAATGATTCGCTTTTTTGTTAAAAAAGTTATTTAATGCATATAACGCGGAGCGCGCATAACTCCATAAATTAAGATATTTATAATTTTATATTATCCATAAATATTTTCCGCTGTTTTGCTTGTAGCTAATTAATCATAAAAATTTATTTATATACATGAAAAAAGCTTTTATTTTATCTGTAAGTAATGGCTTTGCTGCTGCAAAATACGAATAAATAAAAGACACACTTTTTCGATTGTAAAAAAACCGTCATGGCATATCAAACAAAAACAACGCGCGTTATGTTTTATTAATTAACCATCTCTCCGTACCCATTACCCGCTCGCGTCATAATCAATCATCATTCGAGCGCCACCGCAGCCGTACCATCAGTCATTAACCTTACGACCTTTCCCTCGTTCACAAATCACGTACGAATCAGCTCATGTGCGCTCGCCTTCGGAGCGATACGCCCGCGTCCTAATGGCATTAAAATCGGTTAACGACGTGCCCGCGCGCGTTTTATCAGCGCGCAGATGTCTCTCTGCGTGTATATATACTTCGAGACGCGCGCATCCTGCGCACAGGCGAACGTAATTAAATCAGTGATATCTGCTCTAGCACGAGGGTGAGTGAGTGCGGAGCTCCTAACTTTCGGCTCGGATGTCGGCGCCGGAGCGCGCGCCGGAAGTCACATAGCCGAGTTTCGCGCCGTATTAGCGAGCAGCCGGAGCAGGTGGAGGGAGGCAGAGAGGAAGAGCAAAGTCGCGCGAGACAAGTTTCGCGAGAGAGAGAGAGAGAGAGAGAGAGAGAGAGAGAGAGAGAGAACATGCGAATCTTCCCCGCGTGGTACTACATCTCGGGGTTGGGATATGGCAGTGGAGATATTTGTTGGGTTTCGGTGTGATGTACGGTGGTGCGTGTGTGGTATAAGGTTTATGTGGAAGAAAGATTTTAGACAAAATAGGAATGAGTATTTTTTAATAAACTTTATAACAGAGGCGTAAGGGGTTATAGATTAAGGTTGAAAATCTAGTAATTAATTAATTTATAGATACCAGTCCTATGCACAGGTAACTCTGATTACCTTTGTAGGGTTTACAATGTACTTGTTTTATACCTTATATTGTAAAATACACATAAGTGATGGTGAATAGAACAATAACAAAAAATAAATATTTGACTCAGAGTATTTTCTTATTAATATTTGTTTCTATAATATTAATCAACTCAAATCTCCACTAGATGATTTATAATCTAGTAAAAAAAAAGCTTGAATGCATAAGATTGAGTGAGAGTACAGTACGACCTAGAGATAAATTCAAATATGGAGGGTAGGACAATAATTGCTGTCAAGTACGCACCTACGAGTCATGTAATTACTGCATGACCTTTTTTTCTCTTCGTCCCACCCACTCTTCCACCCCTTGCAAGTCAGCGCGCTCGGACGGACACTTTGTGCTCGCTCTCATTTATGTTCTCACGGCGCTTTCCTACGTACAACATCGAAGTTCAGCGTTTTTCCGCGCTAACGACGGCAGAAGTCGCGGAATAAAACGACGAACAAGAGCGCGCGGCCGAGACAATTTAACCTCTTTCTCCCTTGCGCAGTAGCAGCAGCAGCAGCAGTTTAATGGGTGACAAGAAGAAAACTGAACGTTTTCGCATTAATTGCGCGCCGAGTCTTGGCTCGGGCCGACCTGTCAACGGTATAATTTCGAAATTCTGCTGAAATTTCAAAGTAGCGGTTACGCGCGCCGGTGGAGAGTTTGGGGGGAAAAAAGAGGTGCGACGACGATGATGACGGTGGCGGTGGTAGCGAGCCAGCGAAAGGAGAACGGGAGACGATGAATAGCGTTTTTTCTTCGCGGCCAACGAGAACGCCGTAGTACGTGACATTGGAACGCGGCTATCGTTAAGGACTTTTCCGTCGCTGGGCTGCGCACATTTTTCAGCGTCGGGCTTTTAATTTCCCTCACTTTGAATGATAATTAAAGTAAGACGTGGGTTTTATAACCGCGGCTGACACGAGACGTATTTCGTATTTTCGCTGACTGCTGAGTCTGTAAAACTTTAAATACCGCAAATTGAATTTGATACTTTACACGTTGACTTTTATGTGGGTCATTTCAATTTGAACGTTGCGAGTATTTACCTTTTACTTTGGTCGAAAAATTTTTCATGAGATTTTCAAGCACCGAGAAAGAGAGAGTTTTAGTGTCAATTAATAGATTATAAAATTCCGATAATGATTGTTATATATTTCCAAAGAATATTATATATTAGGAAAAATATTGTTTATTTGAATATTGAGCGAATTTCAATAAAACGTCGGAATTGCGCGCGCGCTTGGCACTTAACCTACTTGAAACAGTAAAAATAACTGGGCTGAATATCGGCTGAACCGCATTTAGAAAGTATACTGAATCAATATTTATTATTTACTCTAAGTTGAAATCCACTCGTATAAAGCTAAAATCACACAGAGCAAATCGAAAAAGCAATCCAGTGCACTCCACACACGCGCGCGCCTTTCAAATTAAAAAAGTTACTACTCGTTCGAGCTATTCGAAAAAAAAAAATTCCAACAACCGTGCACACACGCATACGCGCACGGAGAGATCCATCCCGATACAGAACGAAAGAACGAGAGAGGGGAAAAAAACAATCACGCTCGGCGGATATCACCAATTTCGAAAACTCGCGCGCAATCCGCTTTTTTACGACGTCACCTCAATCGACACACACACATATATATATATACGCATGCGCAAGCGCAGAGGCATATTCGAATCCATAATGAGAGCGACGTTAATGTTCGAATTTCAATTCATCGCTCGGGCATTTCGATACAGCAATATTTCATATTCAATGAGGCAATTAACGTTTAGCTCGTGGAATCGTATTGAAAGCCTGCCTGCCTGCCTCCCCTGCGCGAGCAGAGAGAGAGAGAGAGAGAAAGGGCGAGCACGCGGACTGTGCGCGGGGGTTGGCTTAAGCCTCAGCAAAGCCCACCGCGGATAGCCCGACTATTTCCCGCTGAAATATTAATCGCAACACAATGGGGATACTACGCCGGCGGCCCTGCTGTCATATCACGTGATATCCATCGCGTGTCCGCCTCGGTTTCCGCGTGACGTATCGATTCTTATTGAGGGTATAGGGAGGAAGAAGAGCAAGTTCTGCGCGTTCCTTCGCTCTCTGAGGAATGGGGGTTTGTCGGGGACTATATAGCAGCTTCGACCGCAAGGGATGGAAGGAAATTATTGAATAGGGGAGGAATCACAGTGGATAAGTTGGTATTTTGTCGCCGAGGATTCGCGACTTGTCATGTGATCGGCTTTGTCTGTGTGGGGGCTGTCTGTGAGAATGGTGTTTTTGTATACCTTGTGTTGTTGTTTTTTTCTTCTTGAGCTGTTGTGAGAAGGGTCGACTCATTGCTATGATTAGTAACGGATGAATAAGCGATTGTTTACGAATGGATGGAATTGAATTCATGAATTCAAAATACTGCCCTTTTTGCAAATTAATTTTTTAGATATAAGTGTACGTGAAAAATTAACGATCGCCTACTGCTTGACAATAAGATAAATCATTAATAATTGCCATTACGTGCAGATTCCTTCCCAATTTACTATTCATGTGGAAGTAACGTACTTGCGAATCATAAAAATTAAAGGTAATTTATTTATTGTTGACTCGGCATAAATCAGACGGAAATTCTCATTGAATTGCAATGAGTTATGTTTGCTTGGTGTTCCATAATGGGTGTGTACTTACGTATAGTCGTATAATAACGTGTGCAGGTTCTAGATGCTTACCTGCAACAAAGAAAATAAAATGCGAAGTTAGTAAAGAACACATACTTTTGCGATGGCTTACATTTTAATAAGTATTTATATGGTTGAATCGATATATTTCTAAGAAATATGAAAACATAAATGATGAACAATTCATTGTTACATACAATTATTTTATCTTTCACAGTGAGCTTCAAACCTAACAATGTACAATTATTTCCTTCAGTCGCTCTACAACAAGTAGAAGTAGCGAAGTTTAATTGTCACCAAACAAGCTCCTTGTCAAATATATATTGTTATGATCCGAAGAAATAGAATACAGGAGGGGGTATCTAAAAATAGAAAAATTTTCATTAGAAAGCTTTAGATGCCAAAAATTTGTATACAGACTCATAATTTTACAAAAGTTTAGAATGTAGAAAAGGCACATATTAGAAGTAGATTTATTTTAGAAAATTCATTTCATGGAAAAAATTGAATATCGAATTAAATTTATAGAAGATATTACTATCGAAAAAAATGATATAATTTCGTACGCTAAAAATGAAGAATTCCCCTATTATAGAAAGTTCACAGTTCCGAAAATGCTGAATTTAGTGGAAATTCAAAGGATCAATTATTCGAATTCTACTCTATAGAATGAAATATAATAATATGAATTTTAGAAAACCGGGGGGGGTCCAGAGTTTCGACGATTCACTATAAAATTGAAGTCAACTATAGATGTTTTTCAGTTCGACAAATGATAATGCAGATTGTTCTTAATTTCGAAATTCTAAATTACGAAAATCGTATTTACAAATGTAACACTTCACCTACTGTCCAAAACATCGAATTTCATTAATAGAATTTTAATAGGGGTACCATATAGATACTTCGAAATAAATCATTAGAAACAGCTTATATTTGCTTTGAGGTCGTATTGATGAAATTCGACGTTTTGGACAGTAGGTGAACTGTTACATTCGAAAATATGATTTTCGTAATTTAGAATTTCGAAATTAAAAACAATCTGCATTATCATCTGTCGAACTGAAAAACATCTATAGTTGACTTCAATTTTATAGTGAATCGTCGAAACTCTGGACCCCCCCCAGAAAACCAAAATATAGAATGATACTTTTGGAATTTCTAGCTATTCGAATATAATGATTCGAAAGATATGAATGTAGAAAGGCAATACGTCAAAAGTTCAATGTTTCGAAAAACAAATGTCGAAGGTTCAAACTTTCGAAAAATTAATTGAGAAGGTTTGAACTTTCGAAAAAAAATAATTGAAGTTAAATATTTAGAAGGTTCAAACTTTCGAAAAACAAATTCAGAATGTTCAGACTTTCGAAAACATATGTACTATTCAGCTAGGGTAAAGAAAAAGTAATTAACGCTAGATTGTAAACTTTCGACATTTTGAGCTTTCGACATTTTGAACATTCGATATTTTTAACTTTCGACATTTTTAACTTTCGATATTATGAACTTTCGACATTTATTTTTCGATATTTTGATCTTTCGATATTTGGACCTTTCGATATTTAGACTTTTCAATATTCTGAACATTCGATATTTGAACATTTGATATTTGATATTTACGAGATTTTCAGCATTCTAGATTTTCAATTTTCGATCTTTTGAACTATCTAAAGATGCTATTAAATTCTATATTTTGATCTTTTGATATTATGATTTTCTAATTTATGTACAGATATTTTCTGTAGATTTCGTTTCTGTAATTTAATTTCTAAAATTTGGGTTTTCGAAATTATAGTATTCTAAAATTATAAATAAATATTTTTTCTACAAATTTACTATTCCTTAAAATTATAATTCGTAAAATCGAATTCGAACTTATAAATTTTCAACTTTATGAATTTCGAATTTCTTTTTATTGAAATTACAAGTTTTCCATTAAAACAAGTTCTGATAAATTACCTTTCTTTAAAAAAGTTTTCTATGTTTCGATACCCCCTCGAATACAGAGGTTTCACTAGCATATACACGCGTACATTAAACTCAAAGGCATATGCAGAGGCATTTCGACAATGCCTTTAGATATCAGGAGATTGTTTTCATAATGACTAAGTACGACAGAAAGCAGCAGATATATAGACCCCCGCACATCCAAAACTCAAGAAACGCGAATCCAATCTAATTGACTGAGAAACTCCCCTCTCGCTCGCGGAAATATTTATAAATTCCTTCAGTAGTCGCGCAAAGAATATCATCGCAGCAGCGCCAGACGGTAAGCGTATCGAATCGCGCGGTGAATATAATTATTCCCCATATTTTATTCGTGGTCACACGCTATCTCTCCCAGGCGCAGAAGAAGCTACCTGCGCCTCGGCCTTCTCAATCCACAATTTTCATCCCTCTACCGCCCCCCACCTCCTCAGCAGCAGAGCGTGGCGCAATCCTCTTCTCTCTCTCTCTCTCTCTCTCTCTCTCTCGTCGTCGTCGGCGGCGGCTGCGGGCTCTCGAGAAACCGGGTTATTGTAAGTACCTGCTTCACCATTCACCTTCGTCCTAGCGCCCTGCGCCACAAAGGTGAATTGTCGGCATTAATTGAACGCGCGCGTGCGCACACTGCTCTCTGCGCTCCTATTTATTCGCGCTCGTGTACGGGGCTAACCGGGTTTTCTTCTCTCTTACGCGCTTCTTTGTATGTGTGTATACGTGTAAATCTGAAAAGAACAGTGCGGCGTGGGTTGTTTGAGATTAATCGCTTTGAAATGCCAATTTCAATGGCGCGCAGGGCGGTATACTATGTGGCTACGCTGACTCATCGCTCGCGTATATATGTATACGCGAGCTTGCTTTTGTTCCTCGATTTTTCTCGCTACGCGCGAGTTTCCGCAACTCCACTGCTATCTTCGCTCCTTTTTTTCTATTCGCTGGATTGGGGGTGGAAGAAGTGCGCGAGGTTCGTGGTTGATCGCGCGATATATGATAAGGGGTAGGGGTAGGAAGCATATATGTAAAGGAGTGGAAACTATGTCAAGTTTTTTCAGATGTTCGCGGAAAACTTTGTGCACTTTAGATGCAAGGAATGAGTTCTACTTGAAATCTAATCTAATATATGGATCTTATTGTCATGTTCATGATGTCAAAAATCCCTTGGAAACGGTGAAAAGTTGAAATCCTAGTTTGGAAAAGCGAAGCGTCTTATTTTAAAATACTGTATATTGATTTTCAAAAGCAATTTCTTTTTAAAGAACTCTAAAAATGTCGGTTACATTGAATTTCTAGTAGAGCTAAAACTGTATTGAAAATTCCATTAATTTCTTAAAAATAATGTCTTAAATATCGGATTTGAAATGACTTATTAACGACGACGGTTGGAGCATTTAAAAATAGACCCGATTTCACAATTACTTTAGAGAGCCGTGGAAGCGCATCTTTACACTTCTCCTTAATTGCTCGTTTAATCAGCTCCGAATTTATTTTCGTCCTCTCATTCCCCTCTTTTAACCTAATGACTTGAGTCACACAAATTGAATTTCGAAAACACCGGTGGCCAAACCGCGCAAATCTAATAACGGTCCCAAACAACGCAATCATCACCGAAATCTCGACTGCATGTTGTTAATCTAGGCTTGTTAATGCATTAACAAACCTCGGCTAAAGGCGTGCCCGACAATTATAACATCAAAGCTCGCGATAATAAATTGCCCCGCGCGCGTGACGGGCAATCAAAGGCGCGGGCATTTTCGGCGCCTGGTAATTATAATTCGCGACTGATTTCCCGCGGGCGCGGACAGCTGCTGCTATGTACACTCACCCCAGCGCACGTACATCCCCACACAGACAGAGTCGAACGTGCACACATATAGCACTTGCTCTCGCGCGCACAAAAGAAGCGAATCCGATGAAAAGCCAATAGCCGATAAAATCCGACGGGCGCGCGACAAATGAGAGAATTAATTGCATAAATCGTGGCGGCCAGACAGGCCGCGCGTGTCTTTGCCCCGCGGGAGAAAACAATAACGCGCGAGCGAGAGAGAGAGAGAGAGAGAGAGAGAGCGAAGGAAAAAGGCAGAATGCGCGCGCTTCGGGAAAAAGGGGAGCACGGTAATCCCTTTTCAGATTTCCGACGTTATATTCAGCCGCTCTCTCTCGCGCTCGCTCGCTCGGGCAAATTGCCGCCGCTGTGATGCGTTAATAATGCAATTTAATTTTAATAACGAGGCCGTGCACAGCAAGACACGAGAGCGAGCAAAAATATTGCATAACTCGGCGGAATTCCGAAAGTTTCGGGGCGGGGGCCACTGCGAAAGCGACCGAAAAAGATGCAATTTCGCATTTTTTCGTACGACCTGACGTTGTTTTTTTTTATGTTTTTCCATTCGCGTCTCTATATCCGACGTTTATACATATATATATATATATGCCAAAAATTAAATTCGCTTCGTTGCGCTAGCGCGAGTTCATTTTAATCAGTTTTGGGAATAACGGAATGGTGACGATTTTTGTTTTTTTTTTTGCTGGTCAGGAGCGGTTTTATTAAATACTTCTCGCGAGATAATCAGGTTGCGGCGGGACCCCATCTCGAATATTAGGCGAAAAAGGTACGAGGGGGGCCGTGGAGATGGGAAAAAGGGTGGAAGCGGGTTAATTAAATCCAATTCTCGTAATTAGTGTGGCTAATTAAATGCTATGAATCTCGGTGCGTGGTGTGGGCAAACGCTCGAACTTAATTTCCGCATTTAACTCGCCGAAACGCGATTGTTTATACGTGTACGACGAGGAAGTGGGCGGGGATTGGCTCTACAAATAATTTTCGAAATGTAATTTACTTTTTCCCACTAGAGCTCATCGCGAATTTTACGATTGCAAACATTAAGGGGAGATTCGATTAACTCGAGAGAGTATGATGAGGAACAGAAAATAATAGACACTGGTTTTATCATGTCTGTTTTCATTTATACAAATTTGGTTGTTATATTAGTACTAAAGAAATTTAAGGGATTATTTATGATGTGATCTGATTTATAGTATAACGATACAATTTAATTTCGTATTGGAAATTCTTTTAGAATTTTGTTGTAGACGGATATTTGTTCTGGACAAACGTCGAATGAAGAAACGTTTCAAATCATTTTCATTTTTGATCAGACTTCCGAGAAAACATGAAGCATAATTTTATTACTCCAATCTCAAATACACTTTAAGTCTCTTCCAGAATCATCTAATTTCCAAATATTTTAACTTTAGTTCTGATCCACGATTGAATATCCAAAACACAATAAAGACAACGCAATTGCACTAATCCCCGATACCATTACCCCTTCCCATCGGAGAACCTTCCAACCAGAAAAACAAACTTCCGGCCATCAGGCGAGTGATTTATGATCGACACATCACCCCGACATCCCGAATTAATCCTCCGAATGAGGTTCGTCGCACGCGCTGCTCGCTCACCCGCGTACACGCACGTTATTACCGTAGTACACTCCGGGTGTCGTGTATATACAGATCCTCCTCTTCCCTCGCTTTCTCTCCTTGACGGCGCTCGCGGGATCTTCTGCAGACGATCGTAAACCGGCGTTATGAGTTACGAGCCCCCGGCCGAATTAAGCCTTATCGGCTTCTGTAATTTTATCGCGCAGCCGGATGCGACTACACACGTAGGAATTATATATACCACCGACGCCGTCGTCGTCGCTCGCGCGTGGTCCAATGATTGCGCCATTGTGCGCAGCCCGTTTCTCTCTCTCTCTCTCTCTCTCTCTCTCTCACTCTCTGGTCTCTACACACATAATGCCCCGGCGATATCGCTTTTACGAGGGCGACGCGCTCGCGCGCAAGTTGATTTGCACGGGAAGAGATCGGCCGAGAAGGAGATGCGCTCGCGGTCTGCGGAGACCCGGACGCTTGCGGTTTGAAGACGTATTTTTTTGTTGTTTTTTTGCAAGGTGGAAGAGGGAGAGAGTCTTTTAATGTCCGATTGTCTCGGAGAAGTTGTGGGACGTGGGTGTATCTTTTCTTTTGTGTTATGGAGGACACCGACGAGGGAGTTATCGTGGCGTGCGTAAAGTATCAACTGGACAAGTTTTCTCGCGTTAAAAGTTTCACTTCTGTGTTTGCGCATCGTTTTTTCGGTGCTTTCGCACAAGTTTTAATGTCCTTCGTGTAGTTT
Organism: Torymus aiolomorphi; assembly: GCA_036365515.1. Lineage (NCBI taxonomy): Eukaryota > Metazoa > Arthropoda > Insecta > Hymenoptera > Torymidae > Torymus > Torymus aiolomorphi. The sequence goes on along the minus strand of CM070873.1, from coordinate 240,093,938 downwards.
TCTTTCGGGTATTGATAAAAACTTTCGAGCATGAAAACGAAAATAATTAATGAACAATGTTAGAACAACTCTATATAAGAAAACCAATTGTAATCTATGTGAGACTACTTTTCTATTAATCAATCATCTGCTCATGAATTAGTGAAATGAACAAATCAATTTAAACCACCGACACAGCCCTAAACTTTCCGTCTCCATTACCCACATCGTCCGGATAACGTGTCCCCGTCACCATTTTTCGGCCTTCTTCTTCTTCTTCTCTTAACTTAAAAAGAAGGTTCAGTCTCGCGTGAACATAGACTCGCAAGAGGGGCAGCTCGGCCAGCCGGACTTTAGACAAAACGCGCGGCAGATGGCTAAGGGCCGGGCACAACGAGGCAGAATCAATTGCGTCGCCCGCTCGCGCAGCATCTTCTCCGTCGTCATCGTCTACGTCGACTGTAACTGATAGCTCTGTCTTCATTTCCTTCTAACGCGACAGGCTCTCTTTCCTCCTTCTCCGTATCGCTGGCTTCTTTCCACCATTTCTCTCGTTCTCTATCTCTTTCCATTTCTTTTCAACCCCGGGTCCTTCGAGCGACGTCTCTACTCCACTACTCCCGCCCCCTTACGTCATTGCGTTTTCCCGATTTATTTCGCCCCCGTTGTTTCAGAAAGGGAGAGAGAGTGAGCAGCAGCGGGGCTCGTCTTCGGCGCGCGAAAGCGACAAAGCATGTAGATGAAAGGAACCGAGAAAATGGAACGGAAACCTTCGTAAACAGCGCGTCGTAGTCGTTGTCGTCGCGCGTTTCCTATCTCTTGCCCTCTCTTTTTCCGCCACCGCGTCGCGGTTCGCTCTATGTATACGTGGGCGCGTGCGCGCGTATATATACACACACACACGAGAGCGAATCGAAATGGTTTAGGAGAGCCATTTCAAAGGCACTCCGCTCGGAATTTTAAACAAAACATCGAGTGCCGCGCGGCAGTAGCGCTGCCGGTATGGCTAAAGATTTCCGATTCCCGACAAGAGGACAAACTTTTGCAATAAACCGTCGATCTCTTGCCCCTTTTTCGACTCGATCTAGCGGCTTCCTTCTTTACCGGCCTCTAATATCCCCATTCGAATTGCCGTTTATTGCTCCTCGACAAACTATGCGCACGCTGTCCGTTATTCTTTTTTTTCCTTTTTCGTTCCGGACTAAACAAACGGTATGTAAATACGATTATTTACATGCAAACGTGCGAGCGTGCGCGCTTTTCGTAGAACGTGCGTCTCATGCGCCGCCGATGAAAAATCAACGATTCACGGCGCTTAGTGACTTAACGACAAAGAGTGCAAGGAGGGAAAGGAGGAGGAGAGGAGGAAAGAGAAGGAAGGGACGAGGGTAAAATCAAATTTAAATTTTCCGGGAAACGAGAAGCCGATAACGACATTGCGAGAGTTGATTGGATGCAAAATCCGCGTAGTCGCGCGAACAAAAAGCCGAGAGCGGGTAGAAAGAGAGAGAACGAGATGAACGAAAGAGAAAGAGAAAGACAGAGAGGATAATGTAGGCCAAGCCGTTCGGCAACGAAGGTCGTAGTACCCTGGGCTTGATTCAATGCCACGGGGATTCGAGCGAAGAAAGAGAGAAGCGAGAGAAAGAGAGCCGGAGCCGGCTCGTTACCGGACCTCCGCGCCTAACGAGCCCCCGCCCTTCTATCTCTCTCTTTCTCTCACCCCCACGCTCGCGTATTGACACAAACACACGTATATAGGATATAGGACAGTCGCGCAACACATATGCAAATGTTGCCGGTGCTGCTCTCTCTCTATATATCTATACTCCCACCACACGGGGCTTCGTCCGTGTGTGTACACGATAGCGTACGTATATACGTAGATATATATATATGTGTATACGATGAATCGTGTAACATCGGGGGGTATTTAATATGCAAATTGGGGGAAATGGAATCGCGCGCGACATGAAACGTCGCCGGCGCGATATTATATGCGGATACTCACGAGCTTCGTAGTAGTCGTCTCGCCGTCGTATAGTCGTGTACGTGTCGGCGTGACCGTCGTTCGTGTTCGCACACGTGTATGTGTGGGAGGAAAAATGAATGATTATTGTTGCTAGCGCTGTGGCTCTCGCGGGAGAGATTGAATTGCACGCGGGCTGATGGTGGCCGTGTAAATGTAGATGATGCGCGCGCGCGCGGGTAGCGTGTATGTGTGTGTGTGTGTGTGTATTAAGCGGCAGCTCTCGACAATTATCTTATGTGCGCGCACGACATGGGTCAGTGAATAAATTCCTTCGAGTATCTATACGCGCGCCTGGTGAATTGCGCATGCACGTCATTACCGCGGCCTTCGCGTGTTGAAATAGATGCGCACACTCTGCCGATGCTACGCGATCGCGCGTTTATAATTGATTAAGGTAAATAACAATTTTTCGTATAGGCCAGGTGAAGCGGTGTATATGTCGTCATAAGTATTAGGGTATTCTGTAAAAATGCTTCGTAATTACGAAGTCGATAGAAGGTGAAAATTCAATTAGACGAGAAACAACCATCAGCAAAGTTTAATTGTTATTTCTTGAGAGCCGAGATCATGTTATTTACTACACTTTAAGTTTACTGTGATGTTTATTTCATGATAGAGACTTTTTCAAATTATCAAACGTATGTATAGTTGTATGGTCATCTATTACAAAGTCCTAATGATGTGATAATAAACTTCACAGCTGTCACTGGTGCACAACAACTTCATTTTTTTTTAAACACGAGACTTTGAAATATTAACACAGATTGATATCTACCAATCCTGTGAATCTATATTGCAGCACGGTATGCATTATAACACAAAGCCAAACCATAGAAAAATCCACAAACCCAAGATTTTTCATTCTCTTTCGGAAGCGGCAATATTTCATAACACATCGATTTGTCACTACACACCCTCTCGGCGAAACATCACGCACGCGACGACCCCTCGAAGACATGAACTCCCGAAAATTTGACTAATGGACGCGCGCGCGCGTGAGAGCACATATTACTGCGTGTGCACGCGCGTGCCTTGCCCTACCCTAATACTGCACGCGCCTTCCGATATTTCTCATATCACGCCGACTCTATATATACGCGCGCAATCACGTCCCCGAGAAAAACTCCCTTTATACACGTATACGCTATAACCTTTTTTTCTCTCTCTCTCTTTCAGACACGCAGCAGCAGCAGCAACGAGTCCGGTCACGCACACGCGACTCGTACTATATATAGGCACGCGGTCGCGAGTAATCACTGTCGTATACGCGCGCAAGGCCGTAAAGGCGTGATTCCGCGGACAAATGGAAAGATTTCACGACCTGGAGGTCGCTAGCGAGGGGAGTAATCGCTCTGGACACAAATCTGGAATTCAATTAATTATACGATCGGTGGGGAGAAGTTACGTATATACGTTATTACATTTTTGTATCCGGCGTATGAGAGTGCGGTGCGGAGAGCACACGCAGAGCGAATAAGTGTGTCAGCGGTGCGAGGGGTGTATTGTACGGGACGAGGGGGAGATATATATTTGAGGCGCGCGCTACTCTAACGCCGAGTGATCTCGGTTCAGCAGTCGCTAGTTATATACATAGACGTCGCGCATCAAGAGTTCATGAAGATGCTGCGGATGTATATACCTAGAGCGTCTGTAGGAAGAGAGAAGGAGGGAGACAGAGAGAGAGAGAGAGAGAGAGAGAGAGAGAGAGAGAGAGAGAGAGAGAGAGAGAGAGAGAGAGAGTTGAACTAATTACTTCTGAGAGATGTTTGATATTAGCATTAATGGCGATATAGAATATGCATAGCCAACTCTAATAGAATCAAAATGTATGCGCAAGCATTAATATAGGAGAGTATAATAATGTATGTCATTATTTTATATATATGAATATATTGCGTGCGCGAATTACTGATTCAATACTCCTGGAGTTGTATACGGGTATAATGAACTTAATTAATAGGTCGAATGGTTTAAGGCGAATGATAGCCAAATATAGACGCTTGAATTATATTATACCGGGTATCGTGTCAATCTTGGCATTATCAAATATAACTTTAATGAGCTCATCGACGATATCACATTTAAAGCTAGTTATAAAAAGATTCATTACACCCCGGTCTCTTGCCTCAAAAATTGTGTCACCCCGTAAAGCCTCATAAACACATCACCCACTATACGCGCTCGCTTTAATTACCATATACCCATCCTTCATAAGTAACCAGAACGAGCTAGATGCAAGTGACGCGCGTCCGAGGATTCCGTTTTACGGAGGTCCATCGCCACGCGTGTATACAGGTGGTAATAGTGTATACTCCCCCCCCTTCTACTCACCGGTGCTCGTAAAATTCGCGGCCGAAACTAATTAAAAGCCCCGCGTAGGTGCGTTGACGATGAAAATTCAACTGCGCGAAAGAGAGGTGGGTATATATAAGCGACGGCTTTGAAGCACATACGCGCGTGTCTCGCGGAGACCGGTTTATGCCTTTAATACAGTGGCCCGCGCGCGGCGGCGGCACAAATTTTCCTGGGGACGCGGAGGAGTTATATGAACGCGCGCTCAGCCGACGGGCTTTATCATGGTAAAACACCTGCAATGGGTTATATACATAGCTATATATATATGGCGTCATAATTAATGCTTGCGCAAATTGCATCGGGCCGCCGCGGGCGAAATTAATTCGAAATTCGGCGCGATAGCGAGCGAGGTGCGATATGTATTCGCAAAAATAGGTATATGGGGTGGTTGACGGTCGATGCTTGTTAGCTTATTTTCACGCTGGATCGCGTAAATCATTGAGCGCGCGATTGTGTGTGTGTGTGTGTGTGTGTGTGTGTGGAATTATGTGGAGCGGCAAGTTTATTTTGCATTCGATCTATTTTTTGATGAAAATAGATTTTCTAGAAGAAAGTAAATATATAAACATGATTTGTATTATAGATAATCGGATATTCTCGTTTTGAATATACACTTCTCGAGCGATATTGGACAACGAAAAAATTAGTTTACCTGCCGCCTGGAGAAACAGTGAAAATCTAAATATAGCGCGAGCTCTCGGGCGACTGCTTTGTACGTGACTCCGATAAGATCTGACAATTCAATAGCTTACACGTGCCATATTTATCATACCGAATATAACGATTTGTTGTTTATTATAGAAACGGAAGTGCTGGGAGTATTATTTTCAGTGTACAGCTACTATTCATGTGCATTTCACGGGAATTTAATTTTAATGATTGCAAAAAATGAATAATTTCATGTATTAACAGTACTTTTCTCAGGAATTAGTTTTATTCTTTACCGTTACAGTTACAGGTAGAACAATTAACAAAAGTTGACTGCTTTTTAATTTTGATTATTATACACACATATGAAAGTGAATAACGATATGCCAAAAGTACGAAAGATTTCAAAGAGACTCGCCAACCTCACATAAAACAGCTGCACACTAACCAGGCGAATTCGCGTGAACCCCTCTCCGCTCTCAGCGAAACTATGCCAATAACAAGAAACCGACGTTAACGCGGGAGTCCTCTCTCTCTCTCTCTCTCTCTCTCTCTCTCTCTCTCTCTCTCTCACTCTCGCGGGCTACATCCGTCGAAGTTCAGGAAACACGCGTGCTTGCGTTCGATTTTCCCGTAATACACGCGTACCCTCTCTCATCCCCTGGCGCACACTTTGGAGCCCGAGAGAGTGCACCGTATATGCGCTTGCGAGAGCGCGTTTTCGCGTCGAGGAATCTCTCTCTCTCGCGGGCAGGGGCTTGGCTGGCGTACACAGCACCGCCGATGAGGAATTGGATTCAGGGAACGCGGGGCTCTCGTCGTCGTCGTCGTCGCTGTGTGTGTGTATATATGTGTATATATATATATATATATATATATATACACAGCGAACGCGACCTAACCGCCGGCTGCCTCGCAGTTCCTGTTTTACTCAGCTGTTTCCCTCGCGTTGTTCTCCCTTCCTCTCTCTCATGACCTTCCCTCACCCTCAGCGCGCCGTAATCCAGGAATAATGAACAGCCAGCTGTCACTCGCAATACCCGTCCTCTCTCTCCTCCCGCGTAAATACCCGGACTCCCGCGCTCGCTCGGAGCTGGAGTTTGCGCATCGCGGACGTTAAGCGAGCGAGAGGAGACTAAAAACCCGAGCGAGCGGTTGTTAGAGCCGAAATTAGGAGGAAGAGAGAGAGAGGATCCGTCCAGGCGGCCCGCGACGATACTGTATATTCTCTGCCTTGAACAAAGTGAAATTGAGCTAGGGCGGCCGTCGCCGTCGTGTACCGTAGCGGCAAAATGTCCGCCGAGTTATCGAGTTCGCTTTGCCTCTTACGGAATAATGCCGTTTTGACAGCTTGCTTACTCTCTCGCTCTCTCTCTCTCTCTCTCACTCTCTCTAATTACGCACCAGTGTTCTTCCTCTCAGAAGACTGGTATTATGCAAACGAAATTCAATACGAGGGGCGGGAGGAGCTTGTCAAATCCTTTGAAAAGTTGCTAGAAGGCAAGGAGGTTCGCACGCGGGGGGCGCTGTGTTTTACGTCGGATGACGCAGTCAAGATGTAACGCAGTGGAGGCGGGTATACTCGAGTCTTCGAGTATTACAAGCTACTAACGGGGGTCTCCTGTAAAGTAGCGAACATTAAAAGTTTCGAACTCGATTATGATCACGACTTCGATAACGCAAGGAGCTATCGATCGAATGTTACGGTGTAAAATTAACAATTTTCGATTCTATTAACTTCTCTTTTATTGAACAGTCTTGTATAAGAAAACTGTCACCATCAGGTAAATTTTCTTCTAAGTACGCTTAATCAAAGCATACTTACGAGGAACCATAAAACGCAGCTCGACGGGAAAGATGAAACTACTCTCTTGTCGTGTAAATCTATAGTGGAAAAGGTAACCGTGATACAAGACAAGCGTGTGTAGCTACAAGCTCTGCACCATTAAAAATCAAACCGAGCGTATAACACTCGCACAGCCACCCTTCGCCCAATGATTCACGGAAAATTACGCTCGCACGCGCCGGTATTCATCACCCGCGCATAGACAAACATGCACAGACACACACACAGAGAGGACGTGGCTCGATACCTCTATACACCGTTGGCGCACGCCTGCGAAACGTAATTTATATTACACTTGCGCTGCCGCTGCTCGCACGCGCGTCACCTCTCGCCCCCTCTCGATAATGACTCCGAGCTCGCGCGCGTGGGGCAATGATGGATTACCGGAATTCTATACTGACTGGTTACAAATGCGAGCACAGAAGCGCGAACGCGGCACCGATGAGTATTGGAAAAGTCTCTCTCTCTAAGAAGCTGAGAATGATTGAGCGGAGGGTGTTATATACACGTGTATACACCTTTGCCACCGGCAGACGTTTTGCTGTCTGCGGATGCGCGAGTTGGAGATCGCGGTGAATGAGAAGGAAGGAAGGAAGGCGCGTATCGATCTTTATTTGTTTATGCGTGCGAGAGAGAATACGTTAATGAGGAGGCGGGATCAGGCGAAGGGGAAATGGATTCTGTAATGCTTTTATGTCATTCCATCATGATTTTATGCATAAATGTGTTATGGTATATTGATGCTAAAAGAAGTAATATGTCAATGGAGTACTGACTTTTGGGAAATAGCCTTTTATATCATCAATTCATCAATGAAAATATATAAAAGCTTATGGAGATGATCTATGAATATTGATATTATTATATTTGCATTACTGTAAGTAGAAAGATCCTTTATGGTTAGACGTACATTATCTACTGTATATATGTTATCTTATACATGAGTCATAATCTTATAAGTATATCATTTCATTAAAATACAACTTGAACAGCGACAGTAAGCCATAACCAATAATTCGTTTATTAGTGTTACACTTTTCAACTAAGTAATCAATCACACGACGCGGTCTCCATTTAAATAACAAGTCCAAAGTAAACTCAGCCCCCTGTAATCAGCTAAACCGACAACGCCCCTAATCACCTCCTTAACTACCTAAACTCACCTCTCCTGCACCTCTGCTCGCACAATAACGCACAAACACACTCATCCGCAGTGATTCTACTTTTATAATCCACACTACTTCCTCTAAACCTCAATTTTCATTAGCTACACCTTTTTCTCGCCATGCAGGCCTCTACATTTGGGCGCGTGCGCGCGCGCACGCGAGTCTCGTGTGTTTTTACGTCAACTCGGGGTTTGTCGAAAGGAAAGGGATTTGCGCCCGAAGCGAGCGAGCGAGAGAGAGAGAAGGCCCGTGTTTGCTCTCATTAGCTGCACTGCGCTCGAGAGTCAACAGCCGCCCTGTGCTCTCGTTCGCACGAGCAAGAGATGTCTGTGGATGAGTATGTGTACGTGTACGTGTGGACCGATAAATTCGACAAATTTCGCTCCGGCGCGGAACGTGGAAGGGCGCATTAGCTACTTTCTACCTTGGCGCGCTCATGTGGAGATGTGATTCGGTGTGGGCTTTCTTTTACGAGATAATTGCCTACGAAAATTTGATGGTGTAATATGATGGAATGTAGATTTTGTATACTTCTGTATAATTATTATTGATTTAATATTATATTTGTTAATGTATTTTTTGCATAAATTCTTAGTTTGCTTTTTTTTCTAAAAATGAATGTAAAGCATAAACAAACACGGGAAAACGCCAGCGAAGCGATCAATAATCCAGAACTCGCCTTTCCTCCATTCATTTCAGCAACAATCTCCTATCGGTAGAAAGCTCCGTATTCTTCCTTCCATTAAAACCGGAAACATTTCCCTCTCTGAATGATATTGGAAACAAAAGTATCAGATTTCCCGAGCAATCACGACGTCGACGTCGTCGTTGTCGTTGACGGCGACCGACGGGAAACAAACGTTTGCTCATTTCGCAATAGCGCACGACTCAGTTCTCGCTCGACAACTGAGATTCCCTCCGCGCTTTCTCTCTCTCTCTCTCTCTCTTTCTCTCTCTCTCTCTCCTCTCCCTCTCACTTGACATAGCTATGCATTTGCCATACACTTTTAATTCTGTTTTAATCTCCGAGTTATTGCCGCGTTGGGGATCGCGTGAGTAGAGCGAGCTCGCGTCCTCTCTCTCCCCTCGTTCGCGTTGCGCGCATATGACTCTCCGCGTGCGTCGACAACGTGAATAATGGGGCAACCGGTATACACCGGCAATAAACTCGTCTCGTGTATGTGCTTTCTCCCTCTCTCTCTCCACCTTTCTCGCTCACTCTCGCTGCAGAGCCCAAATGCGTCTGCATCAGCGACATGCGCGTCATTATTTCGAAAATCATGATAGGCGCAGTTTTAGAAAATCTCGTGTTTTAGTTCGCTTCGTGGGGCGCTTTTATTGAGTTTTGTATGACGTGTGTTTTACTGCTTTTCAAGTGAAACTCTACTTCTAAATGGTGTATTTCTGTTATTATTTCGCGACTACACAGCATGGCGAACGAATGAAAAGTAAGGACATATAATTCTTAGTGGAATTGTTCAAAATAATTTTGATTTAATTACTCCTCGTTAGTATTCCATCTAATGAACGGATTATAAACTACTGATTTAAAAATAATATATGTCGTTTTAATATAATAGATTTTTCTTTTTTTAATACTTATACGTATCGATGAAAACGCACATTTCACATTAATCCCCAATCCATCAAATAATCCTCACCATCGCCCGATTCAATCACGCGCGCAAAATAAGCCAACAGAGAGCGAGGCCAAAAAATAAAATTCAAATTCCCAACTCCGCACACCGGCGGCGCACAATTGGGCAATCGGCGAATTTTCCTCAGCAGGGGAGAGAGAAGCCACCTCCCTCAGCAACGAGGGGTTGCCCGGCGTTCTCGCGTTCTTTTCCATCGGAATTGAAACGAGGGAGGGTGGTGGGCGAAGGGAGAGAGAACGAGCGCTCCCTCCGAGTCAGAATCGCTTTAAGAGTCAGACGAGGTCTGGCTTGAATGCAATAATACTCCCATGAGTGCATTCAATTTCCGACGGCATAACACCATCAGCCGCCGAGTGAGCGAGCGAGCGAGATCAGGCAAATCCCTCATTCCTCTCGTTCCCTCTCTCTCTCTCTCTCTCTCTCTCGGAGGCTCGTACGTTCTCACACCATTGCTCTCCCCACTACCAGTACGCCGCGGCGCTTCCACTCTGGCGTCTCTCTCTCTCGCTCGCTCCTATTTCCATGATACGAGAGACCAATAACACTCCCCGGGCCTTTAAGTACCAAGTCGTTTAGCAGTCGCGCGCGTGCCTGAGCACGCGACGTTAAAATATGAAATGGCACGACGGTGGTGCAGAGCGCTCGCAGTCGAGTGCGCTAATATTAATCGCGAGCAGTGCGCACGTTTACGTTTGTCCCGCGCCACTGAACGTGTGCGTTAAAAAGTTTCGGTTTGGATAATTAGCTGATGAAATTTTTATTCCTGATATTTTAGGACGGAGTCGGGCGAGGTAATTTGTATATGCGCACTGCTAAACGTTTTACATAGTGCGTATAATTCGAGTATACGCGTAATTGTGCGAGTTTTTACTCGCTTTTAAAACTATACTTCTTTATTAATGCTTTGTAAACACGTACAAAAATAATTATATGTGCAACGTCGAGAGTGTAACTCCTAATGTACTTATAAACATTGTATAAGCTGAACTTAACAATCAGCCGTCAGACCGCGCGATCCTTTCCTAATTTATTTTTAATTCACCCGAAGAACTTAAAATTACCAACAGAGCACACGCACACAGACACGTACGCAGGCTCGCACGCGTACAAACATCCCCGCCGAAAGGCCATTAAACTTTCATAATCGTCAAAATCGATACTTACAAAAGGCTCATTAACAAGCTAGGCGCTCGCTCTATCTCGCGCTAGCTCGTATTGCATCAATAATAACAAGTCACTATTATTCTACTACTACTATACTACAGAACGTTTAATTCGTGCGCCTCGACTCGACGCACGTACAATCGAATTATTTACACCACAGCTATATTATGCACACATACACACCTGCGAGAATTAAAAACCTTTAACGGAAAATAAATACGGTGGCTCCAAGCTCACGTGCGGCCCTAATAACCCGTCCGATACGAACGCGCGCGCGCGTCAATCATTCTATCTCCTCGCAGGCTCGTTAACAGGGAAACGTATACGCGAAAGCGAGCGAGAGAGAGAAGAAGAGTCGAGGCCATTAGGACGCTCGCGTATATGGAGCGAGTTTCCTCGTGCTTTTCAACCTCTCTCTCCCTCCCTCCCTTCCTCCCCCTCACCTGGGCGCATCGACTTTAGAACTCTCCGAGCATGCGTATTACAGGTGTGTGTGTGTATGTGCGTAGATACACGAGTTCACGCAGTTTGCGACATCGTAGGTGAAAAGATCTATCCATCTCTCTCTCTCTTATACTATAACATACACGCACGGAGTATCCGGATGGATATCGATAGCGGTAATTGCACGTGTAGTGCACTAGCGCGCGCGAGCGATCCGTCGTTATACCGATTCGCTACTGCGAATATCGAGCACGGGCGGTCTATGCTCGTTAGGGAGGCAGCAGCAGCAGCAGGCAAAGTGCCTGCCGATGATAGGAACACGTAGCGCTGTCTCTCGGCGACGATGATGCAGGGAGCGATGGCCTGAGAGCGTGAGCGCGCTCTCCGAGAAATTTCTATTATCTCTTTTTTCTTGAGGAAGAAGAGAAAAAATGGGATTTAGTGGAGAGAGAAAGAGAGAAAGTTGATATTTTGCGCGAGTGCGCAACAGAAGTTCCGAAACGTTGGAATTTCGCGGTCGCACGTGGTGTAAAATGGAGGTGAGATTGTGTCGTGTTTAATCTGGAATTAGCAATTATTGGTGAATGCGTTATGGTGTGCTAGGTAATTGTTGTGGCTTTGGTTAAGTAGAACAGGTGGATTACGGTAAGACAGAGTAATGTCAGCTTCAAGTTTAGGCACAACATAGTTCGTTTTTCCAGCTCGAGTTTATATCAATAAACTAAAAAGAGACAATTTTGTTCTTAACTACACTTCCCTCCTTGAAACTTCGCGAGAATATATTACCGAGGAACGATATGAGAGTAAATCTCCTGCGGAGCAAATCCAACGTAATAAAACATAAAATATCGGCACTTTACCCTATTACACAAGCTCCATCAATGGATTTTGGATTTTTCCCTCTCTCTCTCTCTCTTTCTCTGCGCCTCCATCTCTCTCTCTCTCACCGCACACGTCCATCTCACTATCTGGTGCACTTGGCAACGCGCGCGGCACTCGTTCTCCGGCCATTAATGAATATTTATTGTCCCCTAACTCAAACTTAACGAGCCCTCGCGCGTGCTCTCCATGTATATGCACGTGCCGTTTTATCCCTTCATTCTCACGGCTTCACTTGCTTTCTCTCTCTCGCTCGCTACATGTTCGACTTTCCATATACCTGCAACAGCACAAGCGCCTCTCAGCCGCCGCCTGTGTACACCCTCGCGTCCCGGACCTTGTAAATTATTAACCAGATTTAATTACCCAGAGGGCAACGTCGCGTTTCTCCGCACTTTTTTCTCCTTTCCCAGACTCTCGCTTCACGCGCGCGCGCGCGCGCTTAAAATGTTTCGCGGATTAAGTCTTCACGTAGATCCCGTAATCCTTTGGCTGCTTCGTTAAACGAATTCTTCGATTCGTTTTTTTCTCTCCCTCTCTTGCATGCTTATGTGCAACGTCGTAACGACGAAAGACTTTTGCATGCGCACGCGCGCCACTCAAACGTGACACGATTTTTTTCCCTCTCGTCTTTCCTACTTCTATACTCCCCCCTACTCCTAGCCGAGGGATAAAACTAAATGAAACGTAAGCACTTTGCTCGACGAGCTTCTTTCCTCTCTCTCTCTCGCTCGTTCTCACGCGCGTCTTGGGTTACGCGCGAGCTGGAGATTGTTTTTCTTGAAAACTTCTGACACTGTTTCACTCCCCCTGCACTGCGTGCCTTCCATCCCCCGTCCACGCTTCTCTTCACAATTATTTGCTTTTTATATCCTAACTTGTATTAGGGAAGGCATTCGTACTAAACGCTCAATTTTTCCCAATTTCATATATATATATATAACTTATATATACCCAGCTGGAATTACGACTTATATATAATTCCGATTACGGCGAAAGACGGTGAGAATTCGCTTTAATTTAATCCGAAAAACTGAATTTTCCCCGGAACGGAGAGAAAGAAGAGCTGGGTCAACTCCGTAAATATCTCTTCCTTCGCGCTTGCGCGCAATTTTTCCCTCGCACTTCGGATAATAATATACATGTATGCGCACGGGCACGGCGGCGGGCATATGGTACTCGCACGTTTCCGCGCATGAATTTCGCAGCCCCGCCGCCGCCGCCGCCACGTAATTTTATCTTCGCCCCGACCGTATTATGCAACTCGTCCGTGAATTGTAAATTAAAATTTCCCTCTCACACACCACCTGTTCTCTTTCTCTCTATCTTTTGCCAAGCCAATTACAGGCAAAAATAAGGCAAACGGGGCCACAGTCAAAAGATTTCTTTCTCTTTCCTCCTTTCCATGTACCTTCTTACTCTTTCATTTCCCGCCGCGTTCTCTAATTTTTTCTCGATCTTATTTCCTCCCCTCTTCTTTCTTTTTCTACTGCTCCTCCTCCACGCTGTCGCTCATCTCTCGAGCTCTCTCGGCATTTTAAATGCGCGACGCCCGCGAAAATGCATGCATCCGGAACGAGCGCCTCGAGAGAAGGGTGCAGTGCACGCAACACACACACACACACACACACACACACACGCACACACACGTGGATAGTGCAGTAGGGCACTTGTGTTTAAATTTTAAATCTTTTTCTCTCGTAGAAGAGACAGGGGTCGAGCGAGAGAGCTTTCCCGACGTATACATGCACGCGCGTGTGTATTAATTAGAGGAGGTAGGGTGGGCAAAAAATCAAGTTACGCGGGAAGGAACGACGGAGGAAAAAAGAGCGAGATTCGAGCGTCGGCTGCCGCGCCTAACTTATCGTAAAATCGCAAAGTCATGCCGAGGGTGCGCGCACGGGGCACGTATTTTCCTATACATGCAGACTGTAGAGCAGCCGAGTGTGCACGAGCTCGCGTTAGCGCGTGTGCCTTCGCGTATTATTTGCTTTAAAGTAGATAATTTGGAATTTCGCTGTGCCGCGGCGAAAGAGGAGGAAGAGGGAAAAAGTTTACGCTGATTTTAGAGGTTGCGAGAGCGCGCTGCTAATTACGTCGGCTGCAAGCTGCGTTTTCAGGCGTATTGTTCGAGCTTGTTTTTTTTTTTAAAGGCGTCGCGGGGTGGATGGGGCGGCGAGACTGGCACTTTGAAGGTTGCGTTTAACAAGGGTAAGTGTCCTCGTAAAGGACTCCCCGGGGATACTTTACTTTTTAGCGTCGCGCGGGAGGGGAAAAAGGCACAGTCGACGGCGTAACCGCGCCGTTTTCAAAATTATTATATACACACAGACAGCGAAGGAGCCGAATAACATTTAGCCGGACTGAATTAGAGCGTTTTACTACTGAATTATAGTATTATAGACAAAAGTAGTCCGCGATGCGTGTAAGTGCGTTTTATTTCCTTTTAAGCAACATTTATCGCCCAAAAAGCAGCGGCGGAGCCTAACAGAGCCATAAATTTTATTAAAGATCCATCCATCTCTATCCCGGCAAGCGCTCACTCACCGAGCTCTCGCCTCCCCTCCCCTCGACATACGTATACACGCGCTCTCGCACGCGCGGGCATAAAGCGAGCGAACGATCGACACTCCAGACAAGAACGATTCCACCCACGCTCACATTCACATACACACCACACACATTCGCTTGAAGCCTCTGTAAATTCGTGCCCGTGAGCTCGCGAGAGCTTTAGGCGATTTCTCTCGTCTGGCGGCGGCGGCGGTGGTAGCGCGAATTGAACGGCGCCAACCGTCGGTTCTCCCTCGTCAGCGTGTGTGTGCCGTCGCGCTAGGAGAGCGTATTCAAATCTTATTTTCTCCCTCTGAGAAATCGAGCGCGCAGAGGCGACTCATTCACGCCAGCGACGACGATGACGACGACAGGAATATCCTTTTCTCACTCCCTCTCGTGCTTTTGCGTGTGCTCGATATCGTGCTAGAGAGTGAGAAGGTGCGGCTAGAAATCGCGGATAGAGGTAGCGCGATCTTTTCTCCCGCGACGCGAGCGCGCCAATTGAATCGTTCGATGCAAAACTTGCCGCAGACGACGCGAGAGGATGAAAGTGGAAAGATAGCGGCATGAGCGAAGGGGATTGCGAAGTACAACGCGACAAAGAGTGGGAATGAGGATCTTGGAAGTGCATTGGGGATTTGGAAATTCTTTTTCATTCTTCTTTTTTTTTAATTTTAGCTGTTTCTTTTGATTTTAACGTGTGTTTGTATGGAATATCGCGTATTTTATATCTGGAAACGTTAAATAAAATTAAAACAGTGGCCTGATCAAACATTACTTTTTCTACTTAAACGTCAATAAACAATAAGAGTAATTCCGCATTTAATTGTAAAGATTCCAGCTGAAGGCAATCGTTGCAGTATACTAGTCACCATTCCGCCGATACGAAAGAATTACCATACCTCAATTTTTCCCTCATAATCCATGCAATGGAAACCAAGACCGGCACATGTAAAAAGGCGAGAAAAACGAAGCGAAACGAGCAACAGAGTGAGATAGAGATAAAATGCAGCGAGGTCGAAGCCGAGCTAGACTCCACTCGCTCACCGCGCGTAAAAAGGAATCGACGTCGAAAGATAGAAATCGAAGGAAAATACAGACGTGCACGCGCCAACGACTGGCGGCTGACGTTACGTTTCAATATTTCAAAATCCCTTGCTCGCTCGCGCATTTTCTACCTCGCCAGCTGTGCACGCCTCGAGGAGAAAACTCGCTCTTGCACATACAGATACACACACACACACACACACACACACACACACACACACACCCACACACGTATATACATAATGCAGGTGACAATTGGAGCGTAGCGATGCTCTCTCGAGATTCTGGAATGGTGCGAGCGAGCGAGCGAGCGCCTTCCGGTGGCTCGCCCGAAAGGATTACGCGGAAGCCGTCTCGTAGTAGTCGCAGTCGCGAATGCGCGCGCGTTTGCCTCGTTACCGTCTTTTTTCACTGAACCGGCGACTTGCCTCGGTCGTTGAGGAAGAAGGGGAAGGGAAAGGAGAGAGAGAGAAAGAGAGATAGGCGTGTCGCACACTGTGTATAGCGACAGAGTATAGAGCTTGAGAATGCAAATACTTTCTTTAGAGTGCAGTAGTAGCAGCAGCAGCAGCGACGACGACGCTGTATACGCACGAGCGCAACGCAGTGATCGCGAGGTGATTTAGCGTAAGTGAGGAAGGCAAATTCTAGCAAATTGAGCTGTTTTCAAGCTGTTTCTAGTTCTTGCTGCGCAAAAGTTGTTTATTTTGTTGGGTATACTATAATTTTTCTGCGTTCTCATTCAAGGCTGTGTGATTTTAATATTTAAGGTGGTTCTATGATGCATTATAGTTTATGCGCTTAGCGAGAACATAAACTATACCATGCGGCGGGCATGCGCGTGGTTCTGTCTTTCTCGCTCTCGTGCACGTCGTCTGCTATTTGTGTTTATAATCATTAATATCTCAAAATTTTTCGTGGCTCCATGCATTTTTGAAGTGATCATTGCAAAGCTTAAGTCTTAAACTTTAACCACCTATTTTTCTTAACTTCCTCCGCATTCGACTTCTATATTTATTTTGGAAGTTTCTACTCAAAACACATGATTCTATTGACACGGCAATGAATTGCCATGTAAAAATATACATTTTCAAGAATGTTTTACTCAAAAATTTTCGTGGCAACCTGTATTGAAAAAAATACTAAAAAATTTGTCAGCATCTGTAGAATAATAATATATTTTTTTTTGTAAATGTCCGCATTCAATGACATTTTCATAGAACCACCTTAAACGGTGATAAATTTAGCAAAAGCTCGTTATTTGCGATAAGGCTAAAGTGGCTTTTTACTTTATACTAAACCGCCTCGATAACAATAGCCGTATCAAACCACTCGATTAATGCTACAAATTTTCGCTCTTCACGACCGACGACTCGTTCGTTCGTTCTCTCTAACCCACGCGCGCGCACGCGCCAGCGTCAATAAATTAACTTTGGAGTTACAGATTTTAATGACCTTCCATTTCCCCTCAAACTCGAATTCGAGCTGAAAGGTTTATTACCGCTCGGCCACTCACTCGCTCGCGTTTCCTACTACTACCGCCACCACCATTCCCCTACCTATACTGCGGGTAAAGTACTCGAGGGAACGAGACAGGGAGGGAGAAAGCGAACGGTGGAAACTATTTCCGTTCGGTCCGAAGCCCGAAACTATTTGACCCACAATGGACGCTGCCTCTCGAATTTTCGAGGCGCAGGTATACGCGTCATACGTACATAAGGGCGGCCATTTTCCCCTGGAATACTTGGCCCTGGGAAATTGGTATAAAAGTTACGGGGAGGGGGAGGGGCTTACTGGTAGAGGGTATAACGTATCGGGTAATCACGCGAAGACGCCGCTCTTAAACTTGGTTCGTTGCAACTTTCAGGATACGCGAAAGCGCGTCTACGCGCCTTTGAGACGCGAGAGGGATCAAAGCTCGAGCACTTTCCGAGTTTCGATTCGGCGCGGTGAGTCCTTGCGTAACTAGCGTCGTTTGAGGATCGCGTGACTTATATTTTGGAGCGACTGGAAATTAGTCGGCCCCCTTACGGTGAGCTGCTCGTGGTGACAAACACGTGGTTTTCGAAGGTCGTAATGATTTCGTCGCGTTGTGGTTCATAATTTTTCAGTGCCTGCTACGATATAATCAAGCTGAGATTATGATTTATCACGGAGCTCAAATGTAAAGGAACGAATATTCGTGATGTTCGTATATAAATGCTAAATCATTATGATTCACGAATTTTTGGAAAATTATTTTAGGGAATGACTGGCGGGTGAAAGAGCTCGATGATTACACCTGAACCGTAATCTTATCCTCATTCGAAAAAAAATTCAAAATAAAATCTTATCACATATCAAACATAACATTAGAAAATTTTCCTTTTTATCATAACTATTAATTCCAATGTATAGGTAACGAATAAGTCAAATTACTACCGAGTTCACCAACCACTAACCCCCACCACGCTTAACGCGAACTCCATATATTTCATCCACCCGCGCAGCATCCGTAGCGATCCGCCAGCCAAGTGCACAAGACATCGCGCTCCTCAGTATGTACAGTGCTATATACGCTACATCTCGTGGCACCGCGACTATGCGCAACAAAGACCTCGTAAATTGCGCCGCAGCAACGTACTACCAGTTGAATTCGCAATTACAGACGCACGCGCGCAGTACTGCATTGCAGTGAAGGATCCAAGACGAATGAGACGCTCCGGCTCTCGCGTTCACGCACTGACGATCGGTCGAGCGTAAAACTCGCTGAATAATCGCGCACGGCCAAGAGAGAGAGAGAGATGGATAGATAGATAGATCGACTATCGGCTAATCCAGCCCGGTCAAAGCGTAAGAAGCACTTGTGTATACGCCGGTGGAGGCGATCCAATAACCGATCGAAATCGGACGATCCTTTGACGAAGGCGGGCAGCCAGGTGGCCCTCCTTCTTCCTTCTCCTCCTCCTCCTCCTCCTCCTCCTAAGGGAGAGAAATCAAGTTGGCGATGTACACACACGTAAGCTCGCGAGTTATGCGGCCCACACGGTGGTTTATGACTTTGTGCGCGCGTGTATAGCTACGGCGCGCAAAGGAATACATATACGGGGGGCCGCCTTATACTTTGGCTATAGCTCGCTCTCTCTCTCTCTCTATCTCGTCGCTAAAGGCCGAGAGGGAGGTATAGAGAGGAGGCATTACTTCCTCCGCTCCGGGAGGAGGAGGAGGAGAAGGAAAGGAAAATCCTTTGGCCAGCGAAGCTTGGATAATCGCGCGCGCCCTGTGTACCGGAGAGAGAGAGAGAGAGAGAGAGAGAGAGAGAGAGAGAGAGAGAGAGAGAGAGAGAGAGAGAGAGAGAGAGAGAGAGAGAGAGAGAGAGAGAGAGAGGATCCTCCACCTCCTCCTCGGCGCTCACCTTGTCGCTGCAGTTGCAGGCTGCTCATCCACGTGGAAATCATAGCCTCTCCCTATGAGGCCGCGCTTGCGACCCATCGAGACTCGAAATCGTCTGGGACGCCAGCCAAGCGTAGCAGAGCGGCATATCCCGAGGAAGCTACGTCTCTCTCTCTCTCTCTCGCTCCGTTTCTTCGGCCTCTACTGCTGCTGTTGCTCTCTTTTGGAGGGAGAGAGAGAGAGAGGAGAGTGTCGGGGGGCGCTTCCTCGCCCGCCCCACGGATAATTGAGTTGGACATGCCGACTGATTGGAACGGGGACGACAGGAGAGTGTCGGTAAGGGGCAGCAGCGGCGGCGTCGTCGTCGTCTCGCTGCTGATCGCTTTGCGTATTAAGGTTCACGAGGGTCGGAATTAGTCAAACGGCGCGGGAGGAGCGATAATTTCACTGCGTAACGCCCTTGGAAGATGGGTATTACGCTCCTGCTGAGCTGTCGGAGCTTCTTTTCTCTTGCAAGTGTAGGTACTGTCTTTCTGGGGCGATCTTTTTGTTTCTAGGAGCGCATTCTTTTTGTCGTGGAGAAGTCGAGTTTCTTTTTTATTGTGATGACGGGTGGAGGCTTTGATTAACACTCTTTGATTGTTTCTCTATTTTTAGTTTTTATTTATCTTTTTTTTTTAAGTAAAATTGATTTTGGTATATAAACGTATCAAGGTACGCATGAATGTGTATATGTCTCGCTATTCAAGCACGAAAAATGAACGAATGGATTGGCGCCAGCATTTTTTTTAATACGATAACAGGTAAATCGAGTTCTCTGAATTGCGCATGTATTGCCGATTCGAGTGAAAAATAAAAAGTTTCATAGATGGCTATCTATACCTTTTTCAAAAATATACTTTTCCAGAAATAAACCACTTTTTCATGATTTTTGTCCACAATAAATACGTTTTTCCAATGATTCCGCCGAAAATTCCCTTCAAATATATACGTTACATCAAAACTTTAATTTTCCCCCCAGCGTATAAAGCAGCGCGAAGTTTCGCCCTCGCAGCGCACGCGCACACACGGCAGATAAGAAAGATTTAGCGCCTTGTGTGTAGCTATTTTTCATGCGTTTTATCAAAATCCATCACCAGCCCGGACGGCAAACGACCTCAACACAAAGATCGAACCCGAGCGACAAAAAAGAACCGTTCGTTCGCTCGCCTGCTTCGTGCTATCCTATATACGAGAAAGTATAAAAAAATAAACGAGAAAAAGGATTCGCGATTATCGTTCGGGCTTGCCTTTCATGCCTCTCTCACTCTCTCGCTTTTTTAGTATTTTTTCGAGAGCCTCTCATTCAACGTGATACGAGTGTATGAATTGCTCGTACGCGCGTGTAGCGCGAGCGATCATTCAAGCTCCATATTTCGCTAATTGGGACAATCGATTTATACCTGTGGGATGAGTGTGTATACTCGCGAGCATCATGCCGACGTATTTATTTGCTTATCGCTTTATAAAAAAAAACACACATACGCACACGATATCGGGTTATTTATTTTACATTTCGCCTTTTTTAGTTTTACGAGTACTCGAATGACCAAGTGAAAAACGATGGTCCTGTATTGGAATTTATATATTGTTGTCGTATAAAATAAAGGTGTATGAAATACTAGAAAAAGGGCGTTTAGAAAAATCGCGCGATAAATAACTTTTGCGGCATTACGAAAATACAAGTGTAAAAGTAGAAATAAACAGACGAGAGAGCGCGTGTTCCAGTGTCGTTTGTTTGTAATAATTTACATTTGAATTGCAAAACAAATTTGTACTACGCTGAAACGTAGTTAGTGCATTTCACTCGAGGTAAAAGTTCAATTTAAATTAAACGAAATACGAGTGAGTACGGACTAGGAGAAAAACTTACCTCTGTGCCTGTTGGTTTGCTTGTCGAACATCAGCATGGCATCTTCAATCTGAAACAGAAAATCCAGGTAACATATGAGTACGACTGTCAATCACTTAATCTGAATTTTTCGTAAGTTACGGTAAGGATAGAAAAATGAAATTTTTTAAATTCATCTTTGATACTACAGGTCCTACAGTTGTTCTATTTTTCAAATTAAACTAAACTCAAAGTCTCTCCGCAACTTTCCCCATTCGAAACAATAATGACACCGCAAAAAAAGTATACTTTCCCGCGTACACCCAACCCCCGGAATCCAGCTGAAGTTTACAAAGACAACATATTACGAGCCATTAAACTACGCCTACCAAACAGAACTCGCTCCGTTCGCTCTCCGTCCCTCCCTTCCTTAACCCCACCCCACCCTCGTCATGTTTATAAATAGAACTCGAGGCTCGAGCGAGCGCGAGGATCCGTACACTCACCAACACGTGTCAGTGTCGCACGAAAGACTCTTATCGCGCCGCTGGGGTCGTTTATTTGGATTTGGCAAAGTAGGCACATCGCCTTGGTCGCCCCTCCCCTCCATCCTGACACAATCCACCCCTGCCTCTACCCCCCTCGTGAAGCCACGAAAAATCGTAAACATACTTGAGAGAGTGAGGGAGAAAGAGCCGGGGGCTGAATTTCAAGCGGGCAATAAAGCGCCCTCGAGCCTCGCTGGCAAGCGTCGCGTAAAAACGAGCACAAATCGAATGATTCCCGCGACCTGGGGAAAGAGGGGAATCTTAAAGGCGATTGCGGGAGGGGAGCACGAGCGTCTCTTCCTCCCTCTCTTTTTTTCTTTCCCTCCTTCGTATTTCAATTTTCGCTAGCGGGGCTGTAAAAACTAACTGACTGCGTCGGCTTGCAAATTAAAAGACTTTTATATATATCGTCGTTCCCCCTTCCGGCGCCACTGCCGCTCTCGCGTTTAATACAATTATCCCGCTTACCCGCCACCTGATAAATTCTGCGCGTATTAACGTCCCTCCGAGCGGCCCATATTCCGCGTAATAAAGCGGTTTGACTCCTGACGTATTATCGATACTTTAGCTAGAGGGGCGAAAAGGGTGGGTTTAAATTTGGTATGCCGAGCACTTTTTGGCCGAGTGTGGGGTACGGGAATGGAGTATTTGAGTATAGAGGAGTGTCATTTGCTGATATGTCACGTTTATATTTGACTTTCCACGGCACGAAAGTCCTTCCACGTTTATAAAGAGAATATCATATGGAGTTACGTTAAAAGTGAACGAATTGTTCCTCTATTTTATACCGAATTTCATCTAGATATCAAAATTAAAATTAACTTCATCACGAAAATAATTCCGTGACGTAAAACACTTTATTTATTTTTTTTTTTTTTTGCCAACATCATAAGCAGGCGCACGAAAAAAAAAACAGCTACGTGCCTCGGTCCCCCATCCTTACGTTATCAAAACTTTAAAAAAGCGCAGAACGAGCAAAACTCACCGGCTGATGGCCGACTACGCTCTCCCCTCCGCGGCGGGCATTATGTTTCCGCCGTAAACGAACGGCCGAAAAAGTATCTCGCCCAAGAACTCCGACAATTATTTTCGCGAGCCAACATACGCTGGAAGAAGGAAGAAAAAAGAAAAAACGAAACGAACACCGCCGCTGCCGCCGACGACGACGCGAGGGGGCGGAAAGATAAAATAGGCGAGCTTCCATTAAGGAAAAAAAGCGCTCGCGAAAGTAGAATCTACACGTGATTCCTCTATACGTTAAGCCGCGGCGAGCTAGCGCCCTGCAGGTACATCCGTATAAATCGGGGTCGAGCGTTGGCGGCGGCGGCAGCGGCTACAGAGTAAGTACAGATCTCTCCGGGGGGATCTAATTCCGTCGCTAAATGAGAAGAGCGGAAAAAACGCCGAAAGTCAAGAAGAGAGCCTTGCGCTGCACTCTTGCGGAGCGAGGAGGGAGTTAGCTGCAGCTGCGGGCACATCTGGGCCGAAATTTACGAAGAAGAGGGAAAGGGAGCGACGAAGGGTTGCTAGTGTGTGTATATACACGGTGCGCGAGAGAAGCAAAGGAACGCGGGAGGGATTTATAGGAATGGGAGAAACAATAGGGATTACTTTTGGCCCCCTGAGTGCGTTCCGTCGACCTGTCGGCCTTAGGATCGCCACTGGTTTTTGGCATATATCGAGCGTGAAATGTACACCGACCGTCCCTATTGCCGCGGGAATATATATACATGCGTTTTGTTTGCTCGCTGTATACGTCGTATGATTTCCATTTAATTGTTTGCTCGAAAACAATTCATGGCAAGGCTGTGTGTTGACCATCTCAAGAGGCGACACGTTTCTATTTCAGTACGAGGAAAATCGTTATAATGACGGCTTTGAATAATTTTGTTTAATTTTAATGAACGCTGGGTTTAGAATAGTTTTCTTTGGAGATGAAAAACAAGAAAACTCATAGAAATAAAAGCCTCGAGAGAGAAAGTTTTAATTAAACCGTATAATAAAGTCAAGTTTACGCAAACTTTATATTTGAAAAAGTATCCAGTTACTAATTGCAATACCAATGAAAAAATGCAAAAATTAAAGCAAAATTGATGCGGTTTTATATTTATTTTATATAAAAAAATAACTTTTTTCGTCGCAAGATCACGAGCACACCCATTTTTTTACGAGGAGAAGTTTTTTTAAGAAAAGCTAAACAATTTTCTGATTCAGGTAAAAGTTTTAGGAAGTATTTCTCTTAAAGACACAGTGGCTCGAGAGTTTAAAGCTAGAAGCTCCGGAGCGCTGGCGCGCGCAGGGGCTTGTTTGGATATCGTTAACTGTTCTCCAGACAAGTAGTATGAAAGAAAAAGAAAGACTTATTGACACTGCTCAAGACGGTTCTAAAGAGCGCGAATTCAGACAAGGACGTCTATTAAAAATTAACTATTTTTCTACTTTAATCTTATTACTTTGTATGCCAATTTAAAAGTTAGTAGCGTTAGCGTTAATCTTGAAAAAATAAATCTTTTGCCTTGAAAAACAATTGCTTTATCTATAAAAAAGCATTTTGAGTGATATACCTACTCGATTACTCAAAATAAATCTGATCAAAAAGTAGCCCTAGTATCTCATAAGAAATTTTATAAATCGTAAAAAAAAACATCATTTCAATAACAATTTCCTTTCATGTTCGTAAAAATATGTTTTGAAATCATATAAAAATTCATTTCATGTCTTAACAACTACCTATTTGCACCTGAATGGAACCTCTGATTTTTAATTTTCACAATTTTCAGTCATCTTCACATCGATTCATTTGTTCCTTTCTCCCTATAATCATACCACAAACAAGTGTGGAATCATCATTTTCCATCCGAATTACTTCTAATCATAACCCCGGCGACATCAAAGGCTCGCATCTTCTCATTTCTCCGCACGATACCAGAATCCCCATGACAAGCGGGCGCGCAGTATGTGTACGAGAAAATGTCAAATTACAAGAAAACGAGAAAGCAGCTACGATCGCAAAAGAAGCAGCATCAGCAGGTGCCTCGTGCGACGCGTATTACGCGATCCTCGGCGCAACGTGAAGCACTTTTTAATGAGAGCGCGCCGGAAGATAACGGCGCGAGGTGAATCTCTCCCATAAAGAGCGAACCAATGGTGTAATTCTCGCCGGCCTTTCATCATCCCACGTCTCTCTCTCGGTCTCTATATATACACGCGGCAGTTAAATCAAAGTCTGAACAGTTTGTTTGATCCGAGCTTATCTCTCTCTTACTCTCACCCTTTCTATTTCTCTGTCGTCGTAAACCAGCGAGTAAGAGAGAGAGAGAGGGAAGATATCCTCTCGACCTACGCGATAAAATAGGCCGTGGAGAGAGAGAGAGAGAGACCGCACAAAGGCGAGCTGGAGATTTACGACCGGAGATTCTTCCGAGATTTCTCATCGCACGCGACAAATTGCACCGCGTAGTATCTCCCATATTTTTAATACGAGGGACAATCGAGCCTCGCGCCTGCGCTCCCCTTACTTAATTCATATAAAGCTTCCTCTCTCTCTCTCATACTCGCTCTATCGAAAGTTAAGTTCGAGCAAGCCGGCCGGAGGGAACAAAGTTGCTGCAAGACACACCGAGTGTAATCATAAACTTTTAACGAAAGCCGCACGGGATACATCAAATATTTGGATAACCCCCGTCGTCTATTGAATCGCCGGCTAGCGCTCGCGCGAACTTCGGCGCAACTTTTATTGCCGTCGCTCAGCCAGTCCTCAGTCCATATCAGTCATTTTCTGCGCTCCTTCCCTGTAACTTTCTCGGCGAATCGTTAATATTTCATGGAGGCGGCCTCGAAAAAGGGCGGCGAAACTCCGTTAAAAGAAGACTATACCGCAACACTATACTATATACGGGAAGAGAAATGAAATCGAGTGCTATATATATATAGAGAGAGTTCTTTAGTTTATTTTTCGAATTTGCGCGTGAGCGCGATATATTCGCCGGGGAACAATGAATGCCGGTGGTACCCGCGTGTATCTTATTACAAGTTCGATTTCCAGCGCGTTACGGCCCTCGGCGGACCTGCCTGCTAGATTGTTCGGTGTGCTGAGCTATACTGTGCTGCCTTATACCAACGACTGCCCGGGCGGTGGACGGCGGGTTGGAATTCGTTGCGGCCGCGTCGCACGTGTGCGTGATTACACGCGGCGGTCGTGCGATTCGGGAAAAAGTATGTAAATACAAAGTTACGCGGGGCTGTTGCTTGAATTTGTAAAAAGTTTCATAATGCTTGTCGTCGAGTTTCATATTTTATAAAATAGTTCATCATCGTGAAAATTGCTGCATTATAAATGTAAAGAGGGATTTCATTAAAAATTACCTCGTAACGGAATTTTCATTAGAAAATAAATTGAAGGCAATGCGATTTTCTTGGTTCTTTGAACTTGCGTAATATATCGACGTGAAATGAGACTTTATAAATAATATCTTTAAAAGAAATTTTCTACCCTTCGAAAATTTTCAATTTCCGACCTTGGCTCCGAGGCAATTTGACTCTTTTTTTCTGGATAAAATTGATAGTATCTCAGTTTTTTCATCACCTTGTAGAAATTTTTATCGAAATTCACTCCGAAGCTACCGTAAAATCCTCGAGGAATTTCCAACCTCCATGAAACATCATCTCCTCACTCGACCAACAAATTATCCCGAATAAATTGAACAAAAAATGTATCCATTTAATAAAGGCGCGCTTTATAGAATTACGCTAATTACCATCGCAAAATGCTCGGTAAATATTTTAAAAAAGCCTTTATCCTCTAACAAGCGAGAAACTTCTCCAACCGTTATACATACATTTTCGCGAAAAATTGAGGAGCGTGCAGCGCGCGATTTCACGCTCCACTGCGCTCGCGCGCCCCGGAATCGCTCGAGTAAACACGCTCACATACACGCACACATACACCCACATTTTCCCCGTATTTTAATGCGGAAAACGTAGGTGGCGCTCGAGCCTCCATTTGCCCTTTGCCTCTCTCTCTCTCTCGTCCTTCAAACGTCATTCTATCCGCGTCGGACTAATTCAAAAGGGCTGGGGCGAGGAGAAGTGGGTCACCGTCGCGGCGGCTTCGGTCGTCTCAAAGCCTGCGGAAAAAGGGCGCGATGGGGTGGAGGATTCTTCGAGAAGGTGGTGAAAGGCGCGCGCTCGTTATAGGAGATGAGGGAAGGAGCGGGAGCTTTTCTGGATGGGATGTGAGAGTGTGTCGAAAAATGCTACGTCGAGGGGCTTTCTTCTACAATAGAGTATCCTAGGAATTTTCTTTGGTGTATATTTTTATGTTGTAATTAGACGCCGAGATAAACTTAAGCGAGTATAAAGGGTATTATTCAAAATCAAACTGATATATACGTATACACACACACACACTCGATAAATTTGGAAAACGAATCTTCCGCTATCGCGAGTACGCTACAGACGAATGCATATTAATGCAATCAAAGCGCAAAGAACCGTCTCACAATGGGAGCACAGTCCGATGATTGATAACAAAACCGTTCTTCCGTGCGCACACACATATACACGCATATATATAGTATAGGACGCATTACGACGATACAAACGTGATTTTAATTAGCAAAGTTAAATCGGCATCCCACGTGAAATGCCAGCGGTGTATGCGCGCACACACGCGCGAGCCACGGTTTAATTGTTTGCGTTATCGATTCGCCGCGCGATTGTTAATAACTGACTTCCACTGGTCGCAAAATTATAAAGGCAGCCGATGAATGAAAGGCCGCTACCGCCGCCGCCGCCGCCGTCACTGCACACGAGTCCTT
Organism: Torymus aiolomorphi; assembly: GCA_036365515.1. Classification (NCBI taxonomy): domain Eukaryota; kingdom Metazoa; phylum Arthropoda; class Insecta; order Hymenoptera; family Torymidae; genus Torymus; species Torymus aiolomorphi. The sequence goes on along the minus strand of CM070873.1, from coordinate 240,066,558 downwards.
TAATTGGGTGTAAATACGCGGCGCTAATTCGCTGAATGGCAGCATTGTGCGCGCGCCGGTGTAAATCCGCCAATATTGTGCGCGAGCGCCGTGCAGAAAGAAAGTTCTTTCACGTCTGTATGTGTGTGTGTGTGGGTGTGGCTGTGTACGCGACCGCAAGATTGTTTTACGCGCTCCAGCTCGCGCATATAGAGGTGTAGAGAGGGCGAGTTTTCTCGCGCGGAAATGATTCGCCGAAGCCATTGCTGCTGCTGAAATCATTTCGGAGAGCGTTTCAGGCGCGGAGAGAGTTTCGATAAGGAAAACGCCGAGCGTGAAATCTCTTCTTTGAAATACGGGGCGACAATGGAGCGAGGGGGGAGAGTGCGCTCTGGGGTATTTGCAAATATGAAAAGTGTTTATAAATTTTCAAAGGAAATTGAAATAGAGGAGAAAAGGGATAATTGAGGTCGATTGTTATTGGAAATTTGGTAATTTTTTTTCAGAGATTATTTAACTTCAATAAATTGAGGCTTCGAAAGTTGAGGTGCGGTGAAAGTTTGCGTTTCGAGAACGCTGGAATCGCTAAAATTTCAGTGCTCTCCAAAAACGTGATTTATAAAGTTTCTTCCCCACTTCTGAAGATCTTAACAAGAAAAATTTTCTTTTATTTTCGCGAATTTTTTAGTTTCCGAGTGCACCATTTCGTAACGTTATTTATACGTTTCACCGTTGTTCCAACAAATCAAACTTTTCGTATCCGAAAATTTTTGTAATTTATATTTATGGGTGTTACGAAAATCCGTGAACGAAACGCAAGCAACACACATCTTTAAATTCACCTTACACTCGTACATATTAAATCTAAAACCAACCGAAACTATTCGCATTCTCCCGCTTTTTTAACTATATAAACGTCGACGCCAATTCGTTTTATTCCCCTCGTAAATCTTGGCGCGAGCAACGAAAACTGTAGCCATTGCCGACGGAGCGGTGAAAAGCGCGAGAAACACCGAGAGAAGGGTCTGCAAGAAAAGGCCATATAGCCGCATTCACGGCGCGGAGCGGATAAAAAATGTACCTCGACAACGAGCACTCGCACTTTCTCCGCTTTTTCCCTCTATTTCCGCGGTCCCTCCTAGCACACGCACCTATACACCGTGGTAGCATCTATTCCGCGAAATAGAAATCGAAGAAGGCCAACGGTTTCTCGTCCTCCTCCGTTGCCCGGCAGAGAAAGAAACCTCGCGGCTGCTAACGTCCCGGGCGAAATTCATGTATTCACCTATCCGCGCGCTTATTTATTGCTTCTTTTACTGCCGCACCTACGTGCTCCATTATAAAGAAGTATAGCTAAATTTTCAGAGCAAAAGGATGAGGCGCGCGGGCCACCCTCGTACATTTTCAATACGTCGGCGGGATCGTAGCGCGAATACCAATGGCTCACGGGCGGCGGGGGATGATGCGAGCCGCCAGTTAGGAACGGAGCTTCGTAAATCTATTTGTATGGGCGTTGGCGCTACTCGGCTTGTTTCGTTAAATCGCGCGATTGTTGAGAGCAGAGTGTAACATATATAAATATTTGCCGTGTCGGGGGTGGTATATATAGGCTGCGCCTGTCAGTCTCGTGTGTTAAAAGTCAAAGTAAATTGAGCGGAATGAGTAACAACCCTGTTCCGGGTTATGAATTGTTTTAATTTATTTAGCGTGTATTTTCGTTCCGTTTAAAATGTGCCTCGTGGGAATGAAAATACATATTCTCCCGTTCGCTCGTGTGGTATATGAGTCACTGCCGATAAAAATAAAATAAATATATGAATAAAGTAACCTTTGGAATATCTCAATTAAATTCCTTTTTATAACACTGTAATTCACTAAAACAACCGGGAAAATATATCAACTATACAATCTAAGCTTTTATCAGTCAATAAATGAATCATCCAAACACATACAAACCCCCGCGTCGAAAAGCCGACTACTCGCTCACGAGTATCGCTTTTACGAAGAAGCCCCACGTATCTTTCTCCTTCCCTCGCAAAAAAAACCCTTCCCCCGATGCAGCCGGCGAAGATTCGAGACGATCGCTCGCTCGCTCGCTAGCGAGTGCGCACGTAACGACACGCGTATATATCGGTTGTCCATTCAGCGTTCGCTCGCGGATAAGCGCAAGTGGCTTCTGCGCAGGTTCTCTCTCTCGCGAAGATACTGAATTTCTGGAACCTTGTTTATGACCCTCGGTCCGCAGGCGTCTCTTCGGCACCCGCGAGGCATTTTCATTCCGGCGGTAGCGGCATCTGCAGTAGCACGCAGCTGTAATATGGAAAGTACTGGGATTTACGGGCGATATTTCGCGAAACGCGCGTATAGCACGAGGACGCGCGAGGCGAGCGCTTGTATTTCACGCGTGGTCCGAGGACTCAACGACTGGGAAGATTTAGATGAGTAATGGGCTCCGGCCGCGTATCTCCACTCGACTGGCCCTTGGGTATGTGTGTGTGTGTGTGTGTGTGTGTGTGTGTGTGTGTGTGTGTGTGCTACTAAACGGTGATTTCGAGGGGCTTTATTTATGTTGAACGGTAAGTGCGGTCGGTGGTGTGTTTTGGGCATTTTTTTTCTCGTGTGTTTATTGGTTACCGTGGCGTCTTGAGAATTTTCGGGTGCTCATAAATGATCATTAGGTTGATTTATTTTAAGGCTAAACGATATTGTATACCGATAATTCAGGACTGTTTCATTTATTTTGGCGAAAAAATATTATTTTTCACGTACATTTATCACGGTATTAATTCTGAGCCCCGACCAAATATAATTCTTCTTGAAAAATCGCTCAAAATGATTTTTCAAAACTAATTTCGTCGCTATTCTCTCTAAAAGTTTTCTCAACAACTACAAGTCTTTATTGTTATTATTACTATTGCGAAACCTTCAATACCCTATCGTCTACATCGATACCAGAACCGCGAGACTCGACGTCCGTATAGTAGCGTGTCAATGCTCTCTCTTTCTCTCTAGCCTTCCATTAATGATCCGCTCTTCCGGCGCGAGCGCGCGCGCGAGCCGGGCTTGTAATTAAAATCACGGCCGCTCGGCTTTTTCGACGTTGACGTTTCGCGAACGGCCGTAAAAGTCGGCCGCGAAAGAGAGAGAGAGAGAGGATAGACAGAGAGGAAACGATCGGTCCGATACAGCTCTAGCGTCGCGCAGTAACGACATCCGCTGATTCGCGCGGCCGCGCGGGCGCGCCAGTTCGACGTCACGACGAGGAAACGAACAATGCGAGAGGAAGAGAAGTAATGGACTGTTCGAAGTGACGGACGTACTACTTAGAAATCTCGCTGGAAATATTTGTGGAAGAGTCGAGTGAGACGTAACGATTTATACGGTAAATCTTGATGGTATATAGCTATGAGAATAGTGTTCAGAAACGATTTTACAACGTATTAAAAAGAAGTGAATCGTCATAAATAACGGAAATACGCGATCTCTTCCGAGATTTGCTTCGTATCCTACGAAACGTTCTAAATACACGGCCGGCTATTACAACAAAGAGCACGATTCCTATTTTTATATTCGCCTTTAGGATAGAAAATTGCATCGCGAAATAGCCCGCGCTACTCTCGTGTTTATAAAAAAATAAGCGATACTCAAGAAGAAGAAGACGAAGAAGACGACGAAGAAGCCGGAAGACGAGCGGGAGTCACGCAAAACACAATACGGTCGGACGGACCATTTAAGCCACCGCCGCCGCGCCATTGTCATGACACATGATTTATTTTCCGCTGCTGCGCGAGAGAGAGAAAGAACGTTCGCTGGAAATGAGCTCGTAAGAGGGCGGCTTCTTTCCGTATACACGTTATTTCATTAGAAAATTTCATCGAGCGCTCTTCTATAAATCATGTAACCCGCGCTTCATTATTTATTCTCTTTATTATGAGACGCAGAAATAGAGTAGTAGGTATATATGCCCCCGCGTTAAAGGAGGGAAACGAAACGACAAACCGAGACTTGCGCGCATATCGTGTGTGAAGGAGCGATAAAAAAACAAATCGAGAGCGAGCGCGCGCAAGCTATTCGCGTTCTAAAAGGAATATACCGGCACGCGCTGCTGCATTTTTTTTCTCTTGTAAGTATATCAAGGAGCGCGGGAGCGCTCCGAAGGCAAGTATTATACATATACACACACACACGCGCGCGCGCATACAAAGGGGCTCTCCGGTAGCTCCGTGCCGCAGGTACGAAAGATGATGTACACCACAGCGTTGACGATGAGTCTTATAAGGGCTTCACTGTTTTTTTTTCTCTCCTTCGTCGTTGCGGTTGCACATTCTTCGACGCTGTTGAATGGAGTGCTTCCGTGGCGCACACTTGCAGCACTATGTAGCATTGAAATTGATTCTTTCTATGATTTATCACCGATACACCGCGCAGAGCTATATACTATATATAGTCACGGGGCACGCTATGTGTGCACTTTATTTATTTTTATATTCCGTTATATTTTTTTTTTGTAAAGCGAGCTCGCTCGAGCTTCCGTGTGAATCGGCGATGGTTGCGGCGGTGCTCGATATATTTTGTAAATATGATACGATAAATTTCGCGTTTTGCGCGTCGTCGATGCAGTGCGGAGGCGGTACACGGATGAAGCTTTGTCGGATATGTTGTTTGTTTTTTTTTTTTTAATTCAAATAACGGGCTTAGAGTAAATAGGAGGGCGAGCGAATTAAAGTGTGTAGTATAGAGTTACGCAGTTGAATAAATAATTGTACACAGAGGAAATTGGATAAAAGGTGAATTAACACGATGAGTAACGCTAACGGGTTTTTATATGGCAGTTTTGACGTGTGAAATTTAGTACGTTTTATTTCGCTTTTCTTGCATGATTAGTTTGAAACGATTGAGAAATACTAACGATTCATATTAATTTGAGTGTTGTTTGTTTTCTAACAAACAACACTCAAATTAATATGAATCGTTAGTATTTCTCAATCGTTTGCAAAACACTAATTAAAATCGATTCTTCGATTTTAATTAGTGTTTTGCAAACGTATATATGAAATACTATTTACAAAATAATTCGAGCTGTAGCACGTGCAACGAGTTTCCCCGATTTCCAACTACTAGTTTACCGCAAAGCCGCTCCACGTCGTAATGAGTCTCGCCGAATGCGTAAAGGGGTTTAAAGTTCAAATTAACAGCGCGACGCGCAAAAAGCCAAAAGAAAGAAAAAACGAACGACAAGAAGCAAACGCAAAAACAAAAGGTAGAGAGAGAGAGAGAGAGAGAGAGAGCAGACATCCCTAGAGATATAGAGCGAGAGAGAGAGAGAGAGAAGATTTACGTTATCGGATATCGTTTTCCGATTGGTCCAGCTTAACTCCCGATGTTAAAGGTAATGGAAGTTTGTCAGGTGGCATCTCCCTCGCTCGCGCTCGGACATTCGATCTCGTTCGTGGTGCGGTCGTTACCTAGTTTACGATGTTTCCGGATTAGTGCACACGCGCGGCTGGCAAAAACATATCGGCCTCCGAGAACAATACAATAATTTCGCCGCTGCGCCACGTCCCGGGGGAACTAGGCGCGCGTCCGCGAGCACGTGGATGTAACGAAGAGCCTAACAATGTGTCAGATCGCAGTCGAAATTGTCGCCAAAGCCATAAACCGTGAGAGGAGAGAGACATCGGCTATACCGCTGGTATATGGTCGCCTTTTTGCGCGATAAAGTCGTTTGTCGTGACATGGGGGACGTTCTCTAAACAAGTCGGGAAGTTTCTTAAAAGAACGACTTTGTGTTCATTGCGTATTATGTACTCTAGCGAGTTTCGGTGTTTGTTTTTTCAAACTTTCTGTTGTGATTTCAAAGAGAAAAATTGAAAATTGTCGTAACAACAAATATATGTATACGTTAGACTTTTTTTAATCAGACACGACGTTTTACTATTTCCTGGCTTTCTTTAAAAATAACAGACAGTGCTAACATCAAAAACACAATTTGATACATTTTTTCAACAAACTGATAATCAAAACTAGATCTTAATACATTAATTTATACTCTATTATTTTAAACTTATCTTTTAAAAATGTATGTTCCCTGTTACGTTCTACTCTTGCGTTTTTCTCCCATGAAAATCAATAAACTTTCAAATTCTTTCAAACAATATATAAAAATTCCAATCATGCTTGAAGTCAATCGCATTTCGTTACAAAAATGACTTGAATATAATCCACTGTTAGCGTCCGTAACTAATAATAAAAATACTCGACGACAACGTCAGTGGCAGTCAACTACTTACTTCTTCCGTACACCCCATGCATCGCAACTCTTTTTTTCCCCTCTCAAAATCCTTACAAGCTCACTTACACCGCGCCTCGTATACACACGCGCGCGCATCACGCACCACGCATCTCAAGCGCACGCATGCGACAGGGAGAATCGGATCTGATTAAGGCAAAGCCGGCCAGCCGGCGGCAGTGTCGGCTGATAGCAAACGTCGCCGGCGCGCGAGGCAAGCAAGCGATGGGACGACGGCACGTCGTTGCCATGGAAGGGTTGCGTACTCGTACCCGCGCTTAGGGGGCTGCAGTGGCGGCAGTCTGCTGCGCTCAGGGGCTTCTTAATACCATTATTTCTGGTCTCGACGAGGAGGCCATTCGCGTCCCCGGCGACGCGTTGCGCTGCTGCTGCTGCGAGAGAGAGAGAGAGAGAGAGAGAGAGAGAGAGAGAGAGAGAGAGACGCGCGGGGATCTTAATTATTTTCCAGCGCGTTAGTAATTTTCGGTAGGGAAGGTAGGGCGAGAGAGAGTGGATGGTATGATGGTCGGATGGAATTTTAGAGAGGGTCTTGATAATGTAGTTGGTGATTTTTTTTAATTGAAGGAGTCACAAGGTTAAGGAAAATGGAAGGTTGGCGAGGGTTATTTGCTTCGTTTATTTAAGGCTCCTGTATAGTTTTATCTGAGATGATAGTAAAAAAGATTTTTATTTCAATATAGTTTATCTTTAGGGCGTGAGCGTTAATTAATGTTAAAGAGCGTAACCATACTCGAAACAACCATCACCAAATTCTCTAAATAAAAAACGTTATATATCTCTCTCACTAATCACTCCATTCTTTCATCACGTAAAACTGCACCCCCACGCGAACTGAACTCATCTGAAAAAGGGAAGAAGAAAAGAGAAAGAAAGAAAGAATGAAAGAACAGAAATTCTCCCCTCGCATAAATCGCAACTCAGTGCAGCGCGAGCGCGTTTGTGTGCGCATCGATGCACGATACAACCGCTCGCAATCAATCTAATTTATTCGCGACTACTGGCTGCCCTCGGCGCAAGACAGGACTTGGGGATTTCTATTTTTCTATTCGTCGGCTGCGCTCGCATCAACGATGCTTTATTCAGACGCGCGCGCATCCACCAACCCCGTTCCTCGTGCGCGCGCGGCGATCTCGTGAAAGCGTAATCGTGTCCCTACCCCTCCGCGCTCGCATGAAGTATTCAGCGCGCGACTGCCCGCGCGCCGGGGCTAAGTAAAGAGCATTATAGCGCGGCCGGTATGTATATAGTACGTGCGCGATATCTCGCCGTCGTCGTCGTCGTTCTTTCTTTCTTTCTCGCTTGGACCCCTCCGCTACGCCAAATTGCCGTGCACGAACAATCGGTCTATTACGGTCACGAATATCGCGCGTTCAATTTTCTCGTCTCGCTGCAGACGCCCGTTTGTGGTTACTAAGTATAGCAGTGGCGGAGCTAAGTTTGACAATGAAGGGTTAAATTTATCGTTATGGTGGGTGTAGAGGGAATAATGGAGAATAAATTTATGGATTAGGGAGGAGGGAAAGGTGTGGCGCCTGTGCGTATCGTGTGAGGAAGCAAAATAATGTGACGAAATATACCTGTTGATAGTACATGGCTGAACTAAACACTTGTAGATTCAAAGAAGTAAATTTTTAGGAACAATATATTTAATTTAGAAAGTAAGTAACAGTTGATAGAAGTCGAAATTACATTAAATTTGTTCTGAAGGCATATAACCTAATTTTAAGGATAGGACGAAACGATATCTTCGTAGGATATTATTTAATAGTAAAACTTTATTATTACCATATACCGCCTTGATAAAATCCCTATATCTGTACGCTCGCGTCTTTTACGCGAAATCCCCGAACCAAAGAACATGAATAATTTAATCAATAAAATTAAATACTATCATATTTTTCGCACTAAAAGGCGCCCGCCACTTTTCCATTACGCTTTACGGCCTCTTATTTGCGCAAAAAGCACCTTTGGCTTCATTTGCATCGGAAGAGCCGGCCGTAAAAAATCATCCCACCAAGTGTGGCGGCTTGTGCTCACGCGTACCGTGAACGAACGAAGAAAAAAAAATATAAATAAAATCTTTTCCCGTTTATTACACACAACCTCCCAAAAAACGTAGACGCACGCGAACATAGCGTGCCTCTTCGGTTTACGGATGCCGTAAAAAACTTTAGTGGAGGGATCATTATCGGATAAATCAAGGCCCTGCGTGGGTTGCGCGCACGTTCTTTCGATCGCGAAAAATACTCTCCCCCCGAGACCGAAAACCATTAGCTCGCGAGCATGGACTCCCCGGAAAGGGACACATTTATGAGCAGCAGGTATAAATACGACTTTTCGCGCATCAGGCAGAAAGAACGCGGCCTCTCTCCCCCTCTTGGTAAAACTGGGTAAGTGGGCTCCCGAGGATATTTCGCGCGACTATACTCGCACACCCCGTATAAATTCAACTTATATTCCTTCCTCTCTGTCGTCGCCGCTGCCGCTGCTGCACCGCCGTGAATTACGAGGTGAGTGCGGGCGCAGTAGCAGCACTGTGCGATCGCAGCGCGTAGCAGAAGTGGAAGAATAAATACTCGTTGACAGACTGACAAACCACTTGCCGCTCTGGCGAAATCGCCCAGGGGGATTAATTAGCTCGAGTAGATTACTTTAGCGGGAGATTTATGGCCGAGGGGTGTGAGAGGAAGAGAATGGTGGTAAGCAGTGGTAAGCGGCCGTTTTACTCAATTTCGGAAGTTACGAGGAATTATGCGTGTTGCTTTTGAGGATCGTGCGTGTGCGTGCGCGTGCGTTGGATCCGAGATATAGGTGTCGTAAATACGGAGCTAGTTGAGCCGACTAATAAATCTGATTAGCGGCAAGAGGTGGGTGTAGTGGAGCTCTGGGTATGTAGGTTCTGTAGAGATGTGATTACGAGTGTTTGTAGTTATTTGCTGAAATAGTTCGGTAAACGTGTGGGCTGGTGTAAATCAATCGGGTAATCTTTATTTACTAGGATTAATCTGTGGTGTACTAATTTCTTTTACAAGTTTTGTGATACATCTTCTAATAGTATATCATAAGAGGTATGTATCTTAATTATTTGTGATAATCCTGGTGGAAATCCAAAACATTTTATAACTAATAATTGACTATTTGTATTAGAAATTTGCTTTAAAATGAAAATTTCTCTTGTTCAGTTTCCAGCTCACGGTGAAACGCATTTTCCCCTATTATTTCGCCATTTAATAGATTGAAAAATAGAATGAGTTTTTCGAAGACAAGCACAAGCTTGTTCTTGAGTATTTTAAAGGTATTAAAACTGATCAGTTTCTTTAGTCTGGAAATGGTTAGTAGAAGGCTTGCTGTTGTGACAAGGAGTGAGAGAGACAGAATCAGATGGAGAAATATAAAAGTTTTGCTCAATTATTCATAGAAGTACAACAAATGATTTTTTAATTAATATTATTTATTTACATTTTGGTGAGTCATCCAATGCACTTTAATAGTCTTTCACCTACGATAAAATTAGTATAAGTAAATACAAATACGAATATTTTTTTGTTACGTCAATCTAAGAAATAGGCAAATAATGCTCGAAAAATCGTTTCACCATATCGATTAATTAGCCAATTTATAAGCTATTTTCTAACTTATTGGCAATTTCATACAGATGAATTCCTACAAGAGAAGTAAAATCTTTGATATAGAATTATTCTTATGTTATTTTCGGCAATAGTTTCGTTTTCTGTTTATCTGAATAATGATTGCTATACGACATATAATAATAAAAATATTTTTAATAAAAATATTTCTCTTTTATTAGATTGCAGACAGAGCAGTATTGAGCAATGTTAAACAAATTCTAAAAATAAATATAATAGTGCACGATGGTTGCATCATCTCGCACAACTACATTTAAACGTAACAGAATAAAGAATTCAGAAAAAAGTTGTGCAAATTACTTTGGCCATATTTTCTTCTCTTTCTCTCGATATTTCGCTTTCTCTTTCTCGCAGTATTGATATTTGGTCTACTACCTTTGTACAACTTCATTCTCCAGAATAAAGCAGTGATAAACAAAGAGATCGAATGAGCGCAACCTCGCCATGCATTTCGCACGCATCCGCCTTTCAAAAAGTCTAAAAATACAAAAGTCAAGCGCTCGTGTGTATAGAGGCGCACGTAGCTGGTTAACCGGGAGTCTAGCCCTGCGGCCATGAGCCCCTAACTCCGCCCGCCAAGACCAAGAGACACGTAAATAAGAAAACGTACATACGTACAAACGTACACGTACATACGTACGTGGACGGCACAGCCGCTCTAACAACGCGACGTTCCAGTTTATAAGACAGGCGCTCGCTTAAATATTAAAATCCCCAAGCCGCGGACAATAACGGGGTTCGTTCGCCGTCGCGTCGCCATTTATCTGGAAAAATCGCAACCGTGAAAAAGTGCGCGGGAACGCTACCCGAGAGCCTTTAAAATTTAAATCTCATTCCACGCTAGGCGACGAGAGTAAGATCGATATAACGCGACATCTAGGAGCGTTTGAATTTTCGCGAAAGTGCAGAGGGTACGAGAGAGTGGCAAAGACTAAGGAGGACAGCACGCGGCGATGCTCTTGTCACTCGTAGGTACGTACGGTCGTACGCGCGGGTCGCGCGCGAGAGCGCAAATAAGCCCTGCAGGTAGTCTTGTTCGAGGGTTTCCCGGCGATCCGGAAAAGTTTGGTCTCTCTCTTCTCCCTCCTCCACACGCGTGTGCTTGCGTCCCGGGGATTTTGCAGCGCTCGGCGAAGAATCGCTCCGAGAAATAAATCCTCGTTCACGAGCGTCCGGGATTGGTTTCCTCTTTCTTTCCACCTCCCTCTGCCTTGCTACACCAAGTCTTCTTCTTCTTCTCGTGCGCGCGACACTGCGTGTGCGCAGAGAGCGATTGGCAATCTCTTTCGGCAAAAGACTTTGCACGCGCACGCGTCTGTGTGTGTAGTGGACTACGCGTCGTGACGAAAACTGATTTTACTCGTCCTTATTTTATACCCGCGGACAGAGTGCGAGAGAGATACTCTGTCTCTCGCGAGATTGAAGTTTTACGTTTGTACGAGTGCGAGAGCGCGTGCGGGGTTTTAAAATTTTACACGCCCTCGTGCGCGCGAGTGCGTGCGATTTTTTTATGCTTGAGGAGAGACGCGCGGGATGTCCACTGGTGCGAGCGGTTTATTGGGATAGATTCATTCCCCGCCCGGAGAATAAAAGGTTGATGGTTCGGAGGATCATTCAGGAGTGTCTAATAAAGTTTTCACGGCCGGATGTTAAATGAAAATTTGCATGGATTTGCATAATCGGCGAGTTTATATTATATGCTATACTTGGACACGTTACACTTTGCAATTTTTGTAACTATGCGCATAAAAATCAAGAATATGCTCGCTCCCGCGGCACGAAGATAGTGCGATAACTATAAAATTATTAATAAAATTTTACTCGATACAAAAATACACATTAGAAATATTAAATCTGATATTTTCTCGTGGGCGATTAGGATATCATCCTTTTATTCCTGAAAAACTAAGGCTAAACACTAGGGAAAAACAGAGCGAGACGATGAGCCTCGTCTCGTGCACCTACACGAAAGCATATAGAGCATAAAGCTAACAGCAGATGGAACGAGGGCATTATCAGTGCGCACTCTTTTTACGCGGATGCACTGGTGGCGTAAAAAAATCGCGCGCGTAAACAAACTTGCGTCATACTCTCACTTTCCGCACGATCGGGGAAAGAGAGAATTAAACCTCGTCTCGACTCGCGTTCATTTCCTTATATCGCCGAATCCTTTTCAAACGCCGACACGTAGGGTAGATGTCCGTATTAGTGTGGGTTTAAGAAACTCTTCAGTTTTGTCGCATAATAATAGACTATTTAAGCTGTATCAGAGATTCCGGGTGGTTTATATAGATAATAAAAGTAATAATCTACACGAAACAATTTTTTTTTATAGAAAAATATTTATATTTACGAAAGTTACAAGCAATATAAAAAAAAAATTTTGTACGCATCTGTGTGCCCTAGCAGACATCAAAGTACATTTTTCTGTGCCCCGTATTAATGTGGATGTACACGTTTGTGTGCCCCACATTAGTGTGTCTTGATAATATTATCATTGCCAACAAAATTATTTTGTTAACTGTAGTGCATTTATAATCAATTTCTAACCCTTGTTTACATTGAATGTTAATTAATTCCAATACGGTAAAAACTGCTGAAGGTCGTCAATGCGATATGAAACAACATTTGTGCGCAGACAACCTAACCTAACTTTTCTGTTCAAGCACCGATACGAGCATGCTCGTATTGTATTTGTGCACACACAAATCTGGACAAGTCGTTTTTCACTGACCCTATTAGTAGACACCATTAATTAAATATTAAAATCAATTGAAAACCTTTATATTAAGGTTTATTATATAATATAATATTATTTTATGATATAATCAATTGTATCCCACATTAAAATCCTTCCGAAACATTATTTAATGTTACTTTTAAAAATGTCATTTCTTAGCAAGTTTGGACAAGGAAACACCGTGACACACCGCAAACCGTGAAACATATTTTTGAAAGTTCTTTTTTAATGTTATAGTAAATGAAAACAAATTAAGTAATTAATTCTATTTAAACTTAATTAACTATACTTTATGAAAAAAAATATTTTAGTGTTACGTTTTTACTCGTTCACTTCTAGGATATGTTTTAATAATAGGGCACACAAATATGGACAGGCACACTAATACGGACCACTACCCTACATACGTTTCTTCTTCCTTCACGGAGCCCAATTCGATTGCGGCGAGGTTGTACTCAAGTGGCGGCTCTCGAAAGTATTACCTAGACCAACATAAAAGGACACTTCGCGGCGGAATTCACTTCGGTAAAGTGGCGGCGGCGGCCAGTGCGAAGGGAAAGAAACGAGGAGGCGAGAGAATGAGGGGCGTATCGACCTATTCGCTGATTGGAAAACAAACAGCAGCCGTTGCTCGAGTTATGACGCGAGGAGGCCAACTTGCCGAATGAGTGTGTACACGCGGGTATGTATGTGTTTGTATGTAGAAGCGGTTGTGCTTGGCGCTGATACGCCGTTAAACTTTCACAATCTTTTTAATTGTATTGCACGCGTGGCGTGGAGAAATAGAAGGAGAGAAAGGCGATAGAAAAGTTCGGCTTTTGCGCGCCGCCGACGCTGCCTGAGCTAACTTTGTTTTTCTTTGTGTATGAAAGCGGGTGAAAGAGAGAGGGAGAGAGCACTTTTCCTCTTTTTCTATGCATTTTGCTTATCAATCCCATTTTCAGCGGAGCTTTTTATCCCTTTTCCATTTCTCTCTTTCAAATCTGATCTCTCTTTTTAATCAAAATTTATTTTCGTTGAAGGGGCAGAAAAAAGAAAACACTTCCGTGCTCCTTGAATATCGATTGTTTTCAAGAGGTGAATAAATTTTTCAAGAACCAACAGAAACGATGCATTTACGTATTTTTTCCACATATTAAACCATTTAAAAGTATAACAAAACTTTTATATAAAATGAAAAAATATATTCTTTTCCAACGAATTCCTATACATATTAATATTTATACGCATGTTTGCTCGGCTAAACCTCTAATATCCCAAACAAAATCCATTATCCCCCGTAGCGGGGAGAGAAAAAAAAATGTTCCCGAAACCTTCGATTGCGTTTTTATTCCCCCGATAACCGATACATCACGGGAACGGGCCGAGCAAAAAAATAGCCGGCTCTCTCGAAATTGATTGATCAAAATGCGCATCGGCTAATGGTCGAGATTGAGCGACGCGCGGCGTAAAAACGCCACAAGTACCTCGAGAGGCCGAGGCAATTCGTCCGACAAATTTACCGTATTATGAGGGATTTCGTTCGTTCCGCTTGCTCTTCCGTTGTCCAATGCGCGCGTGGAGCTTGCTCTACCTCTCTCTCTGTCTCTCGTGCGAGCGGTTTGCTCGCTCCTCTGGGAATAGACCTTCCCTTTCCACTCCCTCCGTTCTCTCGGCGAATTCTCTCGCACGGCTATCGCATTATATTTTCATAAGATTTGTACGCTGCGAAATCAGGGATGAGATTAACGCGAATTATAATTTCATGCGCGTTGTTGTAGTCCGCGTACACGGCGGGTTAGAGCGGAGGAAGAGAAGTACGGATATATATCTCGGCGATTAATGCGGGAATCGGGTTAGTTTACGTGAGGAGTTGTTGTAGAATAAAACGAGGAAAAGAGCAGATAAAAGTGGAAGCGGGCTGCGGAACTGATCTGGAAAACTAAAAGAAAATTCAACGCTGTGGTTAAAGCCCTAATCGTAAATTTTAAAATAATTGTTGAAATAAAAACTATCATAAGCACACATTACAACAATTTTCCGCTATATTTTGAAATTGGTACACGAGAACTGGAAACGAAGATTAATCGTATATTTCAAGCGCACGAAACCATATCCTTTATAATTAAGTAAAGAATACATTTATCCGACGCAATCTAACATCATTTTCTTTCGGAGGGGACCGAGAAGAAATAAAATAAAACACTCACAACAAAAGCCACATAATTAGCGCTATGCCATATACGCCCACATCCAGACGCGCGTGATGTAGGGGCGCGGTGCCATAACGAGACGCGGCCTCGGGATGGCAATAAAAAAAATACGTCGAAAAAACCTTCTCTCTCTCTTTCTCTTATTCCTAAAACCAGCAACAATAACAACGGCAGCCTCTTTCCCCTCATTTTTCGTCTTTCACCTCCCTCCCGCACTCGAATTTTGATTAATCGCGGGCTCTCCCACGCGAGTGTTTTACGATCGCGCCAGACGAGGGGAAGTGAGTCGCTTGCGCGCAAACGCGGAGGAAAAATCGTTGTTTGTTGAAAACATGACTTAATATGAACGACGTGAATTTTGCAGCGATATATATAGATATGGTCTAGGCGGATTTGGCAATTATCGCTTTAGTTCCCGCCTCTCTACGTCGCGAGTCTGGAAATTTTCCGTCGCTTCCCTCGAGAGTTTCGCACAAGTTTTCACAAGCGACTGTGGCGTTCTTATTAGTTCGTATAAACTCATCTGTGGAGCGCGGGTGAAATTCTAGAAAATATGATGGCGAGGAACGATGGTTTCAGGGAAACATGAATTATTCGACATAAAGTCAATATTTGTATAAAAAGAAAACATAATAAATCAAGAAGAAATATTTCTCGTACTAAAATAGACGTGAATGTCTACATTATCGTGTAATATATTGACATAGTAATATTGTAGAAACTCATTGTTCGTTAATTTTGTCAAAAACCAATGTACCAACGAGAGGTTAATTAATCATCCAGCACCGTATAAAAACCATATAGCAAACGCACAACTTTTTCCACAATTTTTTCACATAGTTGCGAAACAAAAAAAACAGCCACGGTAAAAAGAGAAAATTATAAACTCCCAGCAAAAAGATAAAACCAGCGCAGAGAATAAAAAAGACACCGTATAGCGCCGGGGCGCACCTTACGCTTACTCATACTACTGCACCTCCGACCAGAAGTATCGAGAGCAGCAGCAGTAGCAGCAGCAGCAGCAGCAGCGCTACCTCGCAGAGAGAAGCAACGGCGGCACACCTGTATTTCGTCGACACCTGTAGCGTCGAACTCCTCGCTTTCTCCTCTCCTCTCCGCTCCGCGAGTGAGAAAGAGAGAGATGGAGAATAGCGATGCCCGGGGGGATCGCGAGCGGCGGCAGCCGCGATAAAGAGCGAGACAGAGAACACGCGCGAGAGAAGGATGGAGTTCGAGAGAAGGGGTGAGAAAGAGAGAGAGAGAGAGAGAGAGAGAGAGAGAGAGAGAGAAATGGAGGGAAAAGAGAGAAAGGGAGAGATGTGTATATATAATAAATTGCGACCACGCGCGGAGAGAGAAACAACAGGATAATGGGAGAATCGGAGGATTATACGTGGGTGGGCGGGCGCGAAAGAGCTATTCTTATACCTTTCTCGATCTCATATTCTTTATAGCCGAGGCGATGCGCGGGCGGGCGAGCGAGCGCGTGTGAGGCTGCCTCTCCCTCTTTTTCATGCCGCCCGTCTAACCGCCCGCCTATATATCTCCCGCCGCGATATCGTATTACGCGTGACGCGCACGAGAGCGAGCGCACACGTACGGAATACGTATTACGAGGCGCGTACAAATACGCGTATTTGCTCCTTACGAGGAGCGGAGTGGGAGAGCTTTTTTGTGTTACTTTTTGCGGCGCTATAGTTGTCTTTACATCCTCGAATTCTAGCCGTTCTTTTTCTCCTTGGATTGTTCACTTTCGAGCGTATAATGGAACTTTGAATAATGCAGTCGCGACGGTGCATGCATAAAATGCTCTGTTCAAATTTTGGAGAAATAAAATAAAATATTGCTCATGTAACGCTAATAATATTCTTAATAAACAAAATATAGGTATACTTTTTAAACCTGTTCCGTTTCTTAGACATAAAACATCGTTGAAATAAGCAAAAAAGAAATTTTCAATTCGAACGCCAATTAATTAAGACAGAGCTGCACCACCTATCCGAGGCAAAAACAACAAACCCAGCAAATGAAGAGTGCGCGCACGACCGCGGGAACGAAAAAATAAAAACACGACAGCCCCGATCCACTGTACTTTTTCACAGTAGCTTGCGATTTTTCCACTTCCTCCTCCTGCATTTTCGTTATTTATTAAGTGGGGGAGAGAGAGATTGCACACATATCGAGCGGAAATAAAAACACAGCGCGCGGGCAGTCGCGCGTGCACCTACCAGATAGCCAGCCGGCCAGCAGCAGCAGCCGCGCGACAGTCGAGAAAAATCCCGCTCTCGCTCGCTATCTATTTTTAACCGTGACACGACCTATTTCATGCCGATCACAGAGAGATTTCTCTGGTCCCCACCCCTCCGCGTCCGCGAAATCAGCTCCCAACGTACGCTATAAAGTACGCGTGAACGCTCGGTAGCGTATACACAGAGGTGTGCTGCGGGTAAAGAGGTTCCTCGTCATATATAGGAGCAGCCTTCCGAACACAAGAGAGGACGCGAAAAAGAGATAGAGAGACGGGCGCGCGTAGTGTGTATCGGCGGGCCCGCACACCGCGCACGTCGAAAACAGAGCGACAAATCATAGGCTGCTGGTCATGCGCCGCAACGAATAATAGACGGCTGCGCACGTATCTATGTATATATACGTGTGTGTGCCTGTGTCGATATATATACCGACGTGAAAGCGCGCGCGAGAAATCGTAACGAACAGCGCCGCGGCGGCAGTCTCTCAGGACTCGTCGTTTTCCAGCCCCCGCGGGACGGGATTCGATTACGAAACGTCATCCCCTCCCATGCGCGCGCGCGTGTTTTTTTTTCACCGTTGCGACCTTTTCCTCCTTCTAGCCCCGGTGGAGTGTGTGGGTGTCTTTTCGCTCGGAGTTCCGGGCTGTGCTTTTTTCCGCTGGGAGAGGAAGAGAGACGCGGACGCACAAGCTGGCAAGCGTGAGAAGGTATTGGTTGTGTAGAGAGAGGAAGAGATCGAATGGTCGAGAGGGTATGGGGTTGGTGTAAGGAGACGCGTTTATTAAGTTCCGTGGGTGGGTGTGGTTACTGCTGCTGCTGATGCTGATGCTTTTGTTGAGCTTGATTTCGTTCTGGGCGGTTTACTTACGATTTGTTGCCAAGTTAGGGGGAGAGTAGATGGGCTTACCTGCAACAGAAAAAGAGAGAATTATGGTTAGTAAATCATTTTTGAGCTATCTTTTGTGAAATAATGTTTATATGATGATAAATGTTTGATGTATAGTATGAAATTAGCAGTTGAAATGATATAATTTCGGCTTTTCTATTCTGGGAAATAACATTGGGTAATTATATATTGTTCTTTGTGCTCGCGGTCTCATTTATCATGCGAATACCAGCGACAGCTGTAGAAATTTACCAGTTTGCTATCTATTTATTTGCTTAACTGACCGTTTCAATTAACATGTTCATTATAGAATACCCGTGAATTTTCGACACACGCCTATGATTACACACCAGACAATTATGAGTCGTACGAATATGTATAATTTGTTTTAAAATAATATAAGTTTAATCGTACGGAGAAATTTATAATTAAATGATCTCGATGACACTAATACGTTTGATCTCCCCGCACCCCACACACACTTGTATACCACAAAGAACTTGTGAGGACGCAAATTCAATTATACGCGACTAATCGAATAAAATTCCCGCTGAAATCTCATAAACCGCACATGCGCGGTCGTTAAAACTTTGACCAATTCAAAGATCCCAAAATGACCCTCGATATCCCACACCCTCGGAGACGTTAATCCCAGCGCGCGCGTTCACGACCGCAACGTAAGTTGCGGCCGGCGCTCATCCGCCGCACCGCGTGCGAATTCATCACGAATCTAGTTCACCCTCACCCTCTCTCTCTCGTATTGTCACTCGCACGTTCTCGACCCTTTGACTCAGTTAGCCCACGATGCCAACACACACACACACACACACACGCGAGCGCAGATGTTGTAGCGTAACCCTCGCTCTAGCCAATTGCTCGCGAAGGGCGAGCACGGGAGATATATAGCGGCGGCGCATCGACGCGCCGACTATAGTAGGAGTAGCGGTATAGTGGTAGTGCTATAGGGTATGAGGTGGAGGAGAGACAGAGAGAGTTGCATCCGGAACGCGGACGCGACCGGTTATAGGTACGTGTCGTTCGGCGGATGATTAATCGTTTAATTAACGGCGGTGTTATACGGCCCACGCCCTTGCACTCCCGTGCGTCATCTCCTCCTCTCCCCCAAGCTTTGATGCAAACTCCATTCGCGTATGTACGTATGTGTGTGTGTGTATGTGTGTGTTCACGCTCTCACGCACAAGTTGCGGAGGCAAGCCAACTATTAATCGCGCAGTAGCGGCCGGAACTTCAGAGCCGTGAAGTTTGCTGCTGTACACGTATATAGGAGAGGCAGAGGGGGGCAAGCAAGTTTGAAGGATCGAACCTCGGGGACCGGAAGGCGCCGTTAGAAGCAGAGGCCTCGGTCGAATCAAGCCACGAAAGAGCTGACGGCGACGTACCGAGCCTCGTTCGCTAGCTCGCGGTTTCGCCGCGTCGACCGATAATTGCGAATTTGCGCGCGCTCTCTTGGAGGCAGAGTGTAGTTTTCTCTTGCGTTCTCTTCCACACTCGCAGCTAAGATACGGGAGAACCCGGGGAGAAGTTGCTTGTGCTCGCCGGCGGATGGATGTGTGTCGAAGTTTGCCGGCTGCTGCTGCTGCTGGCTTCGTTACACGTTGTTTAGGAGGCCGAGCCCGGGCTTGCCCGGTTCGTGTAGTATTCGCATCTTACGTGTTTGTTAACAACTAATTAACCCCGCTGCTAGTGGGCGTGGAAAGTGAGCTGGGCAAAGGTAAACCTGAGAGTTTTTAAGTTATGAAGTTTCCAAGATATTGAATTACTAGTGAAAATTCGCTTTTGTTGTCGAGGTTTTTTTTTTTAATAATAATTTTACTTTTAATATGGAGGTTTTGATGAGCGTCGTGAGGACTGAAATTTTATTTTAAACTCGTAATCAGAGATGCGCAATTTAGAGGGGCTGTAATTTAATAACATTTTATAGTAAAATAAACGAACAATTTCGTGAAAAATATATATATATGAATAATTTTTCGCCGGAGTATTAAAGTTGGCAGCAGAATGAGAAATGTCCGGCTCATTTGAGCCTTCGCTCATTCGTTATGAGTGACGCGATACAAGTGCGCACCACAAAAGAAGAAGCCGGTTT
Organism: Torymus aiolomorphi; assembly: GCA_036365515.1. Lineage (NCBI taxonomy): Eukaryota > Metazoa > Arthropoda > Insecta > Hymenoptera > Torymidae > Torymus > Torymus aiolomorphi. The sequence goes on along the minus strand of CM070873.1, from coordinate 240,046,448 downwards.
TAAAATTCTGTTTCTCCGCAAAATTGGGTCGACTTTCGTAGTAGTTTTATAAAAGCTTAGCAAAATAATGCGATTAGCGTTGCGCTGCACTTTCGAAGTGCTCTTTTTATTTAAAAAAATCCTCCGCTCTGCTAAATTAATATTTGCTACGTTTGCTGCGTATTTCCTCTTCAATTAAGAATTATATTTTGAGCAATTGGAACGGTTAGCGCGAGCGATCAAATATAAAAAAAAAAGTGCGCACAGGAGAAAAATGAGCAAGCAAATTTTTAATAGAGTACAATTCATCAAATTGCAAGCGAAGCATGAAAACAATGCGTCACGAAAAAATATACGCGACCGGCTAAACGAGAAAATAAAAATCGACCAAACGCACCAGATATTTCGCGCGCATGACGAGGCCATATCCAGATACAGACTGCATATAACCGTTTGCTCTGTAATGAAATTATCAAAGCAATCCCCCTTCCATTTCCGCGCACAACCGATGCGTTTCTCTCCATCTCTCCGTTCAATTGCGTAATTATTCTTTAATTAAAAAACTATTCGTGATCATAACAGTGTCTACGTGTACACACATGTGGGCGGCGCGCATCCGTGCAAGCAGGCAATTAAAACTGCACATCAGCCGTCAATCGCAATTCCGAGGCCGAATTTCCGCGTTCGGCCGGCGCTTTAATTCCGCGCCGACAAAAACCTTTTCTGTAGCATCGTGCGTATATATCTCTTCGAGTGATTTTCGGGCACGGCCCCGAAAAATTCCCATTCGCGCGTTCCGCCGCATGGCCATTGTCCGCCATGGCGATTATTATTATATCGCCGGCTCGTTTCGCCAATTTCTACGCTCGGCTGTGTCTCTCTTTTTCCGGACGCGCGCCGATTAATAATCCGCACGTGCGTGCGCATGGGCTGCCCGGATCGTTCGCTCGAGCGCAATCGCTTTAATTAATATTTATCATTTGGCGATCGCGTCATTTGATCATTTCTAACGAGCAATGATGCGCCAGCTGTTATTTTTTGTGTTTGTGTCAATTTCCTGATTTTCGTGTAAAAGTCGAATAAAATGGTAACAAAGTGTAGTACAATTCTTTATAACAGATATTTTAAAGGAGAAAAAATGTCTAAACAATTGTTGAAAGTGAGTATTGTATTTTTTAATAGACTTATTGTCAGAGATTCATATTAGTAGTAACGGAAAATGCGTTATAAACCATTGAAACATATAGAAAAATTCATAAAAGTGATCTTGTTCTATAGCACTTTGATTGCGTATTAATTATATTTGTAATTATTTCAGAGAAATTTATTTAGCATAGATAGTAAAAGTATTTTTTAAATTATTATAAAAATTTTAAAATATAAAAAGATTCTATTAATTTTTGAAATTTATAAAAGACTTCTTTTCGTAAAAATATTTTTCCCTTTTAAATTTAAGGAATATCAAGAAATATGCATTTATGGAAAAATATTTCACAGAAATTAAAACGAATGCTTCTATAATTATAAATTATAAAATGTCATAAATTTTCGTCAAAGTAAAAGACTCGCACAATATTCATCTCCCACTTCAAAACCCAAACCGAAATTATATTTACAATTTTTGCGCGCCCAAACAAAGTGGGCGCTTACAGAGACTCCACGGACGCTGTCGCAAGCATCGTTTAATACGTCGTTATTACAAAGCAGAAGAGGACAGAGCCCAAAGGCGAGAGAATAGATATATAAAGAAGCGTGCGCGCGAGAGAGAGAGAGTGAGAGAGAAAGCGACAACGTGCGCGTGGTCTGGCTGGCTCTGCAATTCAGAATCCCACTCGCGAAAATTGCTAATATATTTTTCATCGCCTGGTGCTCGCGCGAGCCTCGGTCCCAAAGGATTGGGGCGAAGCCGCGGCGACTCAGGGGAGACAAAGATAGAGCGAAAAAGCTTCGCCGCGAGACTGAAGGTAGAAGCGCACGCGTTAGAGAGAGAGAACGAGTTTGGTGTAAAAAGCGGAGGAGAAAGAGAGAGAGAGAGAGCAGGCGATCAAAGTCAAAGGGAGAGAGCAAGAGAGAGAGAGAGAGAGAGAGAGAGAGAGAGAGAGCGAACGTGCGACCTCCACTCTCTTTCGGAATTTGTAATTAATATCTTTTTTATCTGTGAAAAGGGGTACAGGGAGGAGGGCGAAACGTTTGTCCTGCAACGCCGGAAAAATAATCAGCGCGCGACGCTCGCGTTCTTCTTTTTGCGGTGCTGGTACTGCTAATTCTAGCTGTTTTTTGCCCGCCCTATGCGCATCGCCATACAAACACGAATTGGGTATTGGACGCCCTGCGACTTCCTTTTTCATTTGAGGATCGGTGTGTATCGGATTATTGTTAGCCAATCGGTTATGTGACGTATGAGCAGCGGAGAGTGGAAAACAAATTTTTTCGTAGAAACTCATTATTTTGGGGACGAGAGACGCGCTTTGATGTTTCGCGCGACGCGAATGCGGCCACCTGGGCTTTGAGATGCTATATACTGACGTCAAGTATGCAGTCATGCCAGCTATTTTTTGATGAGAGAGGAGATTTTTATCGGGAGTGGAACGATTTTTGTCGAGTTATTTCAATCTTTTTAGTATACAACGTATTTAATTATAGAAATTCGATGTTAAAATTTAAAATATGATAATTAAATAATATTTGAAACGACGTAAAGAATTTTTACAAATGCAATAAAAGCCAAATGTGTTTGTAAAAAATCTTACAGAAGTGAACATCCTGTAAACAGTCGTATTGAAATTACATTTCCAGGTTAAAAAATAAACATATAACCAAATTAACATGAAACACTGTACTCTGTGATTCCGCAAAATATTTATCAGCTACGCCCGAAAAAATACTTTTTTAATTTTATTTCGACAAAACTCAGCCCCATCGTAAAGCCTCTCCGCCGCGTAAGCGCAAAACGCTCGCTCCTCCAAAGAAATAAAAATACGCAGGGACGCGCTCGCGTGTGTATTTAACCATTCAACGACTTCGCGTTTGCGTTCGCTCGCTCGCTTCACGTCCAAGGTTTATTTTAATGAATGAAACGTAAAATTCCTTCATTATTCATTTAAAAACGTTAACTATAAAAAGAGCCGACGGAGGTGAGTGAGAGGGAGAGAGAGGAAAAACGCGCCAGGAGAGAAAAAGAGCGAGAGAGAGAGAGAGAGAATAAAAAGTCTTAATCCAGGTCAAATCGTAAAAGTAAGTCTTTTTTCCCTGCGCGCAGCTCGCACATACACACACACACACACACAGCCTCCTGCCTACCGTAGGATCTTTAGCGGAACGCGCGTATAAAAGAGCGCGCGAGCAAAAAAAAGCGAGGATCCCGCAAAAAAAGCGCTCGGCAAGCGGAATAAATACGAGCAAAAGAGAGAGAAAGCGAGAGAAGGGAGGAAGCGCGCGAGAGGAAAAAACGATGACGCGATCTAAAAACATGAAAAAGTACGAAACGCCCGCTACTAGCGCGCTATTCGCAGCGGCCACCTGCCCACGAGAGCTGTCTGTGTACGCCTCTCGACATATTACACATACCCGCGTACATCTGCAAAAGCCTACACACAGGGTCTCGTTACCGGCAATTTATATCGACGCTACAAGCCGAACTAATTCCGGTAACAACCGCTCCGGGGCTGCGCGCGAGAGAGCGCGGTAGTCCATCGGGACCTTTGCCACCACCACCGCCGCGTTTCGGTTCTCCAACGAATCGGAACGCGTCCGGCAGTTTTTACCTCCGCTGCGAGCGCCTGCATGCACCTCTCTTTCCAATCTACTACCGGCGAGCCATCGAACATCGTCCAATTTTCATATTTTATTGAATTGGAACGTTCCGCGCTGGAACTTCATTTACACCGCTGCGCGCACCGCGTTTCATAAAAAACTGGGTGGCGCTTCCTTCGTCACTTTTTATTTCAATAATGAAGGAGCCCCGGCGACGAATCGCTTTATCGGATGTATCCTGAATAATTGAGCGTGGGAGCGAGCGAGCGTACGCGCGAACGCCTCGATTTCGCAAATTCGATTAATCGTCGCTGTATAGGTATGCGAGCAGACGAGGGGGATGTTTTGGGAAAATTGCAAGCGTGCTTATTTAATAACGCGCTAGTGTGGCACGCGCTGTGTTTTTGTAATTTCCTTTCGGGTCAGCAATTTCAAACCAACGCGCGCGTGCGAGCGCCAGTTCTGCGTTTTAATCTTTGATATCCGACGGGAGTATAAACATATAGCCGGTCGCATTAAATATTCATTGTTTCTTTGCGAATGCTCGCTTCGGCCCGATGGTCATTTTAAATTCGCGAGAATTCGAAAATAAGCTCTGAGAGTGCTATACACACGTGAATTATCATTTCGCGCTGTAATGAAACATATACAAGAAACACGTCGCTATCGAGCATAAATTCAACCCGGCAGGAAACATTCTGCTGGAGAGAGAGAAATTATTTTAAAATTTTTCCGAAAATTTGTTTGGAGTTTCTCCAAGCAGCTTGTTGCGAAGCGAAATCCAAATTCAAATGCAAGATGACAGATCGAGAAGCGAGAATGGGATTCCAGTTGCCCTGCGAACAAACAACAAAAAACACGCGTTCTCGAGTAATTTATAAAAGATCTTCGTCGAGATTTATACTTCGCTCGTACTAAAAGATGTAAACTTCCTTTTGAAATCTATTTCTTTCGCGTGCCATAAATAATTCATACAAATCAAGCTTTTAAGAAAAGGAGAAAACCTCGGGGCAAGAAGCCCAAGAACCAGAAGCGCGAGCGCGCGAGAGAGAACTCGAACCATTCGACCTTCCCTGTTCTCCCACTCTCTTATCATCCCCGCATCCACTCGACTTCGCTCAGCATCTTCCAAGGCCTCGCGCGAAATCTCGACATCCGCTCGTCTTCCCTACGCGAAACTTCCCTCCCCCCTTCTCTCACCCCGCATCCTGCGGGCTTGCGCTGCATTCATTAATTAAACCTCGCGCGCAACCACGACAAGCAGCAGAAGCAGCAGCAGCAGCAGCAGCCGCCACCGCATCTTTCTCTCTTTCCCTTCGCGAGACTCTTTATCTCGTCGTTCGCGCATCGGCGCGCACCGAATTAGCATCGTGCGCACGCGCGCCAAGTTCGAGTCCCTCGGTAAAGCCACTTATAAATTCGCGCGAGATAAGCCCCGCAGTGCGCGGCGCTGACGCGGCGGATTAGACGCCCGCAGGACGTCCGGGAGAATTCGAGTTTTTGTATTTTAATTAAATTTTTCTTGCGCACGCGCGCATGCTCGCTCGCTCGCTCGCTCGCGTATACGGACTTTTTAATAAAGTGGCGCGTGCACGTATGATATCGCATCGTCGTCGAAATGTGCAGAGGAGAGAGCGAGAGAGAAAGAATTTAATAAGAGTGGCGCATTATATTCGGGAACACGAGGACGGAGAATATTTTTTTTTCTTTTGGCAGTGGAGTAAAAAAGTCGGCAGGCAGCTTGCGCGTAACTCCTTTCTCTCTCTCTCTCTCTCTCTCTCTCTCTCTCTCTCTCTCTCTCTCTCTCTCACTCTCTCGCTCTCTATCGGTAAAGTGGCATCAGCAAAATCTTTATATACTATTACCAGGGAAAATTCATACGCGCGTGTGCTAGAGTAAGCGGGAGTGAGAGAGGGAGGGAGGGGGTAAGGAAAAGTTTTAATAGAGCATTTTCATTCGCGCGTGCACGAGGCCGGCAAAGTTTGACTATTAAAGTGTCACAAACATATTAGTTTCGTTGCCGGAGATTAAGCGATATAGCGCCAGCCAGCGAGAGCGCGAGCAACACCGCAATGAGATTAATAGCGCGACAGACACTCCGCATCAGTTAGCTTCATTATCCGCGTTTGAATCGCGAGTGGTGGGACATGTGGTGGGGGGGGCAGGGGTAGGGAGGTGCACGAGCGCGTGCTATTGATTATACTTTGTGCTACGGCTAATGGAATGTGATATCTGGAATTATAATTTGATTTTTCACTTTGTACACCGCTTTTCTGTCAATTCGGCCCATTATTGTCGGATAAAGTTACTCGGGAGTATCAAAATTTTCGATCTCTGTTGGTTTATCGCATGATAATTCTACGCAGAGGCGAAAATACGACAGACAAACATAATTTCAGTATTATGCACAGTTTGATGAGCGTTTTATTTTTTCATTATGTTTGTAATGATTCTATAGATAATATTATTTCATTTCATACCGATTATTTTTCAAGATAAATATTTCTTTTATATTATAGGGGTTCTACTACATTCATTTCACTGATATTTACATTATTTTATTGATACATTGAAATTAAAACCTCTATAATACATTCATCATTGCGTCCCGCAAATAAAGCAATCATAATCAATCACGCAAGCAGCCACCTTCGACATGACAAACAGCCCCCTCCAGGCCTGAAATTACCTCTACAGAATAATCCGATATCTCTCCTCTCTTCTTCCACGCTTCCCCTTCTGTCTCATAAAAATAGAAAGCTCTCCTCATCCAGCGTCTTGGATAAATCGAGCCTCACTCTTTCACTCTCTCTCTCGGATAAAGCAAGCAACGAACGAGCCGAGCAGGAAGAGTCTAGACTGCAGTGCGGGGCGAGTGTATACGTAAACCCGCACACAGGTGTAGCGAGCGTGGAAGGGAGGTGGGAGAGGGGAATTAATAGCCGACGACACAAATTGGATACGAAGCCTCGAGCACTCGAGGAGAGGCCCGCGCGGAACGACTACGTGATTACGGGTTAATCAGAATTAATTAAGTGCCGTGGCATGCACGTCACTACTTCGTTACAGTGACGTGTCAAGTGCCACCCCGCTTCCGGTCTCTCTCGCTCTCTATGGCCGCGAGCTAGCGCGCGCGTGCGAGGAGGGCGATCCTAATGAATGATATGCGCGTGCACGCTTTCTGCGCGCGTCGAGCCTTTCGCGGTACTGCCGGTATACATGTAGTAGTGGTCGAGAGGTGCAGTGTCGTGTAATAAGAGCGCGCGCGGACGAGTTTACGCGGATAAAGAGCGTGCTGCGGGGCTGTGGGAATGGTACGGTGAAGCGTGAGAGATAAAGGTTACGGTAGGGGGAAGAAGAGGTTTTTTCATTTTTTTTTTAATGGACGGTTGTCTGATTTGTCGCTTGATAGTTATGAAGTAGAGATGTAAGTAGAATTCAGTTAAACCATAAAATAATCATTTATATTATTATGAAGAATATTTCATTAAAAATATACGGTATGTTGAAAGTGGGACGAGTGTCCATCGAGTTAATGTAAATTAATTGAAGAGTTTGAAAAGATGTAATTGTGTTATACTTTATTATCTTCGTATAAAATATTATTATTCATTGTCTCATACAATATGTAAATAAGATTATCAATAATACAATAAGTCTTGCTGTTATGAAGAATACAGGACAGAATTATGTTTCAAAAATAGAAACTCGACGAGGGGAAAAAAAAGTATGTAACTTTTATCATTTATTTAGACGTGCCAAGTGGAGTAAGTAGAATAAACCAGTTATCGTCAGACGTGCACAACATAGCATATACTTATTTATACAGAGTACGTTCGCTTCAATGATCATTTCATAATTAATCAACTTAGCTACATTCTCTGTAGTTCTGTATAATTATAGAGTTTCATTCCACGTCAACAATAATGATATCTACACATATTCTCTTGAACGAAGCTCTACAACACCGTACTGCAAATACATATCAAAACGATATATTTTACCAGCCACATGTCACATTTGTGTGTCTAAATGAAGAGCTCTTCGTATTAACATTATTTATACGTACCAAGATATATCAAAATATGCATCCTACATTTGCTCTTTTTCAAGGGGCTCTTATATTTACGCGCACCGTTTACCGACTCACGAGCTCAAACTGATGGAAAACCGATTCTTTTTCCGAGAATTTCCCTCCCCCTTAATTAAATACAAAAGCATTAAACAGCATGAATTATGCTCGACGGTCATAACGAATATTTCGCCCATGCGAGAGAGAAAGCCGCGCTCGCGTTTCCAAATATTTACAGCCTCGTTCAAAATGCATGAAAATGGGCGCTACACGTCGCGCTCCCACAGCCGATTTTGCGCACGAAACTATACATATGCACGCACAATAGCCCTATCGAGCGAACTTCATTAAAACTGCTGCCAATTGTAAAACACACTGCTTAAAATGCAAATGCCCGCGCAACGCGTTCGCTCGCTTCGTTCGCGAAATCAAAAATCCGCCTCTTAAACTATTTACAATACTCATGGAAAATTCAAGCCTATTCCCGAGTAGTAATGGTACAATACATGCCCATATACCTGCAACGAGATGCAAATGCGTCGCTCGCGCGTCCCTGCACGAATCGCCTTTAAACTATTTACGCCGAGTGTAAAAGCGCGCAAGGGTTAGCTCGGCGCACTTTTATCCTCGTTAAAGCTTCGGCTATACCATCGCCGCCGCGAGGCTTTAATCTCGCCCCGTAAAATATTCATTATAAACGGGTGAGCGGGAGGCCCCGGCAATATTGACGGGATAGGCGCACTGGTCCGGGTGCGAACTTCCGAGCTCTCTCTCTCTCTCGTAACGAGTGCGTGTAGTGCGAGAGAGAGAGAGAGAGAGAGAGAGAGAGAGAGAGAGAGAGAGAGAGAGAGAGAGAGCGGGGGCAAATTGCACTGGCCAGTGTCGCTTAATTTAGTTTAAAGGCATTCCCAGCAGAGGACTGCGTATAAGGGACGCGCAGCCTATATACGCGCTATACACGCGCACGCACGTATGTACGTGGGTATATGTGTATGAGTACACGTATCTCCGGGGACTTGTAATCGTCTCCAACAAGTGCGCGCGGGTTTTCCCTCGTTTCATTTACCACTTTTTCTCCCTCCCCGTACCTCACCGTTGCTCTATCCTCTCTCGCCCGCACGGCTTTTTGCGTACGTATCGTATATTTCTTTGGTTCGTTCTCTTTGCCACACGTCTTGCCTTTTTTTTCTATATCTCTCTTTCTCTCTCGCGCAGTCCCCGCGTCCGTTTTCTCGCCGCCTTCGCACTTTTTGCCTCGGCTACACGACGAGCATCGGGTAGGAGTGTCTGTGTGTACAAAGAGAGAATGCACGAGTTGCTTTTATTAAAGCTAACAGGGTGGGTACTCTCTGCTCTTTTGTTTCAATTGCTATAGGCTGGATGCGCGCATGCGCACTGCTAACTGCAAGCGCGCGCGAGTTTTGGCGTTTCGCGCGCCGCGGATGCTTTGTGCTCTTAATAACTTCGTGATTCGATTGTAAATTACGCACAGGAAATTTCGTGCGTCGTATTGTGTACCGGCACTGCTGCTGTGTTGTAGCTCGTTAAAATTGTCGGACGCCAGCGAGGTGAGCCGAGGTGAGTATATTTTTGTTTTTGAGGTACGCACGTCAATGATTGCGTGTATTTCGAAGTTCGTTTGGAGCAGGTACGGGTTTTGCGGGGGATGTTGAAAAGGTCTTTGACACAGATTTCGGAGCCATTTTGACGTATTCAATAGGGGGGAAAAAATTTTGCGCCTAAAAATTGTAATTTGGAATTGGAGTTTCAGGTTACACGTGGGTATAAAAAAGTAAGCTGTAACGTTTTGGATACTGCGTTATTTATTTCTGCATTTCAAACGGTTTAAAAAAAGTATTATTATTGCCAGTTCTAGATAAAGCATTCCCATAAAATGATTTCGTTACTCGTGAATACTTATGACTACGCAGTACCGAAAACATAAATACATAAAATACAGCATGATTTTCTAATAAAGTAAATAAAAAATGAAAAATAAGCCCCGCGCTCGTCACGAACCATCAAAGCATCGTCGCACCGAAGAAGACAGCTAAGCTGCAGCAACGGCGACAACGTCAGTGTATGCATGCATGTATGCAGCGATTCCATTGGCCACGAGCCAACTTGAACACGTACGCGGCGGTGGCCGCGGGTATGTACCACCACTACCACCACCACCACCACCACCACCACCTCCACCTCCAGTAGAGCTCGGCGTTGTTTCGCGCCGCTTCGCTAAAGGATAACGAGGAGCGACGAAGAAACGCCCGCCGCCCTCCTCTCCCCGCGCATGGAGGGGGTCACACCAGCGACAGGCCGCCTAACAACGTCGGGTCGTCGAAGAGAGAGCAGAGGCGCCTAATTAAATAAGACGCTCTGAAATACGCGGCCCTAACAAGATGCGCGCACTCGTGTATGTGTGTGTGTGCGTGTGCCGTTGTTTTCTCGGTGTCGCTCGGCTTGCACCCCCGCGTGTGACATTGTCGGGTCAGCCGAAGTGCGGCTCGAGTGGCCCATCCACGCCACCCCCGCAGGCAACTCTCGCCCGTAATTGTAGTGCCGCTGCAGCGAGGATACATACACATACACGTAGCCGTGTGTTGTTGTTGTTGCTGCTGCTGCTGCTGCTGTTCTGTCTCGTCTATCTCTTTTCCTCGTTTTTCGAAGAGGCGGGTGCGCGAATAGTCGACGATTTTTCATTAGCCGCGAACGCGCGAGCGCGATGAATAAGCCGATGTTTTTCCATTGTTTAGCTACATTGTTACGGAGCGCGCGCGTGGGCGGCGTTACCACGCCACGAAGGGGAGAAATGGAATGTGTCGGCTTTATGTGTAGGAGCGCGCGCGTCAGGGGGAGTGGGAGGCGGAGATTTTAATGACGTGAAAAGCTAAGTTGCCTTCGTGTTTCGTCGGCTGTTGTGGTGCTGGTGGTAATGGTGGTGGTGGTGGTTGTTGTGCGGGTATAGCTGGATTTTTGGATGAGCTTAATTTCGTGGAACTTATTCTAGTGTTTTCGTAACTATACAACGGGGTTTTTACATCTTTTTGTAGCTTGTTAAAGGCCAGCTTTTTCAACTGCGAAAAATAAACTTGCATTCATTCGTTGTTAATTTTAAAAAGAAAGTAAGTATTAGACATTAATGTAGTACCAGCCAATAAAACTATTTTATCTAGTTAAAGTAGTTGAGAGTAATTAAAAGGAAGATGAAATTCAAGCAATTAATAACACACTAAAAATTACCCGTGTAAAAAAAATTTAGTCTGGGGCAATTCTGGCGCAAGTCTGGCCTCTATAAGTCTGGCGTAAGTCTGGCTACGGCCACTTTTTTGCCAGACTACTTGAGCCAGACTTAAAGTCAGACTTTTTCCCAGACTTTCTCGCGAGTTTTGCTAGGTCTGGTATATGAAAGCGACTTAATGCCAGACTTTCACCTGATAGTAAGTCTGTCATATTTTAACGAGACTTCGTGCCAAACTTTCCACCAGACTTACAGCTGATGAATTCATGAAGAAGATAACCTCCTCAGTATCGCTCGACATCTATGTAAATGAAATTCGAGCTTCCAGCATTCATTGGAGTTTTCTCTCCAGAAAACTAATAGGATATAACCTCGATGGTGGTATGACATTCCCGTGCAGAAGTTCAAGAATTTAATGCTGCTTATTTTAGATGTTGGAAAAGCGACGAATTTCTGCATCTGAAAAAATAAAAACTAAACATACACAAAGCATTTGTTCGATAATTGGAAGAAAAATGTATCTGAAATTGTAATCTTTCAGTATGATGGTGCGGATGAAAAAGTAATACAGAAAGATCGTGAAAGCAGGTTAGTTTATGCATCGTGTATTCAATGAATTAGAAGAATGAAAGACTTATCTGAAAATGATATCTCCTGTCTTCTGTAGATCTGTAGATCTTCGTACCGCTAGTGATGCCTATTTTGATTTTTTTAAATGTAATTTATTCAACATAATTCATAAGTGAAAGTATTTATTAAACAAATATTTCTGCGCAAACGAATTTAGTGACACATATAAAAAAACTATTGACTAGCACCACGGTTATCATAGCACAGCTTCAAGTAATGTTTTAGCTGTGATGACGGAAGATTTTTACAAATTGAAAAATTCACAATATCGACACACAAAATTAGCATCGATAAGGGTACAGAATTTGCAGAAAAAAGGAGACATCATTTTCAGATAAGTCTTTCGTTTCTTCTAATTCATTAAATACACGATGCATAAACTAACTTGCTTTCACGGTCTTTCTGCATTACTTTTTCATTCGCACCATCATACTGAAAGATTACAATTTCAGATACATTTTTCTCCGAATTATCGAACAAATGCTTTGGGTATGTTTATTTTTTATTTTTTCAGATGCAGAAATTCGCCACTTTTCCAGCATCTACAATAAGCAGCATTAAATTCTTGAACTTCTGTACCGGATATCTCTTACCACCATCAAGGTTATCCTATTAGTTTTCCGGAGAGGAAACTACCATGAATGCTGGAAGCTAAAGTCAGCTGAAAATCTGGTGGAGGTCTGGCACGAAGTCTGGTTAAAATATGCCAGACTTACGAACTGTCAGGTGTAGATCTAGTAGAAAGTCTTGCATTAAGTCTGGCTTTCATATGCCACACCTAGCAAAACTCGCGAGAAAGTCTGGTAAAAAGTCTGGCATGAAGTCTGGCTCAAGTAGTCTGGTAAAAAAGTGACCGTAGACAGACTTATGCCAGACTTATAGAAGCCAGACTTACTCCAGACTTGCCCCAGACTAAATTTTTTTACACGGGTAATCAATTTAGTTTCCATTGCGCGTATCTCTTCATTCCTATGCTGATACATCATACGAATTTCAACTAATCCAGACACATGACGCTTTAAATAAAGAAATCACGATTATCGATTTCGTACTCTTCACGCCACCTCTCCCCATCATCCCTGCTACCTCCCCTGAGAAACATCGTGAGCATGGGCAGGTGACGGCGAGCCCTTGTATCTCTACAGAGAAAGAGATTCATCGAGGATACTTTCAATTTTCTCTTACTTCCGCGGCCACACACACGCGCGTCGCGTTATTAATAGATTCGGGAGGAGATTTCTTTAACGCTCGCAAACGGGGGGGGGGGGGGGCAAGTGATAACGAGGCGACTTAATATTAATGCGCAGCGGCCTACCCTCGTCACTGTCGCGACCCTATCCCCCCACCGTTCCGTTGGCGCGATTAACCCCGAGAGGGCACTGCTCGTGAATTTTCTCGCTCGAAATCCCAGCGCGTAAGCGCGCACGCAATCACGCGAGACTCTTGTTTGATTTCAAGGGAAATATGGGAAAGGAGAGAAGATAGCGTCGTCGTCATCGTAGCGCGACTGGAAGACGAAAGTGGCACGCACCTGTGTTACATACGCGTGGGAATGAATGGGTGATGATTTTATCGGTGTGTAGTAGGTTGTTGTAATATTTCGCGAGAGAGCGATTGGTTTGGATTACGGTATTTCGTAATGGGTTGCGAACGAGCTCGGGGCTTTGGACAGTAAAATGATGGATGTCGAACGTGTCGCCATTGCGATGGATTAAAGAGTGATTTACGAAATGCCGACTAATGCATTTGTTTAAATTTGGAAAAGTTTATTATTAAAGCAAGTGTTTTATGCAATTGATCATTCTTTTCCCCGGACTTAATTAAGGTCGATATTTATAATTTAGCATGTGCGCGCGGTCGAACGAATTAAAAAAGGAAAAAAGAGAGCGCGAGAGAATGAAAAGTTCTCTTCCTTTCAGAAGCTCATCAATCAGCAGCGGAAGAAAAAATTGCCCTCCCTTCAATCGCTCTTCTCCCAGCCAAAGCTTTAATTTGCAATTATTGAGCTTCTAAAAAAGCTCCGTCTGCTTATGCCGTTAAAATAATCTAATTTCGCAAAGTGACAGTTAAGCCCGTAACGCGAGAGATGAAAGCGGTAAGTCGGCGCGAATGATTAATGAACGAGACGAAGTAACGTAAGGCTCCTCGAGTCCGCGAAAAGAAAAAAAAAATATAAAATCGATACCCAGGCTTATTTATTCCGCAATGTTCCATTTTTTCACCTTCGCATTTCATCTATACACACTTACAAAAGGACCGAGCTCATCAATCATTATACATTTTTAACATTTTAAAATCACCCTCTCACACTTATACTCTACTTGTTCGATAACTTTTTCCCCAAAACCCCCAATTGAATATACCAATATATAAAACGCGCACCGAGCACGAATTTTCCACCTCTCTCCGTATCCCTAGATTACCCGTCATAAATTCGCCTTACGAAACTATCAAAACCCGAAAAATCACGAGACCCGTGACTGATGCCCCGCGTAGGTAAAAGAAGAATTATTCCCGCGCTCGTATAACGCCCGGCCCTCTCAACGAAAAATTTCTCACCCAAAGCGCGCGTGTGCGCTATACCTACCTTTGAGAGAAAAAAAACGCACGTAGACCGATAGTTCCGACCCCGAGGCGGAGGCGCACGCGCGCGTGTGTGTAAGAAATGGCCGGACGTCTATATATTTTAATAATAAATGAAAATCTGAAAGGGGATGATAAATCATGGGAAAATTCTCGCGGCCTGGCGTACGGAAACGTAATCGGCGCGCGCGGCTGCAGAGCGAATTCTCGCGCGCACACGCGACGTGATTTAATATCGGATTTTCAAATCTCCGCCCACCAGCGAATTCGCGCGTATGTATATACGTGGAACACACTAGCATATATATACAGGTATACGCCGGACGTGTACATATTCGGCTATGCTTTTTGTCCATTGGCGCGTGTATACCGATTTGCAGTTTTTAGCCCCGGCACACGTGTCAACGTCGATTTAACGAACTCTCCCGCCCGTCGTCTGCGAAATTCAGTTATTATGCATGCCGTCCGCTTTTCCTTCCTACTGCCTCTCTGTTCCTCTCTCTTTCTGTCCATCTGTCCTTCCTCTCTGGCGTTGCACGGCATCGCATTGTTGGTCAGCGCGTTCCCCCGCGCTGCTGCTGATCTTGCAGAATATTCCCGATGGATATATTCCCTCTTCGTTGGCCGTCGTCCGGAAAAAATGTCCTCCCCCCTTTCCGTCGCACGGAGTCTCGTCGGGTATTTCGCTGAGCGAGAAATTCTAATTCGCAGTAGCGCGTATCAGCCTCGCTCGAGTTTTCGGGAGAGCTGGATATACGTATAGAACCAGCCGGACAATGACGCGCGCGGCTACCGACATTCCCTTCCTTCGCGCGCTACTACCGCGCGTGGCGGATGTACACACAGTGCGCGAGGAATTCCGTTCGCGCGAGCGTTCGTACCGTCGCCGTCTGTCTGTATACGTACACGATGACCCGGAGGAGAGAGAGGGAGGCAGCGGGAAAAAATGCTGACCAGACTGCTGTCGTGCGGATGTGCGACGGCGAGTAGTGGCGGAATTGTCGGCCGTTGGAATGGACGCTTGGCAATGCGGTCGCAAAGGTTGTATATGCGATGGATTCGCGGAGGAATGCATTCTTTAACATTTAAATGATAAAGAAGTTGCGGCGTACGGGGTAGAGGAAAGAAGTATATTTTCATCGTCAATTGGTGTATCGTAAACAAAGTTTTTTCGAATCTCATACATAATATCGGCTATTTGTAATTCAATACCAAACATATATTTCAATCTCTGACTCTTCTATCGTCCACGAAATATTAAAAAAAAAAAGAGCTGAAATTACGACATCAAACGACCTCGCATATCTCCTTGATGGATACGGCACTTTGCAACTTTAAAATATGAACGTCCATCAGAGTTTCATCCATTAGTGCGAATTTTACGGTCGCATTTTTTTACGGGATATCAAATCAGATATTTTACAGCCCGTTCATTTCGCTAAAAAATGCCCCGGCTATATGCGATGAAAAACAACGGCGTAGCAGTTTTTACCTATATGTGCATATTATACAGACGAAAAAAATTGCGAACGGAATGCTTAACAATTTGCGCAGCAACGCGTTTCCCTCAACGAGCGACCGAATTGGAAAAAAAGAAAAAAATAAAACCAACGAAATAATCTTTCGGTACACATGCAAGCAAAATATAACGCATCACGTGAATCTATCACTAAGTAGAAGTACCCAGTACTCGGACAGTTTTGACCATACTTTTTTTATAATCGTTTCTATTATCAAAACTAAGCATAATACGTGAAAACTCATTACCTCAGCAGATAGCGCCTGTCTCAAGGTTTATTTTAAGAAAAAAAATGTCTTCTTTCGTTGCTTATGTATTCAAATAATGGCCTTAAAAGAAAATAACTATCGACTGGTGTAGTGGGACACGGTAACTTATTTGGAACCAGTAGTGGGACGCCCGTTTAAGAGGTACCTAAAGTGGGACAAAGTTTTTGCTGTGCGCACTTCTGAAACCTAACCTCGAACAATTCGTATGTAGTTATACACTAATTTAAGAATTAAATCGACACAATAACGAAGTGCCTACATAGTTAACATCATAAAGAATGCTAATGAAGTAATGCTGTTATCGTATTAACCGTTTATTATAGTTTTTTTACTGTTGTCCCGCTATTGGTTCCAAAATTGGCTTTGTCCCAGTACTGGGTACTTTACCTTACTACACGCTTACAAAACGTTCAGAGAGCTCTATCTCTTAGTCTCTCTCTCTCTCTCTCTCTCTCTCTCTATCGGACGGTCTTCCGCCCGACGGCTCGTCAAAAGCCCCGGGCCGCTTAATTCCCCCATTAAAAAATAATCACGCTCACGGCACTCAGCGCGCGCGTTCTCCTTCTCCGAACCCAAACAATGGCCTCTATATGCGCCATACCCTGTCCAGCGCTAGCTCGCTAGCTCGCGCACCACACTGACCCCCTTTCATCCACGCGACGGCGATATTAAAAAACGAACAAAGCGACGCGAGTAGTCGTCGTCGTATAGTCGTCAGCTTCTCTCTCTCCCTCGGCTGCAATCATCGGCGTTGACTAATGACGCGGCGCGACTTCCGACGCGGAGCTGCTGACCGGCCTACAGCCTGTCTATATGCGCGAATCGATACGCGACGGCGCATCCGCCCTCTTCCCTAGCAGCAGCAGCAGCAGCAAACCGAGCGGCCTAAGTAGCGAGAGCGCGTGTGTTGCCAGCGACGGGTGCCTTGTTCTCTGCCTTTGATTAATCAATGGCAGGCTGCGTGGAGTGGATGCTGGGATGGGAAAGAGAGAAGGGGATAGAGAGCGGGAGAGACAGAGAAAGAGAGAGAGAGAGGTGGGAATTAGGAGGAGGCGCGAACGCGAGCGCGGGGGTGAAAGTGAAGGACAACTTGAGCGCACGGGGCGCAAGCACGCGTGGAGCACTTTTGATTAATGGTAATGGATATATATCCCTCCTCGGGAGTGCTCCTGCTGCTGGAGGTAGGAGCTCTTCTAGGTGAGAGGTAGGCGTGGGGTCTTTAAGATTTTAAATGGGAGATAAATGAGATTCGGTGGAAGGGGAGGAGGATTTAATTTTTTTAATTAAGAAGAAGAATGAGAGGCTGGCAGAGAATTTTGACGGCTCGGGGGAGGGTATTGAGAGACGAGAATTTCGAATTGGGTTAATGGGGGGAGCCGGCGAGTTCGAAAAATTCAACGTCTCGATCGGATTAATTTGCCTGTGAGTGGGATTCCGTGTTCCACTATAGTGAGCGAGCGTATTCTCGGAAAATTGGTGCGCTCGAAGAGTATTTTACCATGTGCGATTATAAACTTATTTCGGGATGATTTGTAATTCTTGGAAACATTGAATTACGGGGGCTGAGAAGTTAAAAAGCGACGTGTAACGAGCAAAGCTCCGCAACTACACTTAACAAGTAGATTCTCGCGCGCCCCAACAACATACCTAAATCTCCAAAGAATAACAGCCGTGCTCCTTCTCCCCTTCTCTTACCCCGGCTAAATAATTTACATTCCCGGTAACAACTCGGGCGATTTAGGAAGTTCATAAAGACATGTGGCGAGGCACGTCTTGAATTTTGAGACAGCCAGGCTCGAGTTCAACTTCAGCGTAACTTACAGTTACATTCGCGCACTAGTCTCTCTCTCTCTCTCTCTCTCTCTCTCTCTCTCTCTCTCTCTCTCTCTCTCTCTCTCTCACTCTGTTTTTAGGCGGCATTATCCACGTGCCTGATGTTCCGCGGGCCGAGTTTAGCGTTTCTCTCGCGCTCATTGGTCGGGCACGAATTACCGTGAACGTGACTTGTTAGTTTCATTACTCCGGCGAATAGCTCAGAGAACGTCGTCCTCGTCGTAGGCGCGCGTGGATCGCTCGAGCTTAATTCTCTCTCTCTTTCTCTCTCTTTCTCTCTTCCGCATCCGCTTTAACGGCGGTGGAGGAGGGGGGGATGCGCTCGACGAGTTAGTTTGCGTATGAAACAATTCGGCGTATTCGAATTCTGCTGGCTGTGCTGTGTTTTTGAAACCGTAGTTTGGGTGGACCAATTAAGCATTAATTTGCAGATGTGCTGAGATTGCATTCAAATTCGTAATGAAATAAGAATATATCGGTGTGAGAATTATCCTTAACAATAATGCTGACATTATATAAAAAGAATTTCATATCGACAAAATTTACTTTTATTTGAAAAAATACATTCATGTGTCGATACTACTGGAGTAAAATAAACAAAACAGCATCAGTATCAACAGAAAATAAAACCAGCAGTAGCAGCACCCCTGCATTCATCATTCGCGATAAAAAATGTTTGCTCCCTTTAGTCCGTTTGAATTAACACTTGGCAATCTCTACGATCGCGCGCATAAACACAAAATCTCCTCAATATATTCCCGGGAATATCAAACGACATTAACGACACGCGCGCACGCGTGCTCTCAGTACGCTAAATATCACCAGCGTAGCTGTAAAATTGTCGATACCGTTCGCAAAAATAAACAACAAAAAATCTCGCGCGCAATCACGAGCTAAAAACCTCGCGCGCGCGCGCGCGCGTCCATTTTTTATCCTCGGCAGCAATAAACTCGAGATCTATCCCCCTTCCCCATCGCTGTACACTATTTTTCCGACTTGTCGATCGGACAAGGACGACGGGTCCATAGCGACGTCGTGTTTTCCGCGACAGCTGCTGCTGCACACGCGTGCACGCCTGTGTATACACGATTTTCGCCAGCGGCTCGATAGAGAGATAGCGCTCTGCTGCTGCTGCTGCTGCTGCTGCTATCTCGTGTGTGCGTGGGAGTAGGTATAGTATAGCAGGAGGTGGGTGGGGGCGACCTTCGAGTTTTGGCTACAACGGCACGAACCGGTGGTTCGCGATAACGCACGATCTCTGACGCAGGATTAGTTTGGAGCGAAAGCGGGCCGGTGCCAGCGCTCGATGAACCGATGGGGACGATACGGCTTGTCGAAGTGGCCCCGATATAGCGACCGCACGCGATTTTCAAGTGCCCGAGTCTATAGGTGGGGGAAAAAAAAGGAATTGTAATTTGCAAAAGGATTGCAGAGTGCGGGAAAAGGATATTTTTTGTTTTTAAATCTGTATGGAGGTGGGTAATTGAGACGAAGAAATACTTTGGTATTATGAATTTTACATATTTTGTGGGTGAAAATAAAAAGTAATTAATTAAATATTTTATAAAATTAAAATTAAAATCTATAAGATTGAATTATAAATTCGATTCAAATATTTTCTACGTCCAATTTTACAAGGATTTTGCATGCATTTTTGTTGTAATAACAGCGTTACGCATTGTTAGAAAATCCGCATTTAGAACGGTTTCAACGTAAAACGCAAGCGCTGTTTTCGCGACTTTCCGACGAATTTTCCGAGTTTACGTGTTGATGTCGAAATAACAGCGAATGAAAAATAAGATTGTTGATTTCCTCTCGACTCGCAGCGCGCTTTCCAGCCGCGGTAATCTCATTTCAGCGGCAGATGAAACTTTCCCACCCGGCATTTATTTAAAGTTTTCGAAAGTAGAAAAAGTTCGAGTTGAGTAAGACAAATGGCTTTTCGTTCATTCGCTCTTTCGTTCGTTCGTCCCGTCCTCCCGAATAACTCAATAACCTTTTTTTCGGGCGCATTTTGCAATTTCGCCCTCATCCCCTTCCCTGCCAGCCGAAATCGGAAGTGATATTAATTCGTCCCTAATTAATGGTGCAAGGTAGACGCGCCGGAGAGGTACGGCAAGAAAAGAAGATGGCATAGCGAACGGGGTAGAAAGCGAGAGAGGAAGAGGGGAGAGAGCTCGAGTGAAGAGAGCGAAGGAACACCTAAGAAAGTGGAGGGCGTAGTTCGCCTCGAGAGTTCGCTGAAAGGTGGCCTCCATTTGTCACTGTCCCGGACAGAAGTATACTGGGAGAGAGAAAATCGATTTCTTATGTACTATCCGCACCGATAAAGTCCAATGGCCGCTGTCGATACACACCCGCCCGCGCGCACTAGAGACTTGCGTTGGACTTTTTTAAGGAAATTTTACGTTTTTAATTTGGTACGACTTGATTCTGTGTAATTTTTAGGAATTTTACTGATGAATAACAATTTATTGACATTTTTTGTAATATATAATATAATAAAGAGCTTACAAAGGTATTAAAAAAAAAAACTCATAAAAGTTCACTAAAAGGATTAAATTGGTATAAAATAATTAACGGAATTCCAGCTTTGACGAGTATTTTAATAAGTATTTATTATTTTCTATGATCTCAGATTAAATTCCATAAAATCGTACAAAAAATGATTTGAATTAAATTCTTTTCGAAGCTAAACTACAAACTTCAACCTCTACTTCATTGCGAAATTTCAAAGAAATTTACGACCTCTATTCAAAATCCAGACTCTGCACAATTCAAATATTTCCTTGTTAAAGGAAAACTTCGCTACACACACTCACACACACTTCCAAACAAATCCATCTCGATTGTCCCAAACTCAATAATCCACTACTTAAAACCAATTTCCGTATCCCGATTTCATTTCGAATCACCGGCAATGGCGTACTACCCTCTCCTCGCAATTACTTCTTTCACTTCCTCCCGGCTGACGTATTTCAATAGCGCAGCTCTCAATGAAAGGACTCAGAAAACTGCGCAGATGGAGAGAGCGAGAAGGGGGGATCAAAGCAGCAGTAGCGGCAGCAACGCGATGACCTACAAAAAGTCGGGCGGGCGAGAGAAAAAAAAACACTGGATCTCCCGGAAATCAATGGAACGCGTGGCACGTGCACGCGCGCGCTAGCCGGCTTATTATTCAGATCTCGTTTCGTACTTCTTCACACGCGGGCGGGTAGAATGAGGAAGGCTAGGCAAGGTTCGCAGAGCCGAAAGTATTGATTCCGACGCGGTCGATATAGGCTCGATGCTCGCCGAGGCGAAGGAACTGCTTGCTTGCAGTAGCAGGCGGGCGATAGTTAGTTAGCTTGCTTGCTAGTTCGGCCCCCGTCCGATTGCCGTTATACCGGCGCGAGAGAGCAGGTAATCTGGCGAACTTCGTGCCCGCGCGTATATATAACCTACTACCAAGCGGATAACCTTTCCTCTCTCTCTCTCTCTCTCTCTCTCTCTCTCTCTCTCTCTCTCTCTCTCTCTCTCTCTCTCTCTCTCTCTCTCTCTCTCTCTCTCTCTCTTCTTTTTCCGACTCGTCCGAAAACACGTGGACGGGGGGCCGTACACGTGCGCACGGCACAATCCGGTCTACATATACTCTCGACCGTGTGGAAAGTAAAGGTAAAAGCTGGCAGCAGCAGCAACTCCGCGATTAGCCCATTCTCCGTCGAATACAACTTGCGGTTATACGAACTCTCTGCTGCGAGAGCCGTGTGGCGGTTCTAACCAGGGAAAGAGAGCGAGGCGGAGGGACGAAGATAGATACAGACGCGCGGAGTGGAAAATAAAAGGAAGCGCGGGAGGGAAAGTACGATGGAACACGCGAGCGAGCTCTGCGCTATCACGGCGAGTTTTCCCGAGTTTTCCACGGAGTTATCCCGGTGCTGGAGTGCGCCGCGGTGGGGGTGTTAATTACCAGCCCGTTCTGGGTACGGCGCGCCCGCACTCACAAGTACACCCGGGGATGGTGCGCGCCCGCGCGCTCCCGTAGGAAAGGATGCCGGCGCGCGAGATAACATTTTCAATTACCTGCAGGATGTGACGTAGTTATGAGTTAGCTCTCTGCGGGAGCGGGAGAGAGGTAAGTAGAAACGTATACCCCTGGAGAGTGTAAGAGAGAGAGGACTTCGAGGAGATGATGAGGCAAGATGGCTCGAAAGAGTGCGAGCGTCGAGAGGAAAATGGGAGAAAGATGGTGGGAGGGAGAAACGGAGGATGTCTACTAATACTGCGAGCGCGCGCGCGTGTCCCTGGGAGATAAACTAAACCCGATTAGGGATAGTTGTTCCTCCCGAGGTCCTGTGGAATTCAACATGAATTACTCGCTGCTGCAGGCAAGCAGGCTCTCCCCTCTCCCCTTTCCCCCCTCCGCCGCAAGATTTTCGCTGGGCTATTTTCGCTCATCCTTATCCATGTTTATCTAGACTACT
Source organism: Torymus aiolomorphi (assembly GCA_036365515.1). NCBI lineage: Eukaryota > Metazoa > Arthropoda > Insecta > Hymenoptera > Torymidae > Torymus > Torymus aiolomorphi. The sequence goes on along the minus strand of CM070873.1, from coordinate 240,024,109 downwards.
GCCGCCGCTGCGCGTATACTACTTCGACGCGCTTGTTTTTATTCCGCTCTTCGGCGCTGCGTTTCTCTAATTTATTACGGCGAACGCTCGCGATTGCTATCTTTCTCAAGAGAAATAGATAGAGAAAGGAGGGGGAGATTCGATCCAATTAGAGGGCGACTTTAATGCGGGAAAAAAGGGAAGGGGATGAGCGAAGACGAGAGGACTTCCGATGATAATCCTCCACGAGCGCGGCGCTTCTTCTTCCCCTCAGCTGCACGCTCGAGTCTTCGCCGTGCTGTCTCTATCGTTCTTATTTCATTTATTCTACTTTCGCTTGCGTGTGCTTGCAAGATTCTCGAAACTCCCGCTGCCACGGAGAAGATCAGCTCTCTTTTCGACCGAGACGTGTAGCAGTAGTCTTTGGTGAGTCCGAGAGTCGATAGGAGACTATAAGAGAGATGTATACCGTGATTAAAAGAATGGCTGAATAAGTGGAATAATTTAATGGGATAGAAGGAGGAGGGAGGGGGTAAGCGATTTTCGAGCGGGAGATTCTGCTGCGCGAGCAAGCTTCATTAATTAATCCGATAAAGTTGGAAAGAGCGAGACAGAGAGATAGAGAGAGATAGTTCAAACCACTGGCAGTAATTGCCTTCAGTTTTTCGTGGCGAAAATCGTGATATTTTTACTTTAGCATCGTCACTTTGGAGATGGTAGATGACGCAGTAGTCCTGTTTCTCAGAATAAAGTGTATTAATGTGCATTCTGGTGGTATCGAAATATCTCGGATAACTTTGGTCGAAGTTTTAATTGACCGAAAAGTGCATCAAAATACCGAAAGGTGACAGATATGGTCGGTATATATAGATTTAATTTTACTTCAGTCACGGAGAGCATCCACATACACTGAGAAAAAACTTTTGTAAAAATTACTATACTGTCTGATAAAGCTACCACAAACTGTAAAAATCCAAAAAATTACCATACTTTACAGTCAATTTTACAGTACTTATAGTAAATTTTCCTAACTTTCTAGCAAAATTTCTTATAAAGTATGGTAATCTTTTGAGTTTTTACAGTTTGTGGTGGCTTTCCCAGAAAGTATAGTAATTTTTACAAAATTATTAATAATTTTCACTAAACTTTTTTCTCAGTGTGATTTCAACTAAAACACTCTAAGGACAATTATATTAAAGTAAATTCTGAACTACATTTAAACGTAAAATACTCGATTTAAATAACCGACGCATTACACGGCCAGACACTACTGGATAACCGTCCCGCTTTTTCTCTCGCTTACGCTCCTCTCCTACAAGTCTTAAGTGATTGCCAGCTCTTACACGCTCTCTCACACTATGGCATGGAAAAAATGAGAATATGGAAATATGAGTAAGGAAGACGTAACTGATATAGCCTAGAGAGAGAGAGCACCCAGCTTCAATCCGAGAGAGAGGAAGAAAAAAAATCGAGCGTCGACGATCTTCGCCGGTAATTTCACGGCGACTACCTCTGGATGCATTTTCTCGGCGTAGAGAGGGGGGGGGGGGGGGGCAGGGAACGAGTATAAGCGCCACCGCCACTCGGAGGGAAATAAATCAGCTAGCGACCTTGCGGCCCGACGCTAGGCAAGACGAGGCGAGCGAGCGCCGAGTGGCCTTCATACTTAATTCCCGCAAAGCTTCGACAATGATTTTGCCGGGGCGTCGGAGTTTCCCGGGTGCGCTTTTTTTCGAGCAAAAAGACTCGCCTCTCGTTCGTTGGATATGTCCCGCTCTCTCTCCTGGGCTTTGGACACTTTATTTCTACGACTACCGTACAGCTGCGGGGAATTATTTCGGGGGAAGTGAGAGTGTCGGGGACGTTTGCGCCGGGAAATGTTGCCTACTTAACGATTCGCGTGTAACTGTTGTTTTGAGGTAATTAGGGCTTGGGGGTTGTAATAAATGTTCCGGATATTATGTGTAATTAGAGTGATTTAAGGAAAATTTTTCAGTGAATTTATGTGGGTAGTAGGTTAAAAATGAAACTTTGTTGAACTAATGTGTGATTTGAGGTCACGTTTATTTTAACGATAAGCGGAAAAAATATTATTCGAAAACCAGATATTCGCATAAAAATGCGACCGCGCGGCCTTAAACCGCTAAAACAATAAACTCGCTTCCTGACTTCTTTTAATTCTCGCAGCGCGGCGCGAAATTCTCCCCTTCATCGCTATGCCGTCGGCTATTTCTCTCTCTCTCTCTCTCTCTCTGTCTCTCTCTTTCACCCCCGTGCGCGACGACGGCTCCTGCCGCTGACGTCATATTTATCTTCCTAACTACGCGATTACGGAGCTCGCCCGGCCATAAAAAGCGAAAAAAAGCTCGAAAGGGGCAGCTCTAACTCGTAATCTATTGTACTGTTCACAATGGACAATAATCTATTTGTAATAACGATTAGACCGGACGAGGTATTAGCATATAATGCGCATCCGCAACGAGCTTCTTGCGAAGTGGCAAAACGCGCGACGAAACACGCGCCGAGGGATCGATGATCGTTTTCCGGTTTTCTATCACTGATTTATATCGAGGAGTTTGTTTTTCCGGCGCGGATACGCCGCCGCGGGAAACGCCGTAATAGATAATGAATAGGAAATTTTTCCTCGCTGCTGCGCGAATGGCTTTTATGATTTTTCTCACTACATCGATCATTTTTATTTGGCGATTTGGTATCCGGGCGGGAGAAAAATTCGAGAGAAAGTGTCTGTAGGGGAGTTTGATGGCGAAAAATTTTATAGTCTTTTTTGCGGGTATAATATATGATTCTTTAGAACTTTTTGACCGTTATTTAATAAAAAATTATGAGCTAAAAATAGTAGAATAAACAATATTTTCACAAAATGGAATAGTAAATCAGACTTTATTTTATGCTTTTACCCAGAGATTATTAGAAATATAATTTTTAACACACCCCATCATAAAGTTCGTACTTTATTCCCGCCGAAGTGGGAAAAAAGAGCTACGTTCATTCCCTACCCCCACTCTAGTCCCCAGCGCCACGCACATGTGCCCTCGCCTTCAGCTCGGGCACAAACAGTGCGTTGCGCTGGAGAGTGAGGTTAGGGAATCAATATGCAGCATTTTTTCCCTTTTCAGTAGGAAACGAGTACGAACTTTATGATAGTTGTGTTAAAAAGTCGTATATTGCACTCGTGAATACAGTGGGTTGTGCGAACCTGCGCGTTTGTCGCCCTCGCTTCGCTCAGGCGACAACTCTCGCGCAGGGAGCACACAGCCCACTTTATTCCCTTGGTGCATAATATACTATTAGAGTTCAATAGAGAAAATTATTTTAAAATATATAGGACAACATCAGAATTAATTTGTAAAGTATTGAGCTTCATTGTACGTGTTCAGAATTTACTTTGCGCGAAGCTTTTTCAATATGTTAGATGCGTATAATTAATTAAACTACAACGTTTTCGAATAACTTCATACACTGATATCTCCTCGACTTTAAACCCTTCAAATAAGCTGCGTCTTCAATTAAAATTTCCACGTACATTATTCTTTCGAAATTAAAGCCATCTGCACTCATACCCACTGCTTATAAGCGCATCCGCAACGAAAAGTCGCAACGAAATTCCTCGAAAGCGCACGAGAGAAACTTCCGCGCTGCACGAAACTCTGAAAAACCCTCTCCTCTCTCCCCTTCAACTCTACTCGCTGCTGCTGCTGGCCTTTTTTCGACATCCAAGCGCAATCGACGTCAACTCCTCGCTCGATTCGTATAACAACGGAAACTTTTCTCTCGCGCTCGCGCACGCTCGTCCCGCGCTCGCGCATCATCTTAATCAGACAAAAAGGCTAAATCCCGGACTCGCGAGAGTCGAGTTCGCCCCCTCTCTCTCCCTTTTCTACAAGAGCGAAAGAGAGAGAGCGCGCTTGATGTACGAGGGCCTCCTTTCCGTTTTCCGGCTACGCGAGTTTCGAATTACGCCGGAGTTCCCGCCGCGCCACGCGCGCGAGCGTGCGGAGAAGAAAACTTTCGCCCCGGTCGCCCGGAGGGAGTCTCTCTCGGGCGCTTGCAATTTATAACCCTCCTTAACTGAATTCGATGCCACCCTATTACTTCTGCGAGCGGAGGCAGCGGCCTCTTTTGCTCGACCGCTCGGTCGGCGTGTAGGCCGAGCTCGCGCGCGGCCGAGCTCGCGAGCGCTATTACTTTTAACATTTCGATTTGGCAAATAGCACGAGTTCATAAGAATTACTTTATACCGGGAATATACAGCCCCGAGGCTTTGGGACGGTACGATGGAGGTGGAGAGAGAGAGAGTTTTCGGGCGGAGGGATAGAATGAACTTTCGTTCGCGGTATAAGGATGTACTTTGTAAGAGGAAAAGAAGTATCGCGTGCTCGTTTAGCTGGGGTGAAATGGGGGAAAGGAGGTTTCTGTTCTATTCTTCTTGGATTTTCTTGGCAAATATGTCGATTTAAATGGTTTGAAGATTTAACGATTAATGAGTATTTTAATACCTATCGAAAAATCGATATTTTGATTGAAATTATCAGAAAATAAGGCGACAGCAATGAATGTACAATCAATTTATAATACAAAAGTAAATTAGTTTCTCCATAATCTTTTTGTATAGTATTTCCAGCAAACCCGAAATTTACGTAATCCATGCAAACCTAATACATAATATCTCCTAGCACGTCCGATAAACAGCGCAAGTCAATCCCATACAAACGGAAAGCACAATAATTCCCCTAATTTCTCTCCCTCTCGCATTCGACACACATGACCCCGGGCATCAGCCAATAAAATCCAACGATCTAAACAGATTCACTCGGCGCTCATTGTCACCTCTCGTACAAAGCAATACTGCACCTACTTTGACACATGCAAACCCAATCAATCGACAATCGAGTACACGCACGCGCTTTAAAAAGCGTAGTAGCCTAATCATCAGCCGATGCGCTTCAAAATATATATGCCATTACCGCACACATATACACTGCGGAACTCGGACGCGCGATCGGGCACGTAGCGCTAGTAATGGCCCTTAACGAGTGGCGCGTACACGCGCATTATTAGACACAAGTCAGTCCTGCCGGCGGAAACTGGCGCAAACATTTCTAGTTAGCGCTCAGCGCGAGCGGAATGGCAACGACGAGCGTGTGACGCGCGCACGCGCGAGGCAGGTGATTGTACGTGAGTGTGGGTGGGTAGCTGCAGGGAAGACGTGCGAGTACTAGCTGCGAAGGGTTTCTGGCAAGGACGCTGAAGGCTGCAATTTCGGGGGTGACATGGTGTGAGAGGGCGAGGTATATATAGTGCGTGAGAGGAGGAAGCTAGCTCGCGAGTTTGCGAGGTGTGTTTTATTGGGTTTGTAATTGTCGCGGTGACGAGGGGAAGGGTTGCCGGGGAGAGAGGTTTAATTAGGAAGATTTTTAGCAGGGTAAAAGATGCTGTTTCATGTGTATTAAAAGCGGAAGCTCATATGTTGTATCACTGGAGGGTAAATGTTTATCCTTTACTGTGTCGAGTTGAAATTAGTTTGTAAGTGATGTGATGATGTATTTAAGTCGGCGCTTAAAATTCTAGAATAGAGTTCAAGTTTTTTTCCCATCTGGAATACTTTTTCATGATTATACTAATTAAAAATACCACATTTATTATATTTCTATTATGGCCCATTTGTACTCAACGCAGGAAACAAAAGAACACTTACTTTACTCATTCGAGGTCACCCTTCGAACACAACATCCACTACAAATTATATACCAACCCACTATAATCGTAAAACAGTACCTATCAGAACTCATCGTGCTCTACACCTTCCGCCCACGTAACAACTCTACACGAAAGGCCAGTGTGTGTGTGTGTGTGTGTGTGTGTGTGTGTGTCGGAATCCCAAAAATAGGAAAAAAGAAACTTCTACCGGGCGAAATAAAACAACCCCTATACAGTGGGAGGAAACCTTGAACGCGGCTAAGTACGAAATGGGCACCTACAGACGGCGAAAGAAGAAGCAACAGCAGCAGCACGTGTGCACATGACCCGAAGCTCCTCGCTCGCGCGAATGGAAGGTGTGTGCGCGTGTACGTATGTATATGTATGTGTGTGTGTGCCTACGTGTGTATATATATACACGGGTCCGGCGAGCTTCGCCGGCAGGCTAACGGCATACACGATAATTACCTTTGTTCCTACAAATTGCGATGGCTCGCGGAGGTACCCGCACACACGCGCGCGTACCGAGAGAATGACGGCGCGCGCACAGCACACGTCGAGAGTTGCTGCCCCCATCACGTATATATGTATATATATGCTTGTAATGTGTTTCCGTTGCAGTTAAGGTCGAATGTGCGCAAGTACGTTGCGAAATATCGCGCTGGGTGCGAGAATTGGTGGCTGTGCATATTACACTTGTTATTACGAAGAAAGTTTATATCGATAAGGGAATAACGTTAATTTCGAGGTTGCTTAAGAGACATATTGGTTGGTATAAAAATGCGTCTGAAAATCCCGTGTGAATCTTGCAGTCTATGGTAAAATTTTAACGAAGTCTGTGAGATTTCCCTTCAATGATAACATCAAATTGTTTTTGCACGAGTCGAGCAAAGTCGCCCTCAACGCGAATGACCAGCTTTGCCGTCGGTATTTCTGTTTTTGAATACAAGCGCGAGTTTCGCGATTAACTTTAATCCTGGCAGTGGAAGTACGCAGTTGAGCTCGCCATCCGGGTAAAATTTGAATTGGCGCTACCGTTACTTTACTACTCTGCCATTACAAATGTAAATTACGACGCGGAGTGAAGCTCGACATTTATACCCGGCCTTACTAATATTCACCTGCGGGACATCCGCGCGCCTTTTTCGCAAAAACATTTTTACGGCGCATTTCGAAGTTCAAAATTAAACTACTAATTAATCAAATATATAGCGTGTACAATAGCAACGGCATCCTTTTCGTAAAAAGAATGACAAAACTTCAACTGGAGGCATTCCCAGCGGATTTATTACACACACACACACTCTCTCTCTCTCCTCTCTCTCTCTCTCTCTCTCTCTCTCTCTCTCTCTTAAACTCATAATGCGTTTCCGTTGCATTTAAGGCCACCTCACCGCACCAGTTTCTAGTGAGTGCGCGAAATTCCACCCGCGCATTCTATCTCCCCCTCCCGCCCATCCATCCACTGCGCATACACACACACACTCACATACGCACGCGTCGAATCCGAAAAGACAGCCTCCAGTCGAGAGCTATAGAGATAGAGAGACAGCGCGAACGAAAGGCAGCGTGTCGTCGAGGGTGGAGGCGAACGAAAGAGAGGAAGCGAGCGGCGACGCGGTCGCCGCGTTATATAGAAGGCCGAGATCTGCATATTTAGCTAAGGGTCGCGCGGCGACCATTGGAATTGCAAAATTGCAAATTGGACTTGTTCGCGTGCCCCTCTCTCTCTCTCTTCTCCCCTCACTCTCTCTCTCTCTCTCTCTCTCTCTCTCTCTCTCTCTCTCTCTCTCTCTCTCTCTCTCGCCACCGCGCGACTCGGCTTCCTCGAAAGTTTTCGAATTAACTCGCCGCCGCCGCCACGCTGATACTCGAGAGCGCGGAGGAAACGTACGTACGAGCGTCAGGGCTATGACGATTAATGTAAATTTCACGACTGGAAACTCAGCAACGACGACGGCGACGTCGATGCTGCGGTGGGAGACAGAGAGAGAGAGAGATTTCGAGTGGAGACGCAAGCGCGCGAGATGTTTTTAGGCTTGTTCTCGCGCTATTTCGAGTGGTAAATATAGTTAGCAACCGGGTGGAGGGAGGAGGCAAGTTAGACCGAGGAGAGCAATTTTCTCTCGACGCGAGCAAGGGAAAATGCTTTAGCGGCACGCGCGAGTCGCTCTTTCGTCGCTGCTGCCGCTACTACGTTTCGAGGGAAATAAATGGACTGAGGTTGTTTGGGGGAGGGATAATCTATGCATACTTTACATTGCGCGCCGTTTCGTATATACACATACATACATACATATGTGTGTGTGTGTGTACGGCCCTCTCCCCAACCCCATGCCGCAACTCAGCCAGCTAGTCAATTACGGCATTTACATTTTCGTGATGATTGCCAATCAATATGTTAATTTATACGTCGACACGCGGTATGGAGTAGTTCGGTTGCGTTGGTTCTCTTTTTTTCTCGCTCACGGCTTTTTTTATGAAATACACGGTTCGGGTGGATCGTGCGGTTAAGGGCATGAAATTCGGCCTCGCGAGGAGGACGAGGAGAAGGAGGAGGATTTTTACAGGCGGTTGTGATGGGTTTACGAGGCTGTTAACGACGGCGATGTATACGGCTGAAATTTGGGATTAATGCGCCACGTTTTTAAAGAACAGCCGTTTGCGGGGTTGTAACATAAAGAATTAATGGCGCTTAAGCGCAACGTCTGTATGATTAAAGCGGCATTAAAACGCAGGCATACTTAAAAGAAAAATTATAAATTTTATATTCGTCGAGCTTTATTTTCGAAAATGTAGAGGCGCTCTCGTTCATGTACAAATCAAATTCCGAAATGACGTATAGCTTTAAACCGTTTGATTACATAAGCCTCTATTGATTGCTTTTATTATTACAAAATATCGCTGATAAATTTTCCTTGTCAATTTTACTACCCCGATATCTTACTCGCGCATATCTAAATATTCAAATCCGTGATGTATTTCCGCTGACAGTCGCGATTAATATTCATGCGATAGATAGCGATCCATCGGGTGGAGAGAGCGCGAGAGAGACAGAGAGAGAATCATAAAAAGCAAAATATCAAAGATGAAGCCATATATTCGACCAAAATTCGTGTTGTTATACATACCGCGTACTAACCTCTCTATATACTCGAAAACAGGCCTGTACCCACACGCTCGCCCGATTTGGAAAACAACAAACATACTCTCGTGTGTCCCAAATCGAAAGACATATTCAATTTAATATGTCGCGGCTGCTGGTGTATTGCTCGTACCCACATACATACCCGTACAGGATACTCGCCCGGAATGTCTCTATATTGCACAACACATGACGAATTTTACAGCGAGTAAGCAAGCGGGGGTCAGGCTTAGCCGTCACACGAAAAATCGGATATATATCTATATGCACATGAATACGTATACATCTCGCGGCGCGCGCATAACGCAAACGGGAAAGAAGAGGAAGACGACGACGACGGCGACGACGACGGCGACGAAGAAGAAGAAGAAGAAGCTGAGAGGGTGGGGCCAAAAGGAAATAGACGTCGGGGACGCGAAGGCCATGCAAATGGAAAGTTATGCCGCAGAAAAACGAATATTGAATCAGCAGCAGCGCGCGCGCGAGCACGCCGGAGAGTATTCGTCGTCTGGTGGGGACGACGACGACGACGACGACGACGACGGCGCTAGCAATAGATGTTTGAGAGAGGGGACGCCTGATGCTTGCTTTTCATCCCCAGTCGACTTTGCGACGTTCGATGCCAGGAACCGATCCCTCCTCCCCCTCCCTCGCCTCTCTATATATACACGCGGAGATACGCTTTTGCGGATTTGCCTTTCCCTCGTCCCCGAGCTTTTTCTAGCGCGACGGCGGCGGGCAAGGCGAGGGCTATACCAATCCGCGAGCGTTTCTTTCTCCCGAGGAGAGGGAGAGAGAAAAGTCGATTCGCCGGCGGCACGGCCGAGGAGACGGGAAATCGATTTCTTCAGCTGGCAAGGGGAGGAGGAGGACGGGTTCTGGGTGCTCCGTTTGACCCAAAAAGGAGCGAGCCCAGAGAGAAAGAGCGTGCCGGCCGCTGACGCTAATAAATACGATAAGACCTGATGAGGATGTCGGGTGGCGGGGTGCAGCGACGCGGATCGAGCCGAAAAATTGCTATCGAGGGAGCCTGGCTGGCTTGATAAATGCATTTTTGTCGCGATGGGCATCTTCTCTTTTGTAGGCCAAGAGCGTTTTTCGAGCTTAATGAGGCGTGGCGGCGGCGGCTGCTTTTCGAGCTCTAATTAGATGGAGACGTGGTGATGTGAGATGGTACCGTGTTTTTTAAGCAAGTTTGTAGATTGTCAGAGTGAAGATTTAACGTTGGACGAGTTTTTCTAAAGATATCGATACAAAGTACAAGAGGAGTAGTTTGCTAATAATATCAGCGAGTATCGATTAGTTATTCAATTTCGCGCTCCGACATTCCAATTCTACATCTCTTAACCGCAAATAGCAAATGCATACTTAGCATGCCGACATTACAAGAAAATCCACTAAAATCCTCCTCTCTCACTCCTTCCACTCTCTCAACGAAATCTCGTTAGACATACTCTCTGCCTTTCTCTTCTCACCCCTTCTCTCTATACCTCTTCTTCAAAACACACTTCCCTCGCAGATACATTCTATACACACAGCAGCGAGTCTATCTCTCGCGTACCTGGCGTCGAAGTAGTTCCATGTAAAACCGGCAAGCGCGCGCCGCAAACGCGTGAATAATGGACAGCCAGCGTTCGATAAGGGAAGAGCGAGAGAGAGAGAGAAAGCCCGTTCCGAATTATTTATCGGCGGGAAGGCCGAAGCTAAATAAACGTCCCTGCGGCGTCGGCGCACCGAGGCGAAAGCCGATTTACGCTCGCGCGTTTGCCCGCTCTTCCCTCTCTCTCTCTCTCGTCCATTGTTTCGCGCATCGCATTCTCGCGCGCGAGAAAGGTAAATACGGCATCCCCCAGCCCCTTCCGAGCTCCGATCGTATCTCGCGGAATTGCGCGCAAGGTGCAGCAGCAGCAGTATAGCGGCGTGGTGGTAAAATAAAAAAGAAAGAAGAGGAGAGTGAGTAAAAACAGGGTCTCTCTCTCGTGTGCCGCTGCGCCGTTTTCTTAAGCGCTTTCCGCACACGCTTGTATACACGTGTATACGCGTATATATACAGATAGACGCGGAAGAAAAATCTCGGGGACGAGGCTTTTCTCGGTCTAGATTCAAATACGAGGACGGTGCTGTAGTAGTATAGTGTAGCGACGGTGCGAGTATTTATGTTTATCGGGTCGGCTCTATACATTCTTTATTTATTTCCGAGACACACGGCTGACTACTTCCACTCTCTCTCTCTCTCTCTCTCTCTCTCTCTCTCTCTCTGTCTCTCTCTCTCTCTCTCTCTCTCTCTCTCTCTAGCTCGGAGCGAAGTCAACAAGAAAGCAATAACGGCACCGCCGAATATGGAGGAGCGGCGGAAAGGTGTGTAATGGGAGAGAGCCCGAGAATCGATCGGCGACGGCGGCGGCCGCGCATCCCCGAACGAACGAACTCGTGACCCGCTGCACCGGCGCGGCGCGCGGCCTAAAAACGTCTGCCGCACCGCGCTGCCTCTGAGTGAGAGGGGGAGAGAGAGAGACACTGCTTACACTCTTTCGTGAATTCAATCCTCGCGCGGCTCGCGGGGGTCCTCTCGGAAATTATGCAGGAGCCCAGTGTTGCCGCGTCGCTGTACATCAGAGAGGGTAATTCGATGAGGGGGTGGGGAAGGAGAGAGAGAGAGAGAGAGAGCGATGTTGTTCGAGTGGAGTTGTCTCTGCTGGGAATGCAGAAGAGTTTGGCAAAATGTATCGGTCGCGTGGTGTGCCGTGAGGTAGTAATTTTAACTGCTTTGTTCAGGAAATAGGTCGATTATTTAAAGGGTATAGTTAGCGAGTTATCTTATTTAGAGGTTTAAAATACGTTATATATAATTGAGAGCGTTTTCCTTTACAGAAAATATTCTCATATTATAAAAAGGATTAATAATATGAAATTATTGAAGGAAAGTTTTGAAATTATTTTGGGATATGGCTTGGAGGATAAATAATGAAGATAATATTAATGATAATTATAATTTGATAATTATTTTTATATTTTAACGATTTCTGCTTAACAGCTTCTCTTTCTTTAGCATTTTTATCTTATTTACTAATTTAAATTTATAATTTATAAATACTCTCTCTATTTCTGAGTGTCTAATAAGTACACATTACAATCTTTTAACCCTGTATTAAAATAACATTATCAGAACAACTGAAGTTACCTCTCATATCAGTCGAAATCAACAATTTGCTTATATTATTACTGAACGCCAAATTTTCAAAATTGAAAAACCTTTGTTTGCAAAAAAATAAAGCGCAATGGAAGTCTTCGAGCTCGCCGACCTTTCCGAAACGAAGCAAGCGCCCGTATCCCCGAACCGCTTGAAATTCGTATTTTCGTTTTGCATGAAAGTCGCTCGTGTATAAAAACAGGAAATCAATTGATTTTCAATTTTGAGCGGAATTCCATAAAGTCTAATGAAATCTTGCGAAAATGCTGATTTCCAATGTATTCGATGCTCCGAAGCAGGGCGGCCGGGGTTATAAACGAATTGTTTCAAAAATATTATCGATTCCAGGGGAGACGAAATTGTGTATTGACTCGCGCACTTGAAAATGTCGCTTTGACTTTTGTGAAACGTGCGGCGAGAAAGTGCGTTCATGGCCTTTTCAAAAATTTAAGCCACGGTTTTGGTGCTTCTCCGTCTCGATTCGATCGGTGCGCCGTTAACGCGATATTTTTAGTCGAGCATGCTGATTAAGTTAGTGGCCCGGCAGTGACGCGTCAAAGTTCATTTTTAATACTCTAGGGCGAACATGAGAGTTTATTCTTTAGAAAAAATATTAAGTCGAATTACGCCCTACGAACTACGTTAATCCGTTTTTTAATGCATTGTAAGTCGAATAAATCACATTGTTCATTATTATAGCGTAATTTCGTCCCGGAACCTATTTCGAGAGACTTTTTTTCTTCGTAAAAATTACAATCACGTTTTCCAGTTTTCGCTCTCCTTCCAGCTTCATAACTCCAAATAAGTCAAAACTCAGGAATATATAAGCCAAGCCACACGTAGCACACAGCTCATCCCGCGGCCGGGCAGAAATTTTTGCGAAATTTCCCGAGAGAAGAACGCGCACCAACTTCTGTTTATACCTGTGCGCACGCGGCCGTGAGAGGTAAAGGAAGACCAGACCGACGCACACGTACACGAATATATACACAGAGCAGCCGGTTACGTTCTTGTCGCGCGGCTCGACTTTCCGTTAATATTTCATCAGGGCCGCGCCGCAGGGCTCCGGCCATCTTGCTTCCGGTCCCGGGCGCGCCGGAAGCGGCCGGATGCGCTGCGACAAAGCGTCGCTGCGGAAAAATCACGGGACTATGAAGCGTGCGGATAAACAAAGAGCGACTGCGCGACATGCCGCGACCGCTCTCTCACTGTCTATGTCTTTCTCTTTTCAGCGGGCTGGCATGTATGTACTGGGTGTGTACCGACGCGGATTCATTCTGGAGTTTTTGACCCGCCGATAGTGGATGCGAAAGAGACGAGGTTTGATTTATTGGGGAACATAGAGAAGTAGACAGAAAAATTACAAATGACATACATATTTAATCGTTGGGAATAATGGTTTGTTTAGTAATGATAAATAAATAAATAAAATAGAAAAAAAAATACTTAAGTTTTTTTAGTTTTAAGTACACCGGACCTATGTACAGGTAGCTATGTCTACCTCTATAGGATGTTTGCTGCTTCAGACATGTTATGTCCTGAAGTAAGCAATAACATGTAATACAGCATGTACTACTCTGGTTTAAATAAATAAATAAATAAATAAATAAATAATTGTTACATCCTGCTAGGGGTACACGAGAACTCGGCTCGACGTGTGTGGACTATATCGAACTTTTTCTTCGAACTCGAGTCAAGTACTCGGTACTTTAAACCCTTCGAGTCAGGTCGAACTACTCAAATGAAATCGAACTATACTCGAATGAAGTCGAACTACTCGATCATTTCGAACTACTCGATTATTTCGATCTACTCGATCATTTCGAACTACTCGGTCATTTCGAACTACTCGATTATTTCGATCTATTCGATCATTTCGAACTACTCGGTCATTTCGAACTACTCGATCATTTCGAACTACTCGGTCATTTCGAACTACTCGATTATTTCGGTCTACTCGATCATTTCGAACTACTCGATCATTTCGAACTACTCGAGCATTTCGAAATCCTCGATCATTTCGAACTACTCGATTATTTCGAACTATTCGATGAAAGTTCGAACTTCTCGATTATTTCGAACTACTCGATCATTTCGAACTACTCGATAAAAGTTCGAGTAGATGAATGTATCGAGTGAAAGTTTATATCATAACGCCCCACCTTCAAACTGCATGGGGCGATATGGGTTTTCAAGTGATCGCTTTCTTCAGATCAATACATTTCAGTATCTTTGCATTAATGTAAATAATAAAGTGTACTTGTTTGTAGACGGAGAATCGCTGAAACCTTTAAACGTGCTACAGTTGTTTTCAAAGTTCGATTAATATGTTTAATAGCGAAAATACCCATACCGTCCCATCAAGTACCCATATCGCCCCACCTTCCCCTATGTATTCTGCTCTTCTCTCGCATACTTTATGTATAACTAGCGTTAATTTATGTGCTACGCGCGCCACCGTTCGTCTTCTGTTTCACTCCTTTCGAAATTCGAGATGGATTCGATTATTCGAGATGTGGAGATTGTTCGAGGATAAAATAAATTATCGCGAATTCTCAAATTATATAAAGGTAAGAACTGCACGGAAATCGCCCCGTACAGAAATTGCCCCGTGCAAGCTTTCCGTTTCGTGTACAAACGGGTGCGTGTCAGCCCGCCGTACTCTATAAGAGCCTTTTACAACCTCAGGCAAAAACTGTGCGTACACGCAAATCTCACTAGATTTTGCTAGAGCTACTTTGCAACAAACCATGACTAAAAAATCACCACACTTTGTCTCCAGAAAACCATCCAAGAATTGTTTGTTTGAGGTTAGAAAACAGCTTTGATTTTTAATCAAGGTCGGTTGCACTCCTTGCTCTAGCAAAATCTAGTGAGATTTTCGTACACGCAGTTTTTGCGTGAGGTTGTATATAAGGCTCTAGAGCGAAAAAGAGAACTATTCATTCTTTGTTCTGCTGTCATTGAGAACGCTTCACATGTATTTAAAAAACTTAGTCTAAGAGTCTAAAGTAAAATATGGTTTAATAATCAAAGAACAGCAGCAGTTCAAATTAAACTGTGAGAAAAATAAAATGTTATATTATGCTACCGAGAGCATCCCCAAAATTCAATCGAGTCGAGCGAACTTTTTCAACCTCACAATTTCAATTCACGTACAAAATTTCCAAACTTCTAAATTCATTTTCAATTTTTCAATTTTCAAACTCACATTCTCAAATTTTAAATTTCCTGTTTCTTTCCAAATTTTCAAGTACATTCAAAATCTTTAAAAGGAACGGTTCAATCAAATATTTCAAATACGCGTTTTCGCTCTCGGTCTCACAATCAGATCAGTTCGCTCTGTATTTTTAAGCGCTACACACGTGCTTTATTTTCAAACATTTTTTTTCTGTGTCAACTCTGCTCTGCGAAGCAAGTTTGTGCTCGGTATTCATGGGCCGTTTCTCATCGCAATTTTAATTTTTTTTTGTTAACACGTGCGATTCATATTTATAATTTTGTCTTATAAAATTTAACTGTTTTTCGGTAAATAAGAGTGTTTGTTCAAAATAATTTTGTTTGGTGTTTCTGCTTATTTCAAATTTCCGTTCAAATTTATTTTTATTTAAACAATTTCACGCGTATCCATTCAAAAAATCCGAGGGGGGGCCGAGAAATTCAAAACAAAATCTCAAAGAAAAAAGTAAGTAACTTTAAACTTTAATTATTTTACCATAACATTCAATTAGAACATTTGCTATTATTGTCGTCATTTTATGCTTTTAAATTGTGTTTTTCGATTAGTGCTTTCCAATAAAATAAAGTGTTATTTTTATACTACTAAACAAAATCCCCTTATTTTTCAATTGTTTTTTTTTAAATCAAACTGGTAAATCGACAATACCAAAGTCTGGGATTTTATAAGCCCGTACCGGTAAAGTATCTTTCACTGGTCAAAATTTACTAAAATATAATTTTTATTTTCCATTTGAATTTAATAAAATCAGACAATTGCGTCGTGCCCTTTGCTGCCTATTTTCCACCCTTGTAGTGTATAGTATCTAGCTCAATCCCGGGCTATTAGGGTTAGTTCCTTTATAGGAAATAATAGGGTAGTTTTTTATTTTTTCCATTTAAAAAACTGAACGTAATATAATAATGGAAATTTTAGTGAATGTTATTTCACTGACATAATTTCGCTGATATAATTTTTTACGATAACAGGTAGTATTGGTAAAATTATTTCTCATTTTATTCAATTAGTTTTAGTTTATATGACCGTAAGCACATTTAAATTAATGCGTTTCCACTTATTTATTTAATCAAATTAAATTTGTATTCTACTCAAACGTTTAAAAGCTTGCATTATTTGAAAATTGTTTGATTTAATTATTAAAATTATTGAACACGAATATAATGTTATATTTCATTCGCTAAAACGATATAAGCCAATAATTAATTTTCGCAAATTAAAGGAAAGTACATTACGGTTCCTATGACTGAGTATTATCCAGTTACTTGAATTGGATCATCGATAAAATAATTTACTTCATAAAAAAGCTATTTGATCCCGTAATATTCGTTTGATATCGTTAACATTTGCGATAATTGCTACATCACCGAATAATTTTCAGCTTATTGCGATATTTTCAGTGCACGATAGTTAGTTCACCTTTTCTGCTCGATTAAATATAAAAATTCCACAAATCCAAAAGTTATTTCGCCCGCTCACTTAATATAAAAAGCAAATTTGTTTTAATTAATTAAAAGCTCGTTCCAAGCCTCGAATTCGTTTAAAGCTGTTCCTGTAAAAAAAATCTCCTAACACTACAATTTTACATATTAAATTTCGACATCTCGGCGCTTTGACTTTCCGACGCCGAGCAATTATTTGTTTGCCCTTTGCAACCCACGTAGTACATTTGTTAACCTGATTAACCTCATTCGCTTAAAAATTCAAATTAAATAATGCCGCGTGGCAGGGCTGAAGAAAAATGAATTTTCCCCAAAGCATATTCCGTTTCCGCGAAACGAAGTTAATTGTCTCTGTATTCTGATACCGCCCCGGCGTGGCATTACTCTTTCCCTCTCTCTGGCTCTGCCCCTCTCTGTCTCTCCAGGCGAACGCGAGGCGCACGAGCAGTCGGAGAAAGAGAGAACGGTAATAAACGCTTTTAAAAGGAGGAAGATGGAATGATCATTTATTTGCCGTAGCTCTCGCGCGCGCCCGAGAGCGGAGGGAGGAAAGAAGAAAGAGAGAAAGAGAGAGGGAGAAAGAGAGAGAGAGAGAGAGAGAGAGAGAGAATACCGTGTATATATCTCCGCGGCGCGCAGTAGTACACATTAACTTTACGACGGACGCGCTATAGCCTTTTTAACGACGCTTTTTTAAGAGACTGCAGCGATACGTTACTTTGTAAACATTGATAGTCTAATTTTTTAAAGTCGAATAAATCAGTGTTCCTCGTATCTCTCGAATGTATGACATTTTCTTGATGCTCCTCTTTCAAGTGCCCATGAAATTTGAATCACGTTACAAATGATAACGAAATAAAAAAACTAAAATAAATCAGCCAGAGGTGAACTACACACGGAATATTTTCACAAAAATTACGCATCAAAGCACATAAATAATTATTTCCCAATTTCGCGAATTATCTTGTACAACATCTCTTGTCGTATTTCAAAAACACAAGTGACCATGGCGAACGAAAAAGTAAAAAATATTCCTGCCCCACACCAGTAGCATGCATTCTTCGCATCGCGAAAACAAGCTAGTGCCAAGATTTACGGTAAATTGCATTCGGTATTTCATACCTCTAGCATAAACTTTTTTTCCTTCATCCCTATGCGCGCATATGCACACGTGTTGTACATACGCATGTATATGTGAAATACCGACGGTGAGTTAGCGGTGGCCGTACGACAACGTCGTCCTTCCGGAAATAGAGCTCTAATCTCGAGACTCTTCCACCGAGGCGAGCTGTGTAACGCGATAGCCGAGTCGTTATCGCGCGCGTGGCGTGGCCGGGTGTAAATACAAGCAGGTGCTGCTGCCGCTATGGCCATTACAGACGTAGCTCGAAACGTGTGTATTAATATAAGCCTTTGTTCGGCCTGGTTTCGTGGCATAATTTCGGCGCTGAAAATCGAGATGCGACTGTACGGCGTGTACATGATACATGCCGATGCGTATTTTTTTAACGAAGGTATAGAGGACTGTGGAAACCTTTTGCGGGAGTGTAGCGAAGTATCAATTTGCGGGGAGAGTATCTCGTTATGTGCGTGGATTTTCGTTGCCAGTGACGGATGCTATTTCGGCTGCGGTGCGGAGTGCTATTGATTTTGCAGCAGACCGAGGAGAGCGGATCAAGTGTTTTTTCGTATATACACAAATAACAAGATCGTAAATTCGCAAAATATTATTTTTAAGGTAGTTCTTACCCAAGAAAACGATCGTTAAAAAAGTATTGTGTATAAGCTATTGCTCAAATATTATATTACACGTGATAGTAAAATCCAAAAGTAGGTTGCTTTAAATAACAGAAAAATTTTTCAAATATAAATTATATACATTAAAGCCTAAAAGTTGGTAAATAAGGAAAAATATCACAAAAAGTCATGAATTATTTTTGTTTTTTATTCGATTTTTTTATTCAAAACACTATTTTGTTTCTGAAACGTTCCTCGATAAATTCACCGCATGAAATTGTCAACAAATCATTTTACACAAAGTTAGAGCTATTAGTTGCTAAGTTTTTGTAATTTTTTTTTAAACAAATTTCTCTAACTTTGTGTAAAATGATTTGTTGATAATTTCATGCGGTGAATTTATCGAGGAACGCTTGAGAAACAAAATAGCGTTTTTAATAAAAAAATCGAATAAAAAACAAAAATAATTCATGACTTTTTGTGATATTTTTCCTTATTTAGCAAATTTTAGGCTTTAATGTATATAATTTATATTTGAAAAATTTTTTCTGTTACTTTAAGAAACCTACTTTTGGATTTTACTATCACTTGTAATATAATATTTGAGCAATAGATTATATAGAATACTTTTTTAACGATCGTTTTCTTGGGTAAGAATTACCTTAACTGTATGCGCGTGGGATACGTTGGGAACTTGTTGATCGCTGGAAATTTCATACGCGGATTTTTATTTCATTATATTATTTTCATCTATTACCTCTGGAATATATTCTATAAATCGTTAGAATATTGTACGTTAATGAGTATTTTAAAATAGAATTTAACCTAATTGCGTTCATATAAATTTACCATATCAATATAACTTTATTAATGCATTCGCAGAAACCACCATCCATTATTTCAACATCAACGAACCTGATTCGCATTCCGTAAAGCTCAGCCATTTCCACCACCACCAAAGCGCGCATTTATAATTTTTAACCAACGATGCCCGGAAACCTTCATCTCACAATAATATAATTACCCTCCTCGTCGACGTTACATTCAACCAACGAGAATAAAGCTCCTCCAAACAACCGCCCACGCAACAGTTCTCTCGTCCGATACACAGACTCCTATACCCAAGGATCTATATGTATACATCAGCACACGCCTCATTAAATTCGCCGCGTTCTCTTGCGGGAAAATCAAAATCGAAATAGCCGCGACCTTGAACCACACACACAACAGCCGGGCGCAATCGGAAATGAGAACGGGGGTAGGGGGTGGGGAGGCGGAGGAGGCGGCGGCTTTTGTTCTCGGCGCGGAAAATGGGAAAAGGCTCGTGCTGCGGAAGAATGAAAGAATTTCATTGAATTGCCGTAGTGAGAGGTTTCTTCCAGCGCGACGCGCTCGGAAATGCTACGGAGATTGCGCTCTTATACTTTTTCGGCAGCAGCAACAGCGGTGGCGGCGCGCACGGGGGCCTTTTAAAATCAAATAAGAGAGAAAGCACGGCGCGGGAAGAGAGAATTGAGCTTCAAAATTTCGTCGTCGTCGTCGTCGACGTAATTCGGGGGACGCGGGTGGGTTCTCCTCTCTCTCTCTCTCTCTCTCTCTCTCTCTTTCCGCGCGACTATTAAATTTTAGCCTCATGCGAGAGAGAGAGAGAGAGAGAGAGAGAGAGAGAGAGAGAGAGAGAGAGAGAGAGAGAGAGAGAGAGAGAGAGAGAGGGGGAGAGCGCCTTATTCCAATTCCGAACTGTGGACGAGAACACGACGCCATTTCCGATTGTGGAGAAGACGGGGATGGATGGTTTTTTCGCGCGAGGGGGATTGATTGAATGTTTAGCGGGAGGGAAGACACGCACACGCGCGCGTGCAAAGTGAATTTGCCGACGCGCTGATTGGGAATCGCACGCGCTGCAGAGGGACGTATATCTTTGCGTCGACGCCGCACGGGAATGAGGGAAAATTAAGTTGAGTTTCGATTGGTGGTGCTAGTGGAGGGAGAGAGAGCGAATGTTTCGCGGACGCGTTTGCGTGATGTAAATACAGTTATGGCGTTTGATTTGGGTGGTTGAGTTGACGGTGAAGTAATTAGATAAAAGTTCAATTTAAGTGTATACATATATGTTTGTGAGGAAATGAATGATTGACTTACGTATGGAGTCTAGTGTATTGGAAGTTGATGATAATTGCTTACCTGAAACAAAAAAATACATAAATGATAAAAATAAAAGTACAAAATCTATTGTTTACATTATATCATGTGGGCATAAACAATAAAATATTTTTATAGCTGCAATCTTATCTATCTGATCGCAAACAAATTATAAGAGTCAAAGGTAATATTTCAGTTCGATTTGAAGTAAAGTCTGCTGTCCCTCAGGGCTCTCATCTTGGTCCCTTACTTTTCATTCGTTTTATTAACGATGTGGTAGATCGCATTATGACTGCGCAATTATTAATATTTACGGATGATATAAAAATCTACTCTGTAATAAACAAAGCCGAAGACCAAACAAAACTCCAAATCGATCTGGATAAAATTACTCATTGGACAACGCTAAAGCAACTAAAGTTAAACAGTAATAAATGCACAGTTTTATCTTTTGGTAGAAGCCTAATAAATAGCTTTTCATGTCAATATACTCGACTTAATGAGTAACTCGAATCTGTTGACCAATATAAAGATTTGGGAGTCGTGTTTGAAAGCTCATTCCACTTTAATATTCATATGAATACTGTTACAACTAAGGCTTTTAGTGTACTTGGTTTTGTGATCTGATGGACGAGAGAATTTAAAGATGTTAATTCTATTATAAATCTGTTCAAATCTTTAGTTAGGCCTACATTGTTATACTGTTCACAAATCTGGTCTCCCTACTACCAAACTGACATAAAAAAATTAGAAATCGTTCAACATAAATCTTTCAGGTACTTAGCATACAAAACGATAAAAGTGTAATAGTACATTACGGTACAAGTGACGAAAGTTGAAGTTCCGCCACTGCGTGAAGTTGCCGCCCGAGGCGAACCCGAGAGCGCCAACTTCACGCAGTGGCGGGCCTTGAAATTTCGTCTCGTGTACCGTATACTATTTTTCTTGATGTCCGGTGGAAAGTACGTTGTCGCTGATAATGATAACGCACCCGACGGGCTCGAGAGTATTGAGTTCGATGCCCGCCCCCGACATTTGCGGCACGAGCGCAGCGAGTGCTGCTGGTCGGGGGGGCGGGCATTGAAAACATCACGTGCATAATTTTAATAAGTGAATTTTACTGAAGATCATGTAAAATATTTTTATTTTACGTGCAATTCTTACAATTGTTACACGTACAATTATTAAACATGCGGTACTTTTGCTCCATTTGCAGCAACAAAGTCAACTACTTTATTTGTATCTGAAAAAATAAATGATCACTCAAGAAGAAATTCTCACAAAAAGTGCGACATTATTAACGAACAATTTTTTATCCATTTCACAAATTAAAGCAATATAAATCACTTGTATACCCGATGGGCCACATTGATTCTGACAATGCACACTCCGTTAGTGACTGTCACACATAATATTTAAATTGTTAACATACCTCGAAAATGATATGAACATTCAAAAGGTTATGTGTGAGTGCCACTAACGGGACATGCATTGCTAGAATCAATGTCCATCGGGTGTACCTTGATGATCAGAAGTGATAGTTTTTGTTGTAAATATAGGTTAATGACTTTGAATATGTTGACAAAACCTCTAAAACAATCTATTAATAAAGTCTACAGTTGCCTAGTTACCAACTCAGAATCAATGGTTAAATGTCCTTCTTTCGCCATCGAAAACAATGGCGAAACCACGTACTTTCCACCAGGGCATCAAGAAAACCTTATTAATAGCCTGAATGTTATGGATTTCTTTACCCCTAGAATAATTCTTTACTCACTGAGAAAGCATCGTGAAATCACTGAAACTTTCTCCAACATAAATTATGTACATAAAGCACTTACTAATAGATTAAGGCGCAATTGGAAGAAACTGGAAGTAGATGCTAGAACTCTAGATAGTATATCAGATTTCAAAAATAGAATTAAAGAAATTGTTATGCGTTTTCACTAACTTATATAGTATATATGTCTATAATCTTCAAAGTTTTTACTTCGATATTACATTTTTTTTTAGTTGTAAATATTTATTCGCATGCATATAAATTGCATAGTACTATTAACTATGTGGTACAGCTTCGCTATCCATCTATCTATTTTTATTTTATATTTTTGTAAATATAAAATTATATGGAAATTATAATACTTCTGAAAAGGACTTATTGTACGTTGATTTAAATAAATAAATAAATAAATAAATAAAATGGCATTTTATATTTTATTTACGTGAAAATCCCATGACTGAATGAAGAAATTTTACTAATAAACTCATCAGATATTAAGAAACTCAAACGTATCAAAAATATTAAGAAATATATTTTTTAAATTTCATATGATAAATTGTCACACTAAATATCTTTAATTTACTATTCCCCAAACTTTCATATAAACTAATATAAATCGTTACGAAATAGCACAAGAGCATCAATAATATTCCTAATAATTTCGCCCCGAAATTCGCCACCAAAAAACTGTAATTACAATCCCCACGACAATTCTCACTTCCACTCCATAATCACGCTATGAATTGTTAATTCCTCCACATGCAGGCACACATACACGTACACTCGTCGAGAACGATATCCTCTCTCTCTCTCTCTCACTCGGCCAAGTCCCGAAAGGCAAAGCCATCACGTCGAGACAGGCAGCTAGTATAGCAGCAGTAGCTCGGGCGCGCGCGCGCGCCGCCACACACCGCAGGGGCTTTATCCCGAGGACACCGAATTTTCTGTCACGAAGCCATAAACATCGCGCCCGTAATCTGCACGCAGTCTCTCTACTCTAGCGCGCCATTTAGATAAACTCGTAATCTAGGCGACGTTTCCCGGGCGCTGAAATATTCCCCCGCGGGCAAGAGAGAGAGAGAGAAAGCGCTCACGAGTAGTAGGGAGCTGCTATATACACGATCCCCTTCAAATTTCAGCGCTGACGCGTCGAATTTAAAACGGATTCCAAGTATGTATATGTATGCGTATGTGTGTGGGTGGGTAGAGCACGTGCGTAGGGTCGGAAGAGAAAAAGAGATAGAGAGAGGGAGAGAGGCAGAGAGAGTAGGACGGCGCACCGAGGTCGAAGTAATTTCGATCTGATGAAGTTTCATATCTGCGAGTGAGCGACTACGGCAGGGCCGCTCGCTTCCGTTTTTCGCCCTTTTGACGAATGGCTGGGCGACGCGGGTGTGGCGCTGGGATTGCTATTAAAAGTTTCGGGAGCAGGGGTTTGGTTTTTGCGTTGTAATGATTTGCGAGGGGCCGATTGAATGTATTAGCTGTGCCGTGGTTTGTTTATTGAAAAGGGGAAGTTGTAATGTGTTTTGTTGAAAAGTTGGATTATCTCTCTGAATTCAGTTCTAGGAGATATCGATCTAGTTTTATTATAAGATATTGAATAACTTCAAAAATAACTATTTGCGATCGATTTAAGCGAACATATTATGCTCCAGAATGTGAAGTTTATTATTCCATCAACTGGAAATTGATAGCCACTTCTCCCAAGGGACGTACATAAATATTATAATTTAATTCTGGCAATTTACTTATTAAAATATATATTAATAACGAAACGTGCATTATTAAATCACAATCTATATTGAGATAATTAACTAAATCACTTATATGACGTATAAAAAGATTAGTTTCGACTTCGACTTATTTTTATCATTTCATTACATATACTATTTTCGCGGTATCGCCTATAAAAATAACGGTAAAAGAGCGCAAGCACAATAACGTAATTGCTAAATCACACTTTTGTTGCCCACTAACAAAACCATTACGACTCTCCGCAGCTGATTATCATTGTGTTAAGAGAGCCCGCAGTAAAACCTTGCACTGAAATCCGCGAATTCCGGGCGCTGCTGCCGCGCGCACCCCGCGCCACCATCGCGATAAAAAAGGTGAAATGGCAAATAAGGTTTATATCCCCTATCCCCTTTCTCTCTTTCTATTCTAAGCCGTGTGCGCTGATTGGTATCGGGGAAAGCAATCAAACACAGTCAAACGATCGGCAGGACTACTGCAGAGGAGAGCTCGTTACTCGCAAATTTAATCGTCGAATATGAAACGCTGACAATGGCGCGATAAAATCATTATACGCCTCATTACTTGTCAGTTGCGAGCTGACGGATCTTAATGCATAGGAGCGCACGCGCACAGGTTTATACTTTCTCTCCGCACCTGATTATTTTCAGGGAACAATTATCCGGTCGCGTTTATGTTTCGCGGCGACTCGGTACTCGAGCCGCTGTCGAAACGCATAAAACGCCGATTATTTTTAACTGCGCGCTACTTTGCCGTTCCTTTTTTTCTCTCTTTCTCTGATTAAGTCCTTTTTTGCGTGAGCTTGAAAGTTGCGATAAGGGGGAGTGCGGGAAGTTAAGTGGAAGAGGATTCACACGAACGGGAAAGTTGTTTATGACTGTTTACAAAGTGTACATACAACATTGTACTGTGGACATTAGTGTGAAAACGGCTGTCATTAGTTTCTTTTTACCACTACCGTATCTTATACACTCCGGCTAATACCACTCTATTTGTTTCGATAGTATACGACGAAAAAGCTTGGATTTTAGTGGCTATTATGGGGAATTCACCTTCATCTGATTTAACTTCATTAGGAAGACGATACTTTATTAGCAAAACAGCACAGTTATTTATACTTAAATGAAATTTCTCTGAGCGTTGCTACTGACTTTATTCCATTAACTTATTCAATTCTCAATTCAAGCAAAAAGCTTAAAGCCGCGGTGATTATAGTCTAAAATAAAAACAAACAATGGGAAATCAGAATTTCAAATCAGAGTGTAATGTAAATAAGCCAAGATCAGGAAAAATATGCAAAAAGGTAGAAAAGAATAAATAAGCACCGCAGGGACAAAAGTACGGAAATAAACGGTCGAGCCGAGTAAAGGAGAAATGGAACGACCTTTTCTCTCAACCTTTCTCTCTCTCTCTCTCTCTCTATCTCTCTCTCTCTCGCGCGCGCGCTCTCTCTCTCGCTATTGCGAGTACCGATAAAGCATGGGGTTAATTACCAAATGAAATTAAACAGCAGTTAAACCCTCGAGACCAGAGTAATTATAAGATGTTATAAGGTGAGCGCCTGCTTTCGCGCGAGCGCTTGCGAGAGCTTCGATTTTCCCATCTCTCGCACCTTTTCTTTTCCTTTCTTCACTCGCCTTCTTCCTCTTTCTCGCTTGCTTTTCTCTACTTCATTTGCCCTCCGCCTTTCCTCCCTCTCTCTCTCTCATATTCTGCTTTTAAAGGCGAGCTTGTGCGCTCGCGCGAGAGAGAGAGAGAGAGAGAGAGAGAGAGAACTGGTAGTATCCCCGAGGGCTGTTAGCTGCAATCAAAGTTACCCGGAGTTATGGGGAAAACTGCGGAGCGGCAGTTAATGTTTAACGGGGCTGTTAAATGCAGGTTCTTCGCTCTGGCGTGTCTTCCTCTCTTCCCTCTCTCCGACTTTCTATCCGCCCCGTGTTCCCTCTCCCTCTCTCTTCAGAGAGGAGCAGCTTCAACTTTCGAGGGGACGCGACGCACATCATCGTTTCTTGGAAGAGCGAGAGGAAGATTCGCGTGCAGGGGCCATAGGAGAAAGGCTCAATAAAGCGAATGGTCATCGCCGGGTCGTTGAGGGGGTAGAGGCCAGGAGACTACCCGATATTCTGAAATATGTTGTCTGTGGACGGTGCGCGCGGGGCTGGTCCTACTGCTGCTGCTGCTGCTGTTGTTGCACGAGAATGGGTTCGGTCGTGCGAGAGTTAATCCTGCGAAACAAGCGGTCGCTTAAAATTGTTTTGTTCTCCCTTTTTTGACGTTTGCATTATAGCTGGTTGCTGCACGTGACATTGTGGACACGCTACTGAGTAATTTGAAACACTTTTTGAAATCCTTCCATTGGCTTTTTTTAATAAAGACGCTTCAGTACAATAAAATATATAAGATTCTGGTACATCAATTAAGAAGCATTTATTATTTTTTAACACACCCCATCATAAAGTTCGTACTTTATTCCCGCCGAAGTGGGAAAAAGTGCTACGTTCATTCCCTACGCCCACCCTAGTCCCCAGCGCCACGCACATGTGCCCTCGCCTTCGGCTCGGGCACAAACAGTGCGTTGCGCTGGAAACAAGAGTGAGGTTAGGGAATCAATATGTAGCCTTTTTTCCCTTTTCGGCGGGAAACGAGTACGAACTTTATGATAGTTGTGTTAAAAAGTCGTATATTGCACTCGTGAATATAGTGGGTTGTGCGACCCTGCGCGAGAGTTGTCGCCCTCGCTTCGCTCAGGCGACAACTCTCGCGCAGGGAGCACACAGCCCACTTTATTCCCTTGGTGCATAATATACTATTTTAAGTTTGAAATTCCTCGTCACTTTACAGGCATTTTTTCGTACATATAATACTCTCTAGATCTATTCACCGTCACTACACGTTCTTCAATCCACGCATGCTTTCCTAATTTATTATAGCCTTTATTATTCCTCCTTCGCAAGCTTGCAGCACATCCTCTTTCTCTCTCTGTCTCCTTCTCTCCTCCACTCCTTCTCCCTCTCTCTCACTCTTGCTTCAGCCAAAGTAATTTATTAAGTCTTGAGTGTGCGACGGAACAATGTGCCGTCGCCGCCGCTGCCGCAGCTACCCTCGAGAACTTCCGTCTGCCTCGCGCTCCACGCTCGAGTGAGAGAGAGAGAGAGAGAACGAGCGAGAGGGAAATGCGAAGTCAAAGACGAAATAAAAAGAAAGGGGGAAGCAAGCCAGCGAGCGAGCCTAGTCGACCTCTTTCTCTCTTTTTTTGCAAGCGCGCCGCTCTCTACCTTTGGCTTCGCTCTCTCTCTCCCTCTACGTAGGAGAAGAGCGAGTGAATGGCGACACTTTTATCCCGCTCTCTCTTTCTCTCTTGCTTTTTCCACCGAACTCCTTTCGCTCTTGACGGCAGGCTACTGCTGGGGTGGCTAGGAATAGTGGGCGAGAGAAGAGGGAAAATGCGCACGTTCTCGCGCGCGAGCGAGCGGAACAATTCTTCTGCGATTCTCTCCGACTCGCGCGTTCCTCCCTCCCTCCCTCTCTCTCTCTCTCTCTCTCTCTCTCTCTCTCTCTCTCTCTCTCTCTCGCTCTCTGTCGCGAACTCGGCATTCACAGCCAAGGCTAGAGGGATATATATTCTGTTATAAATGCGCGTAACGAACTTTCGCGGGTATCCGCGCTATTATGCCTTTTTTCTGGTTCCACTGATACTCTAGCCATTGATCTAGCAGTCTATCTATCGTTGTGTGCCTATTCAAACCTCAATATTATACTTTTTTTTCTCGTTATAATAAGCTTTGGGAAAATATTCGATCGCAGGGAGCTACTATATACCTTAAAATCATTACGTTAAATAATGTTGCTGCCTATTCAATTCAACAGAAAACCTTTCTCGTCTCGAGTTAATTTAAAAATGCTTATTATTCATTTGGAAAAACCTTAATAAAAATGCGCGTTTAGAGAATATTCACGCTCGGCTAAAGAGCTCGCATTAAAAATAGCAGCTTTTCACCTTCATTTCGAAAAGGCCTGAATAACTCGCGCAGGGTGCGCGTGAAAAAAAAAAGCAGGATAGACAAAGTAGGCCCTTATCACACGTACGTATCTCTCTCTCCCTCTTACAAACAAGCCTCGCATGCATTTGCGTCACGCAGTTCGGTGTGTATATGTGTGGGTGTCTACGCGCGGAATTTTTTCCTCCCTCGTCCGCTGCATGCAGCAGCGGCAGCGACAGCAGCAGCCGCCTACTCGTATCCGCGCGACACTTATTCTTCCACTTCGTCATTCTCTCGTCGTCCTCGCGCTTCTTCGCGTCTTTTCTCTTTCTCGCTCTCTCTCTCGCTCTCACTCCTACTCTGATCCGAGGGAGAGAGAGCGCGCGACGTGTAGCACACGCTGGTGATTAGTGTGCTCATTACGGCCGACGCTAATGACGCTTACATCGCCAGACAAAAGCTGCGACAAGCGCGAGTGCGAGGGAGAGAGATAGAAAACACCTCGCGGTGTCGCGCGGTGCATACAAGGGCTTGACCTCGCGGCGACGTGTCTGTGTGTGTGTGTGTACGTGAGATGGGGGATTTCTGGACGAGCGGAGAATTTTTCTTTTTATGAGATCGCGAGCACCGGAATCGCGTCAGGGACACTTTATGTGAGAAAGGAGACCGCATTCCCCGAATGGTTGAGAAATTGGGTGTTTGGTTGGGGAAAAACGTAACGAGGTTTTAATGTGATGAATAATTATGTTTGAGTTTTTTTTTAATTGCTGTTATGGATAAACCAACATTGAAAGAATTAATTTTAGTACGTTTAGTATTACGCTTTGAAGTATTTTTCATGTAAATCCTTGTAGATTGAAGCGACCAATTTATTTGAGATAAATTAGGGTTATTTATTTTAATTTAAATGCTTTTCATAAAGCTTGTTCAGCTACTCAAATATGAAAACCGATATTTACGTAACCCCCCCTTTACAGCGTTACATTTTGTCACTCGAATTGATACTTTGCACCCGTTACATCGACTTCATTATTTACCTCACAATCCCTCCCATTATCCTAGCTAACAATTCACGCGAAACATTAAAAACCTCTCAATCTACTTTATCGACTCCTCAGCATCTTTCACCGGCGATTGAATGTAACTCTCGTGATTATACGACATCCCTCGTGTCTAATCAACGACTCCCCCCTCACCCCTCTGAATAAAAAGGGAACGTGCAAGGGTGAGATTAAGAGGCACGACCTCCGCGTCTCCTTTAAAAGGAACAACGACGACAACGTCGCGCGCCGAAACACGCGGAAATTAATAAATTGCTCAAACTTAAGTCGACGCCCTAAGTGCTGGAATAAAGGACCCTCATAAATTTCATTGCGCGCTTGCTAGCACGACACCCTTGCCAAAAGAGCGAACTCCGCGCGCGTGCCTGCCTGCCTGCCTCGCTTCCTTATTCGTCGAGAAGAGAGAGAGAGAGAGAGAGGAGAGAGAGAGAGAGAGAGAGAGAGAGAGAGAGAGAGAGAGAGAGAGAGAGAGAGAGAGAGAGAGAGAGAGAGAGAGAGAGAGAGAGAGAGAGAGAGAGAGAGAGAGAGAGAGAGAGAGAGAGACGTTATAACAGATACGCTGCGTCTTTTTCGAATTTATCTGAGAAATCGTCCCCGCGAGGATCAGAATTCAATTTATCGCGGCGCGGGAGAAGAAAGACGCTGGGCGCACTTTAAAAGATTGAGGGATCAATTTGATTTTTCGCCAAAGAGTCCGGGCTATGACGCACGGCGGCCCGGCGTATAATAATTTCGCTCTCGTGAGTACTCTGGGTTTAGAGGATTCGACTGTGCGGAGGATGAGGTCGGATCTCGTTACATTAATTCCAGGGTAAATAATTCACTATAAAATGTGTATATACGTGAGGGAGAAAGTATACGTTTTGATAATTCTCGGATGAATTATTTTATTCTTCTTCGCAGTATGATCTGTGGCCATTGTTCGATTATAATACGCATTGAAGTTGCGATTTCATATAAAGCGCATTTTTACAAAACATTACTTTCAATGTGCTTCTATACTCTTTATCGCGAGCGAAGCAAAAACATTGTTATTATCAACAACACCGACAACAATGGTAGGCGCGTTCGAAAATCCAAAATCTGATACGGGCTATCGTATAAATAATATCAGGATTCCGCGCGTATGTATATCGCCACATCGTTCGGCCTCCGTGCTGCAATACTGCACAATAAATGCCGATAATAAATCTAGCCCCGGCCGATCTCCCTTCCGAAAATCGCACATCAAAAGCTCCGAAGTTGGCGCTCAAACATTACCATCGAATAGTTACGCCATCGCGACTCAATAAAAATATCATAATCAGAAGCGACAGTGAATAATACAACGACGACAGAGCGCATACATGTACAGAGGACGCACACGCGTCGTAGCGCGTCCCGCACGGCCCGCACGTGTGCGCACGTGTGTAATTTGCAATTAATTCGAGGATCGTAAAATCGTTACGAGCGTATTTTCGCAGATTACACGGGAGGGGGCATAATGCGCTCGTAAAGCGAAATGGCCCGCGAGGTGTGTGTACGCGCGAGCGGGTGCGCATGGGATGTATGTCGCAGTGGTCGCGCAGCAGCCGCCGTGGCCATCGCTTACCGCCTTATCAAAGGGCGCTAATTACATTTTTATCGGGACAAAAATTACGGCTCCAATCCGCCGCTAACGGCCGCGCCCCCGGAAAGAGCGAGGTAAAAAAGAGCCGGACGAAAAAGCCCCGCGTTATAACGCGCGCTATCGGCGGCCGACGATGACGGCAAGTGTGCGAGAGAGAGAGAGAGAGAAAGAGCGCAGTTTGGAAGTGTGTATATATACGTGTGTACACGAGTGCCTATAGAGAGAGAGGAGGGGGGGAGGGGGTCGAGGAAGGAATGAATAGCCCGGGCGAGACAAAAGCGCGGGCGCGCGCGGGGTTACAAATGACGTGTATTCGCGACGGCATTGTTTTAAATGGCCGTCAGACGCCCGGAATTTATCCCGTTTTGCAAACGTGACAAGCGCCGTTAAATTTATTTATTTGCCGCCGGCTGCGAGAGAGAGAGAATGGGAGAGAGAAGGCTGATGCGGGGTAGGTGTAGCGAAGCCGCGCGAAAAAGGGGAAAAGAGGAGGAAAAAAAAGTCGAGAGAGAGAAAAAGTAGCCACCACTGCACTCGTCCGTGCGCGATTAAACAATGGACCGTAATGCTCATCATTGTAAGCGGATTTGGGTCGCTCCAGAGAAAGAGGAAGAGAGAGAGAGAGAGAGAGGTGGGGAAAGAGAAAGTCCGATGATGCATTGCGAAAATTACGAGTAGAGCGGGTCGGACTTTTCGCGATTAATTACGGGGGTATTTTGGGAAGCGAGGATTTGGAAAAAAAGATAAGGGAGGTGGTTATTTTGAGGTGAAATATTAGTGGTTGGAGGTTTGTTCAGAGGTTGGTGGATTTTGATGTTTTTATGGGCTATTCTATATCTAATCTGTGATTATTCAAGCTAGATTTGGTATGCTTGAATTCGAAATGCATATTCATGCATATTACATGAGATGGTAACGCATTAATTGAATAATTAAGGCAATTGGATATTCGATAAGTAAATATTTTATATAAACACAGTCGGCATTGTACGTACTACAAAAGAATAGCCGTCGATGCAAATTTGATACTTTTGAAAAGGTTGCTTTTTACGGTTTCGGAGTTTGCTTTGACAGCTGAGACTAAATTGAAATACTTCGGTACAATGATCAAATGTTTCAGAGTTCCTTAATCTTATAATTTTAGTTTAACGACAATAATTCGACAGAAATCGACACCGCATCACGAGATTTTACCATGACAAGTGACTGACGCAAATTCTTTGTTAAAATCCTTTATTGGATCCAGGAAACCGAAAATCTAATGATCTCGTAACTATATTAATTCAATTTGAATGCCACAAATCCTTCTAACTCTTATATTTGTTTCAATAAAATAACTTTATCAATTGAATCAATTCCATAACTTCTAAAACAAATCCAACTTATCAAAACAATAGCAGATGTGAATTCAATCAAGTTATACTTTCGGCGAATTAAATCATAAACCGTCGTTCTTCCATTACGAACCTATATATACATATACAGCGCAACATAAAACCCATCGAGCTCGTAAAGCAGGCAAGATTCACTGAGCTCACCGTATCGAATTATAATCAACCGCATTATCAGATCCAGGGTTATCGGCCAAAGCGCGCATACCTCGCTCGGCGCGAGATTGAATTGACGATAATTAATGGACACCATTCCGGCGTTATTCCCCCTCCTCCTGTACCGTCAATAAAGATATTCCCGCTCGCATAGCTTCCTTTGATTTTTCGACTACGCGCGGGGCCAATATGAAATAAAGTGTAATGCATTACCGACCAAAACATTAGCTTTATCAGAGTGCGCGGAATGCGCCGCTCTCTGTATACAGTGCCCGGAGATACGCATCTCGCGTCGCTGCCGATGTAGAAGGAGGGGGCGAAGAAAACGAAAGGACGTACATGGCCAGAGCGAAATAAAACGCTCGCCAGCGCGTAAAGGGGGAGGAGAAGGGGAAGCCAGCAGAAAGCGATATAAGGTTACGAGGAACCTGAATTACACGACGCTGGCGAGGCAAGGAGGAGGGGGCGATGAGGGAAGGAGAGACGGTGCGTAAGCATCGAGAAGGAATCTCGGACCGCGCGGAAGTGTTTCTATCCTCTCTCTCTCTCTCTTCGTGAATGACGAAGATTGTACACGCGGACGGGCGGGCGGTCCTAAGTGTCTGCCGCCGCTCTTTTTTCGGGGGAGAACGGCCACTGATAGAGGCTATACGCCGCTGCCGACGATCCTATCGCGTATATATATACGCGCACGCATGTGGGTCACACACAGACGTGCTGTGTGCGCTCGTGTTGCGGCGGGCAAGGGTGCGCGGAAATTTGAAACTTTTTACGCTCTCCCCTCTGCGCCCTCTTCTCTCCCTCCAGCTCCGGAATTACGTCGCTGGAGGAGAGTAGTTTCGGGTGTATAGTGGGAGTGTGTGTGTGTGTGTTTTAGGCAGTTGCGCGTTTCGTTAGGGTTTCGTGCGGATTAGATGGGCTTGACTCAGGGGCGGGCTGTATTAGTCGGACCCGGGATGAGATGGATCTCTGTCTCTATATATGTGCCCATATTAGTGTAACGACAATGACGCATATTGTAAATAGGGACGGGGATGCGGTTGGGAAGCCTGTGACGCATGTGATGTAATAGATGCGTGTGTATGTGTGTGTGTAGATATGTATGTATATTGGTGTAGCTTGCGTAATCTTGTGTATAACATTTCTGAGGATTCAGGATTGAGGCTTTTTTATGTATCGTTTGCTATTAAGATTCACCCTAACTACTATAGTTATATTATTTTCTAGTGCTTCTTTTCTTACATAGAGTTAAACAAAAATCTTTATTCCAAACGAAAGAATATTATTGAAATACAAAACATTAAAGTATTCTTATTTAACTCTTTGACGATTGCACAGTCACGAACGAAAAATTCTTTTTCCGCGGCAAAGAGAAGCATTCGAGCCCACATCGGCTCCTTCACGTCCGGAAGAGAAACCGCACGAGAGCTCACAGCACAGCGAGTTTGTTATTTCCCAATGCTAATTACTCATTATCCGAGAGTATAACGATAGTACGCGTACAACACACGTGAGTGCACGCGCTACACACACTCGTTTGTACGGAGGAATCACTAATTAGTGGAAGCATCTAGCCGTTATTAGGCGCGATATTCGATATTTCACGCGAGCCCGGACGACTACTATACCAGACACAACGAGGCTGAATCCCCAATTATCGTCGCAAGTACTTCGCGCGCGTGCGCTCGTGCTCTAGCGCAGCGGTGGTGCTGGTGGTGGCTTCGAGAGAGCCTTCGAAAGCTCAATTATGTGTAGCAGTGTATTTCCTTTGAAATCTCAAGATTCCTCCAGTTCTCTCCATTCCCCGAACTCCACCTCAGCTCACAGCCGCTATACGTTCAGAGCTTTTGATATTCGAGCGCTTTCTGGACTGCAGCACTCGTAGTTCGAGCCACTCTGCTCCAGTGTGCATAGACGTGTCGTTGTGTATCGATGATACATAGACGCATTGATCGCCTATTATATCGCTGCATCGAGTGCAATGCGAATATTTGAATGGTATTTATTTAGAATGAAATATGCTTCTGTTCAAGTGAAAATGTGATGAACCGTTTAAATATTGAAAAAGAAAGGACTTTTCAAGCACGTATGAAAACAGAATAATGTTTTCACAAAAGATCGATCGAGATTGGATAATACTCATATTTACGAAATTGTTTTATCAACAAAATCATTTAATCGCGTCATGCTAAGTGACTCGGAAGTAACACGGTCGAAAATATTCAATTTGTCATATAAATACGCAATCGTTGATAACAATGGAAACACAAGAGCCGGAGCGTCAACAGCAGCGACAACGGAATTATATTACCGTGTAATCGCTGCAACGAGTGAGTCTTTCATTACAGCGGTAAATACCAATTAGTATATAAATGTCAAATATGTAGCCAGCTTAATGCCGCTCGAGATTACAGCGACGCGAGCTCGAATACGGGAGGTAATAATCATCGATCGTCGCAATTGTCAAATTCAAACCGGATCTTTGATCTTATTCGGAATATTCGACGAGTGCGTGTACGCGTAGGTGGGTACACATATACACGGACAGGTAGGCGAGCAGCGCGCACCGCCACCATATTGATTTAGATGAACAAATAGTGCCAATCGCGCTCGCTCGCCCGGATTCGCCGATATCGGCGTTCTCTGACACGCGTGCGTGCGGAATAGATAGAGAGTGTATTATTTCAGCGGAATTGTGAAATTCTGAGATACTGTCAAGCGACGACTTATCGGTTTACATCGGTCCCGTGAACGCTCACTGTCTCGTCGTTTCAATTATACGTGAGCCGAGTTCTCGCCGAGCTTCGCGCGATTTTTATTTCAGCGTGCGCGCATAGTCGCGAATGAATATATGAAGAGTGACAGGACTTATGAAGTATTAATGCTTCGACGTACTTCGACCTCGTTACTCGACGGTATTATGGAATTTCCAATGCTGCGGGCTAAATTATGCAGGTGCAGGAGCTCGGATAAGGGTACATACATGTAGCTAAAGGATTCAGTCGTGACATTTAGCACGAGAAGAGTGTGGTATTATAATATTTAGAGCTATTTGTACGTTAAGTGGTAAAACGCAAATGCGCGCATGATTCTATGCGAATTAGCTATAATGTATATTATGTACTCTGATAATAGGATGAGCACTTACCGGGCCGAATTGTTCGAAGTAATTTTTGACGTCCTCCAGCGTCGTTGGCGCTGACAGCCCGCCGACAAATATTTTCTTTGTCCTTGTCACCATCTACAACAAAAAAAAGAAGAGAGGCACATTATTTGACATCCAAATCCCAAGCTCGACATCTCCGCACATCTCTCAAACAAAACCGCGACGTCTTTATATATCTCGGGCGACGTAATACATTCGCATTCCCGTCGACTTGAGTCCGAAAATTAATTGAAAAAATCGCGAACAAAAAGCCGCGTAATCGAGTTTCCGAAACTTCGGTGGCTCGCTGCTCGCTGACTATACACGCGGGGAGCATATAAAAAGAGAAGAGAGCGAGAGCAGGGAAAGTCGATGGGCGATTTCTCGACAGGATATACCCATTAAGCCGGCTCCATTGTGACTTGACAAAGGCGTCCTCCTACCGCCGTCAAGATCACCAGGAAACTTTCCGTCCCTTGTTTTTCCACACAGCAAGCGAGTTACAGCTCTCGTCGCATAACTACCCCCTCGCTCTCTTTTAAACAAAGAGGTCATTTCCATCGTGCTCGGCACAATGTCGATTCATAATGCCACGTGTGCCGAAAGGAGCAAGTAGTAGTACAGTGAGAATCGCATGTAGTCGCAAGGGTAAGATGCGTCAGTGTCACCAGGTCCGCTTACTGATTTCTTATCTCTCCTCCCTCGCCGCGTGCTTTTTTGTCCTCTCTCTCTCTCTCGTCCAAAGTTTTCCGAGCGAAAAAATCGGGCACGCTCGCAGATAGAAGGCGAAACGTCCGGCGAAGAGAGTGGCCTGAAAAAGCCCGGGGGACGCGCTCGCGTGAAAAATGGCGAGAGCGGGGCAAAGAAATTGATAAGGGGAGAAGAGAGGGAAAGATAAAATATGAATGGTCAGGGTCGCTATGATGCAGTGCGCACGCGCATTCTGGATGGCCACGGGAAGCCGCTGATATTGTTTATATGTGCGCGGGCGGAGAAAGCTCGCTCTCGCTCTCTCTCTCTTTCTCTCTGTCTGTGTTTACGGCGTCGTATAAGTCACGGAAGCGCGTAGTGGGGGGAAAAAGGATTTGCGCTAGGCGAGCTCTTTTAAGGTTTTTAATTAATTTTGGTAAGCCAGCTGAATGTTTTTTTGTTTAGCGAAAAATTGCGAAATTTTTTCGAGAGTTGTTGAAGTTAAGAACTTAAGTGTCTTGTTATAAATTAATCTGTGTGGCGCGTAAAAACACGTACTAAAATGTTGCCGGAGAAAAATTTGCCACTGTAGAGAGTTCTGGGAAAATCTGTATCGCAAAAAAAATGTTTATGAAACATTTTACGAGAAAAATATTATATCTCATAACACCGGGTTTTCCGATAACTGAAACCTCATTATACACTGATTTTTTTCACAAGCGCGCATTTAAATAAATTTTATTTCTCTGTCAAAGCTTTTGCGCGAGTCTATAATTCGAGGCTCGCGCGATCATTTCCTATAATTTAAAATTAATTTCAACGTTTATATGTTATTAACGGCAAAAAGCTGCGCAGTCGTGTCGAGGGGGCAGATCGCTCGGTTAAACCGATAAAGTCCCTCGCTCTCTTTCTCTGTTTCGACGTATTCGATGAGCCATAAATTTTACGTTCGAAAAATATAAAAAAAAGAAAATCTTGCCATAATTCGACCATTAATGAAATCCGCACAAAGGTCGCTTTAATACATATAGACAGAGACCTGCGAAAGAACTCGCGGAGAGAGATAATAATATAATGGAGTGATTAACGTTAAATTTAACGCACATCAAGGGGCCCCAGCGCAGCTGCGTTATTATCTCAAAGCTCATCAATTATCGCGCGGCGCCGCGGCAGCTCATTGTACGAACTTTATGATATTCTCGCGCTCATTGTCGAGAACGTATACATATAGTACAATGCCTACATACACACGTGCGTAAACGTAGACACACCCCGTTTTCCTCGGTCTGCACGCACACTTGCCTCGACCAATCTAATCGTCCTTGACCAGCAAATCCTGAACTTTACTGCCGCGTATACGCGCATGTGTGTGTGTATATATATGCGCGAGCTCCATTCTCGGTCTCTCGCTTTACTCTTTTCCAGCCGCGCGCGCGCTATAGTGGCGCTGATGCGCGGAACGACCCGGGGTAAACGCCAAGAGGTTTATCGGGATAAAAAGCACTGCGCGAAAGAGGGAGAGGAAGTATAAAAAAGAGAGCGAGAGATAGAGAGAAGACTCACTCTTGCGTTCCCGCGTTCTATGCACACCCAGCCACACGCACACACGCTTTTCCGTCCCTCCGAGCGAATCCGCTTGATTTTACGAGCGACATACGTACCACTCTTCGCTCGCTCTTTTCTCCTCCCGCGCCGCTGGCTTCGTACATGTGTGTGTATGTTTCGCCATACAGATAAACGCGTTTTTCACCGTATGCGTGTGTGCGTATGGAGAGGGTCGAGCGCTAAATGTTTGCGGAAGAGAATTTCGCGCGTGATGGGGGTGTGCACTGGCGCTTTATTCTCATCGGAATGAAAATGATAAAGCGGAATAATTAAATGGCTTCTTTCGCCGCTTGCTATACTCGCTCTGCGATTCGGACATCTGTCTGTGTCATTAGCGCTTTTATATGCGCGTGCGCCTGTTGATCGCTTTAATTCGTTTCGGCGAAATGATAGCTCCCCAGCACTGTGCACAGAGAGACGGGGAGCAGAGAAAGAGAAAAAAAAGTTAATACGTGATGGGGGCAAAAGTCACCTGTTATGCCGGCTACCGCGCGCTTTATAGTCACGGTGGATGGCTTTTATTTTTGCCGGATTTTCAGCCAGCCGAATGAGTCGCGCTCGCGGCGGGGGGATATTAACGGAAAGTTACGGTGCGGCTGCGTATAGTTTGGCGAAATTGGTCGTGCGAGAGAGAGAGAGAGAGAGAGAGAGAGAGAGAGAGAGAGAGAGAGAGAGAAAGAAAGAGAGAGATACAATGTAATGTTAGAGCTTCTGTTATGTGGGTTAATTCGGTGTTTAATCGTGAAATTTTGAAAAGTCGTTAATGTATTGGCAAACATTGTGTTTCGTAAAACACGTATAATGCTGATTGATCTTATTCATGAAATTAATGAATTCATTTCGCGATATCTCTCGGCTTTCATATTTATATTAGCGGTTCAATTGGCGACGTATTGATTACAATATGAATAAGAAAATTATACAATAATATGGGGAATATGTATTGTATAATCGTATACACAAATGAATTTTATTTTTAAAGGAATACAGTAGAGTCATGTATATGAAAAGACCATTACCCGACATTGTATGAATAAAATCCCAAAGAATCCTCATGAAAAACAGACAGAATATAACCGAGCGCCAGCGGAGAGCGGGAAATAACGGCAAAAAATCGAGGCCAGACATACGGAAAATGTAACAACTCTCATGGACTCCGTAGCGCGCTGAGGGAGTTTGTCACCTCGCCTTCTTCCTCCTCCTCCCCCTCCTCCTTTACACCGACTCAATCCTTATCCTTCGCTCTTTCTCTCTTCCGCGCTCCCTCTCTTTTCCACCCACTCGCCCGCCTATCTTCTTTCCCTCTCTCACTCTCTGCCATCGCCCGGACTGTCGTTCTCAGAAGGGACGGAGAAAACTATTCGCAATGACGGAAGGAGAGCATCCGCGTTGAAAACTTCGCGCCGCCGCGCTTGTCGGATACGGACTTTGTTCGTTCGCACGGAATTCTTCCGACGAGAGAAATCAGAATGACTCGCGCGGAGAGCGAGGCAAAACTCTCGACGAAGACGGAGGCAACGAAACAAAGAATTTAACGCGGATTTTGCTGCGTGCATATAATATAGCAGCGCGTCTATTAACAAAATCCTGGTGGAGGAGGAGGATGAAAAAAGGAGCGTGCGAACGAGATGGCGGGACTAAGTTTTAAAGTAAATTAAGAAGACTTATGAGAAGAGTTTGCGAGAGAGAGAGAGAGAGAGAGAGAGAGAGAGAGAGAGAGAGAGAGAGAGAGAGAGAGAGAGAGAGAGAGAGAGAGAGAGAGGTGTACGCATGAAATGGCAAAATTAATTGGTCGAGGGCTGGAAAAAATTAAAGCGGAAAGATCTATTGACTAGTATAAATTAAAAAAAAGTTTTGAGGATTTAACAAGAAGCGCTCGGGTACTGGAGTATACGAACGCGTGAAAATGTTTTCATACGTAAATCATGAGTAGGTTAAATTAACTTAAAATCAAAGTGAAATTACAAATCTAACATTGAAACAACGCAAAGAGTCTATATAATCTAGTATTAATTTACTTAAGAAGGATCCATTGGCCCATATCCACATCCAAGCGCTTTACAACGGTACATAAATTTCGCCGATCCTACCACACCCTAACAGGCTTTCACTGTTCAATCCACGCACTTCAGCATAATCCTCATCCAACAATCCCTGCCTCCCCAGCTCCGTACCTCCCTTTTCCACCCTCCTTCTCCCTTTCGTTACAATTCAGACCGAGCACTCCGCGGAGCGCAGACAGTCAACCACCAGCAGCACACACCGCCTAGCATCAAGCCACGGAGAAAGAAAAAAAAAGGACGAAAAAACGACCTCGTCGAGGAGAAGTCGGCGAAGACGAAGAAGAAGAAGAAAAAAAAGAGAAGCCGGCTGAATATTGTATCCCCGCGAACGGCAGACTTTCTCGCGCGCGCGAGCTATGAAAAGGAGCGAAGGAGAAAACTCCGGGGCAATTCCGGTGATGGCGGGCTTAGATCTCTCTATCCCCGGGCCGTATCAGCTCTTCCGCGCCACCAGGATAAGATGAACCTCTCGCTCTCTCTCTCCCTTCTTCGCTCTATATACACATGCTCCTTTCTCTCTCGCTACAGAGAAGTGCCACCCACGTGCAACCGTATCTCCCGCGTGCCCCAATCAACCTTGCGCGGGAGCGAGAGCGCTACGCCCGAGCTAATCAGCAAAGTGTATAAAGTCCGGATAAAAATAAAACGCGGCGGCGGCGGCGGGGCTCGCGAAAATTAAATAAATGCCTTTCCTCTTTAAGATTCGCTCGCTCGCTCGCTCGCTCGCGCACGCGCGGCCGCAGTGGTATATATAAGGGAAAGAGAAACGATTCGCGGTGTAAGTCCGTGCCTCCCGAGGATTGGCTGTGCACGAGCACGCGCTCTCGCTCGCGGCCCGAAGGAGTTTACTTATTCGAATAAAGCGCCCGCCGGATGAGCTCTCGTTCTCCTTCGCTCCCCTCCCACCCCCCTATATACCCCCGCGATTCCTTGAACCGCGAACGCGCCTTTTCTCTTTACTCCTCTTTTTCCTATATCTCTTTCTCTCCTCGCCTCCTGGCCTCTATATACACAGAGCTGCAGAGGCAGCGTCTTCTTCCTTTCGCCTCCCTCTCCCAAGAGGAATTGAAGTTTCTCTCGATAGGCTCTCGTGTCGAGATATATAGAAGGAGAGAGAGGAGAGGCAAGAGGGAGAAAGAGATCAAGGACGAGCGAACGCGGTGGTAGTGCTACTCCTGGAAAATTTCATTATAGCCGTCGCCCACGCCCGCCGTAATTGCCATTGTCGGATAAACTGTTTAATCCGTCTGTATTTATTGTGGCCTAAACGGCACCGGCGCTGCTGCTGCGACCCGAGAAGTCCAAAAAACTTCTTTCCTCGCCGGTATTATAGAGCCGAGTGTGCTCGCGTCTGTATAAACACTCGCGAGCGTAAGAGGAAGGAGAGAGAGAGAGAGAGAGGGAAAGAGAGAATAATTGGATAGCTTATTCGGAGATGAAGATCTCGCGAGCGCCGCGCTCACTTTTGAGGGCTACCCGCACTACTGCTTGTTTATCGCGCTCGTTTCGTTAGATAAGTGTAATTAAATTTTTGTATCGGGCAACGGCGTTGTGAAGAGGTATGTACTCTGCTGCGCCGACGAGTTATCTTGCGCGCCGCTCTCCCTCTCTCTTTCTCTCTCTCTCTCTCAGGCTCGCGGTTGCTTTGTTTGAGGGGAAAAAAAGTGTTTTTGTTGATTAAGTGTGTGCTTAATAGACACTGTGTGTGTAAGTAAAGGATAATTGAAATTGTCAGACACTTTTGACGACTATAAAAAGAAGTTTATTTAGCAAATATTACAATAGTAATGTGTACAACGAGTTCGTTTACTTGCATAGGTATATAGTAAATTAAACGAGAGTGGAAACATTTAAATATAACAATGAAATCACAGAGCGTCCGTCGCTTATTTTTCGAAACTCTATAAAGTTAATTAAAACTCGACAAAAACACTGCGTCGCACGCGCAGAAGTTCTTAAAAAACGAGTAAACGAACTCCATGGCCGTAAAAAATTTTGCGCCACCCCGGTATTTCAGCAATAATATAGAAAATATTCGCGGAATGCACTTTCGGGGCGGCCGATTGTTTTTTGCCCC
Source organism: Torymus aiolomorphi (assembly GCA_036365515.1). Lineage (NCBI taxonomy): Eukaryota > Metazoa > Arthropoda > Insecta > Hymenoptera > Torymidae > Torymus > Torymus aiolomorphi. Next base: position 239,982,209 of record CM070873.1, on the reverse strand, counting down.
TAAGTGTTTTACGATTCACTTCGACTTCGTTATTGGCCGTTAAAGCGACACGTTCCCACCGTTAAATCCCCGGGTAATTACGTATTTTACCGTCCTCTCGCAGCTCTTCAAGATCCCTAACCCCCGCACGTACATAAAGTCCGCTCCAACTTTCCGCTCCGTGCGGAACATATATCTATCTGTGTGGGAATTCAAGGTGAGCGACAAAAGTGACAAAGGGAGAGACTGAATTAGAATTTCCGGAAATCATTAAATTGATATGAGAATTTTTACTTTTTTTTTCTCACTTTCATTCTATTTTGTAGTACAATATTAGATAGTTTAATTTTACGATAGTGCTAAGCAATAAAAATCATAAGACCGAAGAACCCTCGCACACCATCAGTCTAAAAACTACTCCCCCATGCGCCACGTGGGCCAACTGTTGACTACGTAAACCTCGTCGATTGAATAAGGCATGCAAAATCACTCGCCTCGAAGACAGAGAGAGCTAGCGAGGGAGAGGCGCGGAAAAGCGACGCAGAAGGGAGAGTGCACGCAGCGAGCGGTATACTCGACGAAAGCACCCAAGAAAACGACGAGCGAATCCACTTGGGGATTCCTCGTCCTCGCGCACGCCCACCTCACCTTCCCTCCCTCTCCCTCACCCTCGCGTGCGCGCGGATTTGCCAAAGTCACTTGCTATTCCGGCCGCGCTCTCTCCTACCCCCGCTACCTCTGCGAACGATTTAGTTACGAGAGATGGAGAGGGGTTAGACGAACTATAAGTGCAGCGTCGGACCCGTATAGAGTAGCAGAGTGGTAGTCACAGAAGGAGAAGCGCTGGTTTTTCGAAGCGCGGCGGGGAGTCACCCCGATACAATTTAGATATGAGCGCGCTTTCATCGCGACAGCTCGATCTCGCTATCCTCCGCAGGCTTATCTCCGACAGCCTCTGACGAGAAAATCGAGCGCCAACGTCCGAGAGTTGTTTAGAGCGGGAACGCCGGGTGGGATGATTTAGAAGCGAAAGGTGAGTGAGGTTACGGTATAAAAAAGAGGAGAGAGAGCGAGGTTGATGAAGAGCTTTAATGAGATGGGATTTTTTTAGGCGAGGAGTGGTGAGAAGAAGAGGCCTGACGTCTATGAAATAATATAGAGCGGGAACGAGGTTGTTTCGGGGTGAGACAGAGAGAGTGCACGAGATGCGTTTGTATTCGAAGGCTGCGCGGGTTCGAGTTGAAAGTAGAGGAGTTCCTGCGTTTATCCTTTTATAGTAAATGAGTATACTTGAGAGGTGGTAAGGCATACATTGAATGTCTTCGTGCAATGTTTTGGTATTTAAATTATATAAATGATAGTAAAGAATTACAAAAGTATTTACAAAAAACTAAGAAAAGTGCGGAAAAATAAAATCAGTGAAACAAGTCAAGCATGATAAGACAAGAATCGCGTTTTTTCAGAAGTTTCATTAAAAACATAATTTCCTTGATCAATCTTTACATTTTGCATCAGCGACTCGTAAAATACAATTCAACCACTACTGCTAAAAAGCTCGTAGGAAAAAAAGAGCAGGAGCAAGTGGGTGCAGCCTTGGCATTACAAAAGTCACTCGCGACGACTTTCAAAGGTCCGAGCGAGCCCCCGACATTGAAAGGTACCGAGCTAGGCGAAAAAGAAACTAACCGCGCGAGCGCGGCGTGGGTGTAGCATTCGGTCGTTAGCCGAGATAAGAGGCCGGCGGACTGCCTTGCTCTACGCGTATAATGCTCACAGCCGGGGGAATGGTAATGGAAACTCCCCCTTTCTCTCTCTCTCTTTCAACCCGAGAGTTCCACTTATTATCTCGTAGTATTATGTAAATACCGGATGACCATTACAATTTTACAACTTACCAGGAGTGGCTTTATAGTTTCATCGCCTCGGGCAGTGTAGGGTGGGGCGCGGACCGCGAGCTCCAATTTTTGCGTCTCCTTTTTCGCCGCCGCAGCCGCCGCCCTCTTATATGTGGGCTCCCGCGAATATAAACTATTTTAATTTTTCCAAGTTAATATCGCGAGACGCGCGCACGTGGCTTGAAAACTTTTTTTCGGGTTGGAGAAGGTGAAGCAAGAGAGAGAGAGAGAGAGACTCTCTCAACGTTATACTTCGGGAAAGTTAATATCGAATATTCGCTCGCGCGAGCGCGCTCAGCTCTTTTTTTTTATTCGGGGGTTATCAGCTCGCCGGCTCGCTTCCCTATATTGAGGAGGGGCTGTGTTATTCTTGGAGTCGCGCGCCCGATTTTCGTTGGACGACTTCTTCTTCTTCTTCTTTTCTTACTTTTTCCTCCAAGTCGCAGGATTCCCCGCAAGACGCGGTGAAATTAAAATTTTTCGCGGGAGCGAAGGGAGATAGCGGAAGAGAGAGAGGGAAAGAGAGTGGATGGGTGCACACACGCTAACCTGCGGTGGTGTTCATTGATCTGCGCCACTGCGAACAGTATAAATAGGCTCCAGGATAATGGATGATCAGATTAATCGAAGTGGTATATAGCCTTGCGCGCTAGCATTAAGAATTATATGTAATAAGTAAGAAAATTAAGGACAATGTGACCCTGGTATAAATCGTCCATTTTTCTCCCATTTTCGAGCCATTTTCTAGCGATTTCGGTCAACTTGACATTAAATGGCTAGAAAATGGGAGAAAAATCGTTTCACAAATGGGCGAAAACTGAACAATTTCCAGCAGGGGATTATTGTAAAATCTTAAAATAATACTTTAATATACTTGACGAGCTGCATTTCAAATTTCGGTAAAAACGAATGAACGCGTATTTAAAAGGTATTATAATGAAGCCGGTACAATGTGCTCATTTACCCGCAGCTTGGTTCTTGTTTTATCATCTAATTATTCTCGGTGTACTCTTTCCCGGGTATAAAAACATTTTTACATTCAGCTGTTAAGCTGATAGCAACATTGTTTAAGAAACTCTAGCCGCTTGACCGCCAACGCGTAACCCGAGCATGTGGTTTTGCGGTAGGTAGACATACGGTGCACATTTCTGCCCGCCGCGAAATATAGATGTGAAAAAGCATAGTGTAATTCCAGTACTACTTGACTATTTTCTGTAAACGAGAAACAGGTCCCCTTTAGACTCTACTCACTTTTCACATAATAAAATACGGAGCAGCGCATATTAAAAGAACAATTGTAATTGTAGAGTATAAAATACGTATGTATAAAACGTTGAGAATTCATTGCCTCCTTTTCTGATAAAGAATCATTATTAAAGTTTCTAAAAATAATAAATAGGTTTCCCGCTTCATACACGCGTAGAGAAATTCATTAATAAAATGGCGCGAAATTCTTCCGTGCCGTTTCATTTCATAAATCAATACCTATAGAGCCTTCGACGATGGCTATATTCGGTGCGCGCGTCTACGTAAAAATCTTTCGGGAAAATAGATTTCGGAGTACGAAACTAATTTCTCCCGATTCTGCCGCGAGGATCCCCGGAGAGTGAGATAATTCGCCGGTGCAGCTCACAACAACCTCGTTTCGCGCTTGCGCGCCTGATATCCGGCAATCAATTCGCTAATTCAGCCAACTGAGGAAGGTCACTATTCCGGAATAACCGCCGCGGTGCGGTATAAGGAACCGAAGATTCGTCGACTTCATCGGTGGTATCCATGAAACTGATGCGCTGCGTCCCTCGATTAATTCCATCGACGAGTGGCTATGGGGAGAGAGGACTAGGCGGAAAAAAAGGGAAGGGAAGAGAGCAAGCGAGGGGCTGTAAAGTGGTTATCGCGCGGACAGTATATCGCCTGTTCTCTCTTATCCTGTCGGCGACGCGGTGTTTTTCACTGTGTAGACGTCATTGTTCCCGCGAGCGCGCGCGGTATTTCTTAGGATCCTCATCCGCGACGACGCGAAATTATCTCTCTCGCAGTACTTTCCCCCTTGCTTCCCTTTTTTTCTTCCTGCTTTTGCTTTGCGGGAGCCGAAACCGCGCCGCGGTTCTCTTATTCTCAAAACTCTTTCGATCATTCGCCAGCGAGCGCAAGCTAGCCAGGTCGGCTCTCGTCTTTCCCTTTTCTTCCGACCCCCGTATAGCTTTGCCTTTCTATTTTTCGCTCTTTCTCGAGTTTCCTTCACCGCGGCGGCGGTGGCGCGCGCGCGAATTTGTAAGATTTCTTCGTGGCTTCTTTGTTGAATGCGCCCTTTTCACGGAAATTAATTAGTCAACTTTAGCCGGCAAAATTGATTTTTCGACTGAGAGAGCGAGAGAGAGAGAGGGAAAAAAAAAGAATTTCTACTCGTCGCGTGCGGTCTTAGACTTTTGTGGTGAGCCGACAAAGAAGGAGCAGTACTGTTGTAAAGTAATTAAAGGCTTTGAGTATTATTAAAAATGTTTTCAGACGCAAAATTTTATTTTACAAACATTCTAATATTGTTATTAAATAAAAATAAAGTTAAACAAAAGATTAAATTTATCGTTTTGATTTTCCAAGAGGTAACATTCATCGATATTAAATTGAAAGCGCTTTCGGCAGTCCCCAATAAACCAACGTTCAGAGCGTACAGTACTAAGAAAAATGAATCGATAAAATATTTATCTTCGCTTTAAAATTAGCCCCATACAGAGAACGATTGGCAAACGAGTGTATCATTGATTTGCATCGGTGGTCGTTGTGCACATAGCCGATAAACACGCGTGTCGGGTTTTCAAAATAGTATTTTTCTATTTACTCGTATTTCCACTCCCGCGCTCGTAATTTTTCTCGCTCATCCTCTCTTTCTCTCACCGCACGCTGTCTTCGCTTTTCAGCATCGCCTGTTCTATCTCTCTCGATTTGCCTTTTTGTCTCTCTCTCTGTCTCTCGCCTCTTCCCCATTTCTTCTCCTTTGGTAATCTTTACACCCGAGCGCTCGGGTGCTGCAGGGACGCGACGAAACATTTTCATTATCCGAGGATAAATTTACATCCCTCTTCAAGTCGCGCGAGTGAGCAAGCGGGAGAACAGGAGTAGAGGAGAAAAATCGAATATTCGATGGGGGCTGCGGGAGAGGCAAGAGAGAGAGAAAGAGGGAGAGAGTATACAAGCGATCGGTTTTCACAAAATGCGCGGGAGGTATAACAATGATGGATGAGCGTGTGATAATAAAACAGAATGTGTATTACTCATCGGGCGGGAAATGTGGCACGCCCGGTAAAGCGCTTATTTATAAAACGATGCTTTTTCACCCAAATATTTATTTTGTACACAACGGATCATATATTTATAAATATATTCTTCGCTTTCGAAATAACGATTGGAATTCACTTTTAGCATATCATCAAATGCAAATAAACTTAAAAACCTAATTTATTTTTCGCATTCGTTTGGTAAATAACTCTGACCAAATATACTTTCAACAGTCCACGTTTATAATCCTACTTTACGATACGAACTGCTGAATTATAGATGGAGCGTTCTCTTTAATCTTTAAAATTAGTAAGACTAAAACACAACTACCGACATTTACAGCCAGCGGCCGCGGTACGTGGTCCATCTAGCGGCGGGCGTAGGTCATTCACGCGCTCGTTCGCCCACTCATCTCATTCAATATCGACGAAACGTAAAACTAATCAGCCAGCCATGCGTCAAATTAGATACGAGGAGAGAGAACGAACGAACGAACGCGAGCCAATAAAACGGCGGATCGGCCGTAAAACTGCGCCACACCGACTACGCGGACGACGACGATTCACCCAAACGAAGCTACGCGCGACGATTTACAAGTCAAGTTACCGGGGCCGTAAATACCCTGAGCAGAGAGAGAGTAGGTGTAGGAGGAGCGCACGCGAAACGCGTACGTGGAGGCTCTAAGAGGCTATGGGCTATCGCGCGCTGCCCAGGCCCTGACCCTTTCCGGATTCACTCGCCCCGACACGAACGCGCGCACGTTGTCGTAGTCGGCGGTCTATCGAGTCGCTCTCTCTTTTCTTTTTATTACAGGAGTGACCTGCGCGGCCCCTATACCAGCAGCGCCGTTAAGATGAATAATTCATCTTTTTTTTTCATTAGGCGGCGCTGGCAAATTGATCGTAAAATTTAATTGCGTTTTATTTTCGAGTATATATATATATCGGTGAAATGTTGCTGTTTCGGGAAAAATTCGTCGTGACGCGTGCAATAAGGTAGGTGAAGGTGTAAGATATGGCGGTTATTTTGAAAATTGTAGAGAGGATAGCATTTTCTAACAAATAGAGCTGTTTGCTCTAGATATTCTAAAGAAATTTATAGCTTTCTCAGTGACTTGCTCTACGTCGATATTTCACTTTCCCGCGCGCGTCCTGCGAAAAAGAATACGGAAATAACTCCTCGGGCTTAAAATCTATAAGAGCGTCGAGCCGTATTTCACCAGTTTTGAATAAAATTTTCATTGACCTCCTAATTCGGAAATTCCGCAAAAGATTAGAATAAACGTTATATGTGTAAGGTATTTCAAAAATAAATCGCCACCCCGCAAATATAAACTCCCCATCCGCAGCGTTCGAAGTAAATCTCCTTCGCAAAATGCCAGCGGTCACAAAAAAAGAGAGAGAGAGAGAGAGAGAGAGAGAGAGAGAGAGAGAGAGAGAGAGAGAGAGAGAGAGAAAAAACGAAATGTTTAACAATCGATAAAGCCATCAGAACTCAAAAACCCTTCGAAATTTCAATATTCCCGGCCGAACGCGCAACCAATTTACACATTCGAGCTCTCGCCCATCCCCTGTACCCCCTCCGCAATCCCCAGCGCTAGCGCCATCGGCGAACCAATTTTTAACAGAAAATCCTCTTCTCCTACACATGCGCCCGCTCGTTCGCTCTTTCCGCGTCTCTGACTGCCCCTATCTCTCTCGCTCTCTCTCTCTTTATCTCTCCGTCCTTCTCGCTCGGCGCGCACACGCTGCTGTATGCAACGATAGGAAGAGAGAGAGCGCGCGCATGCCGGAAGACCGGGGCCGGCTTTTATGGGATGCCCCTGCCCGAACCGCCATTTATTACCCTAGCCGGGGGGAGAGAGGGGGAGGCGGGGGAGGACTAAACTCGCTTCGGGGGGAGAGAGAGAGAGAGAGAGGGAGACTATTTTTCATTCTCGATACCGAGGAGCGTTTTCGATGCTGAATTTTCGAGGAGAGAAAATTTGCGCTGCACAGTGTAGAGAGGAAAAGGGAGAGAGAGATAGAAGAGAGGAACTTTCTGGCTTCTCGTTAACGAGGATTTAGATAAAATTGAATAGATAGAGGAACTGGTTGATTGTTTTCTTTATTTCATTTTCTGAGCGCGTGGTTCGTGTTTTATAGGGAGCTGTGGATGAGTATCTTTCTTCAGGTCGATCCTGTTTACAAACTGATAAAGTTTCGTATGAACTCTCGAGCAGCTTAGATCGCTTAATTTTATTTGAAAGAAATAATACTGTGCATAAAAAATGAGTTTTTAAACCAAATGTTTTATATAATCGTTAATATTTTTCTTATTTGATGTGATTTGTACAAAATTGCTTTTCTCCCAATCATTTATACTACTGTTGACAATCGCAGCATAACGCTTTACTGCACCGCAATCATTAAAAATAGCCCAAGATAGGGCAATCAAGAGTGCGAAACTTGCTACGAATGCAACTTTCGCTATCTTAATTGGCTTCTTATTTTTGAAGCGCACGCACGCGTTCTCGCGTATACCAAACTTTTAAAAAGCGTGGCGCGGCGCAAAAACTATTTTCTGAGTCTAAATCGCGGAACATACTTCGCGGCAGATAATCATCGCGATTCTTTTTCCTCCCTCCGCCCCCTTCTCGCTCTCTCTCTTTCCTATTTTCAAGAACGCACGAGGTCGCTTCTCTCTCTCCCAAGGTCGCGTATAACTTCTGTTTAACATGCTTTATGGTTTCCTCTCAAGGACTCCGGGAAATTCATACGTACACTTGAGTACAACGCGGAAGTACGTACATCATCTCCACAGAGTAGCGGTATAGCGGCGGGTGTAGTGGTAGTAGTAGTAGTCGCCCTCCGAAAAATTTCTATCGTCGAGGCGAAAGACGTCACTGCGGAGAGAGAAAGAGAGCTGCGAATTTTTTGCAGGCGCTGTACCTCGAAACAATGGATATTCACGACTTCAAAGGTTCACTCTCTCTCTCGCTCCTTTCCTCTTCGTCTCTCTTGGACTAAGGAACCGGTCTCCCCTTCTTTTTCGGCGCGCAACCCTCGAGGATTCGCTACTCGCTAGCTTTCTCGTTCTTTCTTTCTCTCTCTCTCATTCTCGAGCGAGTGAGACTCTCGCGCAATAATCTTCGTGCATCTGTGCGCGCGCCAGCATAGCCGAGATGTAAAGCGCGCCGTTTTCCATCTTGCTCGCACTCCCCGTCCGTCTCGAGTAAAGTACAAATGACGAGAAATTTTAAAGAGAGAGAAAGAGAAAGGGAATTGCGGTGGGGGAGAAAAATGGTTCTTCACGATCGTATTAAAATGTACGCCCTGAACTTCTCGACGAGCGAGACGCTGACGTGCTGGCCGGTTGAGGAGTAAAATTTCAATGTTAGAAAGAGCCGCAGACTGTAAAATGTAATTAATTGAGAAGTTGAAGAATATGATTGTTGGAAATAAAATGGTCTTGAGAATGTATTTAAAATTTTACCGAGAGTTTCGAGATATGTATACGGTCCCGATATAAAAGGGAATTTTCTCTTCGTTTTCCTTCAGTTTCAATTTTATTCTCGACCATTACGATAGTAACAATCGCCCTTCTATTAAAAATTTATGCGAATTTCACCTAACGGTCGAAAGTACAACAGAATTCGATCTCGCTCGGTCCCCGTGCACTCAATAACCGTCATCTACGTCATTGCTTTTTTGGCAAACTCCCGGCGCACATTACACGACGCGCGTCCGTTATAAGGACGCTCACTCCACTGCAGAAGAAAAATCGACGACAACCGTACACATCGTCGGATCGTCTAATTGGGAGCGGGCAAATTAGAGCCGTCGTACATTCGCGGAAAATCGGTCGTTACAATACCGCCCCGGAAGATTTGGCAGGATATCCCCTTTCGCCTCCCTCTTTCTGCGTTCGAGTGCGCGGAATCGCTGGCAAGGACATTTGGCACATTCGCGCACGAGATAATTTTTTCCGCTCTTGGCACCTAGCGGCCTTATTTAAATTCAATATTCAATCAAACGACGGGGGCGAGGACGGTCCGGAAAAAATTATGGCCGGCAGTATCGTCGAGACCGGGAGAGACTTGAGAGAGCCACCGCGAGGGCGTCGTTTGTTTTTATTTATACTTGGCGGCCGAGGAAGTTTCGGCTGATGTGTATATATATACGTAATGGTTTTCGGTGTGGCGCGTGTTTGTACAGGAGAGACTGGCATTTGTTTTGACTAATGGATACATCAAAATACAATTAGTCAAATGTGGAGCGTTATACATTATTCAGTCAGTGTGTCAATTAATTACAGATGCACACGTACCAAGCGAATAATTATAGGAAATTAAATGCTTTTAAATGATGGAGAATATGGTTATATAAAATTTGGTTTATTAGCAAAATGATGGAAAATCTACAATTATATTAAGAACTAAAGCAGAATTGATTAGACGAATGGCGTAAATGCGGAATTAATTTTTGAGCGACGGGGGCCGATATTGCATTTAATTTTTAATCAACTCACACGGCGTATTAATAATAAAATCGATTTACTTTTTCGACGTACCAATAATAAGGTTCGCAAGCGAATTTAATCACGCTTTTCAATTTAAAAATTTCGCTACGTATAGTACAGTATTTCATACGACTGACACACTGTCGCGTAATTAATAAATCTTCATTACTCCGACGACAGAATCCGTTCGCTCTTCTCCGGCGCATCCTGAGAATTAAACGACGTTTCGTTGACCGATGCTCGCTCATTCAAATAGCAATCGCTGTATACAGTCGAGCGAATGCCTTTCACGCTGCGGATCCCGAGTGATTATTCGGGCCCTTAAAAGCCGCACGGACATCTTAATACCGGCGAAGTACCGTAACTTTCATTCAATTTCCGAAAGTTTCGACACTCGTCCTCTATCTCTCTCTCTCTCTCTCTCTCTCACTGTCTCTCAACCAATACCAAATCCACTCCATTACTTCGTCGGCGAGTGGTGCGCTGCCCAAGTCCATCCCCTGCGCCGCGCGCCATCTTGACTTAAACTGTTTGAGTTGCGTCTTTACCGGATTACCAGGAAATCCAGTGTTCCTTAGCTGTGCAGCGAGTTCGCGGACCCGAAATGCGTTTCTCCAAGCTCAGCTTTCCGATTATTTCAAAGTTACACGTCGGAAATCGGAAACTCGTTACGCTCGTTTGTGGATCTTGTCACTTTGAGCGCCGCGGCCGCGGACGAAACTGAGTAAGTAAGACGTACGTTCTACCTATAGCTCTCTGTGGCTTTTTCGAAAAATGTTTCAAAGCGACGAAAGAGTTTTCCGTAATTTTGGTGATTGAAAGTTTCGGAAGAAGATGTTAGTTTTGAAAGGCAGCGTGCTTTTCTAAAAGTCAGTGCTTTTATACGGGCATAATTAATTTAGACGTGGAAATATTGGCAGTAATTTCATGTATTTTGGGTATACAGATTTCCGTTTGACGTCGTACAATTTACCGAGCGCGTTCACGTCCGCAAGATATATATATATATATATATATACTTTCAATTTAAAAGTTTCGCGTATTCACAATATAATGAAGCTTATTATAATGAATATCGTTTTCCGTATATATTCGATAATTATACGTTAACGAAGGCTAATGAATCCCACATCACATTTCCCTTAAACAATAACTTCATTTCCAATATTTCAGGTGTGAAATACCATACTTCCATTAACATATTCCTTTCGCGATATTTTAATTAAAACTATAAATTCTCCGGAAAAAACTTGCCCTTCAACTCACTCGCGTATCAGTGCTTTTCACAAACTTATTATACGCGCGCGCTTCTACGCGAAGGGAGAGAAAAGCCGCACGAGACTTTGAAAAAGCCGACGCCTCGCACGCTCACGCCGTTCGATATACGCCTTTAATGTCGATATTCCATTAGATCGACTTTTACTTTGTAATTTTTCATGGCGGCGGCGGCGTGCACATACTGTACGCGCGCTTATGTGTGTGTGTGTGCCTCTTTTTTCCTATCTTGACTCTTGTCCGAAGATTATATCGATCGCGTAATGTCAAACACCCGCGTACGCTCGGTCTCGCGTATATGCGCTTTTAACTCAAAGGTGAGAGCGCGTGCGAGGGAGCGAGATAGAGAGACAGCGAGAGAAGGGAGAGCGCGAGCGTATCATCTTCTATTTTAACGCTTCCTTTGATCTGCATTATCGCTCGGCGCGCGCGAGCGCCGCACGCGCACTGTTTTTCATTTGTGCATCTGAAAGGCATTCTAAAACTTCTAAAAGAAATTTTTTCCTCTGCTAGCGAGCGACTGCGTCTGTCTGCATGGGCGTGTTTTTTTTTATTATGACGCGTCGCGCGCACGTTGCGCAGTAATGGCAGAGCCTTTTGCGTTATAAATACGGGATGATTTATGAGGGAGAATCGAGAGATACGCTCGCTGTGCGTACGGTTCGTTCGCATTTTTAATATGGCGGCGTTTAATTTCAATTTGTTTTACGCTTTTGAAGTGTATTCGCGAAAGAATACGATGTTATTTTAAAATTCGGAAGGATAAATTTATGATGAGAACGTGAAATAAAATTATTATTTCAACCTCAATGCATCCGCCTCATATTGAAATTGATATAACGAATTATTGAAATGAATGCAAAATTTTTAATGAAGAAAATGAATTAATCTCACTTTAACTTTATGCGAAATAATATTATTTATAAATACATTTATTCCTGCGCTTTTAAAAATTGCAATATCTTTGAAAAATAATTGAAATTCTTTACTTCATTTGATGTATGACAAAAATGTATTTAATTACTTGATATTTTTGAAAAAATAATTACAACTCCAAATAACGCATATGACAAATGTTCAAATAATTACGCTTATTGTCGGATACAACACTAGAGCTCTCCGAAATACCCTACTCGTCCATGTATACGCGCGTATTGAAAAGCAAGGAGCCATATAACGCGCGCGGGCTAAACAGCCGCTCTAGCACAGCTGTGCTGTACGCTCACTATACACATAGAGAGCGCGCGAATTAGCCCCTGAGAGGTTAAATTCGCACGCGCGAATTCTATTCACAAATTTGGGTTGACAATGTTGCACACAGGGAGCGCGTAATTATCCCGGGCCCTCTCGAGTCGCTCACAGTCACAAAAGAGAACGACGACGACGACGACGACGACGACGACAACGTCTCCAACGAGAAGAGTCATTCGTCGATTATAAATAGCCTGCCGCGTGTATATAACGCGCTCGCGCTTGCTCGTGATATATTCCCCCTTTCGCGCTCAGGTGTTTGCTTAGCAACGAACTCCTCGGCCATTGTGCCGGTCCTATTGAGCATCGTCGCGGTAGGGGAAGGCGGGGCATGGCGTGTCAGGTAGGTAAGTTTGGCACCCTCATATTTTTAATATTAATGAATGCAAAAAATGTAATTTTTACATAAACCTAATTAGATATGCTTTTAGAAATTTCCTCTATACTTTTGAGATTATAGATAATGTTTAACATTTAATTTAATAAGATTGAAAATCGGTGCTTAGAAACAAGGTTGACTTCATTTTTAAGTCGCTTGGAGCAACGAGAAAATGATTTTTTTTCTAAATAAGACCAAACCTATTTGATAGTTTCAACTTTTATCTTTCAAGCCCTGTTTTTGTTTTTTTCAAAAAATCTTTATAAATAATATAATTAAAAAATGAAAATGGTATTAAAATGGGGCATGACGTGGCACCCTGGCGGGGCACGCGTGGCACACTCGGGCGTATCAGTGCGCCGCGGCGGCCGCCGAGTGAAGTGATGTAACCTACAAACCAAAAATGGAGCAAGATGGGTTAACAACTACGCAGTGCAATAATTTAGTTTTAACTAGTTTTTAGTTTCAATTATTAGATTAATAAGTAAATAACGATTATTTCCACTGCGTATTAAGTTATAGAGTAGAAAAAACAATGGTAAGGAAGGAATCAATTGTAGATACTCAAACTGCCTTTTTCAATGGTCAGGTAGTTCAAATATGCTACATAGATGAAAATGATGCGAAATCTTTAAATTTAAACTTATTGTAATAATAATGATAATTTGTTAATCAAACAAAAGTATTATGTTGTGATCATATTTTATAAGAAGGAATTTATAATATAAAATCATTTATTAAAATGTAATAATTTATTTTAAAATAAAAATTGTTATGTTCCTTAATAAAAATAAAATTTTAAATTTTCAATAGACTGATTAATTATTTGATTTTTGAAAATTTTATTATGGCATAATTATTAAAGTATTAATTACTGGAAAAAAGAATTGAAAAATACCTATAGTAAAATATTAAATTTGACCGTGCCATGCGTGCCCCGTCGGGTGCCACAATCCACCCGCCGGTGGGGCACGTAGAGCATTTTTTCAGAATTTCTTTTCTGTATTTTATCAATAATTAAAAGAAAATGAAAAAAAAGTTAATAGTTTATTTTATTTTATTTTTTTCTGATCTAATTATTCCGTTTTTGTACATTTTGAAATAATACACGGTTTAGTTTTTATTTTTAATCAAAGTTAGGGTGTCACACGTGCCCCGCCCTCCCCTATATATATCCCCATAGAAACGTGCGCCGCACGCGGGCCTCGATTACCTCTCCTCCTCGTAACCCCGTCGTGCACGCACGCGGGAGACGGATTTTTCATCGCGGAAAGTGGCAATTACGCGATATCAATTATAAAAAGAATCTTTTGTCGCGCGCGGATATATACGAGGATATAGATGTGTATATAGATATACATATGTATAGGCGTACGTAGAGAGCGTAGCTCTCGTAATGACGGAAATTGTAATTACGAGCGGGCGCGCGAGCTACGTCCCGCTCGAATGGAATTGTATTCCGGCGACGCGCGTAGGTTGAGGGATGAAAGAAATTTTCCCGATTTCACGGAGCGCGCGAGCGCTCGGATGTTCGATAATTTCGACGAATGAATAATGAATTGCGTGTATAAAGTGAACGCGAAAGAGAGGTAGAGAAACGGAGATGGAGAGAAGTGGAGAGAACAAGCGTCAATGGAGAATGGAATGTGGCACTGTACAATAACGTATACTGTCCACGACGTAGTTATATTATTCTCTCATATTTTAAGGTATTATGCATTATTGTTGAAAGAAGTTGCAATTTGTAGAGGAGAAATTTATGTTTATGGTAGCAGAAGACAGTAGATAATAAGAAGGATTTTTTCAATATGAATCCACAGGATATTCATCATTATTTTATTTATCGTTATTTTATTTATATTGAATTTTTCTTAATAATGGACATACAAAATACATTTAAAAATTGAAAAGAATATACCATAAATTTTTGGTCCCCAAGTTTTATCGATACTACACTGTTAAAAAACTTCCGTATATATAGATATATTGTGTTTACATTTTGCGTTTCCAAAGGTACCCATTGTTTACCTATATATATGAAGTTTTCTGACAGTGTATTCACATTTATCTATTTATATTTTTCGATTAATTGCGAACAAGTACTTTTATATTTCTTTCTACCTCCAGCAAAATTGATAATAATCCGGATTTAAAAAGCAGGACTGCACCATTAAAGCAAAAGAAATTTCAACCCACACATCCTACATATTCAATGCATCAGACGTAAAACCAACACTGTACACCAAACAACCCCTCTTCCCTATATGACAATTCACAGATTCTATGAACGCATGCAAAATCCCCATATATCGAAGGTTAAAGGATTAAAGACACCATTGAAAACAACAGTAGCCACACGTACACACACACACCCACACGCGCATTAAATAATCCATGGCTTTCCATTATGCAGCGGTGCACATCGTCACGGCGTTATAGTTACCCGGAGAGAGAAGGAGAGAGAGAGAGAGAACGCGCAAACGCCCGCACGTCGCTGTATAATGTTTACCGAGAGCGCGAGCCCCGCATGGCCCGTGAAGGGTGCGCACATACGAACAAGTACTATACGCGTTTGCAAGGAGAGAATGAGAGAGAGAGACAGCGTAACGCGCGCGCGCGCTTTGGTGGCATGCACACACATACACACTCACATGTATGCGCGAGAAGCAACGGCAGGATGGAACTGCCATAAGCAGTAATTCACGCATTATGGTCTAGCCTTGGATTCGACAACGTGAATAGAGGCGGCGGTCGCTCTTAACATTGATCTTATGCGTGCCGCCGAGCCAACGCTACGAGTGCGGTCTATGCTAACCAGATCCACTAGACGCGTGGGAGAGAGAGGGAGAGGGAGCTTTGAGGGACGAGGAGAGAGGAGGTCAGGTAATTACTAGGGGGGAGATGCAGTGCGGTGGCCGCTCGAGTTTTAATAGGATTTGAGGCTGTGGAGAAGAAACGAGTGAAGAATTGCAGCGATGTGTAATTGGGTTTTGTGTAACGGAGAATAGATTGATGAACGAGAAATTTATTTCGAATACGATTAACCAATAAGATTGTAGAATCAACAGTTGGTAACACCTTTATTTGTTGTATTTTTTTCTTTTTTCTTATTTGATCGCCTTTAGATTTTTATATTTTTGATATAATCGTATAAACTTGATTTAATTAATGTATATTTGTATTTTAATCATTGACAGAATATCATTTATAAATTTGGTATGATTGCAATTGAACTTCACGTCGTTCGAATGATAATTATTTACATGAGACAGTTGCCAAGTCATTAATGTCATTCGGATTTTAATGTAATCGCGGATCTTTGTGCGCGCGATGCGCGCACATGGTCCTATATGTTTTCAACTTTACCCACCAATGAGAGTCAGTTTTATTCATATAACAATATAATTGACTTCCAATTTGAGCATGGCTGCGTCCAATTCGATACTTGATCGCGGCCTCTCTTTTATAGATGGATTATAACTGTTACATCAAACGTACCCTTCAAAAACTCAGTAAAACCAAATGAAATTTACGCACTGGAATATTCACAAAGCCAACGCCGGCAAGGTATATATGAATTACCGATTGATTCCAGCAGTTAAATACAATTTTAATATTAATTATACGTCGCGCGCACGGTACGTAATCCGCCGTTCATTTATTTTTATTAACGCACCCACGTTCGCACACGGGACACTGTCCAATAGGCCCCGGAAATTAAGCGACGCAAATGTATCCACGACCATTAGCCTAATAAATAACGATATCGTCGTACCGCGCGACTTTTAAATACAAATTTACGAGGCCGAGAGAGAGAGAGCGTGAGAGAGACAGAGAGAGAGAGACAGAGAGAGAGAGAGAGAGAGAGAGAGAGAGAGAGAGAGAGAGAGGCAACGCGCGCGCGGAATATCGACTAATCTGTGAATGACGAGGAGCTTTGCCGCGTTATCAAAGGCGGCCGATCTCTCGGGAAGCCCCGAATTTATGCAGCGTTAATAAAAATTATACACACGCTCGTGCAGCCCCGCTGCACCGGCTTTTAATTTAAAAATATAAATATTAAAGATAACGAGCCGTGCGCGCATTTGCATAAAATCGCAGTAAAATCGACGCTCCCGTACGTACCTATACGGCGGCAGCTATATATCTCCACCTATCATCCGTTACCTCCGCCTCCATCGGTGTTATTATTAAAATTAAATGTAGTCGAGTGAGACGAAACCTTAAACGCCGCGTGGATCGATAATTACGCGTCCGGGTATACACATGAATGCGCGAGGGAGTGGGGGAGAAGAGAAGCGCCACGAAGATGGGCAAACATTTGCGCCTCGCTGCGGCGTCGGGGTAGAACGAAAGGATTTGAAAATCGCTGCTCCTGCTACTGCGTGCCGCGCTAATGTATTGGAAATTCGCGCGTAGGCGTTGGGGTGTACGTATATATGTATGTATATATATATATATATATATATACGCACTCGGCGAGCGCGAATGAAAAGCTACCGCCAACGCGCTGTACAAATAAAAGCCCGTCATTGCTTTGAAAGGAGGACGAATAATTTCTGTGGAAAAAAGCAGAGGGGGAGGCGGAAAAGCGCGCGAACGAGAAATGAAAATCGCTTACGCGAGCGCGCGCGGGCGGGCGGAAATCGATAAAATTAACATAACCTTAGCCGCGAGAGTCGAGTCCTTTAAAAACAAAACGAGCCGATATACTTTAAACTGTATAAAGGAAAGGTCTCCTTTCGCCCCCCCCCTCCTCCTTCCTTCTTATTTCTCTGCAAGCGCTATATGTACAGACTTGCGAGCGCGCGCAATCTCCTCGTCGAACTTTCCTCCTTTCAATAACCGACTTTAATGCAGTCGCCGAGATTTCAAACAGTCATTACCTCGGTCGAGGTGAAAGGAAGGGGGGACAGACGAGGAGAAAAAAAGGAGAGAAGGGCTCGAGCTGAAAGGGAATAAAAGCCGAGGGAGCAAGAGAGAGTAAGAGAGAGAGAGAGAGAAAAGCGGCGCGCGAGAGACAAAAGAGGGGCGGGCGTATACACGCGGGCTGAAGAAAATTTTACGCGTGCGCGTGCGATATAAAATCGCGCGCACCAGAACGAGAGAGAATAAGGGGTGAGAGGAAGTGAAAGAGAGAAAGAGAGAGATTCGAAAGACGGGTGCATTCGCGCGGAGTAAGTGGGGGCCCCGCCGCCGTCGCCTCCGCCACCGCTGCCGGGATGAATCGAGGGTGGCAACGTCGCGAGAGTTAACCTACTTCTGTATTTTAGCCCGTTTGTCACCCCTGTGCTCTGCTCGCATATACACATATATACGCCAACGCGGGCTTGTATTTGAATTTCGCTCGCGACAGCGCTGAAAGAGAGAGCGAATTTTTCGATTTAAAGGGAGGGCGCGTGTGTGTGCGAACGAGCGAACAAGGCCGGATTGAAAAGCGATTTTATGCAAACAGCTGGGATCTTATCAAATACGGGACGCGCCACACGCGAGCGAGGCATCAATTCGTCATGCGCGTGAGATATTACGAATTTACGAGTTCACTGCCGTTGTCGTCGAGTTCTTCGTTTTTTTTTTTGTGTGTTTTGTTTTCTCGCACGCACACATGCGTTTGATTCTGTTTCACCCGCCTTGAGAAAGATGGTAGAGCGTATAGGTATGTAAATATAAGAGCTTACAGGTGCGAATTGGTTATGTGAAGGGAACGTTTTCGCATTGTGCTTCGAGTGTTTGTTCTGTGCTTTGAAATTCTCGAAATCCCAAAATGTAAAAGTAATATTTCTTTAGGTAAATCTTTTTGAACATTTTTTAATTTGTCATTGAAAAGAACGGAGGACTTAAGATTTTATAAATTGCTGTTGATGTAGCAAAAGACAGTAACAAAACAACACGGACATAAATTTTGTATTTAAATTTACTATTTTTGGTAGTCAGCGTTTGACGGACTGAATTATTCATGAAAATTACTATAATTTATAGTAAAAAATATCATTTATATAGTAACAATTACAAAGTAACAGCAATTTTGACTATAAATTGTAGTTATTTTCATGAAAATATGAGTCTGTTATCACGATTACCATAGAGAATAGTAATTTTTACTATACAATTTTTTATCGTGTAAATATTTAATGCGGTTTACCACTCCAGTTTCATTATAATTTGTTTCTTTGATAATAAAATTATCAACTTCCAATATAAACTACGTGCAACAAACGTAACATAAATACCTATTACGCTAATTTTTCTCAGAAGAGCAAACAAAAAACTCATTCAGCAGCCCGTCACCATTGAGAAGTGAGACATCAAAACCCGATTAATTATAACGTAGCCAGCATCTCGAGTTCCCAATTCAAATATAGCCATTTAGTGTACTTATCTCCCCGCGCGCTCGTGCGCACGCGCACGTGGATACACGGAATAATGGTAAAAGATTTATGAGAGGCTATTTCCATTCCGGCGCGCGGGCACGTGTCAGCCTCTATATTCTGTGACAACATCCTTAAAGCGATTCTTTTTAATTCACCCTGCGCCTGCTTCTCCCTTCTCTCTCGTTCTCTCGCTTTTTCTCCCTTCCCCTCCCATTGCGTTCGCAAGGGCTCGTGATCCCGCGCAAAGTAATTAATTTTATCCGTCTGGAAATCGACCAAGATAACGAACTAATCCGAAAACGTTTCGGGAAGGCGGGGAGAGAGGAGGAAGGGTCGCTCTCGCTAATAAGTATATCAAGGATTTTAACCAATCTACTCTCGGCGAGAGAGATGAAGAGAGAGAGGGTGGAAGAGACGCATTCGCGGAGGAGTTTCTTTGCGCCGTTACTGCGTGGGATTTGCTGTGGAATGCGAATCCAATTAGACCGAATTATGGTGAAAAATTTATGTGAACCGGCGAGTAGGCAAGTAGAGCATTCGCCATTTCGGTTCTATTTTCAATTGAGTTTGAACTATGTAAACATAGTTAATAAATTGGATGAATTTGATATTGCGCCTGACTTCGGCCGAGCGAACGTAAATTTTTTTCCACGACGTTAATTAACGTCAATAATTGAGAATTTCACGTGTTGACAATGATACTATTATGCATTATTGCCGAACATTGTAATACAAATTTCATTAAAAACTGTCAAAAAGACAATGCATTCGCTAAAACAAACTCAAAATAATTCCGCAATATACAGTGGGTCCACGAATCATTGCACAAAGCGTTCCGCACTTTTTTATTACATTCGTAAAATAACACACTGACACAGCCGGCGCGTAAACAATTTCCAGATAACTGAAAAACCGCACTGCGCAGCAGTCTTTCAAAAAAAAAAAACGCAATTTCCCCGCAAACAACATCAATTCCGAACTGCCCGATATAAAGATTGTCGGGGTGCGACCGTAAGTTCATAGTTTAATGGCTGCGATTCGCTGTGTGCCCATCACCTCCTACTCCTCTCACGAAATCGATATCGCAGCTACGGCTCTCATTAAGCCTCGAAGACGGCGCTCGCTCGCGGAGATTAAAGCTCGTTAAAGTCTCGCGCTAGAGCTTCTCACAACGCGAGCGAAGCACTCGTGCGGTCCATAAATCCGCCCGCGCAATCGGATCCGAAAAACAATCGCGGTCGTTATTCACTCGCGTGCGAATTGCCAGCGTTAGCAAAAAAAAACGGAGTACAGAGGCAGAACGCCGAATTAATTCGCGCGCACGTGAAGTTGCTGCTGTTAACGGAAAGAGACGCGGGCAAACGAGTTTTAGTTTTCATTTGTCAAAGCTTTCACGTTATGTTCTCGCGTTATATTTTTCCATATATTGACATTAGAAAGCTTTCATATCGCGCGCAAACGTCGTGTTTACTTTCCTCAGGCGCGCGCTGCGATACCATTTATTCAATTACGCTTCATTTTACACGCGCACTCGCGTATTTTTAATAAAGCCAATCAGCAATCAACGCGTGCCCGCGCGCAGTCCGATATATTTACACGCTTCAATTTCGAATTCTCCGAGATGTAAAGTACTGCCGCTGCTGCTGCTCCCTTTTGCGAAATTTCCAGCGTCCGGCAATTTCCTCGTCTAATTGCATTTAATGTCGCGTATCTCGATATCGCGAAATAAGGCGAGGAAAAAACGAGGGGAAGAGAGAGAGAGAGAGCTATATGAGCTGCGCTGACGTCGGGTGAAAATGCAACGCAAACGAAATTTTCGTGCGCGCGATACGGTGCGAAATTGAAAATGAAGCGCGAGAGAGATAGAGTACCGCGAAAGGGGGAGAGAGAGCAGAGACAGTGAGGAAGAGAATACGAGCGAGAGATAAGAGCGGTGTGTTTGGGGAATTCTGGGCATTCGCACTTTTACGAGAGTGTTTTCGCAAATTTAAAGACTCGCCGTTGCTGCTGCTGCTGCTGCTGCTGCTGCGGTTGTAAAAAACTACCCTGTCGCTTTCTAATCTAGCTCTCGCTTGAGGCGAGAGAAAGAAATGCAATTATCGTAAAGCATTCCGAGCTCTCGTGAAAAATCATATTGGAGGAGCGGTCAGCCCGCGCGAGCGCGGATGTAATGATTTTACGGGCTTTTTTATTTGCTCGCGAGCTCGCCTTTCTTCCTCTCTCTCTCTCTCTCTCTCTCTCTCTCTCTCTCTCTCTCTCTCTCTCTCTCTCTCTCTCTCTCTTGCGCGCGCGGATAGCCATCAATCGACCGTGAAAAAAGGTTACCGCTGCTGCTGCTGCTGCCGCCGCGAAGAAAAGCGAGCGACGTTGCAGAATCGATGTTTTACACGTCGCGGCTAAAGGTATATAGCTAATAGTAGTAGTAGTAGTTGCAGTAGTTCGAAGCTGTAATTGGTCGTAATATCGTATTTGCTTTGGACGTGGTATGCAAGAAGTCGGGCGCGGATTTCGAAGAAAGATTGATGCTTTTATTCCGCGAGAAAGTGAGCTCGAATCGTTGATGTTATTACTATCGAGTATATAGCGATGGTGAATTTTCTAAGGCGGCTTGAAAATTTTCAGGCGGTGTCGCTTTCCTCTCGGATAAGACGCGAGGAGGGAGAATTTTTCTACTTTCATATTCTTCTGCGCAGCTCCGCGAAGCGAATATTCAAGTTATACGAGAGCACGCGACTTTTAAAGCAACTGATATGCATATTCATTGTTCTTTA
Source organism: Torymus aiolomorphi (assembly GCA_036365515.1). Classification (NCBI taxonomy): domain Eukaryota; kingdom Metazoa; phylum Arthropoda; class Insecta; order Hymenoptera; family Torymidae; genus Torymus; species Torymus aiolomorphi. The sequence goes on along the minus strand of CM070873.1, from coordinate 239,960,512 downwards.
GGATCAAATTGTACATTGTCAGAGAAGAAGAGAATGAGGAAGAGATATAGGATATCGGTGAAGCGCGGTATTTTTGAAACTCTTGGAAACATCTCATGAAATTTCCATCTGTATAATACGGTTTCCGGGCGAAAGATCTTAATTTTTGAAGTTTAAAAAAAAATTGATTTTGCAGAATTCAAATGTATTTACTGACTCTTACAGAGATCGCTTGCACATGTAAACTTAAATTAATAAGCCTTTTTAATCATTTCATGGCATCCTAAGGTTTACTAAATTTTACAAGGCACGTTCACAGGAAATGATATTTTATTACAAGTAAAAGTAACTTTCTTTAAGTATTCAATTATTATCATTGTATTCCAGGCTTAACCAAATGTAGGCAATCGGAGATATTTGAACATCTCATTAACTTTTTGCAAACTTTTAAAACTAATTTCATAAAACTATTTAGTAAGCTAAAAACGCTATCATTGTAAGAGCGGAACAGCCCATTAAAACTTTTGCAAACATGTTAACGATTAACATCAATGTTACGAGTCTCTTTTACTAGAGTGCTACACTATTTTGCGCAACTATAAGCAGAGAAAACATAGAAAATGCAGGTTCATAATGCGTGATTCTAATCGTTGTGTACCAGTATGTTCAGTAACACACAACAGCTTTTGCTAACGACTATACAACCGATGGAGAGAATAAAAAAAAATGAATTTTTATCTATTAATGCTATCTGAACATTTACGAAGGCTATTACTAGGTAAAGCATACATTAGCTATAGAATTTCTATATTTATCCATCTGATATTGTGTACATTCAGTAAACTGAACTGTGCCTCGAACCTCGCAACTTTGACTACCTTAATTCGCTCAAATTTTCAAAAAGATCAATCTTTAAACCCTCGCTCCCTACACACACACACACACACACACACACACACACACACACACACACACACATACACATACACACACACACACACATACACATACACACACACAATTCCATACCCCGCAATACGCAAATACAAAATTACACGCGGCAGTACGAGCGCATTTGCTAAGTCAAGCGCGGTATATAGCATCGGGCTGCCACACAGCCGTATTATACGCGCGCTCGCTTCGCGGAAAGTAATCTGGAACAGACGTAAATACGTATCCTCTGACCGAGAGACAGTATAATCTTCGAAAGCGGCATAAAGAGAGCGAGAGAGATCGATAGCCAGCCGCGCGGCAACTAGCTACTGCACTCGTCTTGTTCCCGCCACCGACTCTCTCTCTCTCTCTCTCTCTCTCTCTCTCTCTCTCTCTCTCTCTCTCTCTCTCTCTCTCTCTCTCTCTCTCTCTCTCTCTCTCTCTCTTTTCCGCGCTCTCTTTTAAGGTCAATAACGGCGTCGAATCATCGAAAAGGCACCACCCGCGTTGGTCCCATTCCCAGAGAGACATCGACGTCATGTTATGTGCTGCGGGGCGCGCTTTATGCACGCGCGCGTGCATGCCTCCCGCGAAAACACACAACTGAGAAACAGCAGCAAAACTGGCACGTATATAACCGTAGGATTTCGTATGTACGGCACGAAGCACACAGAGGTATAGAAAGAGGAGCTGGAGGCGAAGGAGAAGGAGGAGAAGACACGCTCGTCGGGAGAAACAGAAGCACACTTATAAGACGGAGGACGACACATGGAGAGATGACGGGTGAGGGTTATGCGGTAGAACATTGAGAACAACAAGAACAAGAACAGTATGTAACATGAACAATGTAACAAGACACAGAACAGAACAACACAGAACGATCCACTCTCATTCGCGGCCTTTCGGTAAGAAAGCGCCGCTGCGAATCTTGATGCACTCTCCTCGCACTCTATGCGATCATTTATTTTTTTTTCTCTTGCTCAGCCTCGCGAGTGAGAAAACACAGAGACGAGAAGAAACAGTGATATCGGATGGCTGTAATGTGTATTGTGTGAGAGAACGTGGGGGTGGTAGTGGTGGTAGCTTAGTTAAGTAAGTACCTTCTCGGGTGTGATGAGCGGTGTGATATACGTGGTGACCGCCGTCTTGTACACTTTTGCCTAACCAGTTCCGTGGAGATAACTGAGACCGCCGGCCGCGGTGGCTGCAGCACAGCAGCGACGAGCGGAGAGTAGACGACACAACTACTCCCTCCTTCTTCCTGCCTCTTCCGCGTTCCCTCTTCTCAGCGGACGCGCTGATACCTGTTGGTTCCTGGCACGCGACCGACTCTCTATCTATCTCTTTCTCCGCACTTATTCTCTGTTTTCACAAATCTTCACCGGCTACTACTGCTGCTGCTACTGCTACTGCTGGTAATCGTCGAAGAGGCGAACGTAAATCGAGGCACGAACCGCAACACACGACTACTACTCACGACTCGTAAATCCGCGAAACTGCGCTGCTACTGCTGCTGCTGCTTGTCATGTACACGCGGCGAGCCGTCGCGCACAAGTGGTATATACTGGATGGTGCTCTGGAGCTGGACGCGCAAAGACTGCACCAGCGAGAGAGGAATGATGACAGGTGTGTGTGTATGTGCACGCACGTCTCTCTGATGCACACAATCTATATGCACGCCTACACGTATGTATTATCTCTCCGTACGCAGCTGCGTGTGCGTGCTTCTCTGTCAGGATAGAGCTGCCGCTGCTACTCCTGCTCGCGGTGATTGCGGCGAGAAATCTGCTGCTGCTGCTACTACTGCTCCTCTCTCCCTCTCCTTTGCCCTCTCACTCGCTCTCTCGCACACTACTACTGCTGCACGGAGTGTCGGCGGTGTGATGCGCACGGGGGGAGCGAGAGACGAGGAGAGACTACTACGTACACAACGACAACGGCGGCGACGACACGGACTACTACACACGGCGATGGTGGGGTGTGCACGACACGACGATGCTGCACGCTGTGGCGCCGAGAACGGAATGGGGCGACCGTGGAGTCCCGGGCAGTGGAGCCGTGCCGCCGCCGTAGCCGCCGTCACCGCCGCCGCCGTCGGCTCGGAGAGGTGGAAGCGCGCGCGCCGCCTGGTGGGGCTGACGTCGCCGGCGCGAGAGAGATAGCCGCCCCTCGCGCGCTACCCCTACCGCAGCCACCCCTCAACCCCTGACTTCAGCCCCCCGGAGATAGCCGGCAGAGGGGTGGCATATACGCACGCGCACGCCTCGCCCGCCGCGAGCATCGAGCGCGCGGAGGGTAGAGGGAGGCAGCAGGCGCGCATAGAGAGAGCGCGGGGAGTGTATTCTTGAGGATGCACATTGGCGGCACAGTCGTTGTCGTCGTAGCCGACCTCCTCTTCGCCTCGTCGCTGCCGCCGCTACTGCCGATGTATAGTCGTCGTCGTCGTCGTCTAACGAGCCAGAATCGAGAGACGCGACGACTGCATGATGCATCTGATGCTCTCGGCGATTCGCTTTGATTATGCTCGAGCGCGCCCACCCGCGCGTGTGCAGCACAGGCCGGGCTCTCGTCGTTATATACTGGCGGGACTGTACAGGGAAAAGGTTTTTATCTACGCTTTCGAGCGAGCTTTTTTGCCTTTTCTCGAGCTTCTCTCTTTTGAGCGTAGGCCCTCGAGAGTAGATTTTGACAGGGGGTTGCGAAGGTGAGCTGCAGGAAATTATGTTTGCGCAGATTGCAGGTGAATTGGTACGCGATAGTTTAGCTGTTTTACACGACAATAAACTATATGGCACAAAGGACAGATTTTCTTTTTAAGAATATAAACGAACGACATTTGTATCGATATTAGAATTTTTGTGCTTTGTAGTGATGCGAAATTCCTTGTATTTAAAGAAATTGTGCTCTTTTGATGGGTAAAAAAGTTGAAGAAAATCCTGCCAAAGTTTTACAAGTAGGTTAGGTATAGGCGCACGTAGATGTATACCGACTATAGTCAGACAAAAAGTTTTGCTAACCTATATATTGTTTATATTGTTTATCTAATTACGTGCAACTTAAAGTTATTTCTAATAGTTTTATTCTTAATAATACTATAAAGAGGATAAATAGGTGCATGATTTTGCGATGTAAATCTACAGTGTTTTCTTTTAAGTGTATTATTCAAACCTCATAAGAATGATTCATAGTCGTTTATGGTCAAGTTTCAAATAGATTGTTGGAAAAATGCTGAGAACATTGATTGGTGATATATTCATAAATGAAATTTCTAAACTTGGAAATAAATTTTTTTGTTCCTCTGGGTAGTTTTCTTCTCGTTGAAATTCGGGTTGCAAAAATGTAAATTGTTAAAAAACGTACGAAAGGAAACTCCTGAATATTGATGAAAGTTCTTGAATAACTTGAACAGTAATAAATCAATGTTTTATTTAAAAAGTTTTTTTATACTGGTAAAATTTTATTTTTTCGGGCTCGTGAAATAAAATACATGACTTTCTCTGTGAAATAAAATGCAGGTAATCGACAGTTAGTTTCTACGTTTAATTGTAACTTTTATTTTTATCGAATATAATCTTGAAATCTCACAAAAGTCTAAAAAACTTACTTCTATTATAATTCTTAAGACAGAATTATTATATAATAAGGATATAATTATTCTCTTAAGTAAATTTAATAATCTACTGCGATTTAATGTTAAAGAAGTTATTTAATCAAGGTAAAACAATAATTTTAATTATAATTATCATATCTCATTGAATCGGTATTTATATATAATTGAATACAAAACAATAACGATTATAATGTGCCAACCTATGTACAAGTATCTGGGTATACTTCGATAGGATTTACCTATGTAAATTTAATTGGTAAATAAATACAAAATACAAAATACAAATACAAAAATAATAGAAAATGATATTGCTGAACAGAGGCATCGATTTTTAATTTGCAAATTAATATAATCACACTGTGTATTAACGTAGCTAATAAATCATGCTCATCAATATAGTAAACATCACCACCAGAAAAAAAAAATCCCTACCATACTTAAGATTCTTTTCCCAGAACCATTACATACATAAAAATAATTTCAATGCAACCTGTACGACCAATAGAGTTCATGCTATGCGCGAACGATGCCATTGCTATTACTACTATAGCTTACTGCTTCACTTCGTCGCGCTCGTTTGACGGCGCGCGGGATAAAGGGAACTTTTTGCCTCTCCTTCTCTCTTCCTGCCCCCTCCTGCTGTCCCTCCCTCTCTTTCGCTCCCGCCAGCATTTTTATCCAAGGCGAGTCCCGCGATCTTTGTTTCTTTTCGACGGGGAAAAAAACGAGGAGAAACGCGGGGAGTCTCTCGCGCGACAGAGTTGAAAATATGAGCATTCGAATCCAGGAGATGAAGTGGACGACGTCGATAAAAAAAAAAGATGGTCACGCTTCTTCCCCATTTTTTCGCCTCTCTCTCTTTCTCTCTCTCTCTCTCTTCCTCTGACTCCTGCGTGTATTATCACCCCGCGTCGAAGTTTATCGAGACGGAAAACTGATAATGGAACAGTGCGAGAGTAGGGGACATAACCCAGCGAAGGACGCACGAGTAAAAGAAAAAAACCCACACAGGACGAATGATGAGTGATTGATAAAAGTAATTGAACAAAGGAAAGCCGCGCGAAGTTGAAAAAAAAAATCGCGCAAAGAGGAAGTGCGAGGAACCAGGCGCGTGAGAGGATAGATGAAGATAGCGATGGTAACGAGAGAGGGACAGAGAGATAGAAGAGAAGACTAATGATCGGTTATACGAACATTGAATCAGATACAGTCGCGCGTGAGGCTCGAGTAATTTGTAGTTGGCGAAATTTCGATTGCATCTCGCAAGCAAGCGACGCGTCAAAGGGAGACAGAGTGAGAGGGCGAGAGAGGACACGCTGCGATTATCCGTCGCTATCGCGTCCTGCGTACGCACTCTGTCCTTCGGAGACTAAGATTGAGCGTGGAAGAGGAACAACTGCATGGCTGTGTGCGTGTAAGTTTACGCCATAGTGCAAACGCATGAGAGATTATTTAGAGTTTATAGGTCAAAATTTGAATATGGAATTTGCTCTTATTAGGATAAAACATTTTCCTATTATAAAAAATAAATATTATAAATAATATAGATTAATTCACTAATCATATTTTAAACAGTACTAAAAAAAATTAATAGTTAAAAAATGACGAATGATAAAAAATATTTTTAATTTCTTCAAAGATTCGAGGTATTCTTATAATATTGAAAAATATTCCAGACGATTCACCTAACCAACAAAGTCATCTGATACACAGCGAGTATCAGCAGCACGTGTAACGACCCATATACATGCATATACGAAGCGCCACGCGCATAGGCTGGCCGTATAGGTACACACGGATCATCGCTATCGGCCCACACACACACACCCACCCACATGTAGACATACATAGGGCGACTTCCACGGCTGCTTTATAATCTTCTGCAGCGCTCGCGCGCGGATATCGACGCGAGGGCATCTCGAGATGCGCGCGCGCTCGCTCGCGGGAATTTAAGGCTTTTGAAACTGTAATGACGTCGTCGTCGGGGCAAGACCTTTTGGCTCGGCTCTCGCCGCATACGCTATTGTATGCTCGCTCGCGCGTGTGCGCAGTCGATATATCGACAGTTTTACAATTATAGACATTTCAGTCCGAGTGCTCGAATTGTACGTCTATTAGCCCCTCCACGTGAGGTCGCATTATGCTCGGATTGCGAGTAAGTGCGTTCGAGGTTTGTTCGATGGAAGTGTAACGAGATTCCTCTTTTTTCTTTCTTTTTTGTTTTGTTCTCTTTTGTTTCTGTTTTTGCGAATTGCAGTGCTGTGTTAGTCGAATATCGGAGTGATGGCTTTAATGATTTATCGGGTGGTAGTGCGTCTAGTATAAAATTACGATCAATTATTGTTGAGGGAATGCTATTCTGAGGTGTGGAGATATATAGCTGCTATGCATTTAGGTTATAACGTCAGAATTAAAGTGTTCAATAAAGCACGAGGGCGTAAATGCGGTAGCTTACGTCCCGTTAGAACGCCACACATATTCTCTTGGTCGGTTTCTTTAATTATCACTTCTTAATTGTTAGGTAAGTTTGTGCCCTCGGAATATCTAAAATTACCGCAAAATCTTAATATTTTAACTAATTAAAGTTACAGAAAATTAATTGCCTCTTAGAATTTCTTAAATTCTTAATAACAGAAGAAACTATTCAGTCGAATCGCTAGAGATAATGAATAATTATTTCATTTTCTATTTAAAAATACCTTCACCATAACTTCATTCATACACGACCTGAACTTCAACGCAAACATAACAAATATGATTAAAAACTTTGCGTATTGACGTTAGGACCATTACGTAAAATTGCTTATTTATAGACAACCATGCGCGTTCCAGCTCTATACTTGCTCATTAAACCGAGCCAACTCCAATTACACACGCTTTCCGAACTTCGCCGCAAGACAAAAGTGGCCGTCCACATTCACAATTCAGTTAAGGCGCCCATCTGCCTCTCTCCCCGCACTTATAGACTCCCTCACTCACTCTCACGACCAAAGACTCTACTTCCAAAGTACATAAGCACCGCGTGCCAACGTCCCCGCTCGGGAGCAGCTATCACCCCTTAGCTGCGCGTGGCTTCGACAACTGCATTCGATAGCTGCATAGCGCGCGAGTGCACGTGCGCGTCTTATCTATAACACGCCTGGGTGCCGGTCAATCGCGCTATTGGCCCGTGTATATATACCCCCGCGACGACGACCTAGACGACGTAGACGAGGAGAGGAGTAGGCGAACGGCGACGTCACTGGCCGCTGGCCAGGCAGCCCCGTCGCCCGCGGCGAGACCATAAGCGGGCTTCCTGGCGCTTGGCCTATACCACAGGAAGAGAGAGAGAGAGAGACAGACAGAGGGGGAGTTGGAGGGAGAGGCGACTATAACCTAACCCAGAAAGATTTCATTGAGCCGCGCTCGTGCACGTACTGGCATCGTGCCAGATACTATGGAGAGAGAGAGAGAGAGAGAGAGAGAGAGAGAGAGAGAGAGAGAGAGAGAGAGAGAGAGAGAGAGAGAGAGAGAAGTACGCACGCGCGCTCCCCGCGATCATCATCATTCACCCGCCGAATTGCTCTCTCCCCCGCTTTTTCGCGTGCACGCGCATGTATGTCTGTACTGGTATGCACACATCTCTATTACCACGCGTTCTCTCTCTCTCTCTCTCTCTATCTCTCTCTCTCTCTCTCTCCCTCTCTCTGTTTTGGTGCGCTCATGCTGGTCTTTTTTAGCTGCGTCGAGGTCAGCGTTGCACTCTCTTCCTCCCTCCCTCTTTCTCTCTCTAGTGAAGTTGACTTCGCGCTGGTGGTCACGCGGAGTCGTTACGTAGCGCATGATGCAGGCAAGAGGGGGAGACCAGGAGGGGGAAGTAAAAGAAGCCTGGCCTTGAACTCGGCGGCGGCGTCGTCGACGACAACGACGACGACTGCGTGTGCAGAGTCGGAGAGCGGTGAAGTACGAATTAGTGGCTCGTGAGAGAGAGCGCACGTGCGACAAGAGGAAAGAGAGAGAGAAGACGGCGACGCTTTCTTCTTCAAATTCAAGGGTTGTTTAACGTAGAATTCCGCGCGTGGAGGTTCTGATGAGAGCTACGTGATTAACGTACGTGAGGTGCAGCGCGCGATTGGATGATGTACGAAGGTTATTTTGGATCGATGGTTGAAGGTTTTGTTGAATTTTTTAATCGGATGCTGGGGCGTGGTTAGATTGGCGAAGGACACATATAATTATTGTCCGTGATGAGTTAGGAAGATGTTGCGTTAATAAAGTATTGGTGTTGATTACCACAGATGACGAGTAATATTGACTTCTCTAGCTGTAATAGATTTATTGAGTGTATGTTCATTATGATGTATTGTAAATTAAACACAAGTGCTAGTCTTAATGGAAGTGAAGGCACTGATAGGTAATCATTACCAGTAGATTATAAATCAATCATTCATTAGTCGAATTGAATATACAATAGGCAATATGAACTAGTTCTATATGAATCTTCGAAATATTAAGAAGCAAAATATTGTTCGTTTTTAATGAGCTGTTAGACATTTTCAAATATGACTTTTATCGGAAAAAATTAACAAGGAAACACTGTAACCGTTCTTTTCTATAAAGCAGAAATTAAAACATATTTCTCGAAACAAGTTCCAAGAAAAGAATTACATTAAAGGAAACTCCTTTGCAGGTCACTGCTTTCATTTGAAACGACCGCGAACGTACGCAACTTGCCATGAAAAGGAAGAGAAAGAAAAACCATATTAACATGCAGAAGCAAAAGTTGCCTTATTCACGCTCTTTTCTCTACATTGGCGTACCGGCTGTTGCGCATTTTCCTTTTTCGCTTTCTCACTAACGATTTTGCGAAAAATAAATAAAACTCACACGTCATGAAGCAACAGAAACGATTCTAAATAGAACACAACCCTGTGAAGTGAAAAATAATAATTAAGAATAATAATGATCACAATAAAAAGTGTTTCATACATTATAATCGTTAGCAGCAAATAATTCACCTACCCAGCACTTAATTATCTCCAGCAAAATATAAATCCACGCGGACATAAATTACTTCCTAATCATTTCAGATAGCGCCGCGAGCTCTTACGTGGCTTTTTGCTCGAGTACATACATCAATATACACGCGCGGGGGTCTAAAGTTTCGTCCAGACTAGGCGGCGAAGACTATAACTTCCTCGCTCTCGCAGTGACGTACAAAGCGTAATCTTCCTCCTCTACCTCAACGCACACCCACATATACATATACACGAGCCAAATACACAACCTTTCTCTCCCCCCAGTAAACGTCTTTTCCGCTGACGCTAATGTTCACCGAGTCCGCGCGCGAGGTTCCTCGTGTATCCCTCGCTTGCTTGCTTGCGCGAGCGTGCGAGAATTCACGGGGAATAATGCGGCCAATAACTCCTGGCGGATTTGCCTGTCACATTTATTCCCGCGCTCTCGCGCGCGCGTAACGTCGCGCACAATTGGTCGGGGAAATATTGCGGAATAGGACCGTGACCCGGCCTTATTAGAAGAGGAACGCGTTGCTACCGTGCTATTAGCGCCCCGCTGGCAGCAGCAACAGCAGCAGCACCGCCAGCCACCGAGGCAGCAATCCCATCATCCAGCAACACGCAGCGCTGCGCACGCTAAAGACCGAGAGTGAGAGAGGGAGAGTGAGTCTGCGAGAGAGAAGGCGACAGCTTGCGGAGGAGGAGGAGGAGGAGGAGAAGAAGGAAAGCGCTGGCGTATGTAGCTTTTGGCTTACATCCAGAGGAGCAAGATGCTGAATGAACTTGGCGGGAAAACCGCACCGGCGCTGGTGGCGTCTGAAATGTCCTCGAGGCTCTCTCTCCCCCGACTGCGTGCATATAGACACACACGTATATATATAATACGTGAACGAGAACGTTTGTGTAAGCAAGAAGGGAGAAAGAGAGGGAGAGCAACACATGGCCATCACGAGCGAGGGAAATTCGCGTATATGCGCGAGGGACGGGGGGAGACATAAAGACTCGCGAAATGGTACTTCGGAATACAAGGGATTTCGCGGACTCGACGGCGGGCCCGTGGTATCGCGCGGTCTATTTATGGGATTTGTTGGACGTACGCGCGACGGCGATGAAGGGATCAATGGGATTCGCCCCGAAGATCTGGGAGTGCGCGCGCGTGCGTATGGGGAAAGTTCACTCTGTTCTCGCCCATTGTTCGGCTGCCTCTGCGGTTATGGAATGGTGTGGATTCGCTTTATGAAGAGAGAGTTAGGAATTGAATTTTGAAGGAAAAGGGTGCAAAAACATAGATATTTATTCGGAAGTTGGATGTATATAGAGATATTGAATTCAATTTTGTTTTATCTTTAGCCGATTCGAGTAATATAGTTTGTCGAAAGTGTGGGAACGAGAATAGCGAGGATATTTCCAGAAATTTTGAAATAATTTTTAAATTGAATGAAAGCGAATGTAATTAACGCACTAATTCTATTCTCGAAAATTCATATTTACTTTTTAATGGCGAATTAGTGCATTAACGCGAGCGAATAACTATTTTCAGTCATTTTGCCTTAATAAATTTCCAACTACTTTGAATAAGTATACGGAGAGAAATTTTAGAGTAAAAATTACCAAGGTGCCTTGGTAGCGCATGGATAGACTGTCAAAAGCCGTGATATTCCCAGGTTTCTAATACAATTTATAAGTTTCCCAGGAAAAACTACCATAACCACTTAAACAAAATACCAAATTATCGGAATAAAAATTACCAGACACACTGGTAAAAATTGAGATCTAGTCATTTTTACAAGGTAACCTAAGAATTTTTACTAAGAAAACTAATAAATTTTACCAAATAACCTGGTATTTGTGTACTCGCGCATGCGCACTGCACATTATTGTGTTTCAGAAGATTGATACTAGAGGCGTGCGCGACGTTAAAATGAAAACAATACACATATTTTCAGTAAGTAATAACGGCGATTCAAATGACTGTTGGTAACAGCTTCCGTGGCGCAGTCGGTAGAACGTCGGACTCTCAACCCAAAGATCGTCGGATCGAATCCCGCTTCCGTAAACATTTTTTTTCAGTTTAATGTTTTTTCATCCTTGTTTCTGTTTCTATTTCTATATTAAAATACTATATATCCATCAATATGGATAAAAAAAGTTAATTTTTTTAATTTAAATTAACTAAAAAAAAATTTTACCAAGGCACTTTGGTAAAAAGTTTGAAATTGTCAGTCTGTCCATCCATTACCATAGAAACTGGTAATTTTGTCTGGAATATTTGTAATTTTCACTACAAAATTTCTCTCCGTGTACTTACGGATTACCTGGTAAGTAATCTTAAAAATTTGTTAAAACTTTGTAACATGATGAATTGCTATTAAAAGAGGATTTGCCTTTAAAGTATCTCGGCCCCCAAGTTCTCGAATAAAGTACGTTTTCGCCCGCACCCCGCTCGCTTCTCAGAATCTCGTACTTTAATCAAATTATATATGAAACTAATCCAATTAAAAACAGCCGAGCAAACACACTCAACTATTTTGAAACTACATTATATGTATATTACACTATACCCCTCGCTAATACGCAACGGGCCATCCAGCAGCAAATAATGCAATCATAATAAAGCCATAATAGACACTTAACTCCCGAAAATCCCGACCTAAGACCCACTCGAATCCCTCCAAGGGTGAAACAGAAAAATAAAATAAAACCCGACATTCATCGACTCCCGAACGAAGGGCGCGTTGAAGAAAGAAAGAGAGAGAAAAAAAAAAGTAACGCAAGCAGTTGTCATAATCTTGCCCCGGCGAAATTCCTCGCGCGGATTATCGTAAAATCCAGTCTCTCTCTCTCTCTCTCCCTCTGTTTCCCCGTAAGAAAGGGTCGTCGTCGTCGCGCGCGCGCGGCGGTGGCGTCGCTCAACCCCTCGGGCGATAAATTTAAAAAAGAGAGCCCCGCACCATAAAACCTAATCTCGTATTGTCGCCTCGAAAAATCTGGCCCTGCGCCCCACCGCCTTGCGAAAAATCGCGCGCTCGAAAAAAAGTGGGTTACCTCGTTGCTCGCTCGCCCGCTCGTTTTATTGAAGCGAGGGCGAGCGAGCTAACAGCCCTCTCTCTCTCTCTCTCGCTGCTACTAGGAGCATGTTTGTCCGAGCGAGTCCAACTTCTCCCATAACGGTGTGTTTTCTGTTTGCACGGACAAACCGTCGGCGGAGGAGGAGGAGGATGCGAGGAGAGCAAGAGCGTTATTTACGGAGCGCGGCTGGGCCATAATTCTCGGCGCCATTTATGCGCCAGATTACTTTCGGCAAGCGCGCGGGCGCGATGTGCTCTCGTAATGGAATGCCGAGGGTGCAGGAGTATACAGCGCGGCCGGGCGCTCGCGGAAAACCGATTGACACGCTTTAGGGTGAAGAGGGAGAGGATGGCTGAGTGAGCGAGGGGGTTTCTCGAGAGAAAGCGAGAGATTTAGTGGCTGGGATTTAAGTGGTGCGAGCGCGAGTTTGTGCGTGTGTCGGTGAGAGGGACGATGGGTGTCTTGCGTGATTAGTGAATCGCAATTTTTATGGGAAGGAAATTAAATGTTCTTATTTTTCGGTCGTGATTTAGGTGTACTGTCTGTGAAATCATTGATCTCCGTGACAATACTGACACTAATTTAAGATTCTATGGTGCGATCGCAATCATTACTTCGTAATACTTTACATTACATATAGCAACGGAATACAAAAAAACGTTGTTACTCAAGAGTGCCATCGCAAATCTCATCATTCCTTTTTTCTTCTTCGCTCTATAGTTCTTACTCAAATTCTACTATCGCAATCATAAACCTCGCGAAGCAACAACTCCCCTCTCCGCTTCTCTACAATGCAAATATAGCCTCGTGACTTTGCCCATCGAACCGATTCGTCCGATATCAGCAACAGCTAATCCGCGGAAACCCTGTCGCTGTGCGTTTTCACTCAGCAACTCGCGCGCCCAGCGAGAGAGCGAGCGCGAGGGAGAAATATCTCCGAGGATTAGCGCCGCGGTCTTCCTACACACTCGCACGCAACACCCAGGCGAGCAGCGATAGGGAAGCGCGCGCGCGCTTCTCCCCCGCCGTGTGTTTGGCTTGGCAATCAAAGCAGCGCGGGCGCGGCGTCAGCGGCTGCGTCAAGTACATCGCGAGAAAACAAGATAATTACCGGCGGGGTTTAACGAACTTATATATATATAAGGTTTCGCGTGCGAGAGCTATACCGTGTGTTGGCTATGGGACGTAATTTTCCCTCTATGGGAAGGGCTGTATAATGATAGCGCGCGTGAATAAGTTAAAGGGGATAGTTATTTTATTTCGCGTGTTTAATAATTTAATAAACCACTGACACCAATGTACAGTCGAAAAACTAATCTCGAAATTAAAATAAAAAAAAGCTGCTCTAGCCGGCAAAAACCAAAACTCTCCAGAAAACTCTGCGCGCTGCAAAACAACTTTTTACCCTCTCTCGCGCCCGTCGCTCTCTCGTACGCTAGAGTATATTAATTTTAACGCTCGAACGATACTTCCCACATACGTATACGCGCCGACTGAAAAAGACAAGATTTTTCAACGTCACGTTCGGGTTGCGCATATACGTATATACGAGACTGGCGTCTCTCTCTTTTTCTATACCGTCACACTCTCCCACAGACAGGCGCAGCGCGAGCCGTCAAAACTTTCGGAAAAGTCGGATGCGAAAGAAGCGGCAGCCGCGCACTTCCGGCGGAGGATGAGGAGGGGGCGCGATGTTTGTTTCGCGTCGCGACAGCACAAGGGCATCGTGTTTGCGCCAAACGAGCAAAACAGTCTCTCGCGAATCGAAAGGGACGGCTCCGATATGGCCCGCGCTATATTCAGGAAAGCTCAGCCGACCCAGTTTCACCCGCCCGTTATATCCCGATGAGCTTTTTCGGTGCCCCGACGATTTTCGAAGCCGATACGTATGTACACGCCCGTGTATATACTTATATACACGCCCGCCAGCCCCTCAACTCTTCAACTCGCGTATATCCTCACTCACTCTCCCCCTTTAAAAATCTTCTCTCACTCTCGCGTGTGTTCCCATCTTCCGCGGCTCCTAAAAAACCGCCGCCACCGCGTTTGTTTGCGTGTGTGCGTGCAGCGCGCGAGGAAGAGTTGGAGCGCGGAGTAGTCGCGACTGGGACGGATAGCTCGGAAAGTTTTTCCGTTAAAATATTAGAAGCACGAGAGAAGGAGAGAGAGCTTCGACAGATTCCGGGAGGGGAAAGAAGACGCTTCGTTCGGAGGGCTCTCGATTCCCCCGTACCACCACGCGAAAGTAAGCGCGCCTAGACGTCGTCGAGAACGACGACGACGGCGGACAGGGGCGAAAGAGGAAGAAGGAGAGGAGGGAGAGAGCGAACAACCTCTGCGTCACGCAACCTCGTAATTAATAGGACGTCGGCGAAAATGAGCCGCAGGATTAGAAGGATGTCCCTCCCCACATCACCCGGTGGTCCCTATACCGTCTTAGCGCCTGTCTCGGCCTCCTTTCTTTTCGTTTGGGTTCCGCGACCACTTTAAAATATATTCTCATCCGTCGATCTGGAATGAACGTGATTCTTGCTTGTTTAGTACTAAAATGCAAGATACAAACAGATTTTAGAATTTCCAGTAGAATAATTTTTATAAAAATTTTTATTGGTTTCCTTGATAGAAGAATATTCATCATTAATACATTGTTATAAATACAATAAGGTTTATGAGTATTTCACGTAAATTAATGCATGAAAAATTAATATAAATTTTAAATTCAATAGCTTTAAAAGGACATATAAACTCATATTGATTATCTTTTTATGATCTTTTTATGCCCCATTATACTCTATAATAAATATTTAAAAATAATAATGCATGAACATTTAATATGTGAATAATAAAGTATAAGTAGGGATTCAGTAAAAAGAAAGTACTCATTTGGTTGAAGCATGATAAATATAATAAAATAATTAACGGATGCTTTTGTATCAAAACAAGAGCTGGAAAATTATCATTGAGTGATACATGTTATGCATTCAGGTAACAAATCGATAAATATTTCTTCTATGCGAGAACAAATTCTCTAAATGAATAATAGCACGATCGAATGAATACTTTATTAGCTGAATATCCTCGCGTATTATTGAATCTGAGTTCTATACCGAATACCGAATAATCTTTCTTCTATTATATACTTCGTTTGCAATATTCATTATGCGAATATCATAAAGCGATTGTAGAGCAATCAGCTCTCCCTTCAAAGCAATAATAAATCATTTGAATGAAATTTGGTCTCGCACACTTTTCAATTTAAAATGTTTCGTAAGAAATTTAGCATTAAATTAAATATCCTATTAAAAAAGTACGTGGTTAAATCAAAGCTTAAAGCAGCAGACTGAAAAGAATAAATTGAAAAGTAAATAAATAAAGGCCATTGGAAAGGTCCAGCAAAGAGATTGAAAAAGCCGGCGCGGCGCGAAATTCACAACGACAAATCCACGAAAATAAACGCACCGACACAGGGTGCAGAAGGACACGGCGACGGACATTTAAAATTTTCCACTCGCTCGCGCGCACGGCAAAGGGCGACTACGGCGACCACGACATCGTCTTCTCTCTTCTCCGCGACGAAACAGTGGCGCGGGAGGAGGCGAATATGGGTCATTCCGCGATCGGCGGGGAACGATTACAGAGAGACGGTACTACAAAGGCGCGGAGATACATCCTTCGCGCTTCGCGACGTCGGGAACAACATTTTTAACGACAAAGCAGCAGCAGCAGCAGCTGCTGCTGCTGCTCAAAGACAGAGAGAGAGAGAGAGAAAGAGCGAGCGAGCGTGAGGAGGGAAAGAAGGCGCGGCGAGAGCGTCCGATTAACGGCTCTCTCCCTTCCCGTTTTTTCTTCCTGCCTCGCTTAAAACCTCAAAGGCGAGTCGTCGTCGTCGGCGGCGTAGTCGTCTTTCTCTCTTTCTCTCCTCTCTCTACCGGTTGCGGCGGCGATGACTTTTGCGCAAGTTTCTCTTTTCCCTCGGCAGCGTCTTTTCCGCGAGAAAGAGCGTATCTTTACCCCCGTGAAGCGCTGCAGACGCTTTCAAGAGTGTACATCGCGGCGTGGGGTTTACAATGGACGACGTGGAGAACAGCTCAGTGTAGGTGTGTATGT
This sequence comes from Torymus aiolomorphi, assembly GCA_036365515.1. NCBI lineage: Eukaryota > Metazoa > Arthropoda > Insecta > Hymenoptera > Torymidae > Torymus > Torymus aiolomorphi. The sequence goes on along the minus strand of CM070873.1, from coordinate 239,943,817 downwards.
CTTGGATGTGCGTATTAGAAATTCTATTTTGGGCTAGGCGCGGCGTAAGGTTGAAAGGAACGGGGAGAAAAGGGAGAAGGTTACTTGCACTTACATTCCGTTTCATTTAGATTACTGCTTGAAAGTGGTTTTTTGCGTCGTCTTTTGGAATCTTTTCTCTTTTATCAGTTCAAAAGTTAATTGGAGTAATACAATCATCAAAAAAAAGTTTTATTGAAATTTTTATTTTTTTTTTTTGCCAAAATTACGTTGCGGTAAGAATAGATGCAGGCTTTATTAAGGAAATCCATACTCCCTCACTGGTATTTCATTATTACATTGCTGCGAATGAATGTAATTCTCGTGATTTTGTAAAACAATAAATCGCTTCGAGCTAGCGAGCTCGCCCTTCTCCCTCCGTTCTGCGCGATAAGATAAAAAGAAGTATTAAAAATGAAGGAAAAAAGGCGGAATTATAATGTACCCGCAATTCTCTTGTACGCAGGTTATAAAGAAACGCGACGACGAGAGCCGAAGGAACGAGATGGGGGAGCAAACGAACGCGAAAGGGAGTAAGAGAGAAAGAAAGAGAGACCGAACAACGAAATCGAAGTGGAGTGAGTTGGCTGGAATCTGAGGAGTAAATCAAAGGAAGGAAATTAATTTTTATCGAAGAAAAGAGCGCAGACTGCCAAAGCCGGCTTCTTCCAGTCGAAACTTACAGGGGTTATGAGTGAGAGAGAGAGAGAGAGAGAGAGGGAGAGAGAGAGAGAGAGAGAGAGAGAGAGAGAGAGAGAGAGAGAGAGAGAGAGAGAGAGAGAGAGAGAGAGAGAGAGAGAGAGAGAGAGAGAGAGAGAGAGAGAGAGAGAGAGAGAGAGAGAGAGAGAGAGAGAGAGAGAGAGAGAGAGAGAGAGAGAGAGAGAGAGAGAGAGAGAGAGAGAGAGAGAGAGAGAGAGAGAGAGAGAGAGAGAGAGAGAGAGAGAGAGAGAGAGAGAGCGGAGAGAAACGAACAAGATCCCGTGAAAACTGCAGCTAGGGGGAAAATAATGCGGGCCCGCGCCCGCTTTGCCGTACTCTTTCAATGTGAAATATTCCACGGAGAAAAACAACGAAAAATATTCGTTTCTAAGATTTACATGCTCCAGTAAAGTTCGTTAAAAATAACTTTATGATCGTGTTTTATAAGTGCAAAAATATATCAATTTGTGATGATTTCCCGAAAATTCTTATGTAAATATTCACCAATAAATCTAATAGTTCACGGGCTTGACGGTATTGGAGCCTGACATGAATTTTCAATATGCTCACAACAAACAACTGGACGGTTTGATTTAAAGATCTCTGAAGAACACACAATGCTGGATTATCATGTAAAATGTTGACATTTGCTGTAATTCTCGCAACGTGAAATTGTTGGCATGTGAATGTTTAATTTGACAATTTGATGGTCGTATGTACATATTTCATATGAATTTGTATTGGTCTTGCTGTACACTACTTATTCTACTTAAATCGATTAACGGAATAGACTATTTTAGGAATCCCAACAGTAACTGTTAAATTATTTACTTTTAAAGCTTTTTTGCTATTCGAAACCATTACCTAATTTTCAGCAGTAAAAATCAATAAAACCTATTGAAAATTGAAATGATTTCTTTAACCTGCGAATAATGTTAGGAATTTTATATCTTATATTCCGTGTTAAAAGTAAAAAATGTGAAGAACACTTACCCGGTAAGGTCACACAGGACGAAAACTGCTATTTCGGTCCTCTCTAACCTCCAAAATCACCCGGTCACCCGCATAAAACCGAATAAAATTGCAATAAAAAGCGCACCTTATTCACGCGTCAAATAGAAAACACCCTCTCTCCCACGCACGTACACACACCCTCTTAGCTTTACAATTTAAATTCGCTTAATCTACAAGTTAAACGTCGCTGGAGGGGTCCCCCCTCTTCACCACACACACACACACACACACACACACTCACGCGCGCGAAATCCGCCTCTTCCGCGTAAGAACGGCCGCAAAAGGGCAATCGGTCGCGGCAATAGCGTCCGACTTGGGTATCGCAAATCTTTTTCACCCTACCCACCCCCTCTCGACCGTCTCCATACGCCCCCTGCCGGTGATTAATGACGTTAATAAGAAATCTAGCTCCTGACGGTGTTTTTCCCTGTCTCGGGCATGGCCCTCTCCCTCTCTCTCTCCCCTAATTGACGCGCATTTCCGTCGCCTAATGGCCGCCGCGCTCGAGCGGACGGGGACGAGGAATAATTTCGTCAGCGAGAGGAGAAAGAGAGAGAGAGAACGGCGAGGCGGTTGGCATTAGGAGTCTAATGATGCCCGCGGCCATGGATAGTCGGAGGATTAAGGGAACGAGGCCCTGATTTTTCGGGGGTTTTATGGTTGGGGCAATAGTCGATTAGAAATTTTTTTCGGCGCTGATGAGATTGGCTCGCAAGGAAGCCGATATTTTACTTTCGCTTCGATTAATCAAGTGGCTGTTATTAAACTTTTTCTACTGCGCTCTATTATTGAAAATATATACTAATGCAATAAGAGACTCTTTAATAGAACTTTGTTAAGGAAATGTTTGAAGTACTTAATGAAAGTGGCACTTAATCACGATAATGTCATAAAAGCCTTTTCAGCGAAAAGACATAATCTTCGTCTCATAATTAATGCTAAAGTAACATTGGCCCCTTTTTGATTTATATATTAATAATTTACTAAATATACCACGTTGAATTTTATTAATCTTCAAAATAATTTATATTCACTTCAACTATTATTCAATATTAATTTTATCGTTGACATAAAATTCGAACTTAACGCGGCTAAAACAATACGCTGAATCTATTCGAACTTTTGATACATCAAACTAAAGTTTTTCATTAACTTGTAAATGTGAATAATTTACTGCCAGGCTATAAACTTATACAATATTTTGCACATTATCCTCGAATCTCATAACCATTTCGTTTTTACACCCTAAAAACCCCAATCTCTAATAGTTCAAACTATATTATTCAATAATTCATTCCCCACGCGATTTATAGTATAATAAACCAAACCCCGGCATCGTCAAACCTCGCATACACTCCTCTGCGCAACCAAGGCATATCAACTCCGTAAGCAGCAGCAACCTCCGCGTTACCTCATCAGTCAAAGCAAGCCGAAGTGTTTTCGTCGGACGCGCGCGGCTTCTTGCGGCCCCGCAGTCCCGCCACCGCCGCACACACGACCCTTGGTCCCTCCCCCTCTGCTGTGGGAAGAAACCACTCCTCTCTCTCTCTCTCTCTCTCACGTCGTAATTCCGCTCCCCCGCGCAAGTAGCGAACGGAGCTCGATTAAATCCGGTCTCTCCGCGTACGCGGGTCGCAGCAAAAAGTCACGGACGATGGAGTTCCCGGACTGCGGCGAAGCCGGTGTGCATACGGTTCTCTGCGCGAGAGTGCAGGAGGAGAGGAGGGAGGGTCGGAAAGGGTCTTTCGCGCGATGATTTGTGGCGAGCGCGGAGATTAATTTCAATGATTTTGGGGTAAAGTGATTTTCGTGGAAGAGTTTCGTGGGATCCGATTGTGATTTGAAGTGAAATTAATTTTTTTTTATTCCTTAATAGGTTTTGATATGATTGAAATCCTACATTTCTATACAAAAAGAAAATAATTTTAATGTTCAAACTAGAATACAGTACTTGCAACATCCGAATATGCGAACCATTAACATGGTTTACCAAATTAAAGGGCAAGAGCACCTTAACCATGTAATAAACCCCTTTCTCGAGCTGACAGATTCCCCCTAATTGAACAATTAATCAACGTTTACAGCTACACAACCACCATCGCATAATAATCGAACTTCCCCCAACCCCTCCCCCTCAAGCCCCGCTTCATGATCGTTTCTCCTCGTCCACCACCTCTCTCTCGCTCTCACACACACACACACACTCCTCTCGTCGCGCAACTTGCTCCAATTCATTGCCACACCGCAGCACGCGACGACCACGCTGCAGCACCATCTACCTCTCTCTCTCTTACAGTCTTACCTCAGCCGCGCGCTGTCAGGGTTATACGCGGGGCGAATTTGTCCAAGGCTCGCGCTATATACGTGCGCGCGGGCGCGGTAATATCAGAAACTGTAACTTCCGCAGCCCGCGCGCTCGTGGAGCAGCGATATCCATTTCAGGACATTTAAGCCAGGCGCACGCGCCGGTAGCGGCCGGGCTCTTCTAAGATTACTAGGCAGTTTCATTATGCCCCGCGCGAAAAGAGCCTTGGGACGACGACGACGACCGCGACGTAGCCGCAAACGGAACGCGGCGGTCGACGGCTCGCGTTGCCGTCGCATGCAGCCTTTTCACGTTCGAGAAGCGAGCACGAGGTAGAGGAGGAGGAGGAGGAGAGGCTGTTATTCTGACGCAAGCGCGCGGTCGCCGAGGCTTCTTCTTCTTCTTCGCTGTTGCGACGCCGGATATTGCCGCGGCCTTGGGGCCGACGCTGCGATTACTTAGGGCGGGCGCTTTTTTCGCGCGCGAGTTGTCTGTGTGGGTCTGGGTGGGGTATTGTTTGCTCGTATGAGAAGTTTAAACAGAGGCGATATGATGTTTGACGAGGAAGAGTAATTTGAAATACAGGGGAAATGGGGGACCCTGATGGTGTTTGATTGAAATGGATTAATATGTTAATGATTTAATGGCTCATTAGGGGAACGATGGTTTTGGACATTTTTGCATCGATTTTTATTATTATATATGTTCGATATTATATAATCACATTAATGGTAATTAGTTTAATTTTGTCATTAAATCAAATTATGGTACGTTGTATAAATGAAACTGTAAATTAATACGCCTGAAATAGCTCTTTAAACATTTATTTAAATCATCAGCATGAAATAAGTCACTCGTACATTTTCGAAATTAATGCTTCATATTATTAAATACGGAATTTCACATTCACAGTCATAATTTTACGTTTATTTTAAAAGCGAGCTTCCATGACGTCAACGAATCAAAACGGAAGAAGGCAGCCCTTCACACAATTCCCCGCGAAAAATAGTTTTTACGCATTCCAAAGTATTCCGCATAAACAAATAAACTATAAATCTCGGCAGGAAGCGAAGCGCGTATCCCGTCAGCATCAGACGTGCAACCTCACTCGTCCGCGCATCCACCCACAGTCACCTTCTTTCTCTCCGCGCCCAAATAACATTTTCCGCTCCTTGCGCGAAATATTATTTTCAGCCGTCTTTCTTTCTCTCTCTCTCTCGTTCTCTCTTTCGACGACGTCAAGCCGTTGCACGCGTGCAGCGCGCGAGATCAATAAAGGAAAGACGTTCGAAACAGCGCGAGATCTCGGAAACTGTCAATCTCTGCTCCGCGTGGCAGCGGCATCGCGGAGAAATTCAAATATGGAATATCGCGGCCGAGTGACGTTTAACAGATCATATCGCCCCCGCGACTTTCCGATCGCGCAGGCAGTCGTGTCGCGCGTATTTTCCGCGCCGGAGGAGAGAAAGATTCCTTCGCCGTAGGCGGCGGGGAAGACTTCCTTCTTTTGGGAGGAGGGGGGAGGGCGAGAGAGAGAAAGACGTAATCGCGGAGGTATCTGTGGCTAGTAATGAGACGATGGCGGTAAGATAAAGTGGTAGGTGACGAGCTGATTTAATTTGTATTTTTATTTTATCTTTGCGTTTGGAATGGAAGTTGCGGTACTTACTTACCTATACCCGGGATGGTTGATAAGGAAAGAGAATGTTGAAAGAGTATACCTTATCATAGTAATGGGGAAAAACGATGCTTACCTGCAACAAAAAAATATGACAAAGTTCGTTAGCGAAAGTGTCAAGATGATAAGGAACGAGGCGACAGCTTAATGCCGTCTGTCATTTAGATTTGAATTTTTTTAAAGAGGATCGCTTGATAAACACTTCAGAACAGACGTTCATATTATATTTTCATCATATTTCTTCTCACAGTAATATTCTGTAGAAATAAATAAAATTTATATTATATTTTAATGAAATATTTAATTAAGGACCCTCATTTTTCGTGAGGATAAGATGCTTTTAAAAAATGACGCAGCAGCTAAAGTTACTTTCAACGAGGAAAAAAAAGTGTTTTTTCAAAGTGTATATTTTTTATGCTCTGTATGAATCTCTAAGTTTTATAGTCTGCATTGCAAAGTACATAATACTCACTTTTGTATGCATTATTCTTTCATTACTACTTTTATAAATGTCTGGATGTAGAAGTTTGTTTACAATAAAAGAACATGGAAACTTTTGCAAACATTTTTTCTAAATAATTTCATTTTTCTCGGTAGATATTAATGAATAACAGTTTTCTTCATAGTGGAGAAAAATGAAAAACATCACAGTCAATTTTTAAATTAAAATCGTCACACCATGATTATGTTGCTATTGTCGACGACGAGTAACTATTTATGCATGTGAAAGTATTATATTGTAGATGTTTTAAAATATAACCATAGTTTTAAATAGTTTTAATTAAATTTCGATGTTAATCTTAAATAGAGATACCTCCATTTGATTAACATGTTAACCAACGAAGTTGGTTTATTTTTTACCAGGGATAAAATAATCTTATAAAACTAAATAATTCACGCAGTTTATTCTTATCACACAATCAAAAGGTCAAGCCGTGGAGTGTCTGCACTATAACGATTCCTAAAAACCCAGACAAAAGAAAACATCTCGCGAACAACTAGCCTATCAAGCAATCTTCCCCGAAACAAGACCAAAAAAGGGGCATCGTGTCTCGCCGAAAAAACTAGCTGAGACAAATCGCACGCCACCTCGTGCAGTCTCACGCGCGCGTATCTATTCGGAGCGGCCGCCTAACCGCGCGTGTAAGACGTACGTGCGTACGCCTCGAACTTTGCCAAAGTACGCTGTAGCCTATCAATCCGCTAAACGCGCGTATTTAGTCACATGCGCGCCGCGCGCAGAAGTGAGAAACGCGTGCCGCGAAGATATATTTGGCGCCGCCGATCGCCGCACGTGAAAGAGGGAGAGACACCGCGATAGCGATAATTTGTCAAGCTGGAATAAAATCAAGCGAGCAGTATATAGCGGGAAAGTGCGGCGGGCTAACGCGACTTTAAATATCGCGAGTGCGTTTATTTCGAGGTAAAAGGAGATGGGATATTATCGTCTTTTTCGACCCCCGTCGCCGATTAATTGTTTACTTTGAAGTGCGAGCTCGGAAACGAGAAGAAAGAGAGCGATGGAAAGGGTCCGAATTTAGAGCGATCTAGAGAGAAAGAGAGAGAGGAGAAGTTTCAGGGAGAAGGTTGCTGCAGTGATATCTTTGGCCGATGCTCGGCAAATTTCAAAATTGAATAAGGAAAAAGTCGCGGCTGAATCAGCGGATAATGGATGCTGTTTTCGAGCCGCTAAACGATCCCCCCCCTCTCTCTCTCTCTCTCTCGCTCGCTCGTGCTGTATCAGACAAAAATTTTTCGATTCTCGTCGACTGATGTAATTGTTCGTATACGGAGAGGCGACCCCCGGCGTACCGAAAAGTTCTGCTGCGGAAATTTCACATAATAGAAAATAAATTCAATAATCCTCGGAAATTCAGCAGAAAACTCTGCCAAAGCGAGTTTCACGACATCCTCTTCTATACGCTGTCCCCTCTCCGTGTGTGTATATATATGCAGCGCATGCATTTTTAAAGCGCGAGAGCCCACTCCAGACCTATATCCGTCCAATTTTTAACCGCATCTTCGATATAATTCTTTAACCCGCAGCTCGTCCGGTCACGTCTCTGTTCAGCATCGACTAACACGACCGAGCCAGTCCACGTTTAGTTATCTCGTCAATCGGCATTAAACCGAGAGAGCCCCAATTCCCGAAACCCAGCGCACACGAATAATTCCACTGACCGCTCTATATACACGACAACGCCGACCTTACCAGAGAGAATACCCACTTATAAATTCGGACAAGCGCGCTGGCGCTCGCGCATCGATAACGATACACACACAGATAGCACTGCTGCTGTTGCCTAATTCTCACGCAACATCGTCGTCGTCGTCGTCCCAAAACGCCGGACCCCCCCCCCCCCAGCGTTATACAAAATTTCACTGCTCTCGAGAGCGCGGCAGGGGCGGGCGTAATGCCGAGGCAAGCTACGGATGATTCGATTATTACAAACCGAACGCGCGATCGTCGTGCCTCGCGAGATTCGCTGTTCCCGCAATCGAAGTCTCGAGCGTCGGACGCGCCCATTCTCGCTGCATGCATACACTCACCGCGAGAGAAGGTGAGAGAGACTAGCTAGAGCTTCCCGGCGGACTCCCGATCAAACGATCAATTAATAGTGATCCGAGAAAGCGTCTTTCCTGCGGGAGTGACGCTCTATAGCTCCGCCGTCACCCTGCTGTACCTAAAGCTGCGCGTGTACCCACACTTGTATATACAGACACACACACACACACACACAATCCTCAGAGAAACCCGGAGAGATAATCCCAGCTGCATTAACTTGATGAGCTTCAAGCTCGCTCGCTCTGCCTCTCTCGTTTCCGAGGCAGTTTCCGTGTTTCTCGCGCGCGCGCGGAGACTGCACCAGCAGCGGCAGCGGCTCCCGCTGGAGGCGCGCTAGAGACGAGATCTTTCTCGCGCGAGCGTATATCGGCGCGCGAGCATGCAGCTTCCTTACCGGATCACTGCCGTCGTAATAGAGTGAGAGACTTGATTTGATTTCGTTAATTTTGCGCGAGTATAGCTGCTCCTCCGCGGGGATGCGAGCAGGCGCGCACCGCGTGTGTAGCGTACGCGCGTTGTGAGATACAAATTACGTTTTGGGGATTATAATATGTATGTAGGTATGTGGGTGCGTTGTTAGAACGTAGTACGTTGTAGGTGACGCTTTGTGTGTTAGCTGGAGCTGAATTTGTAATAACTGATAGTTGAAGAATGTGTGGGATGGGTTTTTTGAAATGTCAGGTTATTTGTTATTCTGGTGATAAGAATAAATGTTAACTGAGACTATGTTGTAACCTATATTATTATACTGTTCGTTACATAATCGCTCCAAGATATACAGTTATTAGAACTAACGAATCAACTGAAAATACATAATTCACTAGCAGCATAGAGAAGACAAGTAACAGTAAAAACTACACCTGAATATTTCACGAAGCTGAAGAGATAAACATGAACTCGTTGAGTGAAGTTATGAACAAACAATTTTAATATTAAGAAGCCTATAAATAATAAATGAGAGAAAACGAAAGTTGAAGTAATGAACTTGGCAAACGATCGGGTCGGACGAACATTTTAAACAAGGAAAATCAAAGGAGCAGTCGATTATCGGCAAAAATTAGTTGGAAATGTACTATAAACGGCGCGATGGGTAATTGAATTTTTACGAGAGAACGAAGAATAATGGCGAAGTCGACATAATGAGGAAAGAAGAGAGAAAAACAGAGAGAGCGCGAAAGACAAGAGAGAAATACTATAGTCAAAGCGCGCGTACAGCGCTAGATCCCGATAAAAGAAGAGAGAGAGAGAGAGGGCGGGAGAGATAAGGACGTAAAAGGAAGCGAGCGAAAGGTGGAAAATACAATGCCGCTCGCGCAGGCAAGAGAGGTTACTCCCTCGAGACCTTTACAATCGTCGAAGGTCGGAGCTGGAGGAGGGCAGGCTCGTTGAGCTATGGCACGGCTAATGTATCTATATACCTGTATATACAGATGAGCCACGGATACCACTTCGGGGATAAACCTGCTGAGATTTCGTTTACTTCTTTAAGGTCCGCGGCCGCCGCGTGCGCACGCCGATGAGGCGCGCTCGCGAGAAAAAGAGATCGAATTATTCATTTGCCTTTGTCGGCCGGCCAACTTTCTTTTTTCGGAATATACGTTCGAGGTTTACGTGGGTGCGGCTGTGTATTTATTTTCTGGATGCTGCAGGTTCTGATCGATATTGCGAAAAATAGTCTGCAGTACTCTTCATTCCCATCGTTATTTTTATCTATATATTTTAATGTATGTAAAGGTTAATTCGTATTGTGCTTCAAATATGATTATCCGTCGTAATAATATGATTAGTATAAATTTAAACGACTAAATGAGGAAGAGCTATTTTAACAACAACTAAACTGGGTCAAAAAATTAAGCTTCTGGACAAAGTTCTGCCGCCCTGGCAGGAAACGAAGTTCAGCCGAGTTTATAAATTTCATAAAGCATTCGATAATATATTAATAACGTCTTACACGGAGCTCCTCTCTCTCTCTCTCTCTCTCCCTCTCTCTCTCCGAACTAGTTTTAAGATCACAATTAGCAGAACTAAGTTTGGCTCAGGAGAGCGAGAGAGAGAGAGAGAGAGAGAGAGTAGGCTGATTAAAAATAAAAGCGGTGCCCCTCCTTTGAGCGAGACAAACTTGCCACTCAACTCTCGTGAGCGAACGATTCCTTATAAATTTATTCCTCCTTGGTAACAGCTCTATAATACGTACGCGCGCAAAATCACCCGAAAGTAAGCCACCTGCAGCACGCAGTAGGCGATCCGCAATGACTATTAGCGGTATAGTATTTATCACGTTTACCGCGAGTTAGCGGCGCAGTCTGCAATCGTATTAGCGGAAATATGCTGTTGCTCCGCTATGCATCGTGCTAATACAACCGATAGGTATAGATAACGAGGCTCTCTCTCTCTCTCTCGCTGCGCTATTTTCTTTTTGTGACGTACGTCGTAATTATTCGTTGCGTGCAGAGCAGGCGTATCGCTTTCACGACGATAATTCGAAACGAGCTCAAATGGCAAATAGTAGGTTATGCAAAAGCTTTTTTTGCACTACAGACATGACAAGATGTCTTAATCGTTTGGAATTTATGAACAGGTCTTGGTTTAAAATAGCTTTTGAGTATTTTAAATGTATTAAATATAATAAGTTTAGTAGTATTCGTTCTTGAAGAAAATATTCTCTTCGTATTCATTCATTTCTGCTATAATTCATAAAAGTATGTCCACGTTAACCACATCAAACTCTATTTTCCAAATCGCATAACATTTTTTAATCAAGCAGATTAAACGTGTCACCGCAACCCTCTCACACGTACTCGCTAACAAACGTTTGATATCCCCCCCCCCCGCTCGCAACAGTCGAACGAAAAAATTCCAGTCGTTCAAAGCTCCATCGTCCCAGCCCCATACGCGTATACACGCGAAAAAATGACATTAATTCAAGCCGCCAACGCGATAATATGCACCGAGCAAAGACAGACGGGATATCAAAGGATACTACACAGCGCGCGCGTGCCGGCGCTAATACATCGTACCGCTTACGCGCTCCCTACCTCGACCACATTCCGCAGGTACCACAGTGGACATGTCCTCGGCGTATTACATTATTATCCGAGCCAACGAGCGTAAAGCGCTCGAAGGGCGAGTTGAGGATTTCCCTGTGTGTGGGTATCTGTGTGTGCATAAGCGCTCGCGCAAATTCGCCTGTATAGAGGACCAGCCGCGCGCGAGGGAAGCTCGAATCAACACCGTCATTTGTTTCATCTGTCGAGCAGAGCGCGATAGTGAGACAGAGTGAGAGAGAGAGAGAGAGAGCGTAAGCAGGTTATATACGTACGTATTCATTTTCGGACTCGCGCGCGTAATTTAATAAGATTAATACTGGGCGCGAGAGATGGAATGAGCGAGCGCCTGCCATCAATCTTAGTTTGTGCGGTATTGTTCAATATGGGAATAAGGGGTTACTTCATTTAGATAAAGGCTTTTTGAATATTTTATCGTCGTAATTAGATTTTTAGATGTTCAACGAAGTAAATGAGTTATTAATTATCATGAGAAAGTATTAGGAAAGTTTGATTCAAAGTTTTCCATGTCTGACCATGTTTAGTATTTATCTACTACTAAACAGTCATTCATGGCTTTTAAAAAAAGCTCATTGATTTGCTATCAGTATTTGTTATTAATTCAATTAAATAGCACACTAAATCATTCTATATATAATTTTGTATCTATGCTATACACCCCTCTTCCACAAAATTATTTTAAAAAGCAGCTACACGGCTCCTAAACCCATCTTATAAAAACATCGCAACCGAGACAACGCGCGCGCTCCATTATTCCAACGACACATCCTGCGCGCATCTCGCTAAATTCGACGTACCTACCTCGGCACTCCGCGCGCGCTCGCGCGGGAATCCTCGTTTTGCGTCGTTTCTAATTTTGGCCTATACATACTCAGGAGAGAGAGACCCGACAATGTTCTCTCCCTCCCCCTCTCACTCTGCTGCACGGCGCGCAGCGGCATTCCTAATCCATACCAGGCTTTTGTTGTCGCGGCGCGGCGCGCTGTTTCCCACCCGCGCGTCGCCTCCACCGCTGCCGCGTACGTACACCGTCGTCTTCTCGCTTCTATAGTGGTAGTATAGCAGTACTCCCGAGCCGACCTCCTTTACCCCTTACGAAGGAGCGAGAGGAGGAGGAGGAGGAGGGCGAGTAATGCCAAGATTATGTAAACGTCACTCTCTCCCTCTCGCTCGCTCGTGTGTCGGGAACGAGAGCGAGCATCTGCCTGGGCCTCGAATTGTGACGCTGTTTCTATCCCCCTCTCTAGCAAGAGCACGCGCGTGCTCGTGTACACTGATGGATTTGGAAAATTGCGAACGGAACCGCGAGGAGAGGATGAAGGTTTTTTGCTGGTTTGGCAGCGACGGCGTTGACATGGGTCCCGATGCGGAGGGAGGGAGAGAGGGAGACATTGTGGAAGGTGCTTTTTTGTGTTTCTTTTTATCTTAGGTCGGGGATATTTTGGAAGAGAAATGATCGGCTATTGTTCTTGAATGGCGTAATTAAAGATATTAATGTGGAGCAGAAACGTGTATCTAATAGTATTATTGTGATATATAATTCTCCTAGGGGAGTTAGGGATGCACGAATACTCGACTCGACGTGTTTGATCAGTATCAAACTATTTTTTCGAACCGAGTCAAATACTTGATACTTTTAACTGTTCAACATCATACGAACTACTCGTACACAATCGAACTGTTCGAAACAAATGAATTACTCAGACGTGATCGAACTACTCGATTTAGTCGAACTGATCGAACCAAGTCGAATTATTCGATTTTTTCGAACTGTTCGAACCAGATCGGACTGTTCGATTTCATCGAACTCTTCGACCGAAGTCGAACTATTTGATTTTGGCAAACCGTACGAATCAGATTTTGAAATTGTCATTCAATGAAATAATTTTGAAAACTGAAAAAATAGTATTTTGTTATTTATTCTGAAATAAATATCTCAGTTATAAGTGGAATTTTAATTCTACTATATAGAGAACGAAATTTAAAGTAAAAAAATGTGCGTAGGAAATATAATAATAGAATAAAACAGATTTTACTTATGCATGATAGAGAAAAAAAGCTACAAGCTGGGCTTCAAATAGTTCAATCGTATCAAACAGTTCGATTTTTTCGAACTATTCAATCAGACTTTGAACTGTTCGATCACTTCGGAACCTTCGATTATATCGAACAGTTCAATCATTTTGAACTATTCGATTGAAGTTCAAGTAGTTCAGTATTTTTGAGCAATGCGTCCGACTTGACTCGAGTTTGTCGAGTCGAGAATTCAGACCGAGTAGTTCGAATTTCGAACAGTCCGACACCCCTAAGGGGAGTGCTTATAATATTTATATAATTTTTGCTCCAGCACATAAGCTGTATAATATACTTATTTTTAATCAATTTATTATTGTCACGGCACAGTTACACTGCGTAACGTAACTTAACCGTGTAAGCTTTAATCTTTATTACACCAATTACCATTACGCTTAAATGCGTGTAGCGCGCGCGCAATAATGCAATTAACGTTACGTTTAACTTTAATGATTTTCTTTATCGCCCTGGGAAAACATTCTGCGCGAATTTTCACGATCGCACCTGCAAAACCGCCCCAATTAGGAAGCGCCCTCAAATCCAATTTCTCCCTCTCTCTGTCTTCTAAATCCACGTTCTATAAAATCAAAATTAAAACCCGTAACATTTGCATGGACCGCGGCTAATAAAATTATTCACAACTCGGCTTTCACAAGAGCCAACATCAAGAGCCAGCGCGGCACGTAGCCCGCCAAATCGCAAGACCATTCCCGAACTCGCACGCGCGCGGGCGCGCCTACCTCATCCTACCCCCGCACGAAAAAATCCCCTCAATTCGAAGTTCATCAAGCCGATGTAATTAGTTGGCATTCCGCGGCTCTCTTGTCTCTCCCACTACGACGACGGCGGAGGCGGTGGTGGTGGTGGTGGAGGCACAGCCGGTGGCCCAATTTAATATAACCTATGCATATTCAATAGGCCCGCGGCAGTGCACTGCTGCTGCTACGGGCGTCGATGCCGCGCAGCTGCTGCTACTGCAAGGGCATGGATAGGAAAGCGGAAGGACAAATGCCCGGCCGGCTCGTCGCCGACGTCGCTTTTCTTCCTTCCGCTTCTACCTCACCCCTGCGCTGAAAACTTGGAGCGGAACTTGGGTGCGACGGGGGCTGAGGCGCGCGGCCAATGATTACACTGCAATCTGACGTCGTCAGTCAGCGCGGGCGCAGCTGGGTGAAGTTCCGCGCGAAGAAGTTTATGTATGCGCGCGGACTTAAACAACTGCGAAGCAGGCACGCCTATGCCTGTGTATGTATATATATATATATATATGTGTGTGTGTGTAGGTATGGGTGTATATAGATGCTGAATTTGGCAAGAAGGGAAGGTGGCGATGAGAGCCGCGCGCCGTCTGTTCGATCTCTCTCTCTCTCTCTCTCTCTTCCCGGGCTTAGTCCCTAGTTAAGCTTTTACAATGCGCGAGGTAGATTGTTTCGGGGAGAGAGAGAGAGAGAGGTTGGCGTGGACCATTGTCTCAAGTCGAGATGCGCTTTTCGAATTGTCGGCGATGATTCTTTAATCCGCGTTTCGAGTTCGCGCAGACTGTCTTTGGAAGTTTCGCCCGGTGCGATTAATAGTGATTCAGAGGATTTTCCATAAGTTTCAAAAGGTTTTTGGCATTCACTGCGAGTTGTAAATTTAAGCTACTTGACGATGAATAAGTAGAGCACATTTTGACATTTCGCATAATAAGAATTTGTTAAAGATAGAAGTTACTTTAAACGCTGTTATAATTTATCCGCGAAAGAGTAGATACCTGCGGCTAAATAAATAACAATTCAACGCAAGTCACAGTAAATTATTAATTACATTTTTCATTAAATTTTCAGACCATCTAAAAATCAAAACCACTTCAAACGACTTTATACCATCCAACAGTCCAAACCAAAATTTCACCTTCTCCTCGTCACTCAGCATACTCCAGCACACCACCGACCTTCGCTTTCCCAGAACCGCACCCTTCCTTCATTCACCTCGACACTTGTACAACGCACCAATAATATTCCCAGCGCGTCGTCGCGCAGGCGGCCCGTCAGAGGTCTACACGCGCGCTACTTACTCTATCTCTCTCCCCGCGGCAAATTTTCCTTTATCCGCTTTCTCTCTCTCGTCTTCGCGCGCGCGTGCCGCTCGACGATGGCGACGACGCCGGCTGACAATGAATGGATGTCAAAAACGCAGCAATTAATTCAACCCTGCCCCGACGTGGGCTATAACAAAGTCGCGCAAGCATGCCGCCGCACCCTCCCGCTTTGCTACACTCCAGAACTTCTTGTTATACGAGGTGTGTGTATGTGTGTGTGTGTGTGTGTGTGTGTGTGTGTGTGTGTGTGTGTGTGTGTGTGTACCGAAGCTGGTTGTGCCAAGGAGAAGAACACGAAGAGACGGCGGCGCTAGTCGAGTGTATACACGTTCAACAATACGTGCGGAGCGGATTATCAGTCAACCTGACCTTTTTTTCTATTACAGCTCGATCGCGTAGCGCGGTAATTCAATTTCACGGCGCGTTCGCTGATACATTATTTCCGAAAAATCTGTTCGCCACATCGGCCGTAGCGCGGCACACGAGTTCTCTCTCTCTCTCGCGCGCTACTTACTTCCGCCCTTCAGCCTCTCGCACAAATAACTTTTCGGCAAAAAGAGAGAAGAATTATTTAAGCTTGGCGCGCGCTCCCACTCTAAACTCCTGCGCGGAGCGAGACTGCTTTTGACATCCGTTTAAATCCACGGTTTATATCGCCTGTTGTCAGTGGGCAAAGTTCCCTCCCTCTCTCTCCCGCCCCTAGAACTTTCCTCCTCCGTACAGGTATCTCTCTCTCTCTCTCTCACTCTCATATATCAGTGCACGTGGCGCGGGTGTAGCAGCAGCAGAAGCGTCGGCAGCACCGCTTCAAG
This sequence comes from Torymus aiolomorphi, assembly GCA_036365515.1. Taxonomy (NCBI): domain Eukaryota; kingdom Metazoa; phylum Arthropoda; class Insecta; order Hymenoptera; family Torymidae; genus Torymus; species Torymus aiolomorphi. The sequence continues at coordinate 239,927,507 of CM070873.1, read as the reverse complement.
AAGATGGATTCGTCGCGCGATACGCGAATCTCTCTCCGGCATCTTCAAAGCACGCGCTGCGCGGTTTCTCTCTCTCCCGAGGGGGCGTCAGGGGTACGATTAAAACGGACCTGCCTCCCGTCGCAGAGACGCGAGCGAATATCGCCGAGGGTAAACAAGACGTAAGGTCGACGCATTTCCAAGCAATATCTTGGGGAGAGAGAGAGAGAGGGAGAGAGAGAGAGAGAGAGAGAGAGAGAGAGAGAGAGAGAGAGAGCGGCCCGAATCCAGGTAGATCGGTCGGATGCGCCGCTACGGCAAACACGCCGCCGTGTAAACATCCGGGCCTGGCTAAACATGCCAACTTAGATTGCCATAACACTGCGTGACTGCAACTACGACGACGTCTGCGCGATACTCGTTTCTACGTCTGAGCTCTTTTCGCGTGCAGCGCGTGGGTCGAGACTTTGTTTGAAGAGGGAGCAAGAGAGAGGGTTGAGCTAGCGCGCGCGACCTCGTGACACTGATTTTGCGCCGGCTGCGCGCTGCAGAGCGAATCGTGAAATGATAATTAAAGTTCCTGATTAAACGCCGTCGCGAGGAGCGGCTGAGGGATTTTCGGTATGAGCCGGATTTGACATCCCCGGGCGAATGAGCGTTTTTGACCTAAAAGGGTGGATTTTGCTTGTTATTAATGTATTCATGGAACGAGGATTTATCAACTTTTTTATAGTAGATGTCTCTAAAATCAAACAGATAAATGCGGCATTGGTAGCTATAATTATATAAAGTATTCTAAAATCATGCTGCAAATAAGTTATCAATATGCTTTTCATAACGTCCAACGTGCACTATACAAAACAAATGGATTCTTAATATTCCGCTCAATCGCATTAATCACCACAAAATTTATCATAATCTTGGCCAATAACAAGCCCAAAACCATCGCCACCTTCATTTTTCACCCACCACCTCGAGCGAGCAATTTTCGCGCGCTAATTTCCCTCCCCACTCCCGCTCCCTAATTAACGCGAGAGCTTTTTCCCCGATATATATCGCGCAACCAGCTCCCTCACTCGGCTATTTAATCAGCAGGCCGAGGGATGAGAGGGCCATTGATCGGCCTCTCCGACCACTGCGCGAGCGCGCGCGCATCTCTCCGGCTCGTCACACACAAGACGCAGCGGAGCGTAATCCTTTTTGAGGTTACGCGCAAGCAAGTTGCCCGTGTCCTTTGCGCTAATCTCCGACAATGCGGCTGCCCACGCGCGCACGCGCTCCAGTGGCTGAGCTATCTGGCATTACACTCCGATCAACAGCGACTACGACGACGAGCCGAGGATGCAATCCTCATCCGGTTGCCTAAGATATCCTCGTCCGTTGCACCCTCCGAATGCTTAATACACGCGCGGTGGTGGGTAATGACGAGAGATGAGAATCGATCGGCTGATGGAAATCCAACGAATTACTAACACAGTTAAATCGACTGTGGTGGTAATTGTTTATCGCTTGATGGAGAATGCGGGAGAGTTTTTGATTGTTTAGGAAAGAATGCCATTGTGACGCGCGGCGTCCGGGACGCTTACGCGGCGTTGTGAGGTATAATAGAACAATGGGAGCATTGTGGAATTTGTCTGAGTTCCGTGTGTGAATGCCTCTGTGCTGTGGAAATTATTGTATCGCTTTTAAGAACTTTATAAACGAGCATAATTTTGCCGGTTAAGATTATTCAATAGGAGCGCAAATAATTGAATATACATTAATTTCGATTCATCCGTGTTAAACAAATTTTTGCGTTTTGCGAAAATTTTGCTGAAGTTCCCGGTCACCGAAGTTTGGGATAAGTCGTGCCAAATTTGAGAAATGAGAATTTCTCAAACTTGAAAGATAAAGATAAAAATCTTCAGGCAAAGTTTGGCGAAACTTTTTTTAAACTTTTGGCAAGTAATCTAATAAGTTTGGGGCAACTAAACCCAACCATGGCAAAATTTCATATCAGAAAATAATTTGCGAACAAAGTTTGGTAAACGTTCTGGTAAATTTTTGCGAAACTTTGTTAATGATAATATTTTTGTATATGAAGTTTCGTCAAACTTCAGCAAAACTTTTGCCATACATACAATAGAAAATCGATTTTTTCGTGACCTCGATAAATTACATAAACAATATTAAACGAAAAAATTGCACGAGATATTTACGAACAACACAGACGCCTTTTACTACATTCTTTCCACTGATGAACGTTGCGGCCAAGCAAGCAGGCTCGTCCAGAGGTAGTTTTCAAGTTACCGGTCCTGCACATTATGAAAAAATTTCTTCGTGAAAAAAATCAGTCGTTGCATATGATATCACGTAGATGACTGATTAGATGTATTATTCAAACAGGAGTACGAAGTCTACGGTGTTGTGGAGTTGCTGCTCCGGTGCCGAGGGAGACCTTCTGCAGCTGCAGTACACGATATCATCTTCGAAGGCGATGCTGAATCTTCAGCCACCGCTGAACCTCCTGCCAGCATAGTGTAGATGTCATTCTTCGAGGTTATGTTTCTCCTGTGTGAGTCATAGACGTAGTAAGGCGATACGAGGGGAAAGATAGACAGCTGAGAACCGGGAGATGCGAGAGAGACCATTGATTAAATCTTTTCTTGTGAGCCTACAGGGAGTTCACATACTCTCTAATACAAATCTAAGGTTGTTGTAAGGAACAAAAATACAAGTAAATACATAAATTAGAGGATTGTTTATAGGCTGCTCAGAGCTTTCTTCTCAATCTGGACTATTCGAATATAGTTTTTCAAATAAACAATACGAATTCTATAGGTTCGAGTAAATTTACACTATTTTAAACATTGTAACATCAAAATGTGATGTTACAAGTTAAACGTCGAAGTCAATAACTAGGTAATAACTGATACACCTTATAGTTAAAATTTCTATAATACCTAGTCTACAAAAAGGAAGATCTGTAAGCCATTAAAATATTACACCAATACTATCATTTCTCTAAGCGCCCTTTAATAAAGGACAACCACTAGACTTCTTTTCTCTAAAATATCGTACAAATACAATAATTTATCATAATAACTGTGAAAGAAACTAAATTATTGACAATAGGGAAACAGTTTATAAGTTACCCTGATGGAAATGGAAAATGTATATAAATGTAAATAAATGTAGCTAAATGTGTCAATTGGAACATTTTTTACACTTATATACATTTTTTTACATTTATATATTTTTATGATAATATAGTTTAGTGAGAAGTTTAGAAAGACTTTTTTTACATTTATATACATTTATAAATTGGCGCTATATAAGACTTATAATTTACAAGTTTTACGAAAATGTATGTAAATATAAAAAAAGTATTTACATTTATTAAATCCCGTCATTATGCGACATCAAAATAAAATATATATTTTTATAAATAAACATAAGTTTCTGTAATAAAACGTAAATAAATGTAAATAAATGTTAATTTATGTTCCAATTACAACCTTTACATACACTTATTTATATTTATATACGTTTTATTACAGAAATTTACACTTTTTTACATTTATATACATTTTCGATTTCCACCAGGGTAGACAAACAATTTTCAAACATATGTGCACTGAAAAACTTTCCGAGTAGGTTCTAACCTTCACACCGAGCAACAGCAGCGCCGCCATTCGACGTGGTCAGTACTCCGAAGCGGTAACAGCTGCGCGTTTTCGGCGCGCTCCGTACTCTTTTCCGAGAGGTTAGGTCACGCGCACACAGATCAGCGCAGTGGCTATACCGAATCTGATTGTCAGATCGGAGTAACTGTTACTCTAATGAGAAGTGTAGCGCCTGACCCCACGGTTCAGAGCTCCATCTAGACTTGAAGAGTACCAGCTACTCCGAAAGTCTCTCAGTGTGGACATCATCTCAATGATTCGAAATATTGTTTAGAATAGCATAAAAAAATTTCATTCAACTTCTCTTCCCTTACTTTTTCAAAAATGCACAAAGTCACTCAAAAAGTTTCAATTAACTTTTCATTGTAGAATAATGAATTAAAAAAAAATTTCAAAAAATAATCTTTGTAAAAACACGTTTTTTTTTAAAACACGCACTCACCGGACACAAAACTTATTCTCCCCCCATCAGCAACTAAAAATTCACCTCTCTTTTAAATTAAATGTAAAACGCGCTCGCGAGCGTGGGCTCCTACGTCAGCGCATGAAAAAAAAAGGAAAGAAAATCTTTACGGGTTGCACACGGGCCGACCTATGCGCGACGCGTCACACGAGAAAAGAACAGCGATGATTTTTTCCTCTTCCCGTTTAATGTGTAAGGCCGGAGCTAGAAAATATTACGGTACAGTAAAGAATACCGTGACGACGAGGAAGACGACGACGTCGACGACGATGGGAGCGAGGACGGCGAGGAAGCGGTCACGACGCGCACATTTATGATGGCCGAAGGGTGGCCGTAAGTGCGATATAAGATGTCGTATGGCCAGCCGTAAAACTGCCCCGGGGATAAAGGAACCGTTCCTTTCTTTATTATCTGCTTTACTACTGAGATATACTAAAACTTCGGAATCGCGATTGACTTATCCTGTTTGAAAGTCCGGGGACATCCCCGATATTATCCGTAGCCCCGGGGCACGTGCGACCGAGCGAGTGTGCGCGCGGCCGCAGTAAAAAAATTGATTTTACGACTGGATAAACAAACTTTGTTTAATGAAAAGTATAACTACACGTTTCGTTTCAGAATTTCTATAGGAGTTTTTGTCGAAAGAAATGTTTTTTTTAAGCGAAAGGATTTAGCATGATTTTTCATTAATTTTAATAACTTCGGCTTTTTTCGAGTTTTGGTCGGAGACAGGGAAAATTTTTAAACTTTAGAGATTATTTTATATGAAATTCAGCGCAAACGCAAACTGTCGAACCACACTGGATGGCAAATATTAAAAGTGGGTCAACAAACATCAAACGAATTCGCCAGTTAGTATTCCGAATTTTTTTATTGAAAATCAAAAGGGCTGATTTTTAATTTAAAAATCACGTTAAAAGATTCTAAAGGTTGATTCGCATTGATACCGAATAAAACTCAATTAAGTGAAAAATAAGAGAATGAAATTCGTGATTGAAATATTTTACAAATCATAATCATAAAACTCAATAAATTTAATTTCATGTAACAAATATAATTACTAGAAAATTCATCACAAAAGTCATACTAATAATCAATTGAAATTTAATCCAGAGAAAAAAAAAATCATTCGCGAAAGACTTCTCCGTCCTCTACAAAATTCCTCCAAACAGCTCCGCGGCGATTCACTGCCCTTCTCTCGCTCACGGCCGCGAATGCGCTAGATAATTATCCACATTGGCCGTCAATTAGCTATGACGGTAACGAGATTCAAGTATGCAGCGCGGAGCGACCGACGGTGGCAACCAGATCGCCTCCTGAAATTCGATTCTCGCCCGGACGATCGCGTGTCCTCCTCTCTCTCTCTCACTCACTCTCTCTCGCAACACGCTGCCCACACGGAGTATATACTGCATGTACCTGACATCTCTCTCTCTCTCTCTCTCTCTCTCTCTCTCTCTCTCTCTCTCTCTCTCTCTCTCTCTCTCTCTCTCTCTCCCTCTCTCTCTCTCTCTCTCTCTCTCTCTCTCCCACTAACGTGCACAGGGACGGCTAATTGCGGTGATCCGCAGACAAAACGCGCGCGTCGCCAGCTCCTGCAACCGACACAACTCTCTCTCGCTCTCGCTCTGCCTCGTGGAGGTGGAGGAGGAGAATGCGTCGAGTCATGTTCCGGCGCCGTGGAAGGACCAGACAGTGAGAGATTGCGGTATTTTCGCTTTGGCAGTTCAGTTCGCGTGCGAGGAGCGAGAGGGAGTACAGTGAGCGTCTGTTTATCCGTCTCTGGCAGCGGCGAGGAAGCTCTGTCTTGCCGGGGCCTCGTTACACTGTCACGAGCATAGACTCGTGATCCGAGTGGCTGGCTCCTCCGTGTGTTATAGGTATGTATAGATACGGATGCTGCGGGGTTCGCTGATTCGACCGATTAATGAAAACGGTTGCGAGCGGGCGTAGAGGATTTATGGTGCTGCGTGGTTTTGCGAAAGTGCCGATGACGCTCGATGCGCGATCTAGATTTTTCGACGTCGAAGCGATTGTCTGGTTTCCTGAGAAAAAGCGAATTAAATTTTTTAGCTTTAATTTAGTTTAATCAACTGTTTTTACGCTTTCATAATCTTTAAACCCTGTAACACTGGATAAACTATAAATTCACAAACTATAAAACAATTTGTCCGTCATACTCATTTTTTCCACTACAAAAACGTTATCTCATCACAGCCACAGTATATACGAGTATTAAAACACATCACAGCCAACCATCCCGGAAGGCCCTTCGAGATTTACGATGAAAAATTAAAACGCCCGCCGCGTCGCGCAAACAAGCTGCCGCTCGCGACGAACTTCTATATATCACGCGCGCGTATAATCTTTGTGTACAAGCGCACCCGCGGAACTTTATTTATATACGTGCGCGGAGGCGTGCGAGGGAGAAAACTCGATTCTTCTTTCAAAGCTAGCGCGCGCGCAGCTAGAGTCGTTCATCTTTCGGCGCGTCGATGCATCTTCTTATATGCAGCTCGTAAGACACTTTCGATCATAGCGCAGGCGGGTAGCCAGCCGGACGATATATATTCTCGCGACGTGCGCCTCTCTCTCACTTGCCATCCCCCCTTCGTGACGCGCGCTCAGCTCGGGGAGAGGAAGGTGATGGGGATGAGAGGAGTGGCATATTGCGAGAGGTTTTTGTTTGGTCAAAAACGATGTTTTGAGAGAGGAATCTTTTCGACAAAGTTTAAAGTTAGAAGTTTCAGAGATTTTAATTTAAACAGAAATGGTGGAAAATTATCGTAATAATTATTACAAAATGTGTGATTATTTTCAGAATTGGATTTTACTTATTTTAAAATTTATTCTCTGTTTTATTACTGTTCAAGAGAATTCAAATATAAATTTTCTTTTTATTTTAAGAAACTACAAGGAATTAAAAAGGTTTTCGCCGTAGGACTTATACCCTTTAAAATAGCCAAGCTCCAACTGACGTCGCCGTAAAAAAATACTCAAGCAAAGTTAAATTATTTAAATTATTACCGGGCTTTTAGATAATCCTATATTGTCACACTCAGCTCGAGGGCTCTTGAATTCCTTGAAATATTCTCCACATTTGCCAGGAGGATATAAAATTAGAGCGAGCAAGCGAGCGAGCGGACCGTCTGTAACCTTGCCTCCTTAGACGTGAAAAATTTTTGAAAATTACATTTTTCATTTGCACAAAGAGGATAATTCACTTCCTTCCTACTCTCTCTCTCTCTCTCTCTCTCTCTCTCTCTCTCTCTCTCTCTCTCTCTCTCTCTCTCTACGTGCGTGCGCGCCGCGAGTAAGGCCAAATAAGATTTGCTATTTCTCGTGGAATTCTCTCTCTCAGCCCTCCCTCTCTCTTTCTTCTCACCGGGGCAAAAAGGAAAAACAGTTTACATCATTCTTTTTGAGAAATTTGCTTAAAACCGAGCTTCAAATTCAAGACGTTCTCCCTTGTTCCGGTGCGAATTTACCGCCCGAAAAATGAAAACTCGCGCGCGGGCGGGCGGGTGAGAAGATTCATACGGCGAAGGACTATCGGGGTGGATCCTTCAAGGACCTTTTGCTCCCGATCCGTCTTATATATAGAGAGAAGCTGCTACTGCTGCCGCCTCGGCGAAAGTGGTGGATCGCGAGAATTTCGTATGCGAGCGCCCGCGCGCTAAGAAAAAGAACGGGGGTGTTCCATTCAGCATAGCTTTCGTTCTCCATCTTTATTCCGCGCTTCCTTCCTTCCTACCTTTCCTGTCTCTCTTTCTCGTGGCGCGCATGAAAAAAGAGGGGGCAGCGGTAGCGCGACGGCGGCTCGGAAAGTCTGTACCTTGCACGCGCTATTTCGATTACGTTCTATTATTCCGCTTCGCTCTCGTACTTGGTGCTTGAATTCTCAAAGTGTATCACTTGTTATGAGAGAAATGAAACCCATCTGTCCCTTTCTTAAAGAATTATGCTTTTGCTTTTTTCAGTGCGAAGAGATTTTTTTCGATGGTTATTATAAATAAAATTTCTTTTAAAAGATTATCTGAAAAATATTTCTTTTTCTTTATGAGAGAATAAGTTCTTAAATCATAGTTCTGAAATAGATTTATGCATATTTCTATTATAACAAAAGTTGTAATCAATTTTCCCACGGATTATACAGCTTTACAATGCCACCGTAAATTACCCCAACCTTTAATCCGCGCAAATGGACGCTGCGCAAATACAATTTAAAAACCAACGTGTATCTTGTAATAGCGCTAAGTACGTAAACTGCGCGAGCAATATTATAAGTACTCTTAAAGTTATAAGTAATATAAGTTCCTTTAAAGTTCGCAAAACCGCTCCCTAAACTCCTTATTCCCCCGACTAAATTCCCGACAACTTTTTACAATGCACACACAGAGGGAAACCGAGCCTACCACCACCACCACCACCACCTACATACATAAAACAGCGAATCGGTAAGAGAGAGAGAGAGAGAGAACCCGAGCGAATATCGCAAGTAGATTAGTTATTCTTAATCCTCGTGGGAAATTCGGCGCGGGCCCAACAGCCGCGGCGGCGGCCCAATTAATATCTCGATTCGAAATCTTATTTCGCGCATACTTGCCCATTGTGGCACTCCGCTATACACCTTCTATACTACCGAGTTTCTCCGACTCTCAGGCGCGCAGTTTGGCTCGCTCGCGCCGGAAATCACAAATGAATACGTAATGCGGGCCAGGTGAGCGTAGCCGCCGCCTAGACCAATCGGGAGCGCGGCATTTTCCGCCCGGAGAACTTGTTAACCCCCTTCCAGGCTCTGCTCTCTTGGCAAGTGCTTTTTACGCTGGAGCGCGCGCACGCTCGGGGCTGGAAATCGTCCCTCGGGATAGGACGTTCGTACTTTCCCTCTCTCTTCCGACTGCTCTCTAGTTTCCGGGTTTCTTCCGGTTGGATGTAAAACGAGATGCAGCAAGGGTAAAGGGTAGTAGCGCGGGGACGAATGTAATTTAATGATGGACACGGCGGGCAGGGGAACCATTGGTCGCTGATAGCCTTGACATTTTAATAAGCTGTTAAAAGTGTGCGACTGCGTTGGCGGGGAGTTGATTGAAATTGGTCCTTCATTATTCGCAAGCTTTGTTGCATGTTGATGGAGCGGAAAGAGGTTGGTAGTTAAATATATTTAAACTTTTTATAGAATAACCTACGATTCAGATAACGAATAGAAGAGATATAAAATTTACTCTGAAAATACAAAAAAGATACATTTTTCTTGAATACATAGTCTGACCGCAGATTTTACATTTATCTACTTACCTAGAATAATTGAGTTTTGAATATTTTTGCACACTTACAATAATGCTTTTCTAAACGTTCATAATCTCTTGTCAGATTTCAAAAATAATAATTTATCTGTCCTAATAGTACTCAACAATAAAAAAAACGATTGTCATCATAGACACCATCGCGCATTCAACGCAGATTCATTCGACACTCTCTGAAGTATCGACTCTCCCGCTCTTTGCGGGTTTACCTTCGATCCATCCTTCCCAGAAATAAGAATGAAAAACATGTATATATTCAGCACGAAGACTTTCCAAGTAGAGAGGCAGCAGCAGCTACTTACACGCGCGAAACTAGAAAAAAGAGTCCTCTCTTTTCGCTTTCGACTTAAACGGCGTGAGAACGGGGTCGGTGTGAAGTCTGTCACTCTCTCCCTCTCTCTCTCTCCTGCTCTCCCAAGTATAGCCGCGCGTTCCCGATTTTCTTGAGTCTCTCTCGCGCGTTAGAAAAAGCGAGAGCGAACGCAAGCGAAGCCTTCGTCGTCGTACACCCGTTCGTCGTTCGCGCACGGAGAGGATCGAAAACGTCAAGACGGAAAAGTACTTGTCTCCCCGTTCGAGTGCTTGCCGAAGACTTGGCGTATCTGCTCGTGCATAAGTAAAAGCGCGAGCGAACACGCATCACCTTAACCTCCTTCCTTTTCCCCACCTCTCCTGGCTCTATCTGCCACTTTTGCTCTTTTCCCACACCCACCCTCTCACGGCGTCTCTATTTTCGCGCTTACGCACGCCTGCTTTTATATATATACACGTGCACAATGAGACTCCCAATCACATTTTCCATTCGCCGTGCGGAAGGAAAAAGTTGATATTGCAGAGCGGGGGGATCGCGCTCCCGCGAATCCCTTCAAATTTTCATGAAGCGGCTTAATTCGCCGCTGCCGCTGGATGGGGAGAGGGAGGAGGAGAGAGAAACGAAACGGCGCGGGCGGAACGGAATGAAATGGAACGCGGCTGCTGCTGCTGCTGCTACTACTGCGTTGGATTTCGGTGCAAGTGGGAGAGAGGAAGTAGCGCGCTATGTCGGGTACGAGAAACCTTCGTAAGGTGAGGAGGTTGAATTTGAGAGCGCGAGTCGAAGGAAAATTAGATAGTTTATACATAGCTCGGGGTTTAATTATTAATTTCGGAGAAATTGCGAAATTTGATTTTGAAAATTCTAATTTCAGCTAAAGTTTAAATTCCGTCGGATTGATTTACGTAATATAGCATTTTACAAAGTTATATGTGCCTCGCAACGTAGAATTTTTCCACAGGAAGAAACTAATTTAATTGAAAATATAGAAGGTTCAATTACATTACAATTTTCAATAAATAACTTTCTAATGAATACAACTTTTAATTAAATAAGAATCACAAACCATAATAATTATTTTTAACGTGCGGAAAAAAATACTTTTAATGAAGTTGTACAATTATATTGCTCTATATTTTACTCGTAGCTAATTAAATAATAATGCAAGTTAAAGGTAAACATAATCGCGTTATTGATGAACTAAAATCTCATTTTAAATTTCATAGTTATTAAAAAGTTCTTGGTAATCTGCGATTATTAAAATTTAAAAAATGCACAATAATAGCGCATAATTTTTCAAGATTTACCCTCTGACTACTTATTAGATTTCAAGCTTGCGACTTTAAAGCAGGAAAGAGAGAGAGAATTTTCTATTTATTTTTTCGCACACGGTAGAGAGAAAAAGCTCGTGAGCGCGAGGGAGAGAGACAACGAAATAAAGAAAGGAAAATGACGGTAATGGAGAGCAGGGACAAGGACGGGGAGGAGAGACAAGGAACGCGATCCCGAGTAAGAAAGAAGGAAAATGAGAAGGGAAAAAAGAAAAGAGGAGAGAGAGAGGGAGGGAGAGAGAACGAGGGAGAAGGAAATAACGCGAAAGTTGCGAATGTGTGCATGATAAATCGCAGCCAGTTACGTAAGTACGTTAGCTACATACGGCGGCAGAGCAAGTGCATGTATAACTGCGCGCACGTAAGAGGGAGAGAGAAAGAAACGCGGGAACCGCGCAGCCAGAGGAAGAGAGAGAGAGAGAGAGAGAAATGCTGGAAAATAAAGTAGCACGGGCACAAAAGGACGAGGACAACGCGCTTGCGCGCGCTCGCGATGGGGGAAGGAAAATTATTATTGGAGAATTTATTTTAGCCCCGCAGGAATTATTGCTGCCATTATGCCGACGAGCGAACACGTGTTTTATATGCGCTTGCGCGGCCGGGCACTCGCTCATAATGGCCGTGCCGAAAATTCTTTCCTCGGAGAGAGAAAGGACGTGAGCTTCTGCGCATTCCAGCAGCATAAGGACCCAAGGTCCTCCTACGTACCTCGGAAAATAATTAGCCGGGAGGCGAGGGAGAGAGGGGGAGAGAAAGAGCGAGACGATGAATGGAAATGAGAAAAGGGACTGAAATATTTCGTATGGTTATGCGCCGGCGGCTGCTTCTACTGCTGCTACTTCCTTCCGAGGAAATTATCTGACTCTCAGAACGCTGGACGGAAGATGTGCTGCGCGCGTAAAAGCTCGCTTAGCGGATTTTGATTTTTTACACTCAGGGTTAATCCATTTACTTATTGAATAAGTGCACGACTATTTACAATATGTGAACATTGGCTTATTTGAAGTGAATTTTACTTATTCGAATTTACATAGGAAGGTTTTTTGAATTTTTTTTAAGTTGTGGTAAAAATTGGCATTAACGAACGTGTATAATTGTGAAATTGCTATATGGGTAATAAACGTTTTTGCAGAAGACTTATATTTTTCTCTTAAGTTATTTTTGTTATACGCACAAAAATACTTCACCAAATTTTTTATCATCTTTAATGAACTAAGAAAAGGATTTGTTTACTGTTAACATGGCATTGTAACTGTTAACATGCGTGTGTTTAAATATGACCAAATATAGGCATTGTAACAGTTATAATGCCATGTTAACAGTTAAATTACCATGGTCTCATAAACAATTTCAATATGTTATCTAACAATATTGATATTGTAATAATTACAATATGCTTATTATAGTAGTTTTTCAAACTAATGACCAATTTTTTACCAGCATGATGTTGTTTTATAACAAAAATGTTTGAAATAAAAACATCATTTATTTTTTTACTCCAACATTTCGGACATTTTTATTGTTTATCCTGATGAGGGACATAAACAATAAAAATGTCCGAAACGTTGGAGTAAAAAACTAAATCGAGTTTTTATTTCAAACCTTTTTGTTATATAACAACATCATTCTAGTATAAAACTGACTATTAGATTCAAAAACTACAATTTACAATAACTTCTACCATCAGCTACTTTCAAATCTGAATATGCCTATTAGTTAGTATAGATATTGTTATAACTATTACAATATCACATTTTATCCTTAAACATGTCAAATAGTTGTATTTCAAATATATAAATATGTTAACAGTAACAATATTCTTCTCTCAGTGTGAACATGTAGGAAATCTAAATACACTATTCCTGAATAAATTTATTTCGCTATATTCCTTCCATCCAATTTCATGAGCAGCACGAACCACAAATATTCATATATTTATGAAATAAATAAAATACATTTCTTTATACAGTGCGTTCAAAATCATATTCCCTCTGCAGCCACTCGGACTCCACATATTCAATAAAAGAAACATATTGCTGCTGCTGCTACTCATGCTCACAAGTGCACCTTTTCCACCAGAAAACCCAAAATAGCCCGCTCGCAAAGAAGCGATACACATTCGACTGAATATAACGTTATTATCCAGTTCGCAAGCGCCGGCGCGCTAGCTACTATACACGAGAAATTCGAGCTCACGCGGCAGCGGCGCATCGTATATCAGCCGCGAACTCACCGCCAGAGCCGCCGAGTCTCGCAACAAGTGCCGCGCTCGTGGCCGAATCGCATTTCCGCGTAATTACAGAATCCCGCTTCACGTCCACCTACGCGTACGCCATGCACCCACAAGAAACTACAGAAGAAGAATCTGTATGCAGCAGCAGTACCAACTATGCTGGAGTGTCCATACTCGAGAGCGAAAAGAAAAACCGCTGCACACTTGGCCCCGTGATTTTGCCTTCAGTTACAAAAAGCTCGCGCGCGCGTTCTATCCGTTCCTTCTCATATACTCATACGCGCACACGAAATAAACTTTTGCTTAGGAAAGCTGGGGAATACACTTCTGCCCCTTTTACCCCTTTGGACGCGGAAGCTATCTCGCGGCGGAGCCGCCGCCATCGCGTTCGACGTCGTGGTTTTTGAAAGCCTCCGCGTGCTCGCGCTTTCGCGCAAAACAGACTCACTCGCTTCGTGGAAAGAGGCGAGAGAGAGAGGGTTTCCGCAGCCGAGAGAGAGAGAAAGAGAGAGAGAGAGAGAAACTGCGGTTGTGAAACCGCAAGCTACTACAACGCCGCGAATCCTGGAGAGACGAAGGGCTGTGCGCCCGCGCCAAAGCTCTCTAACGAGCTTACTTCCCGTAATATCTCGGGCGTTTTAGTTTAGCCGAGCGGGGGAGGAGGAGGGAAAGCCTGGCGTCGGGGGAATAAATTCGTTTACAATTAATACGCCCGCGAGGTAACGGCGGCATAGGCGGGAACGTGTGTGTGTGTGTGTGTGTGTGTGTGTGTGTGTGTGTGTGTATGTGCAGTTGGTACGGAGTTTTCGTGATGTGTCTTTTGACACTTTTTTAGGGGAGCGTGATGGGGTAAAAGTATATACTTAGAGATTGATTTCAAAGAGTTTTTTTAATTATATGTATAGCGTAAATTTTAGCGTTTATGTTGCGTAGTTTCATAAAAACATATTTTCACTGTGGGCTAATTGAAGCAATTACTGGGAAAATCCTCGCTACATCGAAATTTCAACAATTTGTGATTACATCAATTAATGGTATAACTCGAAAATTCGAAATTCCTCCCGCTAAAAAGGACGAGGAAAATAAGGAAAGAGAGATTCAACAGAGAGAGAGGGACGGCATTTAAAGAATGTAAGGTCGGGGAACAATGGAGGTGAAAGAGAGACTATGTCTCTCGTGACTCTACGCGGGTGCTCGCTCGCAAAGAGCGAAAGAAGAAAAGTGGTCGCGTACAGAGGGTTGAGAGCTAGAGCGAGAGAGAGAGGGAGAGATAGAGACTAAAGTTACCGGGCGAGGAACGCAATCGAGTGGGATTAAACCTTCTCGATTGCTTCCAACTTCACGCGGGTTCTTCTGAGGGACGATGAAAGGACGCGGGAGCGAGCGCGCGCGCGACTCCACTCGATTCCGGCGGATCGCACGCTGTCTCTCTCTTTCTCTCCCCTTCCCCCCCTCTACCTCGTTCCACGGAGTTAATTGGACATTTTTTATTGTCAATTTGTGATTGAGATCGCGCACAGCTTTTGTCGGAAGGCGAGAGAGAGAGAGAGAGAGAGAGAGAGAGAGAGAGAGAGAGAGAGAGAGAGAGAGAGAGAGAGAGAGAGAGAGAGAGAGAGAGAGAGAGAGAGAGAGAGAGAGAGAGAGAGAGAGAGAGAGAGAGAGAGAGAGAGAGAGAGAGAGAGAGAGAGAGAGAGAGAGAGTCGGATGACCGCCTAGAAAAGGAGATCAGCCGAAATGAGGCGCTTTGTCGGTGGAAACGGGAAGAGACAGAGAGAAGGATAGCGGAGACGGCTCTTATCGACGCTAATGCAGCTACGCTTCTAAATCTTCGCCTCTTTTTTCGCTAAATGGTGATTTGACGCGCTCGATGGCGAGGTTTTCAGGAACGTTGACGGGAGCTTTGTAATTGCGCGCACTGAAACGATTGATTTCAATTTTTCATATTTCTTTAATGTCTATACACGAAGCGCTCATTTTAGCTACGGCAGCATAAAGTTACTTCGTGCTAATACATCATACTATTCGTTGCCACAGAAGTAAACAATGCGTGCATGGAGAGTAACGCCACCATACCAGTGTAGTAAGAGGTTCATACCACGGTGGCATGAGATTCTTGCAATCGAGGAGTTTCGTTTGGCAGCGTTGCACGAATTCCATACTCTCGTGGTATAAACTTTCTGCTTTCGGCGCATGGGGGTATCTCCTCCTACGCTAGCGCTGCTCTACTATGCTAGTCAAGTATAACAAAAATTGATGCTTCTATAGCACGAGATCCCGTACTATCATAGTTAAATTGAGCTCTCCGTGTAGATTTTAGAAATTATAGGCGATGTGAAAAATTTAATGTTCCACGAATTTTGCTCTGTCCTTATAATATAAGAGATCAAAAATGCAAATTCCTATTCCATCTTGTTTAAAAGTAACGAGGTATGTGAATACTTTGGCGGTAAATTTCTGAATGTCTGATAACACTTGATTATTTTTACTAAAAAGCTGTTTAATATTGATGTCATTTTGCATAAGGAAAATTGAAAGAAATCATTTGTTTAAGTACAATTGAATACTCGATTATAATGTCTGAAAAAATCCTGTCCCCGTAACCTATCCAAACATATGGTTAAGAATTAAACTATCTGTATAAATAATAATCTATTAAAATCGGAGCAACGGAATATGTCTAATTATATTTATACTTTATATTAGATTAAAGTGGTGTATTCAAATGCCTTATCTTTTATGATATTTTAACGAAATTGAAATTTAAGAGAGCACTTAAAAAGCGTTCACATTAAGCTGTAGATGAATTTTCGCGCGGCGCTAAAGTGAAACGTGGACACAAATTTATATACACTTTTTATTATTATTTAATTAACGCGAGTTTTAAACTGCTGGAGTATGCAAGTTTCATAATATGCACTTCCTTCTTCCTCTCTCTATCTCTCTTAAAGCTTTCAAAAAATTTCGTAAGCCTTCGCCAAGAAAACAAAAATAAAGCAACCAAAAATAATTATCAACGTCAAACAATGCACATTATTCCAGTTAACGGAATATAAAGCGTGACGCAGCCAAACCTTAAAATTCAATTCCACATCTCACGGGTGAAAACTCGAAAAATCAAAACGCGAAAAGCAGCGTGGGTCGACTTCGCGCTCGCCCCTTTCTGGCTTTCGTCGTCGTTGGCAGCGACGGCGACGTCACGCTCGGTTTTTCTCGAGGACGGTAATCCCCCGCGTAGAATATTCCACGTGCTCAAACGGAGGATGACGAAGGACCGAGGTAGAGGGAGCGAGAAAGAAAGAAAGAAAGAGAAGAGGGCATTTGTGCTCTCTTCCAGACACGAGCGCGAGAAGGATGGAGGCTCGCAGCGAAGAAAAAAACGGGAACGCGCAGCTGAAGGAAAGAGGTCTGCTGCTGCCGCCGCCGCCGCTGTGAGAGAGGAAAGAGGAAAGTTCTCACTTTGCTACTTTAGCCGGGGACTGTTGCGAGCTAGCCCATACACACATACACGTGCATACAGCAAAAGAGGAAAGAGCGAGAGCGCGCGCTGAAAAAAGTGGAGGGCAGAAAGGGAGAGAGAAAGAAAGGGTCGGGCGCGTGCGAGTAAGAGAGAGGACGCGGTAGGCAAAAAAGCGAGTCGCCAGGCGTATGTGTATGCGCGCTCGCGCGTCGGGGCTAAATCGCGGACATTTTTATATGCTTACACGGCAAAAGCTCTGAAATATTAAACGCGCAATTACCGGGCCCATTCAGCCTGACGCTGCGAGACGTATACACGCGCCGTGCGCGCAAGCTCCCGTCTCGCAGATAGAGAGAAGCTAAGAGAGAGAAAGACAGAGAGTCCAAAGAAGGACACCTAGCGGGGGGACAAGCCGCCGCTACTGTAGAGCTTGTAAGCTCGCGCGTGACACACGCAACGTCTCGCCGCCGCCACTACCTTCTCCCTTCGTGCACGCGCGCATACGACTTGTGTCAGTGCACGGAGTGAGAGAGGGAGAGAGAGAGCGCGAACGCGATGATAAAAAGCTCATATGCGAAAGATGAAAAGCTTTTAAGAGACGGTCGAGCGAACGCGCGCGAGCGAGCTCTCGCGCTCATTGTTTCTAGCGTTGTGCAAGCACACGACTTTGTCGCTTGTTGCGCGGACAGCAGAGCGAGCTCGCGCGAGCGCGTTTCTAAATATAGATGGAAAAAAGCGTGCGAGGCGCAAGCGAGAGAGTTATACAGCGTATGAGCTTTTTAAAAGCTCTCGACGCTCGGGCTCTGGGAAAAAGGGGGATATTACAAAAAAATCGCGAATGGGAAACAAAGGCCGAAGGAAGCGTTGTAAAATGTAGAGGCGGCGGCGGCGGCGCTACCGGCGACGACGACGACACGCGCAGGGAATTTTCGTCGTCGGCGGCAGCGGCAGCGGCAACGGAGCGCAAACGTGATGCGTTCTCGCGCTGTGTGTTTTATCAACTTTGGACGGTTAAAGAGGGAGAGTCCTCGCTTTTTGCAGCTCTTGCGAATGAAATGTTGTTAAGGTTAATGGTGTGGAAGTATGCAGAAGAGTATGCTAAATTTTCTGGGTGGAAAGTATTTTTAATGTGGAATTTAAGAAACAGCGTGTTGTTTACGTATGTTTTGTTATTCTGTAGTAGGAAATGAATGAAGAATTCTATTTAAAGGCGAAAATTGAAAGATTTCAGTCTCAAAGGTCATTAATCTATGTGAACTACACTTTTAAACTCAAAGAATTGCAGAATTACATCCCTTAATTTCTCCTCAAGATAAAATTACATAGAGGCTAAATAATAACAATCTCCCAACAACGAAGGCGAAATATTTTAATAAGCCACTAAACTTTTAAAGATACACTCTTAATTCAACAGCTGCAACTTCATAATAACCGTAAAGAAGAAAAGAAGTATAAAAACGGTCGCGACCATAAACTCGACTCTCGTCTCCAGCAAGACGAAGTCTCCAGCAGCAGCATCATGACAACAGCACAGAGAAGAAATTTCGTCGACTCGCTTATCAACTTCGGATACTTAAGAGACTACCGGCTAGCAGCAGCAGAAGCAACATCGACATGAAAAATTCGCACGCAGCCGCGCGCGCAGAGTTGATATCGTAAAGTCGCGCTATACGGCGCGTTAACGCGTAAAGCGGGGAAAAAGTATGAAGCGCCCGCCCACGCGCGTAGAAGAAAAGACACAATGCACGTATGCGCTGCAACCTACCCATACATACACATACAAACACGCACATACCTACACGCAGCTATACATTATCCAGCAGCCATTTCGGCACAGCGTGCGCGCGACATCGAGTTTACGGGCTGCTCCATCACGAGCAGAGCTTAGCTTATCTCGAATGCGGCCGCGCGACGCTACCGAGCGAGCGTTTGCTATCTGAGGCTTCCGTCTCCTCCGAGGAACTGTGCAGCCTATGCACGAGAGAGAGAGAGAGAGAGAAAGAGAGAGTGAGAGGGACTACTAATTCGCCGCACGCGGTCAAACGATGTAGCGCGCACAAGAGAGCGAGGCGGCTCGTTACCCAATTCGCCCTGAAAGTTCGGCCGAAGATTAGGACCGCGATTTATAGTGGTATACAGTGCGCGCAAACTCGCCATCGCTAGCAGGCCTGACAATAAATTCGCCGCGTGATATCGCCCGTTTATGGAGAAGCGCCGCCACTACCGCTGCACTCTCAAGTACTGACCGGGTTATTGTGGTGTGCCGGCGCTCCAACCCCGCGTGTGTGTGTCGGGTTACACTGGCGGATTTTGAGAAAGGGGGCTTTAATCCGGCATATATCGGACCGGCTGATAACGGCGGAGGTGTGTATGTGTAGCGGGATGTGGCGTTTAACGATGCTAGATGAGTTATGCGCTAGATGTCTTGGCGATTAGATAACCGGGAAGAATTTTAGTTTAAATAGTTATTAAAAGACTAAGGACTTCAGGTCCTGCATAGTCACACATAGTGTAATACAAAAGATGACAGACAGTGGTACAGGTAGCGTATATTGACAAAAAAAATACCACGAAAGTATACAAAAAAATTCGAATAAAAGTAAACGAATAACAATACACACACACACACACACACACACACACACACACACACATACACACACACACACACACAAATGTACAAAGAACTAAAAAAAAATAGATAGAATGCGCATCAACGTAAGCGACATAGTTCCGCTCTACGCCGGTCGGTTCGCTTCAATATTTAACAAGTGATTGATTAGCAAATGTTTTAAACATGGACGCATGTAATAGGCCCTAACAGATACAGGTAGCTTATTCCAAAGCCGCGCAACCCCTATTGCAAAAGAAAACATAAAATAATCTGTACGAGCCGGTATAATTGCAAGATCGAAAACAGAGCTACGTTTGGACCCTACTTTATTAGGCTCACGGAATTTGAATTTCTCATACAGATATTTCGGTTCACCGTATTTTAAAATGCTCACTAGCAAACACAAGCAGAGATAGTCTCCCCTGGCAATAAATGAAAGCAAATCATTTTTTACATAATGCGGGGTTGTATGGTCGAATTTTCTCGTACCCGTTGCAAAGCGTACCGCTGAATGCATGTACCTCTGGATTTTCTTACATAGCTCTCCCGATAAATCCAAAAGCAAGCCGACACTATAATCAAAGTACGGGAATACTAGTGATTTTATTAGCTGCATTTTTGTAGCATGCGGGATCAAGTCATTACACTTGCGGAGACGAGCCAGGGTGGCAAACGCTTTCCGAGAAGTCTGTATGCACTGCGGAGTCCAGCTGAGAGTCGAGCCTAGAGTAAAGCCCAATAGTTTTACTGATTCGCAGTAGGGTATCGGTAGGCCATCCAACACAGGGCTGGGTAAGTTAAGGTAACGCAGGCGAGAAATAAAGCCTCTCGAACCAAGCCAAATGGCCTGGGTTTTCCTTGCGTCAATCAGAAGCCCATTCGCTGACGCCCACGTGGTCAGACTATTGAGGTCCGCATTGGTACGGTCTATAGTCTCTCGTAGATTAGTGGAAGATGATCGGCAGTAGATGGTCAAATCATCGGGCGTAAAGATGGTGCTTGCAGTGCTGCAGTACCGATGAGTTGTCGTTAATAAATAGGGAAAAGAAAGCCGGTCCGTTCGGACTGCCTTGAGGGACACCACGATTTCTGCAAACCGGCGATGAGATTTCCCCCGAATTTGAAACGACGCATTGAGTACGTTTGGATAAATAGAATATAACCCACATCCTAGCCGAATCAGAGAAACCAAGGACTGCTAGTTTTTCGATAAATAAGCCGATGTTCTCAAGGTCAAAGGCCAGCAAAAAGTCAACTGCCACAGCAAGCACAAGTTCCTCTTTGTTAACCGCCTCTCTGATATCATCAACAATTGCAATGAGTGCTGTGTGTGTACTGTGCCGTTTGCGAAACCCGGACTGGAAAGGATCAAGTAAATTATTACAATCAATAAAATCGGAGATTTCGTTGAAAACGATTGACTCAAAGATTGTTGACGTAGCACATAGTATGCTAATAGGTCTAAGATGCCTAATTTCTAGTGGTGGAAGACATTTTGGCAGAGGTCGGACAAACGCTCTTTTCCATGGATCTGCAAATGCCCCGGACTGTAGCAAAGAATCAAATATATTGAGCAGCGGCTGAAAAATGAAGGGTAAGCATTCCTTTAAAAAGCTAACTGAGATATCATCAGGTCCAGTAGCATTCGACCGAGCCATTGTGATTGCCTGTACTACATCCGCGGTAGGAACGTGCTTGAAGTAGAACCGATCATCCGATGATATGCGCGACATGGGTCTTACATCATTTAACTTCGTCGGGTACGCGTTGCCGGCAAAATGCCGGTTGAGCGTGTCCAAGTCAGCTGGGAGAGCAACGTCTGCCGAAGCCTTGGAAGAAGACACACCCAGTTTATTTACGCATTTCTACATTTCCAAGGAGCCCCTAGCTTGCCCAAATCTAGTTTTATAGTACGCCGTGATGGCGTTACGCGACGCCGTTTGACCCGGTTACGCAAACGCTTGTAATCACTAAAATCAGTAAGTCGCCCGAACCGTTTGTAATTGCTCCAGCATTTGTTACGCTCCTTAATAAGCAATTTTATTTCCTGATTGAACCATGGCGATGAATTCTTTCTGGCAGCGAACGTTTTATAGGGTGCATGGGTGTCATATAAGTGTACCAGAGTTGAGGTGAAACATTCAACCTTCTCGTTTACATCATCCGTGTTGGTCAAAGTGTTCCAATCGATGTTATTGAGGCTTTGATGAAAGCTACTCGCATTAAAATTGCGGAAAGAACGACGAGTGATGAAACGAGTCTTAGGGGCCGGTAGTGAAAACGAAAAAGGGGCTAGTAAAATATCGTGCTGGAAGATGTACGGACAGTGACGTTGCTCATGGTGAGTAACTTTATTGATATCACTGACACAGAAGTAGCCTATGGTGGACTCCGAATTGCGTGAGTGGTGAGTGGGTAAAAAGGCCAGAGCTGTTAAGCAACAAATGCATAGACAGTTCCTGAGGATACTACGAGCCGAAGAGGGGAAGTTCGTTTCAGTTGATGTTAAAGTCACCCAAAAGTATCGAATAATCGTAATGAATGTTATATTAAGAAAGCTGGTATTTTAATTCTTAATAGTGGGACGGCGAGTTTGCAAAATATCGAGGTTTCATTGCAATTGTCGTTGGGTTTAAAGGCATCCTCGCTATTTATATAAAAACTTACAGCTTAATGCAATCTTTATTAGTCAATAACCTACCTTTTTTATAATAACTTTGAAAAGTCGAGAAAGCATATTCTGAATCGAATTCTGATCACAACTGGTGTATCATTCCTTACCAACATCACACGTAACGAGGGAAAAAAACATAGAACCGTGTAGACGTTTGTACAACGCTCGTCGCAATTGGATAACGGTCATCTCGGCGAAAAAATAAATAAAGTTTCGCGGCGGAGTTCATCCTGTGGGCGATCTCCCTCGACACTCCAGAGGACGAGAGGCGGACGACCGATTCGTGGCTCGCGGCTGCGGGAGGTAGTTGACTTCCGCGTATACGTGGGAGAGGAAGACCTATCCCGCGGGACGTCCACTTTTGCCGCACGGGAAAACGAAACTCCGTTGTGCTCGTATAGCGATTTTGGACACGGCGCCTATTAGTTCCGCCGGTTGGCCTCCTCGCGCGCTCTCGCGGCTCTCTGTCATATTTTATGAAACATCGCTGTTTGAACTGTCCTGAGGTTATATACATTTGCACTACTCGTCGTTTTTTTAATGTTTTACTGAAATCATGTTTTAAGTGATTTTGGGATATTCTGTGTAGCTTAAATTATTACAAAATATAAAAAATATCTATGGATGAATGCAGTAATTAATTGTTTAGATACTTAACCTCTTAAAATGATTGAATTAGTAAATTTCACTGTAATCGAGTTATAAACATTTCAAAAGCCTAAAGTTCAGTGAAATGTAGATTTCGGTATATACACTTATAACTCATTTTCAGTTATATTCCACTGATGTATATTTGAAAAGAATATTCAGTCTCTTTATGATTGCTTTTACTGGGGGAAAGATGCGCTTTCATAAAAAGTAGTCATTCATTTTTAATCATTCCTAAAACCATAGAAAAGAACGGAAAACCTAAAAGCATATTTCGGAGAAGGCAAAAATCAGTTCAAAAAGAGGCAGCTTAGAGCAGCCTCGTCATGCTCTAAAAAACTCTCTCACTCTCTCCAAGCCCACACGAATGTGAAACTCGCCTCATGCAGGACGCCACGTAGCGAGTGAGGCTGCTTCACGCGAAGCGAAAAGAAAAAGAAGTCTCCCGCATGGGGGTCGAGACACTGGACGCCACTTAAGTTATGTAAACAGTTTCGGCGCTGTAGCTGGAGCGAGACAAGACCTCTAGGTCCATCTCCCTACTATTCCAGCGCCATCAACGCCCTCTTGAATATCTCCCTACTTCCAGCGGCGAGAGAAGGACAGATCGAAGGATACCGCAAGCTTCCCTCTCCCTCGCTCTAACGAAAAACCCTCGTGCGTGCAAGCTAGCCGAGATGGACTTGTGTCCACAAATGCCGCGGGAAAAGGGCCGAAGGGGGGAGGCTGGGTACACAGAGAGCGCATAACCGACGCGAGAGACGCTGAATGAGCCCGGCTCGTTATAAAATGCATGGGATTTCGCTTTAACGCGGAGTTTGCGCTGCTACGCTCCCCCGGCAACGCGTATTTAGAGTCCACGAGAAGAGAGAGAGAGAGAGAGAGTGCGACGAGAGATGAATGCAACAGGGTTGCGGAGACGACGCAGTGCGGAGAGGGAGGCAAGCGCGAGTGCAAGAGTGAGGGAGAAAATAAGGAGGTCGCGGCGCGGACGGTCCGTCGAGACTTGCGCACGCGACTTGGATTGCGGATGAGGTGAGGCGAAGATGCTGCGAGTAGTATGTCTCTTGAAGATTTCGTGAAATGGGATCGTTGGATTTCGTAAAATGACGATTATTATTTGGATTTTTAAAGTGAGTGCAGCGTTCTTTAACCGATATAAGTTTTTTGGAACTTGTGTTTCATTAATAAAAGAATATAATCCAACAAAAACTAACATAAGTATACCTTCCACTGCAGCTATATGATTTTACTTTAAAAACTGGAAGTACACTGATTACTTTATAAATTGCACGTAAGTAATTCAGTTTCAGTGTTTCAATTTGGGAAGTGAAATTTTTTATTAACGATATTCGCAAATTGTATTTTGATGTAATCAACTTACTCGGCAATAAAATTCAGCGCCCTTTGAAATTTGATTTTAATGGCTCGTTCGGGTGAGAATTCTCGCGTTAAATTACTGGCAAAAGCGGTAATGTGATTTCCATGACTTGTAATCGCTATATCATTACAATTAAATGCGTATTAATCTGTGTGGTTTCGAAACGAGATACAGATTCATTTTGACATTAAGAGAATTATTATTATTGTGGTTGTTATTATTATTGCTCAAACACCGTAAGTACTCATTCTGCTTGATTCATCTGCATAATGTATTTACCATTGATAACAAACGTACCGATATTTTGATTGTTCGGCTTTATATGCCACCAAAAAATATTATTCCTCGTTTACGTACACCAACGGACATTACTGTAATTTACATCAAATAATATCTGATTACAATACGCGCGAGACAAGCGTAAACAATTACGACCGATTCGAATACTTCCATCAAGTATTATTCAATTCCACTGCTGCTCTTCTCAAACAATGCTAACGAAATAAAAAAAAAAAAAAAATTACACCAATTTCCATCGAGCAGAGCACATTATGTTCTCTCGCGCAATAACGAAAACACTCGGCCGTCCAGACCCTTCGTTATTTCATATTTTCTAGATTTTAAGATTGTCGCGTAACGAGGGAGCGCCTCGCACCACTACACGCAGACGTTCCGAGAGAGAGAGAAAGCACGCCGAGCGAGACGAAACACGCCGCGGCAAAGAAAATCCAATCAATAAAATTACGGTAAGATAAGATCTCCGGAGTTCTTCTCTCTTTCTCTCTCCTCTCCCTTCCCTTCTCCGTACTCCTGAGCTCGAGAAAGCGAGAGCGCGAGCGCGGGGGCCGAGTGCAATCCCAATTGCTGAATTGGAGTGGAAGTCAAATGAAAACAAATCATAGAGCAGAAGTCGGTGTATATAGACGGTATAGCCGGGGCGCCCGAGGAAAACCAATATCGACAGACCGACGTCGGTGGAGGATACTTACCTGATGCCCCCGCGCTCTCGCTCCCTTCTCTCCCTCTCCCTTCCCCTCTCTATATATACACACACACCTCTTGGCTCTCTCGGATAGGTGGATATCTCTCGTCTGGCAGAAAAACAAAACGATTCTCCGAGAGTACGTGATATAAGGATGAAGATAGAAAAAGGAGGAGAGAGAGAGAAAAAGAGCGCGGGCGAGAGGGAGAGAGATGAGAGAGAGAGAGAGAGAGAGCGCAAAAGGGAAGCGGGAGAAGAGCCAAACACCCTAGGGAGCCAGCAGCTCGTTACGCGAGACGTGCTGCAACTCCGCACCGCCACCACCTCTCTCTCTTTCCTCGTTTTTTGTACGCTCTCTGTCTCTCTCTCACGCGCTTTTTTCACTCTCTTTTATCGTACGAGCCCTCCGTGCCCCCCCCCCTCCCGCGCTATCTTTGCTTTTTTCCGATTCTTTTATCTCGCCCGATTCCCGGTGGACTGAATAATATCTCACGCGTACGCGTGCACGAGCGAGCGAGCGGAGGCCTATGTATCATTCAAATGTTTCCATAAACAAATCATTATTGGCAATAATAGCGCGCCGGGACGAGATATACGGCGACGGCTGTATTTCATATCCGGGGTGCGCGCGTACGTACAGAAGTGAATCCGATTGTATATTAAGGAGATATCGATGGCTCTTATTGGGGTGGGAGGAGAGGACGGAAGGTTTTATGAATTATTTATTTTCATGCGGAAATGTTTGTAACAATGTGCTACGTACACGTATGTGCGGTGCAATTAGCACTGACTAGAGCGCGTATATAGCGCGTGTGTAGCGCCGGTTGATCGATAGTTCACCAACTCGTCTTTTTTTTTCTCGCTATGTAAATGAGTTTATGACCGTAGTTGGTCTGGAAACGAAACTTTTACGCAATATTTAACTTCTGGGGTGTAGTTAATGTCTGGTTAAGCTTGGAGAAAACTCTACATGTTGCTCCGTTGATCGATAGAGTTGGCAAATAAGGTGCTTCCTTGGATAGCGCTAACTAAATGTGGCAAATATATCAGGAATGTAATTAAGGCTATTTTGCTCAAGTTGCTAAACAAACCGTTTAATTACAAAAAAAGTATTTGTATTAATTATTTATGATGCACAATAAATTAAACTCTATTTTATTAAACCTCACACGATATTCTACCTATATTTAATATTTCTATACAAATGCATCAAAGGCGCTCAAAAACTGACATCTAATCCTTCACCCTGCTTTCCAGAAAAAAAACCCTCCTCCGTCAAGCGCGAATCAAGGCAAAGTGCATCTCATCCCTCTCGTTTAACATAATCCATTCGTCTCAGTGTTTACAACTGGAATACGCAAACTCCGGCAATATTCCCAAAGTACTTTCCGCAGTTGCGCTGCCGCGGCGAAAAATCATAGACAGCCTCACTCTCTCTCACTCCACTCCCACCCTCTCCGTTTCCGCGGACGGAGGAGAAATGAAATCGCACCCTTCTTTCTTCCTCCTCTGCCCCCCGCGCGACTTCTTCGTCTCCGTCTTCTTCTTGCGCAAATATGCGCTATCTGGCTGGCAAGCCTGCTTTTATGCGCAGGCCAGAGGTGCGAGAGACGTTATATCAACGCGCCCAGCTGTAAGCTGTGCGGGCAAAAAATACCAGTGGAGAGAAAGAGAGAGGAGAGAGAGAAAAATCGAGACGAGCGAGATAGAGAAATACGGGGACGTATTTGTTTATGTTGTCAGCTGGGCGACACGGTTGAGCTCGATTTTTCGAGCTTTCTTGGCAGAATGAGATTTCGTAAGTTTGAAATGTTTGCTCCCGCACTCTTTTGGGTTGCTTATTTTCCTGCCTTTTTCGTGTGTGACTTTAGTACACTGACTTTATTTTGCTTTATTATTTGACTTTATATACTACTAAATAAACTCATATTAGTAACATCAAATTTTTAGGAATCAAGATTACTTACATCCATAAATAATGACTTATTAATAGAATATATCATTCACGTGCATTATTCTCCACGGGCTTATATTTCATTCATGAGATTAAGCAAGATTTATTTTATTACGGAAGCGTAAAATATAATCGATCGCTCCGGGTTGCAACCACATAAATAAGATGATGTATTACAAACAAAAATATAGCCTCAATATATTATATTAATGCCAAAAATGAATTGAAAATTGATCTGACGATTAACGTATGTAATTAAAAAAGCAGTGCAAGTGAACAAATGTCAAAAAATGAACAAGGAAAAAGGAATAAACCAACGAGAATGAAGAGCAAGTCTGGAAACGTTGAAAAATCCAGAAGGGAAGCTGAGATTTAAAAAACAGAAAGAGCGCGAAAATAAAATGGACGAGAGAAAGAGAAAAGTGAGTGGTCCGCTTGTGCGTCCGCATTACATTTTTAGGCGAATCCCGTTGCTATGCGAGAGCGAAAGAGGGATAAAGAAAGACAGCGTCATACGGCATTTTACGAAAATTGCGCGCCCGTTTCAGCTGCCCCGAAGCGCCGCCGCTCGTAATATGTTGGCCCCATCTCCGCGATTAATGGTCGTTATTTTATTTCGAACGCGAAAGAGAGATTCGCCCCGCCGACTGAAAAACGCTCCGCGCTTTTTTCGACTGCGCGCTTACGCCCGTATTATTTACAGGCAAAAATGTGCCCGCTTCGATTCAGATGAAATTTATACGTGAAAATCAGAGCTCACCCACGGGGTAGGAGGAGTGCAGAAAAGCATTTCGCGCGTATATCACATCAGGTTTGTTTGAGCTTTAATCGTTGCGCAGTTGATAAACAACGTTTAGTAAACTGTGGCTGCTCTTATTTTCGAGCTTGTGTATTTATTTTATCGTTCAATACGTAATAGTAACTCACGCTATATACAAAACGTTGTTTTCTTTTTTTTTTGTTTTTTTATTACTTCAATATTTTTGGTACAGATGCGGTACGTGTTTCGCGCTACGAAACATATTTTGAATATTCTCCGAAATACATTGAAAAAGCAAATTCATAAACCCTCGCACTTCGCGGCTACATTTGAATAATCCGCTTTATTTGCACCTTGAGCCAATAAAGAAAGAATGGAATTTAAAATCACAAAACCGCCCAATAAATCCAGCGATAAATTCCCGCGCGTATTCCGGGCGGACCTCGCGCGAAAAAAGCAGCCTCACCCACCTTCGCGCGCGCGCGCAAAAAAACACACATAATTGCATAAGGTGTTCACTATGTATGCGAAACGTACAATTCCATTGTTTCCGAACGTCGAACGCGCTCGCGCCGACCGATACGAAAAAACCACGAGGACGTATAGCGGACGAAAAAAGCAGGCGAGTAAAAAATGCGCAGCGTGGAAGAGAGTGAGTGAGGGAAATTCCGAACGTACGAAGCAATTTGCTAAAAGTAAAATTGTCGCTCGCAGAGGGTAACTGAGAAATCAGAGGTCGCGCAGGCGAAGGATGGGAGTTTGAAAAGAATGGTCGGAACCCGGTGAGGAGAGAAGGACGCGTGAGAGGGAGGGATGAGAGTAAGGGAAAAGGAGAGAGGCAAAAGGGTAGAATTAAAATTAGCGCAATTCAGTCACTCGCCGGTAATTCGCGTGCCTGGCATTTATATTATTAAGCCGCGTAAATTTCCCTTCTCTACCTACCTCCTGGCCCCTTTCCGGCATTCAGCCGCTCGCGCGTGCGCGCGCGCAGTGGCCTTTTTCCACTCTCTTGTGAGGAGGCTGCGCGCGCGAACGTTCGAGCGGGAAATAATTTCAGGTTTTGACAGTAAATTAGGTGTAATTGCCCGTGTTAGAAGGACGAGAAAGAGTGCGGGAACGCTTCATTATTCGCCTTTCGAGCGAGAGGTGGAGGTAAGGGACGGGGGCCATACCACGTGCGCATTCGCGCCTTTTGAATGGACGCTTCATTTTTATTGCGGCCAGACTGCGTGCAGTCAGATAAAGTGTCTACAAATGGACCATGTTTTGTTTTACTGGATCTCTGCGACGTTTGAATGTTACGCTTGTATAAGGTTTAATTATTAGTAAACTATTGTATTGTTCTGGTTAAAAGAATAGTTGGAAAGCAATTTCTTTTATGTTACACTTCTGGTTGCTAATCAATAATTTTTAAATATACCATATCGATTAAGAATGAAGTTAGAATTTCATACAGTTATAGTGATCCTCTTTAAAATTATTAATATTTTTGTTCATAAGTGACACTATTGAATAAATCGCATACCTTTGGATGTGTCCTCCTGGGAAACGCTACTTTCGGGTCGATCTGCAACAGAAATAAAGTAAAAAATTAATATCGATTTCGTCGATGAATTAAATTATATAATAAAAGTGTAGCTTATCAATATATCGTTTAATAAATTCTTGAATGTTATTTTATAAAATTTAAATGTACCGGAACGAACATGTTCAGTATTGAAACATACATAAATAATAATATCATGAATTTTTCCGGTAAAGCTATAAAGCAATCACCTCGTTGAAATTATATTCCATCCAACATACGTTTTCTCATTTAATATTTCCTATAAAAATTATAAAATAATCATGAAATAATTAAGATTGTCAATATTTCACGTCGAATGCGTGACTTAAAGCATTTCCAGGCGATCGAAGGTCACGTAATACCAAACCACCCCTACGGCACCCTCCCCAATCCAAATAAAATGCAGGTGCGAACGAGAGCACGACAGTTCGGCTGCATGCCTCCCACGGCTCTCTTTGATCCATCTCCGGCCAACTGTAATTCAGAATTTAACCGAAGGCCTGCAGCTACTACCGCTACCGCCGCCACCTACGACCTACACTCGAATGTGCGAAAGCGTCGGATCGGCCCGACCAGGCCATTTATGCTGATTAGCGCTCCGCTTTTGCAACGCTCTGTACGCTCGCGCTCAGTTTGTTTATTAGCGCTTGCGCGCACGCGTGTAGAACAACGATATCAGCCGTGACCGCAGTCGTGGTACAATCACCAGCCGTCGGTGCGCGAGATCGCCATGTGTTTGCGATACGGGGGAAAGTGCACAGCGGCGGTGGCGACCTCGCAAGTTTCGCTTTGCCTCATCAATGCAACGCTCGGCAAACACTCGCTGCGGGATTCCGCACGTACGGAGCCGCCTGCGTGTGTGGAGTGAAGAGGGGAGGAAAGTTTGGACGATTTTGTAGGTGGATTCGGTTAAATTTTGAAGGTCGAAGGGTTGGGCGATGGTGGTTGCTTTTTTGGAGGGGGGAAGAGGGAAGATTTGCATGACTGATTTTGGTTAAAGTTGATTTGATTTGGGTGATTGAATTCGTATGTTTTACGGAGGTAAGGAATTAAATGTAGCTTTTTGTGAGGGTTGATTTTATGTTTGGAAGAATGATATTATATTTGGAAGAATGACAGAAAGTAATTTTTTGCTTTCTCAAAGAGAAAGCTTTGTAACGGTGAAAATTTTCGAATCAAGGATTTTGATGAATTACGATGTTTTTGAGGTTCCTGAATCAGAATAATAGGTTTTTTAAAATGTATGTATGTATGTATGTACGTATGTACGTATGAACGTATGTACGTATGTATGTATGTACGTATGTATGTATGAAACCAAATTTTGTCCCCGGCTGAACTTTCGCATGCACCTTAGGTATGTCTTAACTTAGAACTGATTAAATTTTGGAGTCAAATGGATGACTTTAAGGTATTATTTTTAAAAAATAACAATTTCGTAAAAATTTTTTTTCAAAAATAATTTGTTTTTTTTTTAATTTTTTTAAAGATATGCCAAATGGAGACCAATATTCTTGAATTATATTCGATTTCCTTCTAAATTATGTCTTTTAAAACGACTCACGAGTTATTTTTGACTTAAATATGTGGATTTGAAAAAGTAGTAATTTTTTAGAAAAATTAAATAATTTTATGAATTGTAAATAACTTTTTCGGCATTATATCTCAAATGTAGACCGATATTCTCAACGTACATTCTATTTCCTTCTAAATTATGCATTTCAAAACTACTTACTCGCAATTTTTGACTTACAATTGATAATTTGAAAAAGTAGCAACTTTTTCGAAAAATATAATAGTTATGTGAATTGTAAATAACTTTTTCGGCATATTCTTGCAATACGCTTAATTCCCTCTTTATTTATGTATTTTTAAACTATTAAATGAAACGCGGATTGAAACTATTAAATGAAACTGTGATTTTTAATTTAAATGTGCAATAAAAAAATTTCATAAAAATATTGAAGATATTCTTTGAGAAAGCATTCTGCTAATTCAGTTAGCAGCGGTTTTTATATTGCAGTGGAAAAATGGAATTTGCAACAATCTATGCATAGATATTGAAATTGTTGAAAAGTGCATGACTGATGGATTACTCGAAAATGTTGGCTTGAAAGTAATTTGTATATTGATATGAGTGAAAAATATAAAAAACGTTGAATATTTTTCAAAAAGAAATTCATTTAATGGTC
Organism: Torymus aiolomorphi; assembly: GCA_036365515.1. Lineage (NCBI taxonomy): Eukaryota > Metazoa > Arthropoda > Insecta > Hymenoptera > Torymidae > Torymus > Torymus aiolomorphi. The sequence continues at coordinate 239,895,988 of CM070873.1, read as the reverse complement.
GACAATAGATTAATAATCTACCATCACAAAATATATTTTCTAGGAAATATTTTATAAAAAGACATTTCATAAAACAGAGTTATTAAAATTTTATTAAGCAAAATAAACCACCAAATTTTTTCAAATAAATATTTACTCGAAAATCCAAATAATAAGTATATTAGTCATGAGTAATGACATCGCCCTCGTCTCGGCTCTCATTAACAAAAGCCCCCGAATAAAATATAAATAAGCAGGTATTAGGAGCTCTGAAGTAAGAGGAAAAAGAAGTGGGCCGTCGATAAAAGCCCGCTGATACGCGCAAATACATTTGCGTTCCGCTTCCGCGCTCGCTCCATCGGCATCGACATGCCGGTTTTAGAGATGATTTATGATAATCTTCCCGCGCCTCCTTCACGGAAACGCGGAGCTGGCTCTTCTTGCTCTCTTTCTTCGCCTCGGGGCCTACGCGACTTACGTGCGTTTAGCCTGATGGTTTTCCGGCAAGGGTTGAGAAGTGAAAGGGCTATTAACGTGGATGAGGGTGTGATAAGGATTGGCATGATATACGGAAGAAAGATGCAGTAATAAATATAATAATAAATATAAGGTTGTTTCAATGTATATCAGATTGAGAACATTTTATCGGGACATTTTTTTAGGCACGACGACCGCTACTCGGGACAACAATTTTGGTGTCTGTACGTCCGTGTGCAATCAAGTTCCTCCATTATCTCAGAGAAATTATCCTTCTTAAAAGAGTGATGAGCGGCCATGTTGAACCACCTAAAGGCTTGATTTTGATTGGTCTATATAGATTTTTAAAAATAAAATTGATTTTTAAATTTAAAAGAATATAACTAAATCAAAATAGCATCGAAATATTTATTTTAAAATAGGAAAAACAAGCTGATTGGTCCAAATAAAACCCACAAAGTTTGGAATTATG